>CM071599.1:48298802-49498802 GCA_036435485.1 Saposhnikovia divaricata
CCTATCAGACTTACTTTGTAGTATTTATCCGGAACTGAATCATCCCAAGGGTAAATCCTCTACTTCTCTTCTGCTGGTACTGAGCTAACCAACCCAATTCTTCTCTTTCTGAAAGGTTTTTATAAAGCAAGAATGAACTACATAGTGCTCAGTTTTGAGAAATAATATAATTTGTCTCGAAAAGATTTCCAAATCTATGAGCATATATCTCATGTTATCAAAATATAACTCGACATTATACATGTCCGAGTTTTGAATAAATATTCGTACTCAGTATGAAGTTTTAAATAATACCAAATGAACCATTAAGTTCACAACCGGAACAAAACATCCTTAATATAGTAAAATAGTAACCACTACAGTTTTGCTAATCATTTAGAAAGTTTTTCAAAATACGCAATTCAAGATACTGCTATGATAATTGCTTTTCATCATACGCAAACCGAACCATTTATAAGGTTCAAATTCAATATTTCTCAAGTTTGAAAATATATACATATACGTATATCATTTTCGTCAAAACACCCTACAGTTCCATATTCTGAACAGGGAATACATTATTCAATCATTGTCAATATTATCGGTAACTCAACACCTAGGCTTTCGTTACAATATCACAATACAATTCCAATTGGAAGAATGGAACTATGCAGGAGCATAACCACGATACCTGGTGATCAGCTAATGTATCGTTCCTCCTCTTTTCTACTAGTAGAAGGATGACATTCCCTAATCGGGTTTGCACCCTGACCGCATCTGAGCCTTATATATGCTGGACTACGCTTGACAACGGATCCTCTTACGCTTTAGTGGACTACGCCTGATAACGTAGCCGCTTTCTCTAGTCCCTTGAAGAACTCTATCCATTACTCGGAACGAAAATTTGTCCCGTTAGCCCAAGCATTTTGCTTGTTGATAGGACTGATAACAATTGCATAAATTCTATTTCCAAGAATATTTGAGGAAGTAAGATTGTAATGTGGGTTGACGTTAGTCAACAGACTTTGTTTGCTTTTGGCGCTCGTTTGAAAAGACTTGGGAGCTAGTCGGAGTTTTCTGTAGTTAACTAAGTCTGAACCTCCTTACTAGGTAGGTTGCAGTTTGAACTCATTCATGTGATTAGCGAAGGGAGAAAACACTTTTTCTACTAAAAAAACCTTGGGTTCCCAAGTTTTGATAAGTTGAAAAGTGGTTGCGGGCTTTTCGTCCAAGGGTTTAGGGTTTAAATATTATTTTGGAACCCCTATTATTTTTAAATAATTTTATGTAGGTCAGAAAATATTTAAAATAATTTTTAAGAGCTTAAAATAATTTTTAATCAATTAATATGATTTTTAAATAATTTTTGAATTTTTAATAAATATTTAAATGATATTTATTAAATAATAAATAATTAAATATTTTAAATGAATACTCAAATTAATATTCATTTAATTAATAAATATTCAAATAATATTTATTAATATAATCCAAGATAATCTTTAATCCAAGAATATCCAATTTATATTTATTGGAATATTTTTAAATCAATATTTAAGTAATAATCTGTCTCCCACGATTCCCGGGTTTTTATGACAGTTTATAATAAAATAACTCTGACTCCCGGTTTGAATATAAGGTATTAAGTATGCTCTGCTCTGGAGCCTTAACATATATATATATATATATATATATATATATAGCGGTTTGGTCCACAACCACCGTTGTTTAGTGTAATCACCAGTACTGCCGCAACTCTTCATTGTTGCAGCACTGTCGCAATCCTTCAATGCGGCAGTAGTAAAAATATCACTGCCGCAACCCTTCAATGCGGCAGTATTTTTTAATAAGTCTTAAAAAACATAGCATAAGTTTGGATTCGAACTCCTGACCTTTTACAAATTCTATAAAACTCTTGCCACTGCACCAACTTGTACTCTGGAAATTTAAACAAAATTATCTTATATATTATTTATTATTATCTTGGTGATATATATTTATTTATAAAATTAATAAAAATAGTAAATTAAAACCATTCGTTTGGATCCGAACTCATGACCTTTTCCAAATGAAACAAACATTTTTCTGCACCACCAATTTGTACTCTTTCAAGTTTAACCAACATTATCTTACATATTATTTAAAATCATTATTTGATATATATTTATTTATAAAATTAAAAAAAAATAGTAAATTAAAATCATTCGTTTGGATTCGAACTCTTGACCTTTTGCAAATGAAACAAACATTTTTCCGCACCACCAACTTGTACTCTTACAAAGTTTAAGCAACATTATCTTACATATTATTTTACATTATTGTAATTTGATATATATATATATATAATTAATAAAAAATAGTAAATTAATAGGTAATAACATATAAAAATGTGTATAGATGAGTTAATGAACATGAGAATGACTTCCAATCATGACACATTTAAATTATTAAATAATTAATTTTTAAAACATATTTAGGAAAAAAATGTTATGTAAACTCAAAATTTACAAATAATGATAATATATATTATTATATTCTTAAAAATGAAAAAAATAGCATAAAACAGTAATGTAAGTTAAAATGAATGAAAGCGTTAAGAAAAAATTTATATTGAATATTTTACATAGAAACAATAACAAAAAATGTTACCATACTGATTTATGTTTCAACAGTTATCTAAGATTGAGATGTACATGTCAATCCATCATTATTTAAACTACATAACATGTAAAAAGTATCCATAATACATTATTAAAGATACTTTAAAGTTAAAATTAATATATTTTATTATTTGGATGCATATTTGAAGATTTAAAAATAAAACAAAAAAAAAATCTTAAATTACTGCCGCAGTGAGCCATTGCGGTAGCTTTTACTGCCGCAATGTTTAGTTGTGGCTCAGAAAATTTTTTTGACATTAATTATGGTTGGTGGCTGGTAATAAATGAACCAACTGCAGCATTGTTTCTTTGCGGCAGTTCGCATTTAAGGCTTCCTGCCGCAATGAAACAATACGGCAGGCGTGGAATCTGCCTCCTTTAAGGTTACAGAATTTGTCTTCTTCTTCAATTTCCTTTTTTCAAACAACAGAAAACACCAACGAATTTCAAAGGTTTAGAGCTCAAAAATTCATCCAAAATTAAGGTTAGTGCTCTATTCAATGGCTTCATTTTTATTTAGCTCTTCTAGTTCATCTAGTGAACGTAATGGTGATGATTATGTTACGCCGCCCGTTAAAAAAAATCATGTTTCTCGTAAATTATTCGTTGATGATGTAGATATTGATAATTATTATAGTAGTGTTCATAAACGTAGAGTGAATTACAATGTTCGTAAAGATAAAATGAATGTTGATGATGTTGGTGGGGAAAAAATGATGGTGGAAAGGGTAAAAACAAAATAATTATTAGTGATGGTGATGATGAGAAATTTGGGATGGGAAAAAATGATGATGAAGGAGATGAGGATATTAGGATGGGAAAAATTGATGATGATGAGGATGTTAGGATGGGAAAAAATGATGATGATGAGGATGTTAGGATGGGAAAAAATGATGATGATGAGGATATTGGAAATGAAAATTGTGATTTTACATTTGCGGATGTTAATAAGGTTGTGCCTTGTGTTGGAATGATTTTCGATACATTAGATGAGGCGGAAGGTTTTTATAGAAATTATGGTCGAAATGTCGGATTCGAGATAATAATTAGGAATACTCATAAACATCAACGGAGTCATGATCCATCATCCCGTTTGTTTATTTGTAAGAAGGGTGGAAGAGTAGCACCGAAATCGGATTATCGTGATAAGAGACGTGAGGTGTGGCATCGTGCGTAAGTGAAGCAAGAGAATCAACAGTCTCGACCTGCAATAACATATACAACAATCATACATATATTCAAACATCGCCATTCAAAGATAACAAGTATCAAAAGATTACTACCTCACGCAAACGTTTCTGAGAGACGGATGGTGGAGGCTGCTGTGAAGATGAAGGACCGTTGGGGTCAATATCCATATCATGTGCACGAGAGGGTCTATCAAAACTAGGTCTGGTAAATCCAACACCCCTCCACTCGGTGTTGATCCGATCATAACGACCCAAAAACTCAGTGATGATATCAAAGAACCAGTCGGGGGGATCACGACGGTAAATGGCATGTAATGTCCTCATTCCACAATCCAGCTGCATTGAAGTATTTAGATGCAAGAATTAGAGAAATAAAGGTCTAAAGTGCAAAAGTATAGAAATAAAGGTCTAAAATGCAGAATTATAGAAATAAATGTCTAAAATGCATGAATTGGAGAAATAAAGGTCTAAAATGCAAGAATTAGAGAAATAAAGGTCTAAAATGCATACCGCATCAACCATGTCCTGCTGAGGATACCAGTCACGAGGCACAATCTTAGCACCATGCTCAGCCACAAATGGAGCAATCCTTAGCTTACTGACGCGCCTGTACCAATACATGTACTCCTCTATAGACACGTAATTGCCCTCCTCGACAATAGGTATCATGCCATCATTAAAATCATCCCACTCCTCAATGTAATTTTCCAGCAACACTGTATGATTATCCCACACCCAACGAGATGATCTCTCCATCCGCTGTAAAGCCATGTCAACCGGGTCCTGTGGGATATGCTGTAGGACACCAAACTGTCTCAAGACTCTATCTGGCATGATATACTCAACAATATCAAAAGAAATGAGAGGGACACGACCGAGAGCCATATAGTTAGCATCCATCAAATCGATATTATAATCTCTTGAAACATTCTGAATGTCATAAAATCTCTGATAAGGCTGCCATGTCAGCCAACTATGCTGAAAGCCGTTAAAGTCCACGCGATAAAGACCTGTATGGTGGTGGGGGTTAACCCTCCTCTCCTCTACCGGCTCAGCCCATGCCAATGTCCTCGGCCAAACAAAATCCTGACGAGGTGCTAGCTGCGGTGCCCCAGGTAACAACCTCTCGTAGGACCAAAGCTGCAAAAGCATGGTGCACCCATTAATAGCAGTGGCAGTCTTTTGAGCAGCCTTGGTCAAACCCCTGAACAAATAACTCAAAACTGCAGCTCCCCAAGCATACCAACTAATCTCATGCGAATTCTGGATTAACTGTAAATACCTGCAAAAATTCAGGAAATGCAAATTAAGGTAAGAATTCAATAATTGGAGAAATTAAGGATGAACATGCAAGAAATGTGAAATTTAAGGCATAAAATGCAAGAATAAGATAAATTTAAGCATAAATTGCAAGGACTAGAGAGAGAAATAAAGTTAAGAAGTACCTAGGATGCACGACGTCTCTGTTCGATGAAGGAAACAACACACCCCCAATGATGTAAAAAAGATAAGCCCGAGTGTACACAAGGTTATCATGCTCGATAAACTCGGGAGAAGGGTTCCCCGGTTTCTTTTTATAGATTTCCCTCAACCTATGAAGCTTCACCCCACATAAATTGCAAAGAAATGGAAATTTAATGTATAACATGCAAGAATTAAACAAATTAAGGACTAAAATGCAAGAAATTAGAATTTATGGGCTAAAATGCAATAACTAGATAATTATCTTCCTAAATTACAAAGAAATGATAATTTAATGTATAACATGCAAGAATTAAACAAATTAAGGACTAAAATGCAAGAAATTAGAATTTATGGACTAAAATGCACTAACTAGATAATTATCTTCCTAAATTGCAAAGAAATGAAAATTTAATGTATAACATGCAAGAATTAAACATGTTAAGGACTGAAATGTAAGAAATTAGAATTTATGGACTAAAATGCAAACCTTTTTTATACATATCTTTGCGTTCGGTCTCAGTCAACCTCAAATCATGCCACCGTCTTAGCCAATATGGAAGCGGTGTGGAAAGCTCCGTATGAGTAACAACACGACCACGAACAGGCAAACCCAATATCATGTAAACATCCTCTAGAGTGATGGTGATCTCACCAAATGGGAAATGAAAGGTGTTGGTCTCTGGCCAAACCTCTCCACCAACGCCGTGATCAATCGGATGTCGTTCTGGGGAATCGAGCGCGGGTCAGTAAACGCTCGGAAACCCCAGTCTGACAGCAAACTAACCTGGGTGTCATCAAATACCCAATCGTCGAGGTTGGCTGTCAACTGGCGGACATCCAACTTCTCCCGCTCACCACCCTGCCATATGTGACTGCTAATATGATCATCCTGCATGGTCAAGAGGGACCTATCGAGAGGCCCGCACTGCATATCCATAGCATCTGCAATGTGCAAAATCAAAGAAATAAGGCACATTTCATAAACATGTACCAAAATTGGCTAAAATTATCATTCCATGAAGACATATTTAAAACAAGAATAAATTAACAATGAATATCATTTATCAAATAAAATGCAGTAATAATAACATTAATTAATCAAAATTCGAATTAATAAATCATATTAATTCATAAATTCGAATTTAAACTCAAAAATTCAAATTAATAATTCAAAAATTCGAATTAAAATTTCCACAACTCATAAAAAAATTTATAATTATAGAGTCCAGCTCTGTGGAGTACTCATTTAATTGGAGTACTTGGAGTACATATACATTTTGCATTCAAAATCTTGCAAACTTTATTAATTTGCAAATCTTATTATATGAACATCACTATTTCATCGAAAATCTTGAAAATTTTGTATGTTTTGCTAACAAAATATTGCAAAATGAATTGTTCTGCGAAACACATTTGGGTTGCAAAACATATATGTTCTGATTGTAAAACATAAAGAATTTTCAAGATGAACATATTGCAAAATATACATGATTTTCAAAATTATCAATGAAATTATGATATTCATATAACAAGGTTTGCAAAATAATAAAATTTAAATTATTTTAAATGCAGAACGTATATGTACTCCAACGTACTCCAAATAAACAGTACATCATAGAACTTTTCTCTAAAATTATAATTTCATAATTATAAACCCTAATAATTCGAATTAATTCATATTTTTAATTATAATTCGGATAATAATTCGAAACCTAATTCTAAATTGGGCATTTCGAGCTAATTCAACCTAATTAAAGATGAGAAACCCTAATTTCAACTCAATTGAGGGTAACAGCCCTAATTTCAAACTAATTCAAAACAAAAATGGGTAAAATTCGAACTATGAACCCTAATAATTCGATTTAATTCATGATTTTAACTAAAATGAAGCAAATAAACAACACCCACAGTTAAAAACGAATCAAACCATGTATATAGTAGTGCGTGTGTGTATGTATAACTACGTGCGTGTGTGTATAAGTGTCAATTAGAAGATACCTTGAGGAGGAAGATCGCCTGACATTCGCAGCTCTGTGTGTAAATCGCCTGAAATCGCTTAAGCTCTGTGCTTAATTAGGGTTAGTTCGGGTCGCGGAAACCGCAATGGGTGGTTGTATACTTTTTGTATCCGCATCGTATCATTGCGGCAGCAGATTTAAGGGTAAAAAAGTAATTTCAGATTTGTTCATCCGCTATGTATCATTGCAGCAACAATTTGGAGGGTGAAAAAGTAATTTCAAATTCGTTCATCCGCTATGTATCATTGCGGCAGCAATTTGGAGGGTGAAAATGTAATTTCAGATTCGTTCATCCGCTATGTATCATTGCGGCAGCAATTTGGAGGGTGAAAACATAATTTCATTTTTTACTTGTTTCTATATTTCAAATTAACAGCTTTTATTAATTTATTATTATTTATTACTTTTATTAAATATAAAACTATAATAATTTATTTAAAATTTTATGTAATAATTCAAATTTTATAAACATTTTTATATTTTATTATGTATTAATTTACCATTTTTTTATTAATTTTAATAAATAATAAAAATAAAAGTATAATAACGTAAAATAATATTTAATAGTGTTTTGTTTTGAAGAAAGTTTCAAATGCGTTTGTTTGTTGTAGTGGTAAAGTTGTTGTAATAGCTGGGGAAGGACCTGGGATCGACTCTACACAAATTAAAGGTTTTTTTAAGTTAAAACTCCGCCGCAACCCTTCATTGCGGCAGGTGTCTTTTTTCCTGCCGCAATGAACACCTGCGGCAGTGTACGAGTTGGTGGTTGTGGGCCTTTTTTCAACCAATGGTGGCTATGGAAGGGCACCTATATATATATATATATATATACACACACACACATATACACCTCCACTGGTTTATATCCTTTAGGCATATAAACTGAACCACAATGATATTTCATCAAAACAGTTTAAAACAGTTCATAACAGTCGTAACACAACATCAACAGTTTATAAAATACTTCAAGCTTGAGTTTCGAAAACTTGCATAGGCAGAATAAAAATATAATATTTTGAAAACAAAAGCTTAGGGTTGGAAAACTTGCGTGGAATCCAAAGTACATTCCCTTGGTTCCACTCGTTCCGGATAGTTTTAGAAACAGATATCAAATCTTGGTTTTAGCCTTCTTAATTGAATAGTTACCCATACTACTTGTAAGTGTACTCAACTTCATTAACCAATTACATGATTGCTAACATCTTGTTAGAATCTCTAAATATGCGGAAATGATAGAGATAGAAGAGGGAGATCAGTTGGGGTAGAAGTTTATAGATATGAATTATATTCATACTTCTCCAAAATATTACAATGAGGCAATGCCTCTATTTATAGACTGAAATGGTGTGTTACTTAACCCACCAACTAAGACTACTCTGCTGTTACAGTAGTCAACTAGCAACAGTAGTCAACTAGCTACAGTAATTACTATTCACCATGATGTCATGGATGATGATTGTTCGCTAAAATCACTATGCAAGTATACGCAGTCAAAAGCAATATGGATAAGTAGGGATCGTTCCCACGAAGACTCGGTGAATTCAAGTAAATGTGCCTATTCAACAATGTATGGTTGAACTACAATAGCTTGGGCAAGTAATAAATTGGTTTGGTTTAACTAAATTAATAGCTACTGTAAATTGACTAAGTGATAAAAACTTATATGAGAGAAACACGGGGTTCTAATTTCATGAATTAATTCATCTAGTTTAACCGTCAAGATTCAATGTATTGTGATCATTAAGATAGCTAGCGGGAACACAAAAGTAGTATGAGCTATCTTTCAATATACTCACACCATTCCATACAAACATCCACAATTAAGAAAGAAGTTATATGGGCATCAATTATATCCAAATCACTATATGTCTATGTGAATGGGTGATATACTCGATTTAATTAACAAGTTCCGCTATTAACTACATAGGGGAGTAACGTCCTTCGAATCTATACTACCAAATATGCGGAGAATCCGGCATAACCTATGCTAGCATGGCAAGCCCTAATCTCTAAATCCACTTTCGCATTCATTAGAGATTTGACAGGATAGAAGTTAATTACGCTTCTATAATCATTAAAACAACCAAGCCAGGCAACCCTAAGTTTGATCACAAATACACATCATCAAGGAAGTCAATTAAGAGATTTCATAATTCACTACGTTAGAACCCCACGAAAGTGTTTGGTTCATATTTGAACTATTCACCATCGTGGGTTCAATTGAAAGCATGGTAAAAGCAAATATTGATTACAACTAATAATGGAAATTGAAATCATAACTGGAATAGAAAAACAATTCACTAGAAACAAGTATGAAGTTTTGAGTTTGAGAAATACACAATAACTAGAATTGAAACCCTAATTCAAGAACTTGATCGATCTCCTGAGCTGTCACTTTCAAAGATGATGATGGTTCTTGCCTCCCTTAATGTAAAATTAGATCTAGAATAATGTTACAAGAGAGGAAATATGTTTTTCTAATATTGTGTGTCCAACCCTAGCTGCAACCTAAGTAATAAATAACCCCCCAAAACAAAATTTTCGAGCTACAGTTTTTTTTGTATGCAGGCGCCCTCCTGGAGCTCCAGGTGGCCTCCTGGCCTTCCAGGCGCCCTCCTGGGCTTCCAGGCGGCCTCCTGGAGTGTAAAATTTCTGAACTTGTTTTGCCTTAGCACATTTTCTGATTTTTTTTCTTGCTCTTTTCCTTCGCACCTTCTTGCACTTTGAACCACCATTTCTCCTCGATCTCTTAGCACTCTTTAGCCCTTCATGGAGACAAAACCAAGCATGATCAAGCCTTTTCTCCAAGCACGCCACGATTCCTCGATCTTTAAGCAAAACCCACCATAGCACGCCCTTCCTTGCCATGCCATGCAACCTACAAAAACAACAAAAACGCATCAAATGACAATTAAAACTCAAGAACTCACAACAATTCAAGCCCTTTAGAAGCCTCAAAAGTGGATATAAAATTCACTTAACAAACCCCCAAACTTAAACCATTGCTTGTCCTCAAGCAAAAAACAACGAAAATGCCTAATTACAACTAACTAGTACCACTTCCGTAGGTGATCACGGTTGCATTTGGCACATGCAGCAAGCCCTTTAAACCCCTAGGCAGCCCTAATGGATGAGTGAGGTCTCGTGAGGGCCTATAGTGAATGTACCCACAAAATCTGAAGCAATGCAATGCATGAATATACTAAAATGAAATGCAATGATCCCCTTCAAACTAACTTAAACCAACTAGCAAGCACATATCTCACGGAATGCAAATTAATCCAAGTAGAGCTCGACCAAGTCTCCATATACTAACAATACATGAACAGAAACGTGCGTGTGTGCGATGCTCATCAGAATACTCCCAGAACTAGATCACAATCATACATGCTTTTAGCCAAGACAATCACAGGTTTATAAATAAAATAGACTGTAGACACGTGATAACCCAGGAACACCTCCACCCTTATCCAAGGTAGACAGAAACTCATGCTTTATTACTAACAACTACGACCCATAAAAATATATACAAGTATGCTTATTTAACCGTGCAATGGATGAGACCCCAAAAGGCTTATATAATAATACCCATATAGCGAGCATTGGGTTAGTGGATCCCAGACTATAATAGCCTTAGGTCACTAGGCACAAAGTCCCCGCGAACTTAATTGCTCGAGTATTAAAGAGCTCACCCTGGTTAATTTTGCATTAAACTATTTACATGACTCTTTTTTTTCTTTTTTTTTTTCTGCTTCTTTTTTTTTGCGATCTGGAATGAGCCTTTCTCATTTCCAACCCTAGACTACTCATATAAATATGAGCCGGCTACTAGCATATTGACACCTAGCCATTATTGATAAATATTTACAACTAGCATGAAATCCCTGTTTTCCTCCAAACTTAGACTTTAGTGCTCCTACGCCATCAAGGGAATAACGAAAATTCTACATATAATCAAGTGATTAAATCTCTAAACATCCAAACAAGCATGACCCTAACCTAGCCCAAAAGCACCCAATGAGTCTGTGAAATTATTGTGTTTCTGAAACATGCATGTCAATTTCGTAGGAACTATGAATCAACCCTCTACTAATCATTACCACACTCAATTAGACATTTACCCAACAATCAGAATCAGTTCGTCCTAAGGGATCATGAAGTATGCATGCTATGCAATTAAACGAACTACACATGGCAAAAAAAATGCACTATGAGTTAAAAATGCAACTAAATGATATGCAAATAATTTTTTTTTTTTACAAATGCACTAGCTACTATGCAACTAAATGACCTTAACCCGGTACCCCCAAACTTGAACAAGTCAATGCCCTCATTGAAAGTTAAAGGTCAAGGTTAAGAAAACTCCCCTACTGGTCGGAGCCGTCACCCTCCTCGGTTGGTGAACCTGGTGGAGAATCTGGAGGTGGATAAGGGTGATGAGCTCCATAAATTGGCCACTCCACCTGAATGCCGTCCCTCTCAAAAACCCTGTCCAGCGAAACTGTCATATCCTGAGCAAACCGATGGTTAATATCATGCATGGCGTCCATACGCCTCAGTAATCGCCTATACTGAGAATCGCTAAATCCTGCCTCTGGAACTCGGCGATCTGCAGCTCTATTAGCCCGAGCTGACCTAACTCGCTGTGGTGGCGGCACAACTCTCTCAGCACCACCCACAATGAACCCATGACCCCGCGGGTGAGGAACGCCGCCTGACTAATCATCATAGCGTGCAATTATGGCACTATCAATATCTCCACTCTGCTGCTGAATCTGCTCCTCGGCACCCCATGTCACACCAGCATTTACACACAACTGGGTGATAATCGAAGCGTGGGGAATAGCTCCATTAGTGCGACTGCTCATGAAACGGAGTATACCTTGATAAATCAGATATGCTGGATCAATGTAATGGCCCCCCAAAATCCCATATAGCAAAATGGCTCTCTCCACTGTAACGTCATGCGCATGTGAAGAAGGCATCAACCTCGCACATATGAACATGTTCCATGCGCGAGCAAACCTATTCAACACAGAAGTAGGAAAGGTTGAATGCTCATTAGTTCCTGGTTTATACTTCCACACAGTGCCCGGTGCACACAAATCTACCACCAGTCTATCCAAATCTACCTCCGCCCGTGTCATGATTGACAAATCTTCGGCCTCACGAGGCCGAGGAGGGAGCCTTAGGAAAGCCTAAATAGTGTCGAGCCTGTAATCCACCGTCACACCGCGGACCCAAGAATACCCATTAGCCGCCTCCTTAGCATTTGCATAAAATTCTCGGACAACGGCAAGAGGAATCTCCAAAGGAGTGTGACACAACACACTCCATCCCCTAACATTAATCATTTCTAGCAAATCACCATCATTGGCGGAAGGCTTGATCTCTTTAATCACCGCCCTAGTCCGTAAGCGATTATACTCCTCTTGCCCAATTGATGATACAAATCGATTCTCGTCGAACCCCTCATCAAAATCGGGTCGAGAACTACTACTACTCACAAATCTTTGTCTCTTTGGTGCTATAATTTCCAATTGAATTCTAACAATCACACCAAATACAAGAATCCTAAAACAAGTACTCCCATACAATATCCAATGAACTTAAGCGAAATAAACACTTACAACGTAGATGCAATCGCGTGGAATGAGCAATCCTTGAAATCCTCCACCAAATCTTCCTTTGCAAAGCCCAAGAGTATATGTATATAGGAGAATAGATACAAGGTAGGATATATAGAGAGATATATAGAAGGGGTGTGTAAGTAAATATGTGAGATATTGAAAATCAATGAGATGGATGTGGGTGGTAAGGGAGAGTGGGGAAGAGGGTTTGGGAGTAATTGAGAGAGACTAGAGAAATGGGGAGAGAATTTGAGAATGATATGAACAAAATTACCCCAAAATTGACCATATAAAAGAAAACCGACTAGATTATTAGGGGTCCAAGCGCCCGCCTGGAACTCGCGCGGCCGCCTGGAACCCGAAACCACTATTTTTGCGTTTTTTTGGGTTGAAATACAGCAAAATCGTGTAACCGACCAGGGGGTTAGGGGTCCAAGCGCCCGCCTGGAACCCGAAATCACTGTTTTTTTTTTTGAAAAACAGCAAGATCGCGTGGGTTGCCTCCCACTAAGCGCTTTTTTACTGTCATTAGCTTGACATTAGATCACTGACTCATATTGCAGAAAGGGTGGTGACGTCCGCTTCCCGGTTCACCATTCCACCAAAATAATGCTTTAACCTCTGTCCGTTCACCTTGAATGATTGATCAGGGTCTCACTCATAAATTTCAGCTACCCCATGCGAAAACACCGTCTTTATCACAAATGGACCTGACCATCTCGACTTGAGCTTCCCTGGAAATAGCTTAAGATGAGAATTAAATAGTAAAACTGAATCACCTACTGCAAAGGTCTTGTGTACCAACTTTTTATCATGCCATTTCTTGACCTTTTCCTTGTACATCTTCTTGTTCTCTTAGGCTTGCTCACGAAACTCCTCAAGTTCATTCAGTTGAAGTAGGCACTTTTCACCTGCGGCTTTCATATCGAAGTTTAATTTTTGTAAGGCCCAAAACGCCTTATGCTCAAGCTCGGCAGGCAAATGGCACGCCTTTCCATATACCAGCTGAAAGGGAGACATTCCCAATGGTGTTTTATACACAGTTCGGTAAGCCCATACAGCCTCGTCCAACTTTAACGACCAGTCCTTCCTTGAGGGGTTCACTACTTTCTCCAGAATCCTCTTAATTTCTCTGTTAGAAACCTCCGGCTGCCCATTTGTTTGGGGATGATAAGCTGTGGCCACCCGATGTGTCACATTGTACTTAGCCATCAAATTAGTGAATTGACGATTGCAAAAGTGCGTTCCCTCATCACTGATTATGGCTCTCGGAGTTCCAAAGCGCGTGAATATGTGCTTATGCAAAAAATTGAGTACCACTTTAGCATCGTTGGTCGATAATGCCTTTACTTCGACCCATTTGGACACATAATCCACTGCTAACAGAATGTATTGATTATTACACGACGAGATGAAAGGTCCCATGAAGTCTATTCCCGATACGTCAAAGATCTCCACTTCAAGTAGCGTATTAAGAGGCATTTCATTCCTCTTAGAGATATTACCCACACGTTGACATCGATCACATCTTAACACAAACTGATAAGCATCTTTAAATAGCGTAGGCCAAAAGAATCCGGCTTGAAGTACTCGAGCTGCTGTTTTCTCACCTCCATAATGACCACCATAAGTAGTGGAATGACAATCTCTCAACACTCCCTCCGTTTCGCTGTACGGAATGCATCTCCTGATCATTCGATCCGCTCCTTGTCTAAATAAGAATGGCTCATCCCAGTGATACCACTTCACATCATGGAGAAATTTCTTCTTTTGTGCATAGGTGAATTCTGATGGAATGATGTTGCTCACCAAATAATTCACATAATCGGCAAACCATGGCACTTCACCTTGCACCGCAAACAATTGCTCATCTGGGAAGGAATCATTGATGAGAGACTTATCCTTGGCATCCTTACCATGATCCTCTAGCCGAGATAGATGATCGGCCACTTGATTTTCCGTGCCCTTCCTATCCTTGATTTCCACATCGAACTCTTGCAACAATAACACCCAACGAATCAGCCTAGGCTTTGCATCTTTCTTTGCAAGTAGATATCTGATGGCTGCATGATTAGTATAGACAATCACCTTGGTGCCAAGCAAGTAAGATCGGAACTTCTCAAAACCATAGACCACTGCCAAAAATTCCTTCTTTGTGGTTGTGTAGTTAAGCTGCGCATCATTCAGGGTTTTACTAGCATAGTAAACCACATGAAATACATTCACCTTCCGTTGGCCTAGAACCGCCCCCACGGCATAATCACTAGCATCGCACATGAGCTCGAATGGCTCTTCCCAATTGGGAGCCGTAATGACTGGAGCGGTTGTCAACTTCTTTTTCAAGAGTTCGAACGCAGCAAAACATTCCTCATCGAATTTGAAGGGGATGTCTTTTTCCAGTAAATTGCACAATGGTTTGGAGATTTTTGAGAAATCTTTTATGAACCGCCTATAGAAGCCAGCATGTCCCAGAAAACTGCGAACTCCTCCAACTGAGATCGGGGGAGGAAGATTCTCAATTGTCTCCAATTTAGTCCTATCCACTTCAAGACCTCGCTTAGACACTTTGTGCCCGAGAATGATCCCTTCTTGTACCATGAAATGGCACTTTTCCCAGTTGAGAACCAGATTGGTCTCAACGCATCTTTTTAGCACTAGACTCAAATTAGATAGAGCCTCATCATAAGAAGTACCAAACACTGAGAAGTCGTCCATGAATACCTCCACATTAGTCCCAATCATGTCCGAGAATATGGCCATCATGCATCTCTGAAAAGTGGCCGATGCGCCACACAGACCAAAAGAAACCCGTCGAAAAGCAAAAGTGCCAAACGGGCAAGTGAAAGTTGTCTTTTCCTGATCTTCCGGGGCAATGCAAATCTGATTATAGCCCGAATACCCGTCAAGAAGACAATAATACTCATGACCGGCCAATCTATCCAACAGCTGATCAATGAAGGGAAGAGGGAAGTGATCTTTCCTGGTGGCCTTATTGAGCTTCCGATAATCCATGCATACTCGCCACCCCGTGACTGTCCGAGTAGGAATGAGTTCATTCTTTTCATTTGTGACCATTGTCATTCCTCCTTTCTTAGGCACACATTGTACAGGACTCACCCAAGAGCTATCTGCAATAGGGTAGATAATCCCTGCATCTAACCATTTAAGAATCTCCTTCTTGACCACTTCTTTCATGATGGGATTGAGTCTTCTTTGTTGCTCAACAGATGGTTTGCTGCCTTCCTCAAGAAGAATCTTGTGCATGCAGAAGGAAGGGCTAATTCCATTAATATCTGCAATAGTCCATCCAATAGCTGATTTGAACTCCCTTAGAATCCGCAACAATTTCTCTTCTTCACTACCTGTCAGGTTAGCAGCAATAATAACAGGCAAAGTAGATAAAGCACCTAAATTTGCATACCTCAAATGGTCTGGCAGTGGCTTTAGCTCAAGAGAAGGAGCTTCCTCAATGGATGGCTTAAGCCTCACTTGTGACTTTTTAAGAGCTTCCAACCCAAGAGACTCGATTGGCATCTCTACCTTCCTTTTCCATGGTACGGAATTCAAAAATTGAATCTGCTCCCTAATTTCTTTACTGTCTTTTTCATCAGAATCCCCTATCAGAGCCCTCGTTAAAGGTTCATCAATTAACCACTGATCTAACTCCCTCTTCACTGATGACTCTACCAAGTCCATCTGAAAACATTCTTCTTCATCTGACGGAAGCTTCATTGCATTGAATACATTGAATGTAACATTCTGCTCTTGTACCCTCATAGTGAGTTCCCCTTTCTGCACATCAATCAAGGTACGCCCGTAGCTAGAAATGGTCTCCCCAAAATTATGGGAATCTTTTTATCTTCTTCAAAGTCAAGAATCACGAAATCGGCTGGAAAGATAAGTTTATCAACCTTGACCAAAACATCTTCAACTATACCTTTCGGATATGTAATTGAACGATCCGCCAACTGCAAAGAGATGTTGGTAGGTTTCGGATCCGGCAAACCAAGTTGCAAGAAAACAGACAATGGCATAAGATTTATGCTAGCTCCCAAATCACATAGGCACTTGTCGAATGATAGATTCCCAATAGTGCACGGAATCGTGAAACTTCCTGGATCCTTTAATTTCGGTGGCAGCTTCTGTTGCAGAATAGCACTGCATTCCTCCGTCAAAACAACGGTTTCAAATTCCTGAAGCTTCAGCTTCCTTGATAAGATCCCCTTCATAAACTTAGCGTAACTCGGCATCTGCTCCAGTGCTTCTGCAAAGGGGATGTTAATCTGCAATTTCTTAAACACTTCGAGAAATTTACCGAATTGCTTATCCAGCTTCTGTTTCTGCAACCGTTGAGGAAATGGTGGAGGAGGGTATATATGATCTTTCACTTCCTTTGACTCAAGGACTGATTTCTTAGGAGTTTGCGCACTTTCACCTACTACTGTAACAACCCTACTTTTCGGACTATTAATTCTAAATCAAAAACTAAAATAAAACAAATTTTATGAATCCAAAAATCCATTACAAAGATACTTATTACAATAGCGTAGCTAACGATGACAATCTAGTCCGAACCTAAACTCCTCGAACTCCAATGCTATCCACTCGATCTTATACGGAACCTGAAAATTGTAAGTAATGAGCTATACAGTCCAGCAAGTAACCAATCAATCAACTAGTAAGTCCAAGTAAAACGTATACATATAATGATAGTATAATATTCAATACAATACAATAACGATATACGAAACAATCACTTACGATGCACTTATTCTTATTCGATATAATTCGATAGCACATAACAATAATAACAATAACTTGAAACCCACAATTCATACCACGACCACTACAAACCGGTGATAACGGTCCTAAATTTTTAGAAAACTATCACTACAACCCGGTGACTCGGTCCTTATTCTTATTTTCGCAAACCATGGCATAAATCAGGGTACCAAGACTATTGTTTACACATAACACATATATACAATAATATATATTAATTCAAAATATAATCACTTAGCCTATGTTTTGATAACAAATATGTACACATAACACATAATTTGGAAATCACTAGACAGATCAATCGGAAACTTACCTCGACACGGGAAAACAAGAATCCAAACATGTAATCACTCCTGACCAGATCTGTAATTAACCTTTTTGACCCTCTAAACGATATTTTCTTGAAAAACTCAAATAATGAAAGTTGTAGAGCACGAAAAGATCTTTCGAAAAGTCCAGAATCAATGAATTCCGACATACGATGAATTTTCTACGAATTTTACAAGACTGCTGAATTGTGTGAAGAATAGACCTACGAATTTTGTAAATAAAGATGAGGAAGAAGAATAAGATGTATTTATAATGTCTTACAACCCTAACTCTAAAAATACTAGTAATCCGTGTTCTAATCTGATCCATATTTTAAGCCCATTCTTCTAATCCAATTTTAAATCCTATTTAATATATAATTTTAATCCCTTTTTATTCTATTATTCTTTTATTATTATTATTATTCTAAAAATTACGGGATATTACAACTACCTTACCTGATTCTGAACTGCTGCCCTTGTCATCCGGGCCACCTAATTCCCCTTCATCAGCTTCCTTCTCTAGCAGAATTTTCTATTCCCTCTCCAGTTCAGTGCCTTGTGTTACTTTTCCAGATCTTAAAGTGATTGCTTTTATGTGTTCCTTGCCCTCCTTTCTTCCTGGGTTAGTTTCAGTATCACTAGGCAGTGTTCCTGGGGGCCTACTCAACAAGGCATTAGCAAGCTATCCCATTTGATTTTCCAAAGTTTTAATCGACACTACTTGGCTCTTGCACATCATTCTCAGCTCTTCCAATTCTGATTTTTCACCTGATGACTGCCCAGAATTCCCATAAGGTTGTTGCTGCTGAAATCCTGGAGGTTGGAATTGCCTTGGGGCATATTGCTGTTGAAACTGTTGCCCCTGCTGTTGAAATCCAGATGGATTAAATGATCTAGCACCAAACTGCTGATTCTGAGATTGAGGGAATTGTTGAATTGTCTGCTGCGAACCCCCTTGATTATTGCTCCAACTGAAATTTGGATGATTTCGGTTGTTTGGATGATAAGTACTAGGAGCTGGTTGCTGCTGCCTTTGGAAGTTGCTCACGAACTGAACTGGCTCATTAGAAATCGCACATTGATTGGTATCATGTGTGCCTGCACATAATTCACATACACTTGCAACCTGCTGAAAACCCTGAGATGCTAAAGACTCCACTCTCAAGTTCAGTGCCTCTAGCTGAGCTGCCAAAGAAGTGGCCTTATCAACTTCCAGAACTCCCGCCACCCTTTGCTGAGACATTCTCAAGGTAGGATTCTGGTACTCATTGGCTGCCATCATCTCAATAAGATCATATGCCGCCTCATAACTCTTAGCCCATAAGGCTCCACCTGAAGCGGCGTCGACCATCTACCTGGATTGCCCACCAAGTCCATTATAAAAGCAATTAATCACCATCCAGTCAGGCATACCATGATGAGGACACTTTCGTAGCATCTCCTTATACCTCTCCCACGCTTCGCATAGTGTTTCTCCTGACTGCTTCGAGAATTGAGAGAGAGCATTCCGAATTGCAGCAGTTTTAGCCATAGAGAAGAATTTCGTAAGGAATTTCTGAGCTAGACCTGCCCAAGTAGTGATAGAGCCCGGTGGAAAAGAGTGTAGCCAGCCCTTAGCTTTGTCCCTGAGAGAAAACGGGAAGAGCCTCAACTTCACAGCATCCTCTGACACATTATTAAACCTGAAAGTGTCGCAAATCTCAATGTAATTCTGGATATGCAAGTTAGGGTCTTCAGTAGCAGTTCCCCCAAACTGAATCTGACTCAGCACCATCTGAATAGTGCCTGGCTTGATTTCAAAAGTTGGAGCCGTAATTGCAGGCCGAATGATGCTCGACTAAATGTCATCAATTTTCGGCTTAGAATAGTCCATTAATGCCCTCTGTATTACTGGAGCAGACCTTCTTCTGTTCCTGCCATGCTTTTAGTCTTTGTTGGTGTTTTTGCTTGCTTAGCTTTCAACGTCCTAGAACGAGTTTGCATGCAATAAGTACCTGAAACAACAAGTACCCAACAAACTACATAAGAGTAGATGAGAATAACAAAAAGAAAATCCAAGTCAATTAAATTCAACTACCACTATAGTAAAACACTTAAACAAAAATAACACCGAAGTCCCCGGCAGCGGCGCCAAAAACTTGTTCGCTAAAATCACTACGCAAGTATACGCAGTCAAAAGCAGTATGGATAAGTAGGGATCGTTCCCACGAAGACTCGGTGAATTCAAGTAAATGTGCCTATTCAACAATGTATGGTTGAACTACAATAGCTTGGACAAGTAATAAATTGGTTTGGTTTAAATAAATTAATAGCTACTGTAAATTGACTAAATGATAAAAACTTATATGAGAGAAACACGGGGTTCTAATTTCATGAATTAATTCATCTAGTTTAACCGTCAAGATTCAATGTATTGTGATCATTAAGATAGCTAGCGGGAACACAAAAGTAGTATGAGCTATCTTTCAATATACTCACACCATTCCATACAAACATCCACAATTAAGATAGAAGTTATATGGGCATCAATTATATCCAAATCACTATATGTCTATGTGAATGGGTGATATACTCGATTTAATTAACAAGTTCCGCTATTAACTACATAGGGGAGTAACGTCCTTCGAATCTATACTACCAAATATGCGGAGAATCCGGCATAACCTATGCTAGCATGGCAAGCCCTAATCTCTAAATCCACTTTCGCATTCATTAGAGATTTGACAGAATAGAAGTTAATTACGCTTCTATAATCATTAAAACAACCAAGCCAAGCAACCCTAAGTTTGATCACAAATACACATCATCAAGGAAGTCAATTAAGAAATTTCATAATTCACTACGTTAGAACCCCACGAAAGTGTTTAGTTCATATTTGAACTATTCACCATCGTGGGTTCAATTGAAAGCATGGTAAAAGCAAATATTGATTACAACTAATAATTGAAATTGAAATCACAACTGGAATAGAAAAACAATTCACTAGAAACAAGTACGAAGTTTTGAGTTTGAGAAATACACAATAACTAGAATTAAAACCCTAGTTCAAGAACTTGATCGATCTCCTGAGCTGTCACTTTCAAAGATGATAATGGTTCTTGCCTCCCTTAATGTAAAATTAGATCTAGAATAATGTTACAAGAGAGGAAATATGTTTTTCTTATATTATGTGTCCAACCCTAGCTGCAGCCTAAGTAATAAATAACCCCCCAAAACAAAATTTTCGAGCTACAGTTTTTTTGTATGCAGGCGCCCTCCTGGAGCTCCAGGCGGCCTCCTGGCCTTCCAGGCGCCCTCCTGGGCTTCCAGGCGGCCTCCTGGAGTGTAAAATTTCTGAACTTGTTTTGCCTTAGCACATTTTCTGATTTTTTTCCTTTCTCTTTTCCTTCGCACCTTCTTGCACTTTGAACCACCATTTCTCCTCGATCTCTTAGCACTCTTTAGCCCTTCATGGAGACAAAACCAAGCACGATCAAGCCTTTTCTCCAAGCACGCCACGATTCCTCGATCTTTAAGCAAAACCCACCATAGCACGCCCTTCCTTGCCATGCCATGCAACCTACAAAAACAAAAAAAACGCATCAAATGACACTTAAAACTCAAGAACTCACAACAATTCAAGCCCTTTAGAAGCCTCAAAAGTGGATATAAAATCCACTTAACAATGATATAGCTGCTGATATATTTGACCCTTTATTTTTGACAATATTTGACACGCCCCCTCACTCGAAATCCCATCTTCGAATGAAAGACCTATCTTGGGATTGAAGAGTGGACACTAGTAGCTCTTGAGCTTAATCTGAGCAATGCGGGAGTAATAAACAAAACTAGTAGAAAGGAGAGAAAAATATGGTAGTAATATTAGAACTACATTGTATTGATCTTGTTGTTGTTGTTTTTGAGACCATTTACATAAGACTATATTTATAGGCTTCAATCTCACCAACCATTAATGGTAGTCAAAGATTATGGCTTGCCTAACTTGGTTGGTGGCCTAACTTGGTTGGTGGATACTTGTCATTGCTTACCTCACTTCCTAGGTTATGTCATTGCTTACCTCACTTCTTAGGTTATATTTAACACACCCCCTCACCCGAAATCCCATCTTCGGATGAAAGACCTATCTTGGGATTGAAGAGTGGACACTAGTAGCCCTTGAGCTTAACCTGAGCGTCCAACTATACCCATTTTTAGGATCAACCGATCTTGAGTTTATTGAGTTTTTGGGATACCGGGACTCGAACTTGCGACCGTACTGTATATTTTAGGCCATGTCAAATAATAGAAAGTGCTGCTTTTCAGCACAACGGTGGATAACCACCAATCAGTCCTTGAACTGATTATTTTGAAGAAACTGAGACTCGACTTTGTGATCACTCACTATTAAAAAGCCTATGTCTGAACACAGGAGGAATCTACATATGTCATCCCTTGAACTATAAGCAACTGGAACCGTATTTGGTAGACTGCATCCCTTAAGATCGTCCATGAACTGGTCCTTCTGCTTCTTTTACAAGAATAAAATGCAAGATATAGCAGTGAACTGTGTGTATGTATTTGTATACATACTACTACTTCTGCTGCTTTGTCATTTGTGGCAGTGACTTGTGTGTACATCTGTATATACACTACTTCTGCTGCTTCGTCAGAATAACGCCCCCTGAACTATTTAATTTGCAGCATCGTAATAAATTGGAGAGATATCGTAATACCAACAACCACTTGAATACTACACAATTAAATCTATAACCGGGGCAAACTCTTAAACTAAAATGACATGCTTGTATTTAAAGATCCAGACAGAATTTCCCCTTAAGAAAATAACTGTCAAATATTTTAAAAGGATCTAAATACATATAATCATTTTAATCAAGAAAAAATAATAAACCGAGACAAGTAAATTAACCCCAAATTTGAGGTTGTCTTTGTCTCCTGTTGCAACTGTTCACCGTCTTCAACCTTCGTTAGAATAGTAACTTCACCGAAATAGTAACTTCGCCAGAATAGTAACTTCGCCGGAATAGTACCTTGCCGGAAAAATTTACGGAATTTTCAGATTTAAACCTGCTCTGATACCATGTTTGAATCTCTAAATATGCGGAAATTATAGAGATAGAAGAGGGAGATCAGTTGGGGTAGAAGTTTATAGATATGAATTATATTCATACTTCTCCAAAATATTACAATGAGGCAATGCCTTTATTTATAGACTGAAATGGTGTGCTACTTAACCCACCAACTAAGACTACTCTGCTGTTACAGTAGTCAAATAGCTATAGTAATTACTATTAACCATGATGTCATGGATGATGATATAGCTGTCGATATATTTGACCCTTTATTTTTGGCAATATTTGACACATCTTTTGTCTTTATGAGTCCATAGTCATTGTCTATTAACACTTACCTCTGCCCGACATTTCACCCCCCTCGGGTCTATTTTAACTATTCGTAACACTATCTTGTCAATGACCTTTAATCCAATTCTTTAATCCAAGCAGTAGTCATGATGTTCCTCAGCAACTTTCATGTTTTGACTGACTTGAGATTATCCTTTTATCTTGGCCGAAACGGCTTGTCAAAACAGTGCCCTTAGAGTTGACTTTTCACTGAGTTACTATTACGCGACTCGCATTCCAATATTTTTAATAAATTGAAAAACCCATAATTAATTACGAAATCACCTCAAGGAGCTTCTTGAGTATTTGTAACATTTATCAAAATTGCTTTGATGTGGAAAACACGAGGTTAGATAGGCGAAACGCATTTTAGAACTTGGTCAACTACGGTGTTGTACAATTGACGATAGTTTCCCTAAAACACTCATATCTCCTTAATCATTAACTCAAATGACACACCGTTTTCGCATGCATGATCTAGAGAATGTCTTCTTTGTAACTAAGCAATAATTTGGTTCTGGACAGAAGACTCATTTCCCCGATTTTACTATTTTGGCAGAAGCTTTGTAGTGAATGGTGTCGTCGCGTAACTTTTGTTCCGACATTTTTATAAAATCGAAATTTTAAGATTTTGACAAAAATCTTTTTCCCTTGTCTTATTAACTGTCTAAATCATTTATCATCGAAATTTCATAATTCTTAACATCTTTTAAGTGGTTCGATTAAGGGTTCAAACTGCAGTTTAATTTCCTCGCGCGACTTCCAATAAAACGGACTTTTCTCTTAAACCGTAAATCGTATTGGCATGATTTTTATACTAAAACAAACTACAAACCAAGCACCACAATTTCTGGGAAGTGGTGTTCAAAAAAATTATTTTGACAGTTTGGTATTTATGTTTAAAACATCCCTAAAACCAAACGAACATTATGACGACTATAATCATAACGATTCCCAAATTTAACTACGTTAAATCCATTAAACAACAACCAAATCATCAACCCAACATTTTTAACATCATAATCAGTTAATAAACTTCAAGAACTCATCACGCACATCAACCCATAACAAACAACCACCAAGATTCAATTATATATACTCCAGACTCCGTGAACAAGCATGTTCTTGAACATAACTTAAACTCATACTTACATCTTAACTTAAATCAAAGGGTGGAGAAGGGTCATACCTTTCTTGAATCCTTAAACATACTGCAAGAGCTTGTAAGTCTTAAGGAAGCCTTGATCTATGCTTATCATCCTTAAACTTGCAAAAGAAATCAAGAAAACAAGTTAGTAATTTTCGGAGTTACTATTCACCCACATTTTCTACATTTTCTTTACCCACCCAAAACACCTTCAAAAATTATGAAATTAAGTTGCACTTACCCTTGGATGTGTAGAAGGTCTGGGATTTTTCTTGAGTTTTTTAATTGTCAAGAAGTTGGGAAAGAAAAATCATTGAACCTCCTGCCCTGTTTTGGCCAAAAATGGAAGAAGATGGAAGAGAGCTTCTTGCTCTTGATTTGGAAAATGATAAAGTGAATAATGAATTGATTTTTGTGTGGTTTTGAATAATATATCAGCTGTGTTTCTTTTGTCAAAAGCTAGGCTATAGCATGCTTTTTAGATTTTCTAGAATTCTTAACCAATCTTGATTTCCTTTCCATGAAAACATGGAACTATGCCTTGTACCTTTTAGTTGGACACTAACCAAGTTGGTTGGCCTTCTAAGTACCTAGTTTTCATGGCTTTTGCATGGATCTTGCATGGGCTTGGTCACATTAATTATTATTCCATATTTATCGCTTAATTCTTCGTACCAAGTTCGATAAATCCTTGAAACCTTTCGTGGTGGAAATTTCCTCGAGTAATCTTCAATGTTCAAAGTACCTCAATTTAATGTACATATTCCATGGAATTTCTAAATTATAATTTCCTCCGGTCTTGGCATAGTTTTCGTATTTCTTGATATCTCGTTAAATATGTCCATTTGAAGTAATGGATTTTGTCAAAACTAATGACTTTTACATACATACATTTACATCGTAAAGATGTAATATCAAATCGAAACTCTCATTTAATAATTCGTACATAGCGTGGTTGCAAAAGTTTTTTGTACACCCGTAGATTCACTATTCATCCAGATTTCAAATGTTTACCAAAAATTAGGATTATTGTTTACGCTAAAACACGCAAGCGTACGTGGTCACAAGTAATATAGATAGAAGTCAAGTTCGTTCCCACAGAGATCTGGTTATGGTTCTATTTAGTAAATATGCCTATGCAACAATGTATGGTTTTAATCCACTGCTAAGACAAATAACAATTTGAGGTTTTTAATTATCTAAATTAAACTAAGCTGCAAATTATTAAACTAAGAATTACTTAACTAATGAGAATTAAAATCTAATTACTTATGCAAGATAAACCATGGAATCCTAACTTCATTAAATACTTTTCTTAGATCTGATGCCTTTAATCACTATGTGCAATGGTTATGATATCTGATCGGACAACACGAAACAAGTATACGCTACTTCTCAGTATACGAATACCAAACTAAACATACATCCACAAAAGAGATAGAAGATGAATAGACACCAATTATGCTTAGACCCTATATGTCTATAGAATTTGAAAACATAACGGTTGAAGAACAAGTTATCCGTTAAGATCACACAGGGCAATATAAGTATTTTCATCTCATACTACGAATCATGTTGATAAACAATCATGAACCTATGCTAGCATGGCAAGTTCTAAATCTCAAGATCCACTTTCACTTCACAAGAGATTAACAAATTAGATGTTAGCTACGCATCTAAACACATGAAGCACAACCATACGAGGATATCAAATATACATCACACACAGATCTTTAAAGCATCAAGATATTAAGCTCCATAAATAAATCCGTTAGAATCCCATGACAACGATTAGTTCAAAATTGAACCTCTCGTCATCATTGGATCAAGTGAAACCATGATAACAAACAAGATATTGAAGAAAGAAGCAATAATATTATTAAAACTAAGAGTTGAGAAAACAAATCTAAAATCCAGAATAACACAAAGGATGAAGTAGATCTAGATCCGTTGCTTATCACGAGCGTTGAATCTTGCTCCCCTTTTCTCCCTTACAGATCTAAGCTATATTATGTACAAGATATCTAATTGTCTAATTCTCTAATTTACAAGGGGTTGGATGTGTTTATATAGGCTCTAGATTTCTTGCCCAGCAAGAAATTACCTTCTATTACAATTAGAATTCGATTTAGGTACTAAAAACTGCCCAAAATATAATTAGAACTTGAAAAAGGGCAAAACAATAAATTCCCTGCTCCCATCAGTCTGCTTGTCGCGCAACCTGTGCCCACCACACGCAACTTGCGCGCGCGAATCCTGTCCTAAGTTGTAGAAAATCTTCCAGGCTTCGCGTGAGCTGTAAGATCACTGAAATGGACTTCTAGAACTCCAGATATGGCCGAAACAGTGTAGACTGCGCAACCTTCCCGGAAAATCCGAATTTTAATCAATTAATCCTCCAAACACGATAGAAGCATCACCCATAATCGACATTCTTGTAAACCTGCACAACTATACAAAACACATCAAACTATAACAAACTTGAGTCCAAGACAATCAATTTAAGCCAAATTGGAGCGATCCAAGTGGATATAAAATCCACTTATCAATTATTACACCCATTATCATAATTCTTCCAACCCCTATAACCGGTGTTGATGTACGTCTTCGCCGGATATGTCCATACCATCGTAATCGTCCTTCCCTTATTTTTTCAAAGTAGACTCAACACCTAACGCTCTTTTAAGCATCGTACAACCACAAATCCATCGCACAACCACAAATCCATCGCAACATATGCATTTTCGCCATCTTTATGAAAATGCACACCTAGAGGGGGGTGAATAGGTGTATATGGCTAACTAAGTCCAATTTAAATAATTACCAGAAACAGCTTACTGATTTCAATTTATGCAGACACAAATGGTACGCTGAATGCAAATGGTAAGCTAAATGCAGAAACAGTAAGGTGCAGAAAAATAAAGAACACAAGAAACTTTTAGCCAGGTTCGACCCCTAATCCCCTATGGTCTACGTCCTGGTCCCTTACCAATCCGGTAAGAGAATATATTATTGATCAACGAAAAACCGATTACAAGATACAATAATATATCTCCCTTTTATCCCAGCTGCTGACAAATGGCTTGCTGAACACCTGTTTCTGAACCTGCTCTCTAAGCTATACTTCCCAAGTATACTTCTCTAGCAACGTTCACCAACCCTTGTTCCCTAGCCAATATGTCCAGCAACTAATCCTTACCAATCCTGCTGACAAATGGCTTGCTGTTTGCTGTGCTGAACTAACTCTCTAAGCAATACTTCCAAAGTATCCTTCTCTAGTCTAGTTCGACCCACCCAAAACCTTAAGCCAAACTTGTACAACAACTATTCAATACAAATTGAACAATTCAATAAATACAACTCAACCTAATGAACCCTCTGAATATATATATATATATATGAATGTATATAAAGGTTTGAGAGGTTTAGAAAGATTTAGCAATGTAAGCTCAAAGTTGTATATTGGTTCTTGTGTTTTTGCACTCTGATTATTCCCTTTAGAACTGAGCAAGAACAGCCTTTAAATAGGTAAACAAGAACATTTGAAAATCAAGCTTGAATGGCTCCAACGGATTGATTATGTGTAGCCGTTAGAGATGGTTTGATATGAAGAAATGAAGCTTGAATATTTTCAGTTGAGAGAGGAAGCATGGAGCGTGTATAGTAGAGGAGAGAATATTGGTTATGATGAGGAAGACAAGACCATGTGGTTGTCTTGAGTGGAGGTTATTAAAATAAGGAAAAAGTAGAATATTGCTTTCCTTATTAAAAGCAAAGAATATATTGTCCCCCAATATATTTGAAATGTGTGCTGGCGTGATAGAAAAAAATTCAGAGGGTTCTTACAATATTCCTAACCATGTTTCCACTGAATGCTCCATGAAAACTCAACGGTTCTTTATTTCTGTCAGACACAATCAGCTTGCTGTTTGTAGACAAAATCAGCTTGCTCTTTGTTCTGGCGAGCTCATATCAGCATGCTGTTTTGGTTCTGATAGGATGAACATATAGATGACTTTAAACCTTTTCCCTTCCATATCATCAACCATGTTACTGAATGTATGCAATTTGCTTGCCAAACTGTCACTGTTGAAGCACCAAATGGCTTGTGAAAGCCCACTTGATTTTGATGGTTAATTGATTACATATATTTTGCTATACTAACATGCTGTAACAGGACATTCATCAAGCCGTTTTAGGAAATAGTAACACAGGAACTATACTAAATCAGCAAGCTGATTTCATCCTTCAGCAAGCTGTTATGACATTCAGCAAGCCGTTTCTAGGAACACAGAAACTGTCAAGAACAAGTCCAGAAATACAAAGAGCTGCTATTTAGATTTAAATGTAAGGACTCTTACATATATATTACGTGTATAATATATACTAAAGAGCTGAGAAATATCACAAAAAAACACTCAAGCATGGAGATACACTAAACAATGTTTTATGACATGTCTCCACCCAAACACAATCATTCCTTTACACACTCCCACGTTCTCAACACACCAACTCAGAATTCCATTGCACACAATCATTCCTTTACACACTCCCACGTTCTTAGCACACCAACTCAGAATCCTCTGCATGAGAATCATTCAGTCATACACAAACCACGGTCTTCACATAACCAATCTGCAAAACATCCAACGGCTCTTTCTTGAGCAAATCTGAACGTTAGACCTGTTAGTATATATATACCTCTCTTGTATAAATGAAAAGACTACCCGAAAACACTGAAACTGATATACACACTCTTGAATATTCATCAAATCGTTTATACTTTCAGTCACCTCAAAAACAGTTGTTTTACATTGCCATATTCACAAACAACACACACACACACAAGCTCTAAAGATATATTACACGTTATATATATATATGTATATATATATATATAAGAGTCTATATCTTTGAGTTGTAATTTCAATCCTTCAAATCTGTATTGTACTTATTGTAAAGGCATAGTTGCTGGGCAGTGGCTTGTGAAACAAGGGTTTGGTAAACACGAAGCTAGAAAAGTTTGTACTACGGGGAGTGGTATAGTTCTTAGAGAGCAGGTTTAGAAACGGGGTTTCAGCAAGCCATTTTGACAGTAGCTAGGGAAAAGGGAGATATATTATTGAATCTTGTAATCGGGTTTATAGTGATTAATAATATATTCTCTTTCCGCGTTTGGCAAGGGACTAGGACGTAGACCATAGAGATTAGGGGTCGAACCTAGCTAAAATCTTGTGTGTTAAATATTTCTATTCTGCTCGTTTTTCTCTGCATTGCATTAGCTCATAACAGCAAGCTGTTTCATACTAGTTAGTTAAATATCAGCAAGCTGATTCATTCTAGTATCTAATAACAGCAAGCTGTTATTATTCTGGTAAAAACTTGGAAAAATAAAAATAGACCATAGTTAACCTAATACACCTATTCACCCCCCCTCTAGGTGCATACTTTCATTTGGTATCAGAGCCTTGCTATACTAATCATTTCTGTAACAAGAAAAGTATCGATCTAAATGGCTGACAATTATCCGCTCGGAAACTCAGACTCGAGGGCACCGCTTCTTCTAGGTACTGAAAACTACAACTGGTGGAAAAGTCGAATAGAGAATCATCTGGCCTGAGAACCACTAGAATGGAGAGTTGTAAGCAGAGGACCATACGTCTTCATAGATGACAAAGGCATTACAAAGGATATTGATGTTCTCAATGATGCTGAATTAAAGGAAATAAGCTACAACAACCGTGCAATGAATACTATCTTAAATGGTCTTTGTCCAGCTGAAAGTGACAAAGTTTCATCATGCAAAATAGCTAAAGAAATGTGGGACACCCTGGAATCGTATCATGAAGGTTCTAAGGGAGTGAAGAAAATGAAGCTTGGTACTCTAGTAAGAGAACTAAACGGTTTCACTGTCAATGAGAATGAAACCATTAAAGAAGCTCAAGCTAGGTTTCAAATAACCTTAAACAGTCTTCAAGTGCTTGGCAAAAGGATACCTCAAGAAGAGATCAATATGATCATCTTAGGATCCGTCCCATGGAGCTTCGCCCCTAAAGTTACGGCGTTGGAATCTCATCCCCAAATTGACACTATGGACAGTCTTGCTCTATTCTCAGAATTAGAGCAGTTTGAGTCAAAAATCAGGGCTAGCACATCCAGGCTGACTCAAGTTACAGCAGCTAAAGTGAAGAATCTAGCTTTACATTCGAATAACAGCAAGCTGGAAAACTCCAGAGGCTAATTCAAAAGAGAAACTTCAAGAAAGAAAGGCATGTATTCAGAAGCTAAGAAGGAAACAAATGATGAAGGTTGTTTTGAATGCGGAAAGAAAGGCCACTTTAAAAGAGATTACTTCAAACTCAAAAATAAAACAAAACAGCAAGATGACTTCAAAAACATGAAGAAAGGGAAAGCATTCATAACATGGAGTGATGATGATGAGGAATCTAATGACGATGATGAAATGGTGAATCTTGCTCTCGTAAGTCTTGATGAAGAAAGCAACGATGAAGCTCAAACCAAAAATGATCCCTCAATCTCGGATGACAATAACAGTGAGGTAAACTCTTCTTTTGATTCCCATATAGAATATGCAGTAGATAGCATAACCATGCAGGATACAAGTAGCAATTCTATGGATGACACCATGGAACTAAAAGAAGAAATCAGTAAGCTGAAAAAGAAGATTGGCTACCTAAGAGAGATTGTAAGAACCCAGATTTTGGGTGGAATTAAAACTTTTATGTATTTAATGATGTAAGAATGAATAGTGGTTACCGCCACAATGTAATAATTGATATTTGGAAAGAATGAATGGAATTCGACTTTATTATTTCTATGTCTTGAAGAATGCTAAAGGGTGACAATATAGGTAAGAATAATCTATCTTCTAAGGGAATAAGATATGGCAGTTTCAAGCAGGAGAATATTCTCATGTCATCCAGATCGGTAACGATTAATCCAGTAGTTCCGTAAAAAGGTTAAGGAACGATCGAAAAGAGAATACGGACAATTGTACAACCCTAAGAGAATAAGTAAAGAATAAAGAATGAATAGTGTTTTGGTGGGAGTATAGAATAATATGAGACGACACTATATAGAAGTATTCGGAACGGATTTCCGGGTTCGTATTAGTGATCCAGGGGGAAAATAAGTGTATGTAAAAGCTGTCAGATTCTGAAAAACCGCACTTTTATTTTCTCCGAAAGTTCCCTGGACACTGATAGCCTTAAGTATTTTACGAATGGATTTAAGGAATATAAATTGGAAAGTTAGAATGAAAGATGGAGAATGATAGTATTAATATTAAAAAGGATTCCCGGTAAACCCTAATTAGAAATCCGTGAAATATTCCTACGAACGATCAATCGAAGCGGGCAATAACCGGACACAGAAACAAGCAGAGGAAGCAAGAGTCTTGTGCAAGCTACTAGGATAAAGATCTAGTAACCAAGTGGGCAAGAGTAACTAGCATGTTAGGGTTTGAACAAGTACTTAGCAAGACCAACTAGCTAGTTAGCCTTCAACCATGCAAAATGCAACACTTGTCCTACAAAAACCATCATCCATGACCTCACCTTCCACTAGCACATCTTAGATGAGATATTATCTCACACAAAATCACATTATGCAAGATTATCCAAAAGAAACCAAGCAACTCTCTTCCCCCCCCCCTTGCATATTCCATTCGGCCAACACCATTAATTCCAAATCCAAACTCAACCTTCCCACCATTGTTTGTTCTTGAAATAATTAAGTTGAGTCTTACATTTCATAAAACTTATCTCCTCAAAATCTTAGCTTCAAACTCATCCATTTCCATTTTCAAAAAAATCAAGAAAGAGGAGGGTGAATAGTGTTCATCATGTACTAACTTTGTTTTCTTGATTTTTCATGGTTGATCTAGCAAGCTTAATCACTCCTAAGGACCATACAAGGCTTAGTAAGACTATATCACTATCCAAGGAAGGTATAAAGCTCTTGAAACCCTAACCCTTGTTTGAGATTTAAGTATGTTTATGATAGATATAGCTTAGTTATGGTTATGTTAAGATTATAAGCATGATTATGTATGGATTTTGGATAAATGATAAAAATTGTTAGATGAACGGAAAGGCATTGCTTGGCCTCAGTTCATGTATATAAATCATGTATATGTTGTTTGGAATGGATACCATGTTTATGGGAAGATTCGAAATTGGTAGATATTCGATTTACAGCCGTTATAATGTCCGATTTTACAATACCATGTTTTGTATGCAATTTTCCATGTCAAAACCCTACTATCCAGAGACCTTATCTGCCATGATAGGATAGGTAATGTTCTAAGCTTCGTTTTGATATAAAGATCACGTGAAACAGACTTACGGTTTAGAAATTATGACCAAATTACTAAAAGTAGTTCGAATCCGTAAACGAAAGTTCGTCACTGAAATTGAACCCTCGTAAACTATGTAACGTCATGGCGAATCTTAGTAAATAAATACTAGAGGTAAAAAGGAAGGTGTGAAAGAAAACCGTATGTCAAAAGGATCATTTTTCGATTTATTAAAAATTTTCGAGTCGAGGTTAAACGCGAACGAACCCCTAAAAGACGACTCTTTTATAACTTCGGTAAAACACTTAGAAAACGGGCGATAAAACTCGGAGTATAATATTGGTTCGTAACGATCGACCTTAGAACTCGTATGACTTAAGTATGTCCCAAGTATAAGTACAGTGACATGTCGTATTAACGAACGAATGTCGGGTCGGATCAGTGATAAAAAGGAATCCACTAAAAGGGATATAACGAGATAACTCGAGAACGTGTTTCGATTTAAGTATAACTTAACTTTTAATATGTTAAGTGATTAATCCCGAATGCCTTGGCTATTTATAGATCACCAAGCTGAACCGGGACCCGCTACCACTACCCCTTACCGTACTCGACTACCAGGCAAGTTTCAATTCCCTTCTTTTAGGCTGTTGTTGTGATTGAATATATATATATATATATATATATATATATATATATATATATATATATATATATATGTTTTCTGTTATACATATGCCATAGCATGCATGCCTACTTTCAAGTTATATCATTATGCTTGTTCCCTGATTGTTATTGGCTTATAAATTAGATAGCTATCGTATCAATTATAAGCCGGTTATTGTAAGACCCTCAGAGAAGGGTGTATACATCTTATTCATCAAATATAGACCAGGAGTCAATATTTCTTAACATATCGAGATTACCTCGGAGGAAAATATTTAAATAAATATTTTCTATTATTTGGGCGACGAATATTATTTGAACATTCGTTCCAGATTATTTATTTAACGATCCTTACTTCAATTAATTATTTGAACGTAACAATTCGACGAATAATATTTCTCAATATTCATTCAGAGTCGAATTGATTATCGATTATTATTTCGAATATTCTTCTAAAGATGAGACTACTAAATGAATATTATTTGGATATTCATTTAGAATATTATTTTATTAAATACATAATACTTTTGAAAATTCATTTAAGATATTAATTACTTGATGAATATTATTTTAAATATTCATTTGAAGCCTGATTAATTTATCGACTATTATCTCGAATATTCCTTTAGGGCTTGGATTACTAAATGAATATTACTTGATATTCATTTAGAATATTATTCATTAAATGAATATTACCTTTCGAATATTCATTTAAATTCCTAATTAATTATGAATATTATCTTAAGTATTCCTTTCAGGCCTTATTAATTAATAAATATTACTTTGAATATTCATTTAAATATTTATTTATTCAATAAATATTCTCCTGAGGTTTCACCAGGGATTATTTTGAGAAATACTCTGATTAAAGATATCCTTTCATATTCTTAAATATTCTTAAAATATTTTTAATTCAATAAATATTCTCTGAATATTTATTTCATACTTAGAATAACCTCAATAAGGTTTATCTTCTTCGATTATTACAGAAAATATCTCGGAGTCATATTATTATTAATCTTATATCAAGAAAGGTTCTCAGACATCATTCTTCTTTGAGTCTACCTCTCTAATAATAAGGGAACCTCACTTGGAAAATGTTATTTATCTTGTCGACTTCCCGGTCATAAAGTATTCTCTCCACTCGCAACTCGGATGCTATTGACTTATTAAGTCGTTGTTTACCTTCTCATCTTTCGAGGGGTAAAATGTCGGAACAAGTTGATATCCGTTACCAAGTAATAACTTGGGAGTTATTGGTAAATTTTCCTTTCCAACTAGATACGACTACTTTGTGGAGTCTTATCAACAAGTATTATACTTGGGGAAAGGGGGACGAACGTTACATTCAGAATCATGAATTCTATTTGAACTAGGAGTCGTGTAAGAGGCCGAGTAGCGCCGGTCCATCCCCTTTGGCCCAACCGTTGGCCGGGGAGAGCTAGTAAGGCGGTATACAAGTAAAGCCGTCAGTTCTTCCTTCTACCGGTAGTAAATCTAAATTGAGCTGTACGATCTCGACTGATCATCAAGATTGGAACAGCGGGCGCGGTGAATACTCCATCATTGGTTCATCATCCAAACTTATTTATTTCCTGCAACACGATTACTGTTGGCAGAGCTGGAAAAGTGTTCATAACTGGAATTGCAACCTTTTCATGCAAGTTCCTCTTCTTAATAACAAGGAGAATATCTCGCTTACTTTTGATGTAGCAGATATTTCTATAAACAAATACTTTAAGTTACCTTGTAACTTCATCGTTCATATTATACTGGCATCATTTCCGTAAATTCATGGCATATGGTTTGAAAGATAATTTTGAACTGTTATATATTATCGTTCAGTTATATATTATTGTTGGTGGGCTTTCGCTCACCCTTGCTTTGTTCACATTATGTCACAACAACAGCTAGGACAGATGGCTCGCGTCAGGCGCACTCGGCGCAAACAGGTTACCCGACCCACCGGACTACCCGCTGAGATGCTAGCCGCCATTGCTGAGGTAGCTTGGTTAGACAGCTTTGGTTTCCTGTTTAACTATATCTATAATTAATGTAATCAACGGCAAAACTGTTAAACTTATGATGTTATCCTTTTGGGATTGTAATAACTTTTATTCGTAACCCTTTAATGTAAGACTTATTTCAATTTCATCTTTGGGACTATAACTGTTGTGTGTGTGAGTGGAAATTATTGTGGGGTCACAGCATGTGATTTATTTATTGTGGACTCAAGTCAAGTATTATGAATGGATGTAAGACAGTAACCACCACATCCCTGACCCCGGATCTGGGGGTGTTACAGAGATGGTATCAGAGCGAGAGTTATATATCCCAAGAGATGATACGACGTTATATAATAATAAATTCAATAATATAATAAGAACCCTTTCCAGGTTCACCTAAAACCCTTACGGGAACTTTTAAGTATCATGATAGTAACATAGTTCGTCTTGTGTAGGCGAGCGACATATCGGCCCAGGAGGCAGCTGCGAGACAGCATGATGAGGACATGTTCCGGACTAGGGACCCATACTATGAGCACTTGCCTGAGGAGGAGGACGCTGAGGAGGTCCAGGTTGATGCTGATACTGATGTGATTGAGTCTGAGGAGGAGGACCCTGAGGAGGTCCAGGTTGATGCTAACACAGATGTTGTTGAGACTGAGGGGGAGGAGGACCCGGAGGGGATCCAGACAGGACAGGCTGTGGAGGAGGTTGAGCCAGTGGAGGATGCAGTAGGGAGTTCCGGACTACGAGTGCCACCCCTCCCTGTTGAGAGAGCCCCTACCCCACCACCACTACCTGTGAGCCCATACCCCGATGAGTTTGAGGAGCTTACCCCAGAGGCCCAGCAGACAGAGATTGCTGCTCCAGCTGAGCCATCCACCCCACCTCATGCCCCGATAGGAGGAGTCCCAGTATGTGTTCACAACTTGATTGTGAACGGGCTTTATAGAGAGTTGTCTGTGGCAGATGCCAGGTTGGCAGAGTCTAGGAGGGAGTTAGCAGCAGAGAGAGCCGCCTGGATGAGGTTGCAGGGCAGGAGGACTATCAGTGACGGGGTTGGGTATAGGGCTGTGACCCGCATCGAGCTGAGGGCTCGGGTGAGGGTGCGACAGTTGCCTACTGATGGGCATGGTAGGGTAGACAGAGCAGAGGCTGAGGAGATTTTCCGCATCGCCATGGGGAGGGTTCGGAGGATGTTTCGTCGTGGCGGCTGATTTCAGATGTAGTGATGCAGTGGTCTAGTTGTCTAGTCATGTACGGACGTAGTAGTGCCGGATTTTGTAGGGATGGTTTCTTGTACTTGTTTTCCCTTTTTGCAGACTAGACAGATAGACAGCGTATTTCACTTTTGACTTGTTGTTGTTGTTAGGATGGCTGTACTTTAAACTATCGTTGTAACTCGGATGTTGTACCTTTTCGGTACCTAGTATATATTTGTTTCCCTTTCAGTCATTTCAGTTTTGTTGGGATGTAATCACGAGTTTATTAGCATATGTACTATTTTTTTGATTAAGTTGCCATGAGAAATAAAACTGTGGGATCTTAAACCCAATCATGTAAAGAATTATGCAAGGAAAAATCCTTTAAAACAGGTAAGTGAACCTAATGTATAATTTTCCAAATTTTCAGTAAAATGCCTCCAAGACGAATGGGCACTAGGGCTAACCCCCGAGAATCTACTGACCAAGAGAGTCACAACCAACACGAGGAAAACCATGAAAGTAGTGAAGAACAAGATCAGGATTATAATGAGCAAGAAGATTCCCAGTATGGAGCAGAGGATGAACCCCTGTACTCTGAAGAATTTGAGGTGGAAATCGAGGGTGGAGAAACTGAAGTAGAACAGGAAGGGGAGAACCAGGGCGGAAACCCCATGGGCCAGTTTATGGATCTACTTAGGCAGAATTTGAACCAATACCCCCAGCCACCACCAGGCAACAACACTTCAGTGGCAAATTCCTTTAGGGCCTTTAAGTCCCTTAAGCCCCCAGAGTTCCACGGATCGGCTGATCCCGTTGAGGCGAGGGCCTGGATCAAGGAAATGGAAAAATCTTTTGAGATTCTGAGTATTAATAAGGCTCAGAAGACTGTTTTTGCTACTTACCTACTAAAGGGAGAGGCCAATTATTGGTGGGAAGCCAAGAAGAACATGGAGACTGATGCTGTCATAGCCTGGGAAAGGTTCAAACAATTGTTCCTGGAGAAGTACTTCCCGAAGTTCATGAAAACCCAGATGGAACTTAAGTTTTTGGAACTGAAACAGAACAATATGTCAGTGGCGGACTATGAGGCCAAATTTACTGAGCTATCAAGATTTGTGCTAGAGTTTGTAGACACAGAAGAGAAGAAAGCTAACAGGTTTCAACAAGGGCTGAAGCAGTGGATCCAGAATAGGGTGGCGGTTTTAGAGATTACAGATTATGCCACCTTGGTGCAGAAGGCAACCATTGTGGAGGCTGGTAGTGATAAGATGCAGAGAGAGAGAGAGAAAGGGGGGATAAAGAGAAAGCATGTTAGTATGGGCGGAAGATCCGCTGGAGGAAAACCCCCAACCAAGTTTAATCGAGGAGCGGTTTCCCTACCAGGGAGAAATGTAGGGTTTAAACCATCTGCGAGTGTAAGTGTGAGCCAGGGCGGCCATCAATCAGGAATGTCCCGTTCCAACCCTTCTCGACCTCCATTGCCATTGTGTGCTACTTGTGGGAAGAGGCACTCCGGGGTGTGCAACCTGAAGCAGATAAACTGTTATTAGTGTGGGCGAGCTGGGCATTATGCTACCTCTTGCACCACGGTCATCCCTAACAGCACAACCTGTTTCCAGTGTGGACAGCGAGGGCACATGAGGAAGGATTGCCCAAGGAGCAAACCAGCAGCATCAGGAGCAAGCAAGGTTGCCACAAATAGGCCACCAACTGCTAGGACTTTTAATATGTCAGTACAAGAGGCCGTGAGGGACACAGATGTGATAGCAGGTACATTTTCTCTCAATTCAGTCAGTGCAAATGTCTTATTTGATTCAGGAGCAACTAAGTCTTTTATATCTAGAGATTTTGCGCATAAATTGAAACTTAAAACCCAGCAACTAAGAGATTCCTTACTAGTAGAAATAGCTAATCAGGAAATCGTACCGGTTAATCAAATTCACCCCGATTGTAAGCTAGAAATAGGAGGACGATCCTTCTATGTCGATTTAATTCCTTTTAAGCTAGAGGAATTCGATGTCATTTTGGGTATGGATTGGTTGTCTCGCAATGATGCGCGGATAGATTGTAAAGGGAAAAAGGTTAAGTTGAAAACCCCAGGGAAGAAAGAAATAGTGTTTAAGGGGATGCGACAGACCCAGAAAATTCTGACCATGGCACAAACCAAGAGATTGTTACGAAAAGGGAACGAGGCTTATTTAGCTTACGTTATAGACACTCAGAAGGAAGTGCCAAGATTGCAAGACATTCTGGTAGTTAATGAGTTCGAGGACGTGTTCCCACAAGATCTTCCCGGACTACCACTTGATAGGGTAATTGAGTTTGCCATTGAGTTAGCCCCGGGGACGGCGCCGGTTTCGAAGGCCCCGTACCGACTAGCCCCAGTAGAAATGAAGGAGCTAGCTAAACAATTACAGGAATTGTTGGATAAGGGCGTGATAAGGCCCAGTGTGTCGCCTTGGGGCGCACCAGTGTTGTTTGTTAAGAAAAAGGATGGAAGTATGAGGTTATGCATCGACTACAGAGAATTGAACAAGCTAACCATAAAGAATAAGTATCCATTGCCCAGGATAGACGATTTGTTTGACCAGCTAAGAGGCGATGAATACTTCTCTAAGATTGATTTGAGAACGGGATATCACCAACTGAAGATCAAACCTGAAGATATCCCGAAGACTGCATTCCGTACCAGATATGGACATTATGAGTTCTTAGTTATGTCATTTGGATTGACCAACGCCCCAGCAGCCTTCATGGACCTAATGAATAGAGTGTTCAAGGAATATTTGGACAAATTTGTGATAGTTTTCATTGATGATATTCTCATCTACTCAAAGACAGAGGCAGAACACGCTGAACATTTAAGGATAACCTTAGAAATACTCAGGAAGGAGCAGTTATATGCCAAGTTCTCCAAGTGTGAGTTTTGGAAAAATGAGGTACAATTCTTAGGGCACGTGATCAATAGAGAAGGAGTGTTGGTTGACCTTTCCAAGATAGAAGCAGTTTCAAACTGGGAACGGCCAACTACTCCAACCGAGGTGAGGAGTTTCATCGGACTGGCCGGATATTACAGGAGATTTGTCCAAGACTTTGCAAAAATCGCAGCTCCATTAACTCGATTTACCCGTAAAATCGAGAAATTTGAATGGACTGAGAAATGCGAGAAGAGTTTCCAAGAGTTAAAGAAGAGGCTGGTGACAGCCCCAGTGCTGGCATTACCTGATGGAAAAGGAGATTTCGTGATTTACAGTGATGCTTCGCATAAAGGACTGGGATGCGTGCTTATGCAGCACGGCAAGGTAATAGCATATGCGTCTAGGCAATTGAAGGATTATGAGGTCAGATATCCCACGCATGATCTAGAACTAGCAGCCATAGTCTTCGCTTTAAAGATTTGGAGACACTACCTGTATGGGGAAAAGTGCGAGATTTACACTGACCATAAGAGCCTCAAGTACATTTTCACTCAGAAAGAGCTTAACATGCGCCAGAGGAGATGGTTAGAGTTAATCAAGGATTACGACTGTGAAATTCGATATCACCCGGGCAAAGCCAATGTGGTGGCTGACGCCCTTAGTAGGAAAGAAAAGCTCAAAATGATAACTTCAGAGGAAGAACTAGTGAAAGATTTTGAGAAGTTGGAAATCGAGGTTAAGTTACCTGGAGAGGGCCAAGAAAAGTTGATGGAAATTAGAATCCAACCTCCATTGCTAGAAAAGATTAGACTGTGCCAGGAACGGATGATGGAGGAAGAAAATAACTCCACAGAAGAGCTAATGACCGGGGAGGAAATTAAGTGCGAAAGAGACAAGGAAGGGATCATGAGGTACACATACAGGATATGGATCCCAAATGTTCAGGAACTCAAGAATGAGATTTTAAATGAGGCACACAACTCAAGATACTCAGTGCACCCCGGTAGCACCAAAATGTATAGGGATTTGAAGGAGTATTACTGGTGGCCCAACATGAAAAAGGACGTAGCAGAATGGGTAAGCAGATACTTGACCTGCCAACGAGTGAAAGCAGAGCACCAGAAGCCCAGCGGACTTCTACATCCCTTAGAGATTCCAGAATGGAAATGGGAACACATAGCCATGTATTTCGTAGTAGGTTTACCAAAGACCAAGACTAATCATGACGCCATATGGGTAATTGTAGATCGACTGACGAAGTCAGCTCACTTTCTCCCGATCAATGAAAGGTACACGGTCGACAGACTAGTGGACATCTACTTAAAAGAGATAGTGGCGCGACATGGAGTCCCAGTCGCAATAGTATCCGATCGAGATCCTAGATTTAACTCCAGGTTTTGGAGAAGTTTTCAAGAATGCGTAGGGACCCGGTTGAACATGGGCACAGCCTACCACCCCCAGACAGATGGGCAAAGTGAGAGGACCATCCAAACGCTAGAGGATATGTTGAGAGTCTGCGCGATAGACTTCAAAGGAAATTGGGATGATCACTTGCCATTGATTGAGTTCTCCTACAATAACAGTTATCATTCCAGCATTGGGATGCCACCTTATGAGGCCCTTTATGGAAGAAAATGTCGATCTCCCTTGTATTGGGATGAAGTTGGAGAGCGAAAGATGCTCGGGCCCGAAGTGGTCCAACGAACTAAAGATGCAGTAGATCTAATCAGAGGACGGTTGGTAGCAGCCCAGGATCGACAAAAGAAATATGCCGACTTAGCTCGGAAAGGCAAGGAATACGAAGTAGGGGACCTGGTGTTCTTGAAAGTGTCACCTTGGAAAGGTTTAATGAGATTTGGGAAGAAAGGAAAGCTGAGTCCCAGATACATTGGACCATTTGAGATCTTGAGACGGATTGGGGAACTAGCTTATGAGCTCGCATTGCCCCCGAATCTACAGCAGGTGCACAATGTGTTCCATGTTTCGATGCTGAGGAAGTATAATCCGGATGCTAAGCATATTGTAGAGTATGAGCAAGTGGACATGCAACCAGACTTGACCTATGTGGAGCAACCTGTGGAAATCATAGACCGGAAAGAACAAGTGCTCCGAAACAAGGTCATTCAGCTAGTCAGAGTTTTGTGGCAGAACCACAATGTAGAAGAATCCACCTGGGAACTTGAAAGCGCAATGCAAGAGAAGTACCCCCACTTGTTTTCAAACTGATTCCGGGACGGAATCCTTTTAAGGAGGGGAGACTGTAAGAACCCAGATTTTGGGTGGAATTAAAACTTTTATGTATTTAATGATGTAAGAATGAATAGTGGTTACGACCACAATGTAATAATTGATATTTGGAAAGAATGAATGGAATTCGACTTTATTATTTCTATGTCTTGAAGAATGCTAAAGGGTGACAATATAGGTAAGAATAATCTATCTTCTAAGGGAATAAGATATGGCAGTTTCAAGTAGGAGAATATTCTCATGTCATCCAGATCGGTAACGATTAATCCAGTAGTTCCGTAAAAAGGTTAAGGAACGATCGAAAAGAGAATACGGACAATTGTACAACCCTAAGAGAATAAGTAAAGAATAAAGAATGAATGGTGTTTTGGTGGGAGTATAGAATAATATGAGACGACACTATATAGAAGTATTCGGAACGGATTTCCGGGTTCGTATTAGTGATCCAGGGGGAAAATAATTGTATGTAAAAGCTGTCAGATTCTGAAAAACGCACTTTTATTTTCTCCGAGAGTTCCCTGGACACTGATATCCTTAAGTATTTAACTAATGGATTTAAGGAATATAAATTGGAAAGTTAGAATGAAAGATGGAGAATGATAGTATTAATATTAAAAAGGATTCCCGGTAAACCCTAATTAGAAATCCGTGAAATATTCCTACGAACGATCAATCGAAGTGGGCAATAACCGGACACAAAAACAAGCAGAGGAAGCAAGAGTCTTGTGCAAGCTACTAGGATAAAGATCTAGTAACCAAGTGGGCAAGAGTAACTAGCATGTTAGGGTTTGAACAAGTACTTAGCAAGACCAACTAGCTAGTTAGCCTTCAACCATGCAAAATGCAACACTTGTCCTACAAAAACCATCATCCATGACCTCACCTTCCACTAGCACATCTTAGATGAGATATTATCTCACACAAAATCACTTTATGCAAGATTATCCAAAAGAAACCAAGCAACTCTCTCCCCCCCCTTGCATATTCCATTCGGCCAACACCATTAATTCCAAATCCAAACTCAACCTTCCCACCATTGTTTGTTCTTGAAATAATTAAGGTGAGTCTTACATTTCATAAAACTTATCTCCTCAAAATCTTAGCTTCAAACTCATCCATTTCCATTTTCAAAAAAATCAAGAAAGAGGAGGGTGAATAGTGTTCATCATGTACTAACTTTGTTTTCTTGATTTTTCATGGTTGATCTAGCAAGCTTAATCACTCCTAAGGACCATACAAGGCTTAGTAAGACTATATCACTATCCAAGGAAGGTATAAAGCTCTTGAAACCCTAACCCTTGTTTGAGATTTAAGTATGTTTATGATAGATATAGCTTAGTTATGGTTATGTTAAGATTATAAGCATGATTATGTATGGATTTTGGATAAATGATAAAAATAGTTAGATGAACGGAAAGGCATTGCTTGGCCTCAGTTCATGTATATAAATCATGTATATGTTGTTTGGAATGGATACCATGTTTATGGGAAGATTCGAAATTGGTAGATATTCGATTTACAGCCGTTATAATGTCTGATTTTACAATACCATGTTTTGTATGCCATTTTCCATGTCAAAACCCTACTGTCCAGAGACCTTATCTGACATGATAGGATAGGTAATGTTCTAAGCTTCGTTTTGATATAAAGATCACGTGAAACAGACTTACGGTTTAGGAATTATGACCAAATTACTAAAAGTAGTTCGAATCCGTAAACGAAAGTTCGTAACTGAAATTGAACCCTCGTAAACTATGTAACGTCATGGCGAATCTTGGTAAATAAATACTAGAGGTAAAAAGGAAGGTGTGAAAGAAAACCGTATGTCAAAAGGATCATTTTTCGATTTATTAAAAATGTTCGAGTCGAGGTTAAACGCGAACGAACCCCTAAAAGACGACTCTTTTATAACTTCGGTAAAACACTTAGAAAACGGGCGATAAAACTCGGAGTATAATATTGGTTCGTAACGATCGACCTTAGAACTCGTATGACTTAAGTATGTCCCAAGTATAAGTACAGTGACATGTCGTATTAACGAACGAATGTCGGGTCGGATCAGTGATAAAAAGGAATCCACTAAAAGGGATATAACGAGATAACTCGAGAACGTGTTTCGATTTAAGTATAACTTAACTTTTAATATGTTAAGTGATTAATCCCGAATGCCTTGGCTATTTATAGATCACCAAGATGAACCGGGACCCGCTACCACTACCCCTTACCGTACTCGACTACCAGGCAAGTTTCAATTCCCTTCTTTTAGGCTGTTGTTGTGATTGAATAAATATATATATATATATATGTTTTCTGTTATACATATGCCATAGCATGCATGCCTACTTTCAAGTTATATCATTATGCTTGTTCCCTGATTGTTATTAGCTTATAAATTAGATAGCTATCGTATCAATTATAAGCCGGTTATTGTAAGACCCTCAGAGAAGGGTGTATACATCTTATTCATCAAATATAGACCGGGAGTCAATATTTCTTGACATATCGAGATTACCTCGGAGGAAAATATTTAAGTAAATATTTTCTATTATTTGGGCGACGAATATTATTTGAACATTCGTTCCAGATTATTTATTTAACGATCCTTACTTCAAATAATTATTTGAACGTAACAATTCGACGAATAAAAAAAAACTTAGCTTACTCAGTTATAATACCACTCAAAGTGGTGTCTGAGGAGGGTAACTGTACGCAGACCATGCCCCTATACAATAGGGAGGTTGTTTCCGAAGGACCCCCGGCCATTACAAATACAAAAATACAAATACAGAAAGGAAATCTAATACAAACTAAGAAACTCACGCACACGCAGGAGTCGAACCCCTGACCTCCTTCAAAGGAGGCCAGTGGCTCAACCACTGCACCAACATGTTGTTGGCAACAATTCGACGAATAATATTTCTAAATATTCATTCAGAGTCGAATTGATTATCGATTATTATTTCGAATATTCTTCTAAAGATGAGACTACTAAATGAATATTATTTGGATATTCATTTAGAATATTATTTTATTAAATAAATAATACTTTTGAAAATTCATTTAAGATATTAATTACTTGATGAATATTATTTTAAATATTCATTTGAAGCCTGATTTATTTATCGAATATTATCTCGAATATTCCTTTAGGGCTTGGATTACTAAATGAATATTACTTGATATTCATTTAGAATATTATTCATTAAATGAATATTACCTTTCGAATATTCATTTAAATTCCTAATTAATTATGAATATTATCTTAAGTATTCCTTTCAGGCCTTATTAATTAATAAATATTACTTTGAATATTCATTTAAATATTTATTTATTCAATAAATATTCTCCTGAGGTTTCACCAGGGATTATTTTGAGAAATACTCTGATTAAAGATATCCTTTCATATTCTTAAATATTCTTAAAATATTTTTAATTCAATAAATATTCTCTGAATATTTATTTCATACTTAGAATAACCTCAATAAGGTTTATCTTCTTCGATTATTACAGAAAATATCTCGGAGTCATATTATTATTAATCTTATATCAAGAAAGGTTCTCAGACATCATTCTTCTTTGAGTCTACCTCTCTAATAATAAGGGAACCTCACTTGGAAAATGTTATTTATCTTGTCGACTTCCCGGTCATAAAGTATTCTCTCCACTCGCAACTCGGATGCTATTGACTTATTAAGTCGTTGTTTACCTTCTCATCTTTCGAGGGGTAAAATGTCGGAACAAGTTGATATCCGTTACCAAGTAATAACTTGGGAGTTATTGGTAAATTTTCCTTTCCAACTAGATACGACTACTTTGTGGAGTCTTATCAACAAGTATTATACTTGGGGAAAGGGGGACGAACGTTACATTCAGAATCATGAATTCTATTTGAACTAGGAGTCGTGTAAGAGGCCGAGTAGCGCCGGTCCATCCCCTTTGGCCCAACCGTTGGCCGGGGAGAGCTAGTAAGGCGGTATACAAGTAAAGCCGTCAGTTCTTCCTTCTACCGGTAGTAAATCTAAATTGAGCTGTACGATCTCGACTGATCATCAAGATTGGAACAGCGGGCGCGGTGAATACTCCATCATTGGTTCATCATCCAAACTTATTTATTTCCTGCAACACGATTACTGTTGGCAGAGCTGGAAAAGTGTTCATAACTGGAATTGCAACCTTTTCATGCAAGTTCCTCTTCTTAATAACAAGGAGAATATCTCGCTTACTTTTGATGTAGCAGATATTTCTATAAACAAATACTTTAAGTTACCTTGTAACTTCATCGTTCATATTATACTAGCATCATTTTCGTAAATGCATGGCATATGGTTTGAAAGATAATTTTGAACTGTTATATATTATCGTTCAGTTATATATTATTGTTGGTGGGCTTTCGCTCACCCTTGCTTTGTTCACATTATGTCACAACAACAGCTAGGACAGATGGCTCGCGTCAGGCGCACTCGGCGCAAACAGGTTACCCGACCCACCGGACTACCCGCTGAGATGCTAGCCGCCATTGCTGAGGTAGCTTGGTTAGACAGCTTTGGTTTCCTGTTTAACTATATCTATAATTAATGTAATCAACGGCAAAACTGTTAAACTTATGATGTTATCCTTTTGGGATTGTAATAACTTTTATTCGTAACCCTTTAATGTAAGACTTATTTCAATTTCATCTCTGGGACTATAACTGTTGTGTGTGTGAGTGGAAATTATTGTGGGGTCACAGCATGTGATTTATTTATTGTGGACTCAAGTCAAGTATTATGAATGGATGTAAGACAGTAACCACCACATCCCTGACCCCGGATCTGGGGGTGTTACAGAGATCATCTCTGACTTAACGGATGAAGAAGATCACGTTAAGAATCATAATGGAGTTGCTGATCTAAGAGCTAAGCTTGCTCAAGTCGAAGGGCTCAACAAAGTATTGCTGAAGAGAAATGACACCATGATGAAAGAATTCAGCGTGCTGAATGCTAAACTCACAGCAAAAGATATACACATTGACTCACTACAAAAGCATTCAAACTCCAAAGAAGAAGAGACAAAGGAGATACAGCAAGCTGAGAAGATACTTGAACTAGAAGATGAATTAAAGAAGTGTCAAGAAGGAATGGGAAAATTTGTCCAAGGCGAAGAAATCCTAAAAGCAATTATGAAGCAAACAAGATCATCATTGAGTAAAGAAGGACTTGGATTTAATTCAACACAGAAGAAAAAGAAGTTGAAGTACGAAGGCAAAGATGGAGTTCCATATGAATATGCCATGCCTTGGAAAATCTGCCCAAAATGTGGAAAGAAGGGACACCTACCAAAGTACTGCAAAACAGAATCAGCTTGCCGATATCATTCTGGCAGAACTCATGAAACCAGAAAAACAACATCAAAAGTGATCCAAATGTGGATCAAGAAAACTGCTAATCATGTTGGACCCAACATAACATGGGTACCAAAAGGATGAGCTGTTTTTATGTTTGTTTTTGTAGATGTGTTTTGCCACGAAGTTGAAAATTGGACAATGGATCTTGGATAGTGGGTACACTAGACACATGAGTGGAGATAAAACTTTATTCAAAAATCTCAAGATGAAAAAGGGTGGACAAGTAACAATTGGAAATAACAAAACTCTTCAGATTCTTGGAAAGGGCTCAATAGGTAACAATTTTATATCAATTGATAAGGTACAATATGTTCAAGGACTTTCATATAATTTACTTAGTATTAGTCAGTTGTATGATGATGGTCATTTAGTTAATTTTGGTCGTGATAAATGTATTGTTACTATTTGCACTAACAAAGTCCCCCTAGTTGCTAGAAGGGAAGGAAATATATATATATATATATATATATATATATATATATATATATATACTAGACTTTGACACTCAGAAAACAGCATGCTGTTTAGCTGCAATGGACTCATCTCCTGAGATTTGGCATAGAAGGCTTGGTCATGTTAACATGGAACAAATCGGCAAGCTGTCTTCGCAAAAGCTTGTTAGAGGATTGCCAAAACTCAAGTATGTCAAGCTGGAAACTTGTGGAGCATGTCAACTAGGCAAACAAATTAGAACTCCATATAAGTCAAAAACAATGGTATCAACTACTAAACCCCTAGAACTTTTGCATTTAGATTTATTTGGTCCGGAAGCATACAAAAGTTTGGGAGGTAAACAAAATTGTTTTATTATAGTAGATGATTATTCTAGATATACATGGACTTTATTTCTGCAAACTAAAGATTGTGCTTTCAGAGAATTTAAGCCTTTAATAAAGCTACTTGAGAAAAAGCTCAACACAAATCTTATACGAATAAGAAGTGATCGAGGTGGAGAATTCCAAAAGGAGTTCGTTTCTTACTGTGAAGAAAGAGGTATCACTCACTAATGCTCAGCTCCAAGAACCCCTCAGCAAAATGGGGTAGTTGAAAGAAAGAATCGTTCTCTGCAAGAAACAGCAAGAACTTTATTGCAGGAGAGCAAGCTACCAAGAAGTTTCTGGCCAGAAGCAGTAAATTCAGCAAGCTATATTCTCAATAGAGTCTTGATAAGGCCTATTCTCAACAAGACTCCATACGAACTGTTAAGGAATAAAACTCCAAACATTGGATACTTCAAGGTCTTTGGATCAAGGTGTTTTGTACTTAAAACAATCGACAAGGATGGTAAATTCGATGCTAAATCCTACGAGGCAATATTTCTTGGTTATTCATTAACTAGTAGAGCTTATAGAGTCTATAATTTATCTAAATTAACTGTTGAAGAATCTATTGATATTTCATTTCAAGAATCTAAGCTTGATCTACCAGAAAATGAGGAAGATTTTGCAGGAACAAGAGATAATGACAAGCTGATATCTCCAGAAACTCAACAGACTGAAAATCAGCAAGCTGAAGTTGCAAAACAGCAAGCTGAAATCTCTACTGCTGATAAAGAAACGCAAGAATATGAAGAGATGGTACCACATTCATTGCCTAAAGCACCAAGAATAGTCAAGGATCATCCTTCTGAGCTAATCATTGGCAACAAAACTGATGGAATCAAGACAAGAAGGGCTCAAGCAAATATATGTGGATATGCGGATTTTGTAGCTCAAGAAGAGCCAAAGAACATAACCGAAGCACTTCAAGATGAAAATTGGATTGTGGAAATGCAAGAAGAACTCAACCAATTTGAAAGATGTGATGTTTGGGAACTTGTAGCACCACCAAAGGATGTATCAATCATTGGCACTAAATGGGTCTTCAAGAACAAAGTTGACGAGTTTGGTACAATAATTCGAAAGAAGGCAAGACTTGTTGCTCAAGGTTACAATCAACAAGAAGGGATCGACTTCGATGAAACCTATGCTCCTGTAGCAAGGTTGGAATCAATCAGAATGTTGTTATCATTTGCATGCTTCAAGAAGATAAAGCTTTATCAAATGGACGTCAAAAGCGCATTCCTAAACGGCGTGCTGAAAGAGGAAGTATACGTCAAACAACCTCCTGGATTCGAAAGTCAGGAGTTTCCAAATCATGTTTATAAGCTGAAAAAGGCCTTGTATGGACTACGGCAAGCTCCTAGATCATGGTATGAAAGATTAAGTGAATTCTTAATCGAACATGGCTTTACTCGAGGTAATATTGATCCTACTTTGTTTACCATGCATAAAGGTAAAGATTTATTAGTTATTCAAATCTATGTAGACGATATTATCTTTGGATCAACTAATGCTTCTATGTGCAAGTGGTTTTCGAGATGCATGCATAGTGAATTTGACATGAGCATGATGGGTGAGCTAAATTACTTCTTGGGTCTTCAAATTAAACAAACCTCAGCTGGAATATATGTTCATCAAACCAAATATGTCAAGAATCTACTCAATAAATTTGGTTTTGAGAACTTAAAGGCAAAATCAACACCAATGACTCCAATCAGCAAGCTGAATTCTGATGAAACAGGTATTAGTGTTGATATTCGAAAATATAGAGGTATGATTGGTAGTTTACTATATCTTACTGCATCTAGACCTGATATCATGTATAGTGTATGTGTTTGTGCTCGTTTTCAAGCTAATCCTAAAGAATCTCACTTAAATGCTATTAAACGAATATTCAAATATTTGAGTGGTACTCAAAATCTTGGATTATTTTATCCTATTACAAATACATTTGATCTTGTGGGATATAGTGATGCAGATTATGCAGGTAGTCAAACTGATCGTAAAAGCACAAGTGGTGTCGGAACATTTTTAGGACAAAGCTTAGTCTCTTGGCAAAGCAAGAAGCAAACCTCTGTTGCTCTCTTTACTGCAGAAGGAGAATATTTGGCTACGGGTAGTTGTTGCACTCAACTACTTTGGATGAGGCAAACATTAAGAGATTATGGAATCAAATGTGGCAAAACTCCAATTCGTTGTGATAGTACAAGTGCCATCAACATATCAAAGAATCCAGTAAATCACTCGAGAACAAAGCACATCGATGTCCGTCATCATTTTCTAAGAGATAATGTTGCTAAGGGAAATGTTGAACTTATCTTCGTGCCAACCGAATATCAACTCGCTGATATATTCACTAAGCATCTTGCAGAAGAAAGGTTTATTGTTCTAAGAAGAGAATTAGGCATGTGTGAAGTGGAAACAGCAAGATGAATTGGAACACGTCAAACTGAAATGGGTAACATCGATTCTTGTTATCATGATGAATTAATATGTTTCATGCCTTCCAGTTCAATACTTAAAAATAATCTATTATTTATTGCTGTATTCTACCAATGTGATTATGTGTTCACCACTTTGTTTTAAATATGCTAAAATGTTACATGAAAATAATATAATATACTTGGTAAGTATTATTTTTATGACATGCTTAAGTGGGGTTATGGGTAGTTATTTTTTTTTAAAAAAAAAAATTCCTAAAATAAACTCTTCCCCTTAATTAAACAAAGGAGATATATTAGCACGATTAGATTTAAACTGTCGTTTCAGTGCACCATTCCCTATCTCTACACGATTCAAGGGTTTCAAGGGTTTCAACTGCCGCTCTCTCTCAAATCAATACACACAAATCATCATGACTGGTCGCAAGACTCGTGCAAATCGAACTCCGGGCTCTAAACGCAAGGTGACTGAGGCTTCCACTGAGAATCTACTTGACGAAATGAACGAAGCAAATGATGATGCTCAAGGGTCTCTAAATCAAGCTGTCGATGTTGATGCCAGTTTCCCTCCCAATTCAGATGTTAGATTGGCTAAGCGTCTCAAGCCCTCTTTTGCTTTTGTGAATGAAGAACTCAAGGACCGTTTCTTCACCAACAAACTCGATGTGCGCCCAATTGTGTCTGGTAAATCTATCACTCCTACTCTCTTCAATGCATGTGGGGCTATGAAACTTTTTGCTGCTGTGGGTATGAAATCGTTCTTACTAGATATGCCCAAATGCATATTTCCTGAGTTAATAGCAGAATTTTATGCTAATTTGAGTAAGGATAAATATGATAACTGCATCTCGGTTGTTAATAACAAACGCTTAATTTTAAACCCTCCAATCCTTGGAAGTATTATCAAACTTGATGTGGATTCGGATGTAGATGTTTTTACTCATGGGTCTAAAAGCTTTCCTGGATTTAATGATGTCGATCAATTGAATGTCTTAGTTTTTCCTGAAAAATCAATGGGACTTGCTCTTCCTACCTCCACCATAGTTAATCCCATGGCTAATCTGGTTTTTAAAGTGTGTTGGTCAAATGTGTGTCCTCGGTCGGGTAATAGGTCAAATTTTACATGGCAAGATGTCTGTGTATGTGCCATGATTCTTGAAGGTAAGGCTTTCGACCTTCCTAAGTTGATATTGGATAATATGATGGATGCTGTTGGGAAGCAAAATTTTGGGCTTCCATATGGATTGCTGCTGACTCGAATCTTCGAGCATTTTAGCATTGATTTCACAGAGTATAATCAAGTGATGATTAAGGACCAAATCGATGCCAAGAACTTGGCTCAATCAAACTTGCGTGTCTCTCATGGCAAACTGGACTTTATCACACCTCCTGTGAAGAAATCTGATCACACTACTTCCACTCCTGGCACTGGCAATGTTGATGCCCCTCCAAGTGATGGCCAATTTGCAACTTTGTTAGCTGCAAATTCGACTCTTCTTGGTGAGGTCAAATCTTTGAAGATAGAACTAACAGAGATCAAGTCAATGTTGTCTAGGGTACTTCAACAAGGACCAACTGATACTCCACCTACTGAGACTCCAGGTTTGGCTATTCCTACGGATTCTAGGAAGAAGTCTTCATCTCAACCGGCTGCACCAAGTGTTGGAAAGACTGGCACAAATGATGAGTTTCCTGACAATATGAAGGTCACTGAAAAAAATATAGAGGTTGCAGACAATGATGGCAATGCAGTTGATGCTACTGCTCAGTCAAGGGATGACGCAATCTAATGACTTGCTTCTCTTTACTCCTTTTTAATGATTAAGGGGGAGAAAACTTTGGGGGGCTAAACTAATTTCTGGGTTAAGTTTCTGTGTTAAGTTATGATTCTGAACTTGTTTTGTGTTAAAACTCGAATTGCTATGCTATGTTGTAGCTGCTTAAGTTAAGTGTTGTTGGATTGTCTAAATTGTTCAAATATGCCATGTCTATATGAATATTTTAGATGCATGATCTTAGGGGGAGAAAACTATCTTCTCTTATTTATAATGTCTATACAGGGAAGCATATGTTAAGGGGGAGAAATTCCCTCCCAAAAATATATGTTGGTAATCATCAAAAAGAGGGAGATTGAAAGCCCACTTGATTTTGATGGTTAATTGATTACATATATTTTGCTATACTAACATGCTGTAACAGGACATTCAGCAAGCCGTTTAAGGAAATAGTAACACAGGAACTATACTAAATCAGCAAGCTGATTTCATCCTTCAGCAAGCTGTTATGACATTCAGCAAGCCGTTTCTGGGAACACAGAAACTGTCAAGAACAAGTCCAGAAATACAAAGAGCTGCTATTTAGATTTAAATGTAAGGACTCTTACATATATATTACGTGTATAATATATACTAAAGAGCTCAGAAATATCACAAACAAAACACTCAAGCATGGAGATACACTAAACATTGTTTTATGACATGTCTCCACCCAAACACAATCATTCCTTTACACACTCCCACGTTCTCAACACACCAACTCAGAATTCCATTGCACACAATCATTCCTTTATACACTCCCACGTTCTTAGCACACCAACTCAGAATCCTCTGCATGAGAATCATTCAGTCATACACAAACCACGGTCTTCACATAACCAATCTGCAAAACATCCAACGGCTCTTTCTTGAACAAATCTGAACGTTGGACCTGTTAGTATATATATACCTCTCTTGTATAAACGAAAAGACTACCCGAAAACACTGAAACTGATATACACACTCTTGAATATGCATCAAATCGTTTATACTTTCAGTCACCTAAAAAATAGTTGTTTTACATTACCATATTCACAAACAACACACACACACAAGCTCTAAAGATATATTACACGTTTTATATATATATATATATATATATATGTATATATATATATATATAAGAGTCTATATCTTTGAGTTGTAATTTCAATCCTTCAAATCTGTATTGTACTTATTGTAAAGGCATAGTTGCTGGGCAGTGGCTTGTGAAACAAGGGTTTGGTAAACACGAAGCTAGAAAAGTTTGTACTACGGGGAGTGGTATAGTTCTTAGAGAGCAGGTTTAGAAACGGGGTTTCAGCAAGCCATTTTGACAGTAGCTAGGGAAAAGGGAGATATATTATTGAATCTTGTAATCGGGTTTATAGTGATTAATAATATATTCTCTTGTCGCGTTTGGCAAGGGACTAGGACGTAGACCATAGAGATTAGGGGTCGAACCTAGCTAAAATCTTGTGTGTTAAGTATTTATATTCTGCTCGTTTTTCTCTGCATTGCATTAGCTCATAACAGCAAGCTGTTTCATACTAGTTAGTTAAATATCAGCAAGCTGATTCATTCTAGTATCTAATAACAGCAAGCTGTTATTATTCTGGTAAAAACTTGGAAAAATAAAAATAGACCATAGTTAACCTAATACACCTATTCACCCCCCCTCTAGGTGCATACTTTCAGCTTGCTGTTTGTATATTCTGATAAACAATCAGTAGGATATTTTTCCCTGCAAAACCAAGCTAGCACAATACACTGCACAACCAAGTTAGCACAATACAGAAATAACATGATGTTTTATATCAAACTACAAGCAACAGCTTGATGTTTGCGTATTGACTGTGTGCAACTTGCTTGCCAAATGTCACTGTATTCCAACTTTGGCTTGCTGTTTATGACAAACTGATTATACAATCAGTAAGCTAATTTTCCCTTTGCATTTCCATATCACCAACCAAGTTACCTGAGAGTATACTTATACATAGCAAACACATATATATGCAAATGATATATCAAGTGATTCAATCATATAATTGTAAGCTAGATATAGCGAACCTAGTACAAGATAAGGAATCAGCTTGCTGTATATAACATCAATACACGCTAGGGTAACAATCTCCCCCCTTTTTGATGATTATATACCAATATGTGATTGAGCTAAAAGCTCCCGCTTAATCATTGATCAATACTTCCTGCAAAACAAGATTAGATAAATACACATGAAGTATTACAATGCACCATTTGCATTCATCACCAAAACATCACGCCAACACTCTAACATACGCTCTTGAGTTTGCCGAATCATATAACAATGTTGGTCATAGAATTTACCCTTAACTTTAAAGATAAAATAAAATAACATCTCAAGGATATTTGAGAAATTACTAAAACGATTTCCACCTTTACAAAGTTTATTGAAGATTTTACCATTTCACTTAAATTATTTATAAAAATGCGGTTGACAATTGCAACATAAATCAATTATTGCCATATAAATAAAAAGAACCGCAAATAAAAAATTGTGAAATTTTATGTTAAAAATTCTCTTTTTGCAAAATCAACCGAAATATAATTATTAAATATCTCAAAATTATTCAAGTAAAAAAAATATGCAAAATACAGATTTCTTCTCCCAAAAAAATATAATTTACAATAATAAAAGGAAATTATTAAATAAACTCCAATTATTGTTATAAATAATTAAAAGGAAACATGATTGAGTTTAATAATAAAATAATAAATATTTAAATAATGTAAATATCAAAATGAAATTTAAATAATAAAATTTGAAATTTATTTAACAATTCTCTCATAAATTTTATAAAAGACCAATCCAATCTAATTTTACAGTAGCAAAAATATAGTGGACCTGGAAGGTCAAGCTTTCCTATTCTTTTACTAGTAATATCCCCCAATCATCCACTCTCTCCAGTCCACTCCTCCCCCAAATTAAAATTATCCATTATTATCATCTATCCCTAAAACAAAGACACAGAGAGAATCAATGGCTGCTGCAACGGCGTCGGATCTAGAAGCCAAGGCCAAGGCAGCGTTCATCGACGACCACTTTGAACTAGCAGTTGACCTATACACACAAGCCATCTCTCTTGATCCCAAACATCCTGAACTCTATGCCGATCGTGCTCAGGCCAATATTAAACTCCGCAATTTCACTGGTATCCTCCCTACTTACCCTATCAGATTAACTTTTTTTTGTCGATAAATCGTTTAATACTAATTCCTTCTGTGTTTTCGATACTTTTCGGCTTTAGTTATGTCAGTAATCGTTTTCTTCTTGCTGTTGGTTGATTTAATAATTTTGTAATCAGTTTTTTATTCTTCGATTCGGATGTGTATTGTAACCAGCAAGCTAATTCAACTACGATTTAATTACCAGATTTCGGAGTAAAAAGAATTACTCAACTTTCAAGTAACTAGAAGATGAATGGAAAAATCGTAAATGGCATACTAACTGTAGTGCTCCTTTACTCTCTGAAACGACATAGTAACTAACTAATATAACTAGTGTATCAGTTTTGCTGGTTACATGTTCTTGTAAATGAGATGTTTGTGTTGTCAATTTTTTGGCTGTGTGCGACTAGTTTCAGTTAGGTTAAAATTTATTGTCGAATTTGCATTTTTGTATCTAAATTAATTGCTGATTTTATTAGAGGTTGTTGACTTGTAATGCAAAAAATTGAACTATATAACTGAATTGACCTATATAAATTGTGCAGAGGCTGTTGCTGATGCAAACAGAGCAATTGAAATGGATCCTTCAATGGCTAAAGCATATTTACGGAAAGGGTGAGTTGCTTTGTATTTTGATATCTGATATCATTTGGATTATTCTTTAGAAAAGCTTTTTTTATCACAGCAAAAATATGTGTTAGTAGTTATTTTCATTCATCAACTCTAACTTCTTCTGTCATATCTAGTGGTGTTTGAGACTAAGCGTTCAGTAATTTTATTGATTGGTTTTTATACATGCAGTATTGCTTGCTTGAAGCTTGAAGAATATCAGACTGCTAAGGCTGCCTTAGAAATAGGTGCTTCATTGGCATCAGAAGATTCAAGATTTGTTAATCTGATCAAAGAATGTGATGAGTGTATTGCAGGTAATGTTGTTTTTTTAGCTTAATTGCTCCGCATTGTGAATATTCATAGCGTTATTGACTTGTATACTGAAATATAAACTCTGGAACTTGAAGCAAATCCAGTGCTAATCCTAAAATAGCTACAGCAATTTCTATACATTTGCACCAAGAGCTGGTATTTTATACTGAAATACTTCCAGTGATTGACTCTATTAAAAACTAATTTTAATTACTAAAATAGAACCGAGACACCATTTCGGCATTTACTTATGTTTCATGGATAGCAACAGCTCTCTTTGGTTCTGAATATAGAACCAAGTTTTTTTTTTTTGGTTGTAGTACTGTTTTAGAACTACATTTCATTTGCTCTTGCCATAATGTTTGGGCTATATTTAAAAATTTGGGTTCTGCTTGTTACCTGTCATACAAAGTTGAACATTGTTTTTGGGATATCAGTATTGCAATATTAAGAATTACCCCCTCCCTCCCCTTTTACATGTCTCTTTTCAAATTGAAATTTGTCCCTCAATACATGTCAACAAATTTAGGTATGATCTCCCAAAACTGTCCCTATGCTTAGTTGGATTTACATTGTTCAATGAAGTAATAAAGGGTAACTAGGAAAAAATTATCCAACTAACATTTTCTTAATAAGTGTAATTTTTTTTAAGAAGACATCTAAAAGAGGACGGAGGGAGTAGTTTGTAAAGGGCCTAGAGGCTGATTTGCTAAATGTGACTAGTCATACATTTATCGTGGTAGAGCAAAGATAAATTTTAAAATGGGAGCTGTATTTTCTGTAATCCATTGATGAGTTTGGTTGCTTATTCAGAGGAAAACAGTCAGCTATCCGGACAGTCGGTGATAACATCCTCCACTGACAATGTTGCATCTGGATCTCATACATTAGACGAAGCTTTACCTCCCAACAGTGTGGAGTCAGGTAATAACTTGTCTGATCAGGCAGTGGAGGCAGCATTACCGAAACCAAAATACAGGTAATCACGATTTTCCGTGTCAATAATCTTTGGAAGTTCTATACAATCTTGGAAATTCATCACTTCACTTTTATATGTAAAAGTCATTAATAGTTAACGGAAGTCCAGTTAAATTCTGCTTGAAAAAGACTAGATACATAATTAGTAATTCAGTGTGATGTTTAACATTTTTATTGTCGAGCTAAACCATGAAATATCGTGTTTACACCCGAGGGCCCTGAAAGGGTGCTCCAAAAGCTAAAAAGAAGAGAAATGAAGGAAGATCCCCAACGGGTTAACAGTTTTTTTGTTTGCCCTAAACTTGAAAGATAATATGGCTTCACCAATTTTCTACAAACCTTACAATTTGTAACTACCTTCTTATTAATAGTGTATTACTAGTCAATTATGGTCTGTCTTGTTTTTCTGCAGACTAGCACTAATAGAATCCCAAGTTTTGTTCTCAAATTTTCAGCAAATTGGGATACTTGCATTTGTGCTATTTTCATTTTTTTTAATAGACTTGAAACACTTGTGTAATATTTTCTGACGTAGTGTCAATTCCATGTTGAATATGTACAGGCATGAATTCTATCAGAAACCAGAGGAAGTGGTTGTGACTATCTTTGCGAAGGGTGTGCCTGCTAGTAGTGTTGTTATCGAGTTCGGCGAGCAAATAGTACAATTCTGTTGCTTAACTTTTTTTCTTTAAAACCTATCAAAGATTATATTCCAAAAACTATATTATATTATCAATTATAAATTTTGAAAATAAGCATATTGTAAGAAGCTTATTTTAAGTATTTAATATTAAGATTCAAGTTTCCTATTTATAAGAATGATTTTTTAATCTTTAGTATAAGTGGATCAATTCGACGAAATTCAAACCAAGACACATCTGTTGAAATTCTTATTTGAAATCAAGTTTTTCCTTGTATCTGAGGTAGATAGATGATATTCGAAATCTCTTGTTGCTTTACAGCTAAGTGTTACCGTAGACGCATCTGGTGAAGATACATATGTCTTTCAACCTCGCCTATTTGGAAAGGTGATTTTCCTTTCTAGAAAATTGTTTATATACATTTTACACCTTGGTTGTAAACTTGTTAAGATGAGAACTTTAAGATGTTAGTGAGGACATATTCTAACAACTATCAGTGTATTGTGCCGAAAATCTGCATAAACCTTGTATTCATTTCTGCATAACAGATAGTTCCTGCAAAGTGCAAGTATGAAGTACTGTCTACCAAGATTGAAATTCGCCTCGCCAAGGCTGAAGCCATACACTGGACATCTCTCGAGTACAGTAAGAACAATGCAGTTCCTCAGCAGACATTTGTGTCAACAGGTAGGTCACCTTGTTTGTGTTGGGTAAGAGGTTTAATTTAGAGAGCACAAAATGAAATGATGAATCATGATAGTTTTGTATGCTTAACTTGACCTTTTCTTGTCTTTTCTTTCTTTTTAACCAGAGGCTTAGGGACAGGGGTTTTTATCGAACTCACACAACTTTTGGTTACCTCAAATAATATGGTTATAAATCATGATTGTACATACCAAGTGAATACCATTCCTCCAAGTATAACCATTAAACTAGCTTCTGATTTGCTTGGTACTTACGATATTTTAATAGAGTTACGATACTAAGATTAACGAAACCAGGATTTAGTATGTTGAACAGAATTTGTGGCAGATGAGACATCTCTTAGAACAGAGGACGTACATGTCATGTAGAGGAGATACATGTCATATACTCCTTTCTATTGCATGTCACCTCTAATAATTTTTTCATGTGTGATTTGCTATTTCATAGGCACTCAAAGACCTGCTTACCCAACCTCAAAACCAAAGACAGTGGACTGGGACAAATTGGAAGCTGAAGTCAAAAAGGAGGTGAATTTGTAATCTGGGATTTGCCTGTTATCATCTACAAGATTATTTTATGGCTTACTAAGTTTCTACTTATGCATTGCAGGAAAAAGAAGAAAAGTTAGATGGAGATGCTGCCTTGAACAAATTTTTCAGAGACATATACCAAGATGCTGATGAGGACACTAGAAGAGCAATGAGAAAATCTTTTGTAAGACAAGTTTATCAAACTTAAAAAGTTTTTGGCTGCTACTAGCTTGGAAGAATTATTGTACTACATTTACTGCGACTATCGACTAGTTTCCATTGTTTTTAAATAAATAAAAGTAATACTTGCTTTCTGACAAAAAAAAAGGTAATACTTTGCTTGTTTTCTTGGATTTGGCTGTGGTTTATTTTATTTTAAACGAGTTGTTTTGTCTTTGACAGGTCGAGTCAAATGGGACAGTGCTCTCCACGAATTGGAAAGATGTGGGTTCGAAAAAAGTGGAGGGAAGTGCCCCAGATGGGATGGAGATGAGGAGGTGGGAATACTAGAGTTTGAGTATCAATATTCTTGTACCCTTATGTTTCTTTAAGCTTCTGGGATGAGAACTAAAGTTTGTCTTTGATTTTCTTTGACCTTCTGATGTTTCTGTTTTTAAACTGTTTTGATGAAGTTGTAAAGGTTTTATATAACTTGACTTGCCTAGGACCTGGAGGATGGTTGTTAAATGGAAATATTTGAACTTTTTGTTTAACTGAGTCGGGCTACAACCAGAAAATTGTTTATGCTGTCCCAATTTAGATTTTCAATAACTCTATATAATTCATGTCTGTCATATTTCTGCTTTGTTTTTGGTGGTAATGAGGCGAGGATCTGACATTTAACATGTATACTAGTTTTTCCTAATTGTATTATGTTATTCTGTAACAGCAATTTGCATATTTTCGTACCTTGCTATTTAGAACGACTCTAACTATAATCTTTACAAGGTCATATTAATTTCTAGGCACCATAGTTTGGGTAAAAGCATTGGAATTTAGATAGTGTTCTTGGCGGAGGTTAACAATCTAAATAATATGGTAGGACTCTAAAGATATACAAGTAACTACAAAGTTATGTAGAATGTAGTATACATGGGACTGATAGCTGTGTAGAGGTGATTTGGTAAAAACGTGTTGTTCAGGACATGCTAGCCTGTCTGGATTTTACCAGGACCGGCCGACCAGCCCCATGGTCAACACCGGCATGTAAATCTGCTAGCCGAGCGACAAGACCCAGTGGCCGGGGCAATTAAGCGATACGATCAGTAATCCCACGGTTATATTTGGTAAACCTTCTAGTGTCTCACCAACTCAGATCCGTACAGGGGGCGGGTGAGGTTCGAACCTGTGATCCTTTAGATCAACGTAAGGCCCCGTTTCCACTGGGACAGCTCTTACATGCCCCAGTAACAGTTTATGCAACAGGAAGGGTTTGTAGAAAATAATTATAGAAGTTTATGCAACGTGTATAAACTATGATATGAAGTAGAACCCGTGAACAAATGCAGCATGGATAGCACAACTATGAACTAACAAACAAAACCTTGTTTTCATTGTATTCCTTTTTCCCTATAAATTTAAAAGGCATCTTCTTTTTGATAGATATCCGTGACATCCCATGTGTAAATTATTGCTTAAGATCATATGTATATGCACATATGACATATCACACTTTGCTTAAATTTATTAAAATTAAAAGGTTACATCCTTTGTTGTGCATGTTCTTTAGGAGAAGAGAAGATGTTACAAACTGTAGTGAAGTTTTTACAGCACCTAATAATTGTGTAGTAAAATATTGATTGTTGAGAAAACACAATGCTTGAAATCATTTATACATGAATCAACTTGAACTTTTTGAGAGCAAGATGGGATGGTCTAGTCTTAAGGGCTTTTTCCTCGTCTTTTCGCTCACCACTAAAAAAAACTTGAACTTCTTGATGATAATTAAGCTGGAAAATGTGAAATTTAATAGAAGTTTTTGTAGTATCATTTCTTGCATCGAGAGACCCTTCTGATCAAAACCAATAAACAAAGAACACGATAAAAGATGAAGAAACCAATCAAGATATAGATGTTTGTCCATCTCTGATTTTCATGTAGTCCTCTCTTTACCATCACATCATGTCCCGTGAACATGCACGTCTTGTTTTTCTCATCAAACCATATCATACACCTTGACAATAGACAAGAATACTCATTGATCAATAAAGCATCAAGAGCATATTTGTACATTGAAAAGTAGTGCATGAAAACCCAATACTTTGGCATGTTATCTTGTGAAATGAAGTAGCCTGAGAATAGAAAGAATCCGGCGAGAAGTATCGTTACGAGTGAAGTTCCGGCAATGTAGTTCGGAGCGACAGAACTTAAGAACAACACAAATGAATTGGCCATCAAAACTATAACCCATATGACCAAAACAAAGTATGCAAATGCTTGCCATGTTGCACAAAGACCAACCAAGAAGTAAAGTGAAGTAGAGTAAAGAATTGCGATGATGAGCAAATACGGTAGAAAAACTAGCGTATTTGCTATTAGATATGATGATATCCTGTAGACTCCACTTGAAGTTTCTCTAAGTATGATTGGCCTCTCATTGATGAAGATTGGCAGGGTTTCAGTTGTGGAGGAAAGAAGGAAAGTGAGGGTGAATGCAAAGAGTCCTAGTCTCTTTTCTATTCCCATCTTGTCGAAACCTATATTGATGTAGATTGTTCCCAAAACAAGTCCTACACCGAGTGCCTGCAATGTATTGGTCAAGAGGAGCTGTTTTGTTCTGTAGATGATCTTCAAGAACCTGTTGTAAAGGATTGCGATTTCGTGGAGTCTGGAGCTTTTGTATTTGATCTTTCCTCTTGTTTTAGGTTCAGAACAAGTGAGAATTGAAGTGCCAGTTTGTGAAGATGGGGCAATGGGTTTACTGATTTTGAGTTGATTTAGTATCTCCATTGCATATTCTAGTGAATTGAGCTGTGGAGGGACAGTGAATCCATTGGATAGTAAGAAGGCTTCAAGTGAAGAAAGTGTGCCATGATGCACAACTTTTCCTTTTGATAACAAGAGAATCTGATCAATGGTGGACAAAATCTTGAAACTTGGCTGATGAATTGATAAGATTATGGTTCGGTGACGCGAGTCGGCTATTGATCTTAGCGTGTGCATTACATTGAAAGCTGAGGTACTATCAAGCCCTGATGTTGGCTCATCCAGAAGCAACACTGCAGGATCATGGAGGAGGCTGAGACCAATCGAAACGCGGCGAAGTTCTCCACCTGATAGGCCTTCCCCGAGTCTTGTATGTGACAGATGTGTTAATCTTAGCTCACTGAGAAGAGAATTGACAATGATAGAGATTTCAGATGTTTTAGGGTTAAGGAGGCTGGCTGCAAAGGCGAAAGTTTCAGCGACAGTAAGTAAAGGGAGACATGCATCATGCTGAGGAACATAAGCCGAGAGCTTTCGAAATGAAGAATGATTGAGAGGGGAAGAATTGAGAAGTAAAGTGCCATTTGTTGGGGATGTTCTAGCTGCTAATATGTCTAAAAGGGTGGATTTTCCGGCACCACTTGGGCCTACAATGGCAAGGATTTGAGAGGGATTTGCAGTGAGAGTGATGTCTTGTAAGATATAGTTTAGAGGTGTTGGAGTGCAAGTTCTAAAAGAAAAAGAGGTGGTGGATTTGGAATAGGAGATTGAAGAAGCTGTTATTTGGTATGTTCTGGGAGGAGGTTTTTGAGGTGATTGTGGATCTGCCATGATTGAGTGGTCTATAGACAATTTGCAAGGAGAGGAGAATGATTTGTAGGGGTGTATTGGTTGGTATTAGATGCAAATCTTTTTCACCAAAAATTAACAGGTGATCAGGTAGCTAAGTAAGCAAGTGCTAATATAAGCTGGCTAGCAGCATTTTATTTTTAAATTTTAGGAAACAGTTGTGCACCATGAGACTCCCGGGTCTAGGCAACCTTAGCTTTATGCACTTAGTGTGTGTGTGTGTATAATGTTCTGCCATAAATTAAACAGCATGCATGTGTGACTGGTTTGGTAGGGAAATGCCATTTCATTTTACCAGTATATCTTGTCATGGTCCCTCTAAATAATTGAGATGAATGTGAAACCAATCTTGTTTACATTATGTAATTTAAACACTACAGTATAGACAAGGCTACCTCACTGCATGACAAATTATTTTCCATGCAAGATTAGAAAAGGGATATAAAGTTAAGAACTTGAGATTTTCAGATTTACTCTGTAAGAAGTTTTCTGATAGTACAAGATTTGTGAGGGGGTTGTGTCCCCGTGAATTATGGCTATTGAATACAACATGATTAAATTCAATAGCTTCTTTACCAAAGATGATCTCTGTAATTTGTAAGACTTAATCTAGCGGATATTTCTCGTCCTTATTTACCAACGATGAATTAGGATATCTGCAGGATCGGGACTTAATCTGGTGAATATTCCTAGTCCTTATCTACCAAAGGTCGACCATATTGGATTCTAATCATACTGGCTAATATGATTTACTGTCAGCGTTCAAACGCGCTAATTTTTCCATTCGTAACTGGCTAACATGTTGAACTAGTGCAAGCATAGACGGGCCAAAATATCTGATTATGAAGAAGATTTCCAAGAACAAATGATCAGATAAGGCAATTTTATTTATGGCATTTTCTTTTGAAAGAACAATCATGTGATCGACTTCAACTTTGAACTTTAAACCCGAATATAGAATACAAACAAGGGTTGATGACAGGTACACCATATATATATATATGGTTCAAGAAAGTACTTTGTTGAAATCATAAACGAGACAACACAACCTCCCAAGAATAAGATCACGAGATCACTGTTCCTTCTCATTTATAAACATACATCTATATGTGTTTGTATTTATATCTTGTTGTATACTGTAGAAACGGAGCACAAGTAGACCAAGTGGTGCCAGATGCATGTATTCCATTGCGGGTAGCTTAAGTGTGTCTTTACAAATCGAGCAGATTGTGTTACTGTAACATCTTATATCGATTTCGATTAGAATAAGAGTGTTCGATTGTGAACTTGGATAACAATGATAAATAACACCACAATCTGTACCAAAATAAGACAAGAAAAGGCTATATCTAAACTTTTACAAGTCGACTGCTAATGTACAAGTCGACTGCTAAGTTATCGGTTCTATAAAAGATTTCGGAGAATAACTTCAGCATTCAAATACAGTTGCACTGATTTTGAATTTAAAATGCCTGATCATTTTAGAAAATAATATTTATTGAATAAGTTTCCTAGCCAATATCGAATGATAACCACTTGCCAAAATGTTTCAGTGCTTGCGATTGTTACAATAAAACATTGCGATAGTTGATTCCATCTAAATTTGGTCGGGTACGGTAACCAATATGTATTGATTGGATCGTTTATAAGAAATTAGTTTACAGTATAACGTCCTAGAAAATTTCGGATTATTTATTTATATAAATTATGAATATTATTATGTGAGTATAACGTCCTAGAAAATTTCGAATTTCGAATTATTTATTTATATAAATTATGAATATTATTATGTGAGTATTGTTGGAAAGTGGAATGTATGTGAACTTGTGTTTATGTGCTTATATGATGATCTGTATAAGTTGTGAAGGCCCATGTTTTTTTTTTATTTGTATTTTTGAGGATTTAAGTATATTTAAATCATGTATTTTTGATCCTCTGTAAATTTTATAAAATTATCGGAGGGATTAAAAATCATGAAATCTTTTGTAATATTATCTTTATATATTTATAGAGTTTTTAAAATTGTTGGGTGGATTAAATTGGGTGATTGAGTATTTTAAAATGATTTTTAGAGTTTTATTGTATTTAAAGGATCAAAACTTTGAAAATTCATATTTAATTCATTTTTTATCCGAAAAATATTTCGAAAATATGTGCGTGCTCGTAATTTTATATTCTTTATTTTAAAAGTGAAAAGTTTAATTTTCTGAATAATTTATTTAATTTCAATTTATGAAGTTACGTAGTAGTTTTAAAAGTGTATAAGTAGTGTTATAATTGGGCCCGAATTATAGTAGAAGTCAGCTTATAATTATATTGGGCCAAGCCCAATGGATCAAAACACACAAACACACCAGAAAAACAATTACGGGGAGAGAGAAAAGTGAATTGGGGAGAAGAAAAAGAAATTAGGGTTTGTAAAATTGGGGGAAATTGATTGGGGAGGAAGATTGAATCAATTAGTGTGTGTATATATATGTAGGTGTGTGTATGTACTCGTGTGTGTGTGCGTATATAATTCGCGTGCGTGTGTGTAAACCCGTGTATGTGTATGGCGCGGGTGGGGGGCTGTGTAGAGGCGGCCGGAAGAGCCACCACCGTGTAGTGGTGGTGGTGGTGGCGAGCGCACCCCAGTAGCTGGAAGAGGAGCAGGTGGGGGAGGAAGCAGTGATGGAGAGAGAGAGAGAGAAGGATATGGGGGAGAGATTTCTCCGGTGACTGGATTTTTGGCTGACCGGATCGGAAACGCAAATGGTATAATTTCGCGTTTTAATTATTTAATTTTCGTATTTAATTAGTTGTAAATTTCGATATAGTTTAATTGTTGTAAATTAATTAGTTTTAAATTGAAGAATTTTATTTTTATATTTTCGTGGGTTATTCGAATAGCATAAGTGTTAATTAAAATTGTTGTGATTAAATTAGAGTTAATTGCGAGTATGTTGCTTAATTACCGAGGTTAAAATTTGCAAAAGTTTATAATTATTAATTAAGTTGTGAGTTTAACGTGATAATTGTCTTAATTAGATTGATATTGTAAAGTATGAGTATTGTTGAGTTTTCGAATTTAATTCGGAGAGTGTGGTTGATTATAATTGTTAGTCATTAATTGTAATTGTGGTATAAATTGTGGATTCGGTAATAATGTTTGAAGTTTATGTGGATTTACTAGTTATAAATGTTTATATACTAAATGTTATAAGTCGAGTATTTGGTGGTAAATTGTATGTGGTGGTGAACTATTTGTATGGTTTTCAAATGTTAATTATCGAAGATTAATTGTTAGATTTATTTGATTATGTGTTTATTTGATTATGTGTTTATTTGCGAGGAGTTGCAATGAGATCGCAAGTCCTAAATGTCAATATTTAAGGACTTGTGTAATTCTCTTCAACTAGTTCCTCGGGCTTACGAATATCCATGATTTGCTATCACGAGTATAATTAATATACTTGAGTGGTGTGATCATCGATATAGCGTAAGTAATAGTTAGTGCTAGGGGTTGTTCCCTAGGGCTTACGAACATCAATGATTGATTGTCACGTGTATCATTAAAATGCGTGAGAAATACGATCATTGGTGTAGCGTGAGTAATAGTGTAATGTAAATTATTATGTGCTATGTACCGCATGTCAGGGCGGATACTTTCTTATGTGTTTACTTTAAGTTGCTGCCATAGAAGCAGCTTGATATTTCCTTGGGATTGTTGAATTGAAAAACAGGGGAAAAGTCCTATTTACGAATACTTCATGCCGAAATTTTCTAAAAATCCCCTGCAAATTTATTTAAAAGTCTAATTAACTTATTTGATTCCAATGCTTGGAAATGTGCTATGATTTCTAAGGGTTTAAGTATATGTGTCAGTGGATTATTTCAAGCATATATTGTGGTTTTGAAGATTTGATGATGTGCTGTTTTGGAGTGGTTATGTGACTTAGTAGCTATACTAAGACCACCTTATGGATATGGTGGGATATGTCTATATGTAATTGTGTATGTGTGTATACATGAGTATAAGTGTTATAGGACGCGTATGGGTAGAGTAGAGCAAATAAGAATTTGCTTGATTTGACACTGAAATGGTACTTGAATTTGTAAAGGTACGAGTAAGAGACCAGTCCGAGAGCAGTGCAAGGACAAGTGGTAATTGGAACAAAAATGGTAGTTAGCGAAGTCGACGAGGGTTTGGATGTGAAGTAGCAAATTACAAGTAAGGACTGATGTGAAATTGAGTCAAGGATCCATGGTAGGATCAAGAACTCCGTAAATCGAGGCAAGTGTTATCGCTATTCACTTATTGTTCAAGTGATGCAATTTAGTTTATTTAATGTATGAAATGAGTTGGACAAGTATATTTAGAAAATGATATGTTTCTTCAATGAGCGGGAAAGTGTTTATTTCCCCACCCTCAGTTAAATATCAAATTTTAAAGAATCTCACAAACAACCTTTTTCTACACAATACCTTACACATGGTATGTCGTTGGATTCCTCAGTGGAATGCCATTTCTTTATTTTCTTCGATTGTGTTTAAGAAATTCGTTGAACAGAGAAAATCCAGATTTCAAAAATCCTTATAAATACCTGTTAACGAAATTCCCGATGTTACCATATTTTACCCAAGTGATTTTAATCGGATTCTTCAACTATATCGAACATTGTTTCACTTGTACTCGTTCATGCAACTTTAATCCTGTAGATACATCATGTTGTGTTGATTTACTTTCCCTTTCGATATCAAGTCAATTCATTAATGCTGAATCATATTCCTTTGATCGTATTCACCTGATGCTATGTATGTTGAACCTGAATTATTATTTCTCACATGAAAATGAATAAAATGCTAGATATCTGATTTCTGGTTTGAATTACTTGATATACACCTTTACTCGAATTAAGCAGGGTGGTCGATTGTCCCGACACCTGACCTGAGTATTAAAGACAGAATTGGAAGTTTTATTAAATGAAAATGTTTTCAGGACTGAGGACGCCAGTCAGTATATGAGTATTATGTTTTAGGCCAAAATGGGCCATGGATCCAGTTGAGTATTTGGATATGCCAAGAGAGTATATCCGGAGTTTTAGTGTGACTGATCATCCACTTTAATTCGTTGCGTCAAAATGAAAATCCAATTCTAATCTATAGATTGAGTATCCAGTTGGACATTGATTCGTATTGCTTGACCATGAATTTCCAAGTATTATTATCGAATGGTTATCATTTGACCTTGAGTTTTCGAGTATCATTATTGAATCATTAAAGCCTGATTCCCTTGAAGCCTATAATGCTTATTTTGGCTGAACAAAACTTTTATCCGTTCTAGTTCCTGTTGCACCTCATTAATGGTGAATTATTGGCCCTTGTGGCAATTTAAAAATAATATCACAGATTCTTTCACAGTATGAGTTGAAACTCTTTTGTTATCAGAATTGTTTCGATATTAAAATCGTTATCACTTTATGCACTTGCTGAGCATTGTTGGCTCGCTCTTGCTTTTGTTTGTTTTCTCCAGTTAATAGAGAAGTTTAGTAGACCTTGTAAGTGGACAGTTGGTGTTAATCTCCGGGCAGCGAGAGGAGACGGTCGAGTTATGGGTTTCGCCAGATTGTGGATTGAGAATTGTCAAGGTTGGAGATATAATTAGACAGTGGTTTGTATATTCACAAAATGTATAATATTTTTATTATTCTGAGATTGAGTTGTAATAAAGTAATTCGATAGTTTGTTTCATACCATAACCTGTATGCGATCTTGGTTAAGGGATTTTAATGTTTTATCAGTTTATTTAATGTTTATATCCAAGTTAGTAATATGTTGATTGTGGTTGGTGGCCCCAAATTTGTACCCCGGATTTTGGGACCGTTACCGTCAGTGCAAAACATATGTTATTTTTAAATATTTTTAAAATTATGTAATTAAATAAAATAGAATATAATAATTTATTATGAATATAATTTAATTTTGAAATATTAATTAATAAAATTAATAATAATAATAATAATAGTTATTTAATAAATGACATGTATTGTTTATAACTAATAATATAAAATCTTAATGTAAATTTGTTGTTAAGAAGTTTAGAACCTTGGATCTTTAAAAAAAGGGTTTAAATATAAAATATTCCTTATTATTAGATCTAGCGGTTATCATCTATTTACTCAATATCTAACTGTCATTATATTTTAATGATGTATTTTTTTTTTTTATAAATGATTGAACTAAACAATCAAATTACCAACAATTATAAGCTAATTTGCTTATTATATATTAATATAGATGAGGCAAGCGAATTCAAATTCTAATTGATATGCTAAAATATATCAGTGAAAGAAAATCATGTAATTAATAGAAGAGCCCAGTATATGTGAATAAACTATACAGTACTCATTAATTGACAGATTTAAATAAAAATAAGGCCAGTAGGTAAACTGAAAATTACTAAGAATTTAGGTAGCTAGACGACATGCATTGCTTTAAAACGAATAAAGTCCCGTGATCATTTTGTTTTCAATCGGTTGGTCAACTGTGAGTCTGTGACAATGTTGTTAACTATTCTCTCATTTTCTAGCAATCCTATGTGTTTTTTCCAATTTGGTACTCGATTTAAGAAGATTTTTTTTTAATGAAAGTAAGATTAAGTTAAATTTTAAAAATAAATTAATAATGGTTGGGCCCATGAATCATTTTACCTATTGGTCCCGCCCTCATTGGGCTGTATGGTCAACAGAGCAAAAGAAGCCCAAAATTATCGACAACATTTTGGGAAAGGAAAGGAACAAAGTGTTCACTGTGGTGGTGTGAACAAACTAAAAATGTAACGGTCTCTTGTATAAGTTAATTTTGGAGAGGAAAGTATCCTGTTATGAAGTTATTTCTGCCAAATTTTTTTGGTAAAGAGAAGTTATCTTGCTGCATTTTTGTCAGGAAAAAATAACTTATCTACTATGATCCAATATCCATCGACCATAAACCAGTGTAGGTTCGCCAAGAGTTAGAGTAAAATATGTTTTATCGCAAAATTTGACTGCGCATATACTATATGTTCTGTCAAATATACGTCTATCATCCTTTTGAAAAAAAGTTTGGAGCGGGTCAAGATTATTAAAGTAAATGCAATGCAAATTTAACTAGTCCTGTTAGAGAATCTTCAATCATACTAAATCCTTAGCTAAATCAATCTAGGTGGCATCTACGTGTCACTATTTGAAAAATATGTAAAAAATGTTGGTTATATATGTCGAACCAGTAGAAAATTCTTAGGTATAATTTACATTAGCATAATTATGCATAACATCATTGGAATACTTACCCCTTCCCTTGGTTAAAATTTTAAATTATCACTATTTTATCATCTTCTAGCCAACCATTTTACATATTTTGGTGTGAATTTATATTTTATTATAAACTATGTTGTGATGATACATTGGCAGAATTCTGGTTTCGGTGTGAGTTATACTTTATTATAAACTGTGCTAGATCTGTGGTTACTATATAATGCAACTTATTAAAAATGTTCTTAGGGTATACATGGAAGAATAAGAAGTTTGGAGAGGTGAAAACCATGTAACATTTGAAATACAGATTTTACACAGTCCTGTTTATAATTTATGGTATCTACCTTAACAAACCAAACACAAGAAACATCGTTCTCTACTTTAACAATCTCATTTGAGTTTTTCAACTCTACTAATTTCCTAAAGTATGTCCTAATGCTAAGATAAATAGGATCAAAGCTTCAAAATGCTTCACCTAGTACTTCATTTCTCTTTCCGCTGGAGATATGTTTTGTGGATTAATTGCTGCCTTTTGATGAGATGATTCACTTGCAGATCTTGACATTCCTGTACATTCTGAAATACGAAATTTTACGAATCAAAAACTAAATTAATCAATTTAAAACACATTTATTTTTTATGATCGCAACACGCGAATACAGCAAAAGATCCATAAACTGATAGACTCGGGACAGGAAAATTTCAGTAATTTATCGAGATTAAAAATACTCTGCATTTATCGAGGTTCTACTTGTAGTACCGATTAGCTTTACGTACCTTGTGAAATTGTTGAAAAAGATGAGGAAGATGAAGATGAGCTATATGATCTCTTGCAATGAAGAATCGCGCTTTGGATGCCATCCTGTTGTTGCAAAGCAGAGTCATCTCTCCTACACACAGGCACTGGCACTGTTCGTACGGACGATTTGCTCTTCATCAAACTTCTACAAACTTCTCTAAACACCGCTGGTCGACCGCCTTGCTGTTTCTCACCATCTGCTTTCGAATTCACAGGAGCTGATTGATCGAAAATTTTCGAAGCTTGCTTTATCAACTTCAAATACTTACTTGATGATGAATCTTCCGATTTTTCTCTCTTACTCTTAAAACTACTCTGTTCTCTCTTCGGAGTTGCCATACAAGTAATACAATTAATCTCGGCTTTCTCCAAACTTGAAGATTTCTTAAACCGTAGCATGGAAACACGAAGCTTCGGAGATGATCTGAGTACTAAAACCGACGATCGAGATTTAAAATTTGTTTTTAACTTGTCAAGTGAAAAGACATTGGCATATAAAGCATTAGCACTGGCCTGGCCGTCTATTTTTGACAAATTTTCGTGGGTGTACTGTTTGTTAGTGTCATTCTCAAGGCTGGTGATGCCGACACTTGTGTTGATTACGATACTAGACGACTTGTTTTTCTTGGTGACAACTTGGTCAAGGTCACATTGTGGATGTGTAACTGCCAAATCAAACGAGTCTTCGTTTACTTCTGGAGCTCGATTTCGCCAGAATTTCAGTACGGTGAATACTTCCATGTAACGATTTTTAGTGTGTGTATACGTAGTTGTGTGCATATATATGTTGTTGGCTTTGTTAGGAGGAATTGTTTATGTATCAAGGAAGGTTTGAGACTTTGAGGTGGTGGTGGTGGTGGTCTTGGTGGGCGAATATTCTAAATTTGATGTTTCAAAGAAAATGTGCACTAGACTCAAAAGTGCAAGGAAGAGAAGAATAAGAAATGTGTGCCGAGTCAAAAATATACAAATGTAAATATTTTCCTAATGCCTTTTCTGCAGCCAATTTCAGTATCGACAAAAAACATGAAATCATCCACTCTTCTTGTCATTAGTATATTCGGGTGCCGAATCAAGAGAGGTTAATTAGGCTGAGATATCTTAATTATAAATTTTAGTAAATTTAGTTTTTTGGATTTGGGAAAAAAATTGGCGTCAATGTGAGTTTTTTATGAATTAAAATAAGAATTGGATATGCATGGCTCGAGAGTTGTAGTAACATTTTGTTATTATGATCGCATTGTAATAATAGTAGCAAAATTCTCAAGGACCTCCTCTTGCAATAAATATTGCATGTAGCCGTTACACAACTGAAGGAGACATAGCGGAGCAAGAAAAATGTGAATTGTTCATTTGAGCAGGAGCGGCACAGAGGATCATGAAATATTAATGGTAGAAGAGATTACTAGCTAGCACACGACTTTTATGTCGAAATTTAAGACTCCAGTTTGTTGGTCCAATAATCCAGTCTACTTTCTCTTCAATTCTTCGTTCACTAAACTTTTTAGCGTAAGAGCAAGTCCAACAGTTTTCCTATATTGTTTCCTAAATCAATATTTAAGGAATTTAGTGTAAAATATTATTCCAACAATGTTCTAGTGATTCCTTAAAATACTAAAGACCATTAGTCATTCCCTACTTTTGAGGAACCACTAGCCATTCTTAAATTAATTTCTATTAATAAAAGGGTTTGTCTAGTGTGTGCCCAAGGGCACATGCTAAAAATACGTGTTTGATGAATTGGAAAATTTTTATTGGTGAAATTTTTGTGTATGCAGGGGGGTCCATCATTATTAATGAAATTTCTACCAATCAAAATTTGACAACTAAGCAAGCACGGATTCTTAGCATGTGCCCTTGGGCACACACTAGAAAAACCGTTATAATAATACTAAGGAGTGAATATAGGGAATGTTGTTGGAGTTGATGTGCAAAATAAGGTTCTTAGAGCATCTCCAATGGCGTTAGGTAAAAATGATTGGCTATATTACATAAAATATTGATTATGTAAATTTTGTCGAACCTGTAAGATATTGTGTTCCGAGGGTATTGGCTATAATGATTGGTTATATTTTAAAAATGGTATGTTATTAATATTTCAAGTTGTTATTAATGGAATATTTAATTTTAATATAGAAATAAGTGATGTGGCAATTCACTACAGGTCTCTAGAGGTTCGACAAATATAGCCAACATCAAGAGATTATCTATAATTATAGATAACAGTTTTGTCCCATTGGAGTGTAATTTTTTTTACACATTCTTTATAATTCTTATTTATGGTAATTAAATTTAAAATTTACCTAAGGGGTCTCTCCCATTGGAAATGCTCTTAAATCACTAGAAACTATTATTTTATTATATTTTTTAAGAATTCACTAAGGAGTCATGGACTTGCTCTAATACTACAAAGATAAAGGGTGCCCGACTTTCGAGAGCATCTCCAAGAGACTTTCGAGGACTGAACTAGAAACTCAAGTTTGCGGTGGCGAACTTTTTTTTTTTCCTTCTTCATAATTTATATAATAAAATAATTTTTTATTAAATAAAATAAAAATTTATTAATAACAAATTTTAATTTTATAAATATACTTAAATTCAAGTACTAAAATTCAAAATTATGATAAATATCACAAATTTTATTGCTATATTCATAAAATTTATATAAATTTGAGGGGGCGAAAATAAAATATTACAGTAGTTTAATATTAAAAATATCAATATTTAAATTTTTTACATGAATTTTACTACTAATTTCAAGATTATACGGGGTTTTGGGGTGGCGGCCGCTCCCGCATGCCACCCCTTACCTCCGTCCCTGAGACTCTCTACTTGAGCTCTTAACTCGAAAAATGAGGAGAAAGAATGAAAATGTTGTTCTAAGAGACTCTTAGTGGCTCCTAAAAATACTAAGAGCTTCTTCTCTCTCTTCACTTCTAAAAGTTACTAGTAGCTCTTAACTTATATTTTAATAATAAATTATTCATGTCCACCAATTCTTGCACATTTGGTTATAGTAGGGCTGATTTAGAAATATAATATAAATAAAGAGCTAATATAAAGAGGATTGTTGGAGTTTGACACATAAACAATTGTAATAACTTGCTAAGAGCATCTCCAAGAGGCTCTCTATTATAGCTCTTAACTTAAAAAATGAGGAGAGAGAATAAAAATCAAGTTCCAGGAGACTCTTAGAGGCTCTTTAAAAAGTTAAGAGCTTCTCCTCTCTCCTCTATTTTAGGAGCAACTAGTAGCTCTTAACTTAATATTTTATTAGTAAAATAGTGGTTCTTCTCTCTCATCTATTGATTGTTTGTTCAAGTGGAATTGAAATATGAATAAAATATAAAATAAAGAGCCATAATAGAGAGCATTGTTGGAGTTGACACACAAATCAATGTAATAACTTGCTAAGAGCTTAATTGTTTATAATATATTTAGGAGTGAGCTAAGAGACTCTTGGAGATGCTCTAAGAGCCTTTTATTTATATTATTTTTAAGAGTGAATATAGGAGTCTCTTGGAGATGCTCTAATGACAACAATAATTAATAATATATATGGATTACGTAAAATAATTTGTTTCATCATAAATTAATATGTGGGACTAGATAATACCCGTGCATATGAACGATTTTTTAAATATATTCATTTAAATATATATATATATATATATATATATATTTAAATATTATAAAAATTTAATGTAAAACATAAATGGATTATTAATATTATTCACTTTAATGTAATTATTTTTGTTCTTATTAAAATTAAATTAATTAGAAGCAATTTAGATTTTTATAAAAATTATAATGATTATTTTAACATTACGTTAGTAAATTTCTCGATTTTCTAATAAAAAATAATTTGATTGATTAGGTGTTAATAGTTTTTGTATGAAAAAATTATTTATTTTCATTATTTATATTTACGTTTTGTTATTTAATATTTTTAATGTTTATTTTAAATTATAATTAGTTGGATTTCCTATTTATACAAAAAATATTAGTTTACTTTCAATTATGTTATTAAATATAATAAATATAATAAAAATAAGAAAATAATATATAAAATATTTTACTCTTTAATGTAGATAACATTACGAATTTGATAATCGAAAGTGTTATCAAATTTATATGACTTAATATCATCAAATCATGCATGATACAATACAAAAATATTTTTAAATTTTTATATTTGAGGACTAAATTTGTGTTTCTAAATTCATATAATCAAATAATGACTTTATGATCTAAAAACAAATAATGACTTTATGTATGTAGAGTACATGTTACAAAAATATTTTTCATTTACAATTGCGAAATAATAACAAACGAAAACTAAATCTTTAAATTATGTTGAAACTTTTGATATGTGGTAATTAAAATTTTCATCCATAAGAAACATCTCAACTCGTTCATGTTAGATAAATTCTTTTTCTAATGACAAATTTTTTATGTTCTAATCTTTCGTGTTTTTATTGACCTTCATATTTTTAATAAAATTAGTTTTAAAAACCATATGTATTATTTAAAAATATTAATTAATTATACTAGTATGTGAGAAAATGCGAAATATACTTTTTGTCATATTTTAGTTTAATCAAGAGTAAATTGCAGTAAGATGGCTTGAACTAAAATTTTTTTGCAGAATGATGGCCAATGTATTAAAGTAAACATTTTGGTGACCGAACAAAATATTTTAAAGCATTAAAAGGGCTCCGATCAGAAACGCCTAACATTGTCAGGTCCGTCAAGGGTATTGTTAGGTCCAAAATAGTTTGTAGGAGGGGGGTTGAATACAAACTATACCCTTTTATCGAAATTGTTCTTTGGGTGTATATTAATTTATTAACAATTCGATGCGGAATAAAATGAACACCAATATTTCAAGTTGAATATAAAATTATATTAAATTTGGAAGGGTGTGTCTAAATACACGGGTACAAATTATAAGATTTGATGACCAAACTAATTATTACAAATTCTATAGAAAATTCGACATGAACTTTTCTATATTTGTAATAAAAAGATCGAATGTTAAAAGCAATTCGAGAGATAAGTTCTAGGGAACTTAATCAGCTAGATAGTTCCACTAAAACAAGTAATCAAACTCTAATGGCTAAGATATTACAATGAATTCTAGAGATGATTTTACAAGTAATTAAAACTTCATTGAAGATCAATAGGGGAGAAGAAAATATAACTGTGGTGCCCTCTTTTTCTCCCCTCAGTATTCTCTCTTGGTCTCTGTCTCTCTTTCTCTCTCTATGTCTCTCGTAGAAGAAGAAGTTGTAAAGATGTTATGTTCTGTGTGTATTATGTTGAGCCGCCAGCCTTGATCTTTTATATAACACATCTTGATCTACTGTCTATTCTGTCAACAATCAACACTGGAAAGAGTCAGGCTGACTCTTTCTAGTATACTCAGCAAATTCGGAAAGAGTCAGAGTGACTCTTTCTAGTGTTAACAGAAATGTCAGAAGGAGTCAACTTTAATAATCTCGGAAAGAGTCAGACAGGCTTGGCAAGAGTCAGCATTAACCTTCAGCAAGAGTCAGCATTTGAACTGGAAAGAGTCAGCTTCAAATCACTTAAGAAAGAGTCAGAACATAACCAGCAAAAGTCAGAAACACTTGGAAGAAGTCAGCATAAACTTTTCAGCAAGAGTCAGCATTGGTAAGAGTCAGCTTCTAACCATCCTGTAAGAGTCAGATTGTACTAGTAAGAGTCAACTTGTACTAGCAAGAGTTAGATAGACTCTTACTAGTTTAGAATTATACTCTTTTACTTAATTAATTAATAATTCAAATGTTAATTAACTTATTATAATTAATTTATTAAATAAATTAATTCTAGTAGAATTAATTTATTAAATAAATCAATCATTAATTTTAGTTAATTAATAAAAGAATTATTATCAATTCTTGATAGCCAAAATTCTTTGATAATTATATTAATTCCAACTTAATTAACCTTTTAATTAATTTACAGAATAAATTAATTCTGTAGAATTAATTTATCAAATAAATCAACCAAATGATTTAATCAATTAAGAGAGAATTAATACACCTCCTTGATAGCATAACCCTTGTGGTTTCTTCATCTGGCAATTCTGATCATCCACAATAATTACTCCTAGAGCCAGTCTTGACAACGAAATCCTTGTTATTAATTATTGTAGCACTTCTGTTGCTTGCACAATGATTTCTTCCATTACCAGTCTTGATAGCTTGAACCACTGAAGAAAATAACGAACAACCACTGATTGATGTTGACACTCGATGCACAGTCTGGTTCATGAGTGACTAACCGCAATGACTGTTCTTCATATATTAACTTTAAAACTGTGGTTCTTGTCTTCCTTTTCTTCACCGTTTATTCAAACCTTTATAATCTGTATTCTGTCATAGTAGAGACCTCTTGTTACTATAAATAGAATCTACTTTCTTGACTACTCCACTGATGCTTGATCAAACAATGAACTTCTTCAATGGAGTAAAACATCAAAACTATAGATTGTCTTTGTCTTCTTTCTTTTGACAGTTGAGCATTTGAGATGCCTATGACAGTACATATACTATTTACTATTATATTCTTGTTTAAGTTGAGTTGAATCCTCGATGTTTACAAAATAGAGTAAACATATGACTTTTATGTATTCTTGTCTGTTCACAATTGTAACGGCTATAATGATGTCATGATATGAAAAAGTCATTTTGACTTATTATGATATGAAAAGTTTATTAACTTTGTTATGATATGATGTTATTAATTTTAAAAACCTCCATTAACGTACACTTTACTAATTTAATGTCAACTTAATATCCATAACATCATTTTTATTACCCTAATTTCACAAATATTTTGAGAATAAAAGTACTTGAACTTGAGTAGACCAAAAGTGGTTTTTCATACATACTGACAACATAAAGACCAACTAAACCCATTGTGTCCTGATAATTTTGGTCATACATAAAGACCAAACAAAAAAAATATGTTTTTTCCAAATTACAATACCATTAAAATTCAACTAAAATCCTCCAAATGATCACTAGTAAGTAACAAGTTTAGTGGTCACATAAACAAGAACTTAATTCTTTTTGCGAGCTTTGTCAAGTTTTGCCTTTTTGGCATTTCTGGCTGCCTCTAATTGTCTCAAAGTGATCACAGGTTGGCCCTTCCACTGGTTGTTCTCAGCCTCAACTGTTTCAGTTTGCTGACTACCACCATCAGTTATAATTGTCCTCTTTACATGAGGCACTTGCTTCCTAGCTCCATGCTTGGTTCTCAAGGGTGATTTTCCTTGTATAACATGACTTGAACCTTGACTAGGATGTGTATTTGGAACTTGATCAGGTGTTGCAGCTGAGCCTCCAGTAGTGTGTGCATTTGTACCTTCATTTGGGGTTGAACTTTATCCACAAACATCAGTATTTTCACCAACATTTGATGCATTTTTCTGAGATATTCAGTGCATCAACATTAAATTACTACAATGGCATGAAATATTAGATATGGAAGAGATTTTTACCTTTCCACAGGTTCTTGCATTATGAACCTTCTGACCACATGTTTTACATGTGTTTTTTGCTTTGCCTGTTGGTACAAGGGGCTCAGTTCCATCAGTGGTAGCTGCCCTCATCAAGGCATTTTTCAGTAATTAATAAACATGATAAATGTGAGAGCTATAAATATGAGTAGTTGGAAAAGTAAAATTTTATTACCTTATCTGAACAGGTTCTTGCATTATGTGTAGTAGCCTTGCAATAACTGCACCTCATTGTAGTACCTTCCTTGGACAATTTTGTAGGATCTGTTGGGATGTAATTTTTCTTGGACCTTTTCTTTTTTGGTCTACCTGTTGGAACCTTTACAACTGGAGCAAGAGGCTCATGTTTAGGTGTGTCCTCCCAGTATTCTGGACCAACCACAGGTTGCAATGTCTGACTAAAATCTACATAACAAAGTTAATGCACTTAAATAATTTTGGCATCAAAAAATTTTGTTAAACTGCACTTAATGTTTTGCCATTTTTACCTTAATGTACATATCTTTCTTGTAGCAATTGTTGACATGCATTTCCCAAGGCTCAGCTTTCATTATAATACATGCACATGCATGATAACAGGGTATGCTAGTGAGGTCCCACTTTCTGCATGTGCATGTTTTTCTACTTAAATCTACTACAAGCTCATGCCCTCCATCAGTGCAATTAACGCTATATAATGTCCCTCCTGACCATGTTACCACACAATTTCCAGCCAAAAATAATGCCCTAATCACCATAAAAAATGAAGTTACAATAATTTGATGAAAAATTATAGCCCTGAGCCCAAAATTAAAGGACTTACTTGTTCAATTTTTTCTGTGCACTTGGACAAATAATGATGTCTTTCGATAGCATTTTATCCCTTCGAAGTTGTATTCTTTTTATCACAATATTGTGAATTTCTCGAAACATGGTGATGATTGGAAGGTCTCTGAATTTTTTGATGCTATTATTGAAACCTTCATAGTGATTGTTTACGAACATATCACTGCAAATGTTTTCTCTAAATCTAGACCTTGACCACTGCTCTTTGACTTAAAGCAGGGGTGCTAGTAACATATATTTCTACAAGCCTATTAGGTGAATTCATGAGTAGTGTACACATTAACATTAATTCCTCATCACTATCCAGTTCAGACAATCCCCTCTCCATATCAATACCAAGAAATTTATACCACATTTGAATGTAACCGGTGTGTCCACAGTCTTTAAGCATGGTATATATCTCCAATAAACTTATTTCGTCGATATTGCACATATCAACATAATCTATATGACCATCAACATATTTTTTTTTGGATTTTCAAGCATTACTCCCCCATGAAATAATTTCATAGAGAAGTGTTCATTATCTATACAAATAATACAAAAAAAGGTATAAACATCATAAACGGAACGTATTAACAAGAAAACAAAAAATGATTTGAACAATTAAAAAAACCCTAATTAAAAAACTAAACAATATCATTAAAGCACACAATTTTAGGAATAAAGCAAATACATTTAGACATGTACAAGATTATACAAGTTCATACAACACAAAATCCATAATTTTTTTACATGTACGCAAACCCTACTTTTTGCATGATGAAATACAGTAGATCGCAAATATACCTTTGTAATTGGGGCATTCCTTTGGTTTATAAATCGCAGCATCTTCTTTTCGACTCACAAACCATGTCATCTTCTTGCTTTGAGATCGAAATTAAGGTTTTTCACTTTTAGGGTTAGTAGCTTAAAAGGATCGAGAACTGGGAGAGAAAAAGATACGACTAAAATTAGAAGGAATTGTGCGTATATTTTAGAATATATGTTTTGTACTGAATGGTTGTAAAATTACATATTTACCCTCGCATTTACTAACGCCGTTAGTGCCGTTAAGGCGTTTATGATCGAGCCCTTTTACTGCTTTAAAATATTTTGTTCGGTCACCAAAATGTTCACTTTAATATATTGGCCATCATTCTGCAAATAAATTTTAGTTCAAGCCATCTTACTGCAATTTACTCTTTAATCAATTAGCCTAAACTTTTATTTTAAATTTCATTATTATTATTAAGAACCCATTTATCTATTATCAACCTATCGATTTTATATTGAAAAATAGTACTAGTATACGATATTTTTTTTAAAAAAAAAAATCCTTAGAACCTGCACTGTTTCTTTAAACTAAAAAATCATGTAAAATGTGTAACTAGACCATAAGTAAATACGAAATGAGCAGAGTAGATTGTAAAATTGAATACTAATATGGATCGCAAGTTGATTCGAAATTTCCATAAATAATACATAATTTATGTTTGAGTTTGTGTTCAAATTTTAAATAATTCGGATTTGAGTGTGTTTAAATGAGACAAATTTAGACTAATTGGAGAAAATTTTCCTTGGCCTACAGAATCTAAACAACATCAAACGATGCTGGTGCGAAATGCAATAAAAGGGAAGATTATTTTTGAATATTTGGATCTTCCCTCGTAGCCAGCAAAAGTATGGGAGGATGGGATAGTCAGATAGGGAGCATTTCTCTTTTAGCGTGCCCTGCTCTACTCTACGTCTCTGCTCTGTTCTTCACCCAACTACGTTATTTTAACTTAACCAACCACTATACTCCATAAAGCCGCTCTGTATTTCATTTCGTTCTCTAAGCACACAGTTAAAATGCCAGAGTCATTGCCAAAAGTTGATTCAGAAATGGAGAAGACAGTCAAAAACTTGAATGGAGGCCATGAAGATCACAATAAGGAGTTCAAAGAGAGCAAAGCCATTGCCAATGTTGACAGCTTATAAAGCTAAGATTTGTCGCATCTTTGGAAAAGACAACAAGTCTCTTCACAAGCTCTTTGGAGACGGTATGTAGAGTGGGTGTCAACCCAAGTCCCACATCGATAAGATAAAGAAGAATTATCTTAATTATAAGCAGTCAAACAACTCCATTAGTATGAGGCCTTTCGGGAGGAGCCCAAAAACAATTCCGTGCGGGCTTGGCCACGGCCCAGAATGGACAATATTATACTAATGTGGAGTTAATGGGTGTTGAGCGGCCCAACAAGTGGTATCAGAGCCGATGGTTAAGAAGTTGATCCTGGGGTTGCGGGCTGCAAGTTGTGTGGTGTGGGAGGCTCTCCAGAACTTCGATTGAAGATCTTGGACGACTTGTGTCGAAAGTCTTCCTGACACTGAGGTGGTCGGGCAGCGTGTCCGGCAAGATGTGGAGCCACAGATGAATAGCGGCGGTATAATGGTCACAAGATTGGTGGTTCTTGGATTGAGGGGAGATTGTAGAGTGGATGTCAACCCAAGTCCAACATCGATAAGATAAAGAAGAATTATCTTAAATATAACAGCCAAACAACTCCATTAGTATGAGGCCTTTTGGGAGGAGCCCAAAAACAAATCCGTGCGGGCTTGCCACGGCCCAGAGCGGACAATATCATACTAATGTGGAGTTAATTTGTGTTGCGAGGCCCAACACGGTAAACGTGTATTATTTTTGTTCAGCACCTACTTGCAAATCAATTATCACTCGTACAAATCTAAATATTTGTGCGTACTCGAACTCACTTATACCTCTACTGAACTCGACTAATTCAAATTTATACCGAGACTCCGAGTACTTTCACTCTCGTATCTACTAGGATGATATAATGCTAGGACTATGATCATAACTTTTACAATCTTATTACTTAGTAGAGTTGTATTGTCCTACACAGACAGTAATCTCATATATTTTTACCAGGCGCACATTATATTATTGATAAGTATAACGTACATACTTTGTTCCTCTCCATGCTGAACTATCTGATGTGTTTTAGACTTTCAGGTCGGTAATATGTTGTTTTTAGTTTTACTTCCATTTGTATTCTTACGATTTTATGTTACTCGTTAATAATCGTTTTTTCTCAATTAGCTAAAAAAATTAGAGTTCAATAGAGATGATTATATCAATAGTCTTGTAGACAAACTTTTTTTCCCAAAATTTGGTCATTATGTTTCGAGTGCATGGACACTTGAACCTAAACCTTTCCATTAAATACACTTTATCGTTTATAATCAGCATTTGGGGATCTATGTTTGATTATATGCTCTGTATGATCCAATTACTTTCCCTGAGTGAATCTTACTGTGTGAATGTAGAGAAATGTGGCTTGTGTGAATGTTAACTTACAGCTGGTACTACTTAAATATAGTTTGCAACTTGAAAAAGTATTAATAAGTCATCAAACATATACAATAGAAAGAAAAGATTAGTAAATGAATGTTCAATAAATGAATAATCTCAACAAATGAATAATTTTTTTCGGTCCCGACTTGGGCAAATGGGCTTAATGAATAACCTCGCTAAATGCATTAACGAATAAAAAAAATAAGTCTCTATCGGCCCTATTTAAATACAAATGAATAATCACTATATTTCGAATAATATATTTATAAAAAAATATGAATACATTTAATCCAATTAATACTTTTCATACACATTAATAAATCGTATCTTCTCGAAAAATGCTTCTAAAGTTGATTGTTTTTTTCCAATTAATTCATGTTTTTTAATATTCTACACACAGTGAATGAATGTATTGTCTCGAAACTATGCATCAGTACTATGCAGTGCACTTAGTAAATATACATGGTTGTACCTATTCCATGTAATATATGCATGTAAAACTAATTTAGAATGTTAAAACAATGAATGTAGTTAAACATCATATAAATATTATAAACCCATAATAAATTTTAGGTACATCTGAATATATAATGTATTAAAAACATTAGTAAAAAAAAATAAAAGTAATATTTAAATGAATAAATAATCATTTATCGATAAATAAATAAAATATTCATTATTCGATAAATAAATAATCTCTCTAAATGAATATATAATTTTGGTCCCAAGGATATTCATTTATCAAGGTTCTACTGTAATCTGGTGCAAAACTAGTCTTGAAATTGAAGGCGTATTCTTCGAGTGGAGGACAGGCCAGTCCATCCCACATCAAATCATCGCCATGGGCACAAGAATCGTCCATAGATTTTCTCGATTAGTATGCTCTCTGCTCTAAACTTAATTAGTATTACTCTAGAGAATATGTATAATGTATAGCGTGTGCACATGTTTTTCAATAACACACACCAGATAGGAAGTGTATTGGGGAAAACCTAATATAACAATTATACAAAAAAAAACCTACCTGTAAACAAGTAGATGAATGTGCGCAGTCGATTAAAGATATACACACGATTACACATACATAGCATAAGTGTATCAAAACCCTGAACAACAAATTACAATGAAGAGAAATAAGCGACAATTGAAAAGAGCAGAATATGTCTTAGCCATGGGTCGTATCAGAGTAATAACTAATAACATGTATATATATGCGTTTGATATTGTTTAACGACTGAACCCTTGATCAAAATTATTTCCTTGGAGCTCAATCAATTTTTAAAATAATTAGAGGCGGAAGCAAGTAATAATCATAAATATTGTGTTACCTGTGTTTTCCCTTTTTTTAATTAGACGGTCAAGATCGAAAGTTAAAGATAATCTAATGGTTTGTAAGTAAATATTGTGTATCTATCCGGATTCATGTAATTGATCCCTCCATCTGGTCTGCTTGTGGATTTGTAAATACAGTATTGGTAACATTTACATATGAGTTTCTAATGCTTCTTTAAGGATTTTTAAAAACAACACACTTTTTTTAAATATTGAGGGCAAGAGCAGTTTGATTTTTGATAAAAATTCTTTTTTACAAACTTTCAAATTTATATTCTGATATAAAACTTATATTGAAAAAAATGTATTTCTCCCTCCTATAACTCTTAACTTATTTGACCTTTTAAGATTAAACTAGTTTATAATTTGAACGATGCACGAATTTTTTTAGTATGATATAATTTTTATTTAATTTGTCATTGAAAATTTTAAAATTTAAATTTTGTAAACTTACAATATTTAACTGATATGATTTAATTATAATATTTACATATCTGTTTTCCATGATATTTTTAGAGAAAGAGATTTTAGTTAGAAAAGATATTACGTTTTAACAAATAATGGTAATTAAGTGAAAAATAAGTTATTTAAAAAAAGTGAAAAATATATTTTAACATTTTAGTTAAAAAAATAATCAGTTAGTTATTAGTAATTATAATATTATCAATTTATTTCATTAAATAAAATGATTCGTGATATTTTTGGAAAAACAAAGGTTTTAGTTAGAAAAATTAGAAAAGCTAATGTGTTTTAGTTGAAAAATTGATTAGTCATTAGAAACTACTAGCATTTTGCCCGTACTTCGTACATGGCATCTTATTTAATTTAAAATGACAATACCAAAAATTTAACAAATTTGATTGATTTCTTAGAAAGATATTCTATGCAGTTATATAAGTAATCAGTTCTTAGAAAGATATTCTATATAGTTCTACAAGTATTTAATAAAATAGTGATATACTAAAATTTATATAAAGAGTAGCATGCAATTTTATTTTGACAATGTTGAAAATTTATTTAATCCATCAAAATCTGCAATAAAAGTAATAAATATTTTAACAAATATTCTTCTCCAATTGAAAACAATAATACATTGTCTTCATTATTCAAATGCGGAAATGATAATCCCTTCACCCCCAATGGCCCCAAAACATTAAAGCTGAAACACAATTTTAAAAAATTATTTCAACAAAAAAAGAGAATAATAATAGTCTAATGAAATTATCAAAAATGAAAAATTAGAAAATTAATCTTTTTTTTTGTTTATTGCTTTGGTTGCCTGCTGATGAATTACTTGATGAATTCTGGTGTCTCTGTAATCATTTTACCTGAATATTTTGAAAGTGATGGGGGTAGCCTCACCCTCTTGTGAATTGAACCCCTGTAAAAAAAACAATAATACATAATTTAGATAAATAATGCCAAAATGATATTCTGCAAGGAAACCATCAGATTTTACATACCCTTATATCAACAGTAGATCCTTCTCTTTATAGTTGCCAATTAGGCATTTGAAGTATTTTAAGTTTAATTCGAAATGCCAAAATGATATTCTGCAAGAAAACCATCAGATTATATATACATTTATATCAACAATAGATCTTTCTTTATAGTGGCCAATTAGGCATTTCTTGTAGAGAATTATTTTTCTTTTATTTCATGATGGTCCTCCTAGGTAATACTTTAGTCTTTACATGTGAAATTATCATACATTACATTTTATACTTTATTTAGAAACGATAATGTATTATATTTTTCCTTTAGCATGGATTTAGCAATTTGTCTGTACTTCGCATAGGGAAAATTATAGTAGATGTGTAATTAATTTTTGAGATACTAATGGTTTATGTAATGAAGATAATTATAGTAAAATATTGGAAGATATATAAGACGGCATAAATTTTATAATATTTATATTCCAAATATGTTATAGGTTTAGTATAACCCTAAACCCTTTTGTTCCCTATCTTACATAATTTCAATTCCTAATACGTTAACAAAAGCTATAACAGAGGCATATGACATTTCAATGCCAAAAAAGAACAAAAAACAGATCGATCAAATCACGCTAAGCCTTTCTATGATCACTTGTTTAATACTTAAAATGTGTAATACCCGAGCTGTAGGGACTTCTATTTCCGTGGCACAATTCGTGCATATAAGGTGCTCTGGTGCTAAAATGATATACCTAAGAAGGCTTGGTATAAATCACATTATATTTAATACTCAAACCGTTGCAACCTTGATAAGTTGAACCGGGAAATGAAGACAGAAGAATGGAATTTATTAATGAGAACTTTTATTTGGTCACTGATAAGTGCATATTTTTGCATATTTTTATTACGTATTTGTTGCTTGAACTCGTATTTTAATAAATTATTTTGTTGCATTTCAGGAAATTCGAGAAAAAAAAATGAAAATGGCAAAATAAAGAAATAAAGAGCAAGGAAGAGCAAAAGAGGAAGAAAAATGACTAAAAAGAAAGAAGGATAAAGAATTAGGAGCTTGGTACAAAAGGAAATACTTAAGGAGGAAGGAAATATTTGGATGACTAGGATTTCTCCACCACACTCCACAAATGTATGGTGGAGATTCACCCAACACACCCCCTACCCCCCTTGTAATTCACAACTTAGAATAGATCTAGGGTAGCATTAGTTTTACATTTTTGTTATTTTCATTTCTAGTCTTTAATTTTGTAGCTCTAATTTTTGTAAACACTCCTTTTTAAGATTAATGCAATTTCAAGTTTCCTTTATTTTCTCGTCTTGCTCTCTCGTTTATGTTGCCTCGCTTTCATTATTTTCGTAAATCCGTTTAGTGGATGAAGTAGCAAAATGCTAACCACTTGGGGTTGAAAGTAACGATTTTAATTTGTTGTTCTTAGTTATAATTTCTTTTAAATATTAGTTGTATCCCTTTAAATCTCCATTTTATTGTGGGAATTTTAATTTCCAAATCATCATTTTAGTATAATTTTAATTTCGTAGTTAATTTCTTTATTTTCGTAATTAATATTAAAATAAAAAAATACAAAAACATTAGTTTACAAATTTTCGGTATTAATTTTCTGTATCTTGATTAATTCGAAACATGCCCTTTTTTTTCTTTCTTTTATTAGCGTTCAAAACCCCCTCCCCTTCTTCACAAAATTCACTCTTCATTTTCTTCTTCACTGAAAACTAGGGCTGAGCAAAACCGAACCGAAACCAAAAAACCGAACCGAACCGTGCAAATTCGGTTCGGTTCGGTTCTAATTTTTTGAAAATTCGGTTTATTCGGTCCGGACCGAATAGACCGAAATAAAAATCGGTTCGGTTCGGTTCTTCGAAAAATATTTCGGTCCGGACCGAATAGACCGAATAGTCCGAACAATATATATTTTAATTTTTATATTTATGTTATATACATTTTATATATATATCTTATAAGATATAATTATAATATCTAATTTGTAAATTCTAATTATATCTATGTTAGTGAAGTAGTGGTGATTAATTGATTATTATTTTTGTGATAAATCATGAATTTTTAGCTTTATTTATATTATAGGTTTTTTTTTAAAAAAAAATTCGGTTTTTTCGGTCCGGACCGAACCGAACCGAATTATTTCGGTTCGGTCCGGTTCGGTCCATGATTAAACTTCGGTTCGGTTCGGTCCAGAAAAAAAATGACAATTCGGTTTTCGGTTTATTCGGTTCGGTTCGGTTCTGGACCGAACCGACCGAATGCTCAGCCCTACTGAAAACATACAACTTCCCTATTTTTTCCCCTTGTTCGAGTCAATTCCCCCTTCCCTGCTTCGTTTTTCTTCGACTTCAACACGCCAAACCCAGATGATTCCCTTCTTGCTCTGCAGTTATTCGATTTGAGCCCACTTCTCCTCTATTTCTTTCCTTCACTGCAAACCCATTTCCCCCTTCTCTGCTAAGTTGTTAATCGAGTCCGAATTGTTGAGTTTTAGTTTTGATTTTGTAGTTTGCGTAATCGAATTCTGATTGATGTTCTAATGGCAGTGTTGATTTTGTTGCTGAGTTAACTCGGTGTTTTATTTATTATTGTTGCGTCTGAGTTTCTAAGTTCTCTAGGTGTAGTTGGTTATTCTGAATTCTGTTGTCCTGGGTTTTGTTATTCCGAATGGTGTTGGTTTGGTAGGTTAAATAGAATTAATTTCTTATTCTCATTTTATAATAATTAGCAAATTCCCTTCGTATTATTTTATAGTAAAAACAAATCATCTCAAATTAAATTGTCTAGTTTGCCTAAATTAAAAATTAAGGATCGCGAAAAATATATAGTTTATGTGGATCGATATCTCAAGTATTAACATGATGAAATTGTGCACTTGCAATTAAAATCCTTAATTTTTAACTCATCAGTCACCACAATTCAGAAATTATTGGCAATGGGATACACCACCTATAAGTATACCAAGAGCAAATTAGTAGTAGTCTTCTGTAAATCAAAAACAAAAAACAACAATATTGGATATAACATAATAAGAATGAAAGTCACTACAAAGTTAAGTGTATGATATATGTGTGTTCGGGGTGCAATTTTATTTCCATGGAAGCTCAAGGATCCAAATTGGAATTTAGGACTTCCTTTATTAGGTTGTCCCAAGACTCATTACTCAAAAGTCAAAATGCTTAAACAATTCTTTTATTAGGTTGACTCTTGAACTAAGCAAGGTTTTTTATGACATTACAACATTTCTGTTATAAGTGCATAACTTAGTTTTGTTGTCATGCATAAATGCCAATCATTTGATAGAAACTAATTTCTATGGCATGCAGGATTCAAACAAAAAGAATACTTTGTCAATTATCAATGCTTGAAAGAAGAATGGCCCAGGGCAGGATTGTATCTTTATTAGGCAAAAGAAGCTATTGCTCTGGGTGTTAAGGATGGGAATTCTCGGTGTAAGTAATAACTCGTAACCAGTTTAGCCAACGATGATTAAAACTTCTTTGGTGAAAATTGGCATTACTAAGTGCGTGTTTGGCTAACCATATAAGTCGACTTATATAGCGAAATTCCATTTCCAACTTATCTAGAGTGTTTGGCAAAATAAGCAAAAGCCCATTTTTAGAACTTATATGAGATAAGTTGAATGTTAAGAAATCCTAACATTCAACTTTCAACTTATTCTTATTTCTCGGTATACGTAATATATAATATCCTTCAAATCTTCAAAATCATATATCTTTTGATTCGTTCATTAAAAAATTGATATGTATATGTCAAATTTCTCTACTCATCGAGATCTATCCATTGATATCCACTTATATATATTAAAAAATAAATATTTTGAAAATATTTAAAGAAGTTAACTTATAAGTTCTGATTTACCAAACACTCTACTGACTTATAATTTCTGATTTACCAAACACTCTATTAACTTATAAGTTATGATTTACTTATCACTTATATGATACTTATCACTTTAAGTTATAAGTTACTTATTTTATGGTAAGCCAAACAGGTCCTAAATTACATACTTAAAGCATATTCAGTACATCTAGTCATCTAGATAGGAGATAGCTAAAAGAGATCAGTATTATTGTTATTCTTTCCCTAATTTTTTTCTTACCTATGACTTGACCTTATGCTTCCCTCTACCCAACAGACAACTTAGGAAATGCATGCATTACTTGTTTTTTTGTGACTAGAGCATGGGACCATAGAAAGCTTCTACAATCTTTAAAAGCATATCAGAATGCTTTAAGTGTGCAAATAATGAAAGCTGAGCACTGTTTCTGTGATTGTGGGCTAAAATTTATTTTGCTAGTCATATTATTTTACTGTAATTCTGCTAAAAGTTAGTAATTTTTTATGCAATTCATGAGAAAGACGAGGGAATGAAATCAAATCAATATATATACTCAACTGTGCTACTATAACTTTCCATGTTAGTTACAGAAGCATGCCTGTATACATTTATGTCAACATTCAACTGTCAACATTCAACAATTCAACAACTACTACATAGACTTATGTATCATAGACTTTAATGTATCATCTTCTTCCTATAAGAACTAATGTATTATCCTCTTGTGTAATACAACTGAGTTATATATAAACAAATATTTCCCAGAACACTTCCTACTTCTTATACACTGCAACACATTTATACACACACATATACTATCCTTTTCATACTGTTAACATGGTATCAAAGTGGGTTTTAGCATAGGAAGGGAAGCTCATAAAAATCATAATCCAAGGCTCAAGTTTTCAAGAAAACTAACCTTCAGGCACTGCACGTGCCGAAACGTGAACTAGTCAAAGTTTTAGGCTTGTTCCTCTGGATTTTTCGCTGCCTTCATTGATTTCGGCGACAACTATTGTTTTCGGTCACAGAAGTACAAAATCATCTCTTTGTGTCATTTAAACAAACACCTGGTGAGTCAATCCATAGATGTACCATACACACATCTGGAATCACACTCCATCTTGTTTATCCGTCACACCAGCATTCCGAGTCAACTTAGTGACTCGTCCATCTCTGTTGATTCCACCCATCGAGTTGCTCAATTCGGCTTCGTTATTTCTCTCCACGGCTGCTGCAGCTCTCGTCTGATAAAAAACGTGAGCAACACTATTACTCATCTGTTAATACAATTGATGAATTGAATTGGTGAATTGTACACAAACTGATTGAAGCCTCAGCTGAAGACCAGTTGCGGGAGAAGCTGTTGAATCTGTTATACTGGCGCGTGGACCTCACGCGTGGCGTGAGTCAATCGGCCGACAGGAACTGTACCAGCATGTGACATATTAATATGCTTTTGGCCTAACTTGATTTCTTTCAAACAAACAGGTCGACTTCCTTTTCAATCAAATAACTAATTTAATCAATTAGTAAATGAGAATTAATATCAATCAATTGACGGCCATAAGCAAAGTTACTACTTTAAGGAGTAGTAAATCGGAGTTTCATAGTACTCCATATGAGAGTCCTAAATTTGATGGAAAAATTTTTTGTGAACGGTCAATGGCATATACAATGGCTCTAAACACGGCCAATTCTGCCCATGCAGATATATCTTGTCATTTAATCTCCGATAAATGTCCTACATCATGGATCATTGATTCCGGAGCATGAGCACATATGACATCAAATTCTAATTTTCTAGAGTCATATCATGGTGAAATAGGCAATATTCGTGTTGCTAATAGAGTTCTTGCACCTGTTCATGGACAGGGCACTTCTCTTTGCCTCCAATCATTACCATTATCAGATGTTTTGCATGTTCCTTCCTTATCTGCAAATTTATTATCTATTTCTCGTGTTACTGAAAAACTTAATTGTTCAGTAACATTTTTCCCTTCTCACTATGTATTTCAGGATCTGGCGACAGGCAAGGTCCTTGGCAGTGGTAAAGTGGTAGATGGACTCTATGTTATGGAAGGAAATTCTGTCTCTGTTCGACAAGTTATCAGGTGTCATCCAAACCTAATCATGTTTTAAAGTCTTTGTATCAATGGCATAGACGGTTAGGCCATCCATCCATTGGTGTGTTAGCACATCTCTTTCCTAATTTAGCAAAACAATGCAATAAGGAAGAATTTTTCTGTGAACCATGTGAACTAGCCAAACACAAAAGGTCATCTTATCCATCTAAAAATAAAAGAAGTCCTACTCTTTTTTCTACTATTCATACTGATGTTTGGGGTCCCTTTAAACATCCTACACATGATGGATATAGATGGTTTGTTGTCTTTGTTGATTGTCATTCCCGACTTACTTGGGTATATCTCCTTAAACACAAAAGTGAAGTATTCGAGTGTTTTATATCTTTCCACCACATGATACAGACACAATTTAGTGCCTCCGTTAAAATTCTTTGGAGCGATAATGGTACCGAGTATAGTGGGCCATTTACATCTTATCTGGACACATGTGGTATTATTCATCAAACTACATGTGTTAAAACATCTCAACAAAATGGAGTTGCCGAAAAGAAAATTGGTCATTTACAACAGGTAGCACGATCCCTAATGTTAACAATGCATGTACCTAAATATCTTTGGGGCAAGGCAGTCATGACTGCTGCATATCTCATCAACCGGCTTCCTTCAAGTGTTCTACAATTCAGAACACCGTTGTCTTTTGTTCCTACACCTTCCTCTCATCTATTGCCTCTTCGGTTATTTGGGAGTGTATGTTTCTCAATAATCATTCTCCTTCTCGAGATAAACTTGATTCTCGCGCTCTCCGTTATGTTTTCATTGGTTATTCACCAACTCAAAAGGGATACAAGTGTTATCATCCTCCATCGCGTCGCATATTTGTTAGTCATGACGTTACATTTTGGGAGTCTATTTCTTATTTCTGTCCAGGTTCCTCCTTTTTGCTTCAGGGGGAGATTAATCAGCATAGCTTTGATAGTGAAGCAACAGAGGAGTCACCTTAGTCACTTCCATTCATTACTATGCCTGGGCCAAATTTGTCTATTCCAAATACTAGCCCTATCCCACCAAATACTGGTACTAGCCCACATGTGTCGTCTATTCCAAACACATCATCCACACCTCCATGTTTGGGTAGTGAGTTAGATGATCTAAATAAGTTTGACAAGCCAGATTTGATTACATATTCTAGGCGGAACAATGAAGATGTCACCACTTTACCACATTCATAGACCTCTGACCTCGAGGCAGATCCTACAGCTCCTATAATTGAGCCTGATAATGGTAACACTCTTGATCCAACTCTTAATCTTCCTATCGCTTTAAGAAAAGGTACACGTTCTTGTACTAACCATCCTATCTCGAATTTTGTTTCTTATAATGCATTATCTCTTTCTTCACTTGCTTTTGTATCATCCTTGTCTAGTGTTTCCATTCCACATACTTGGCAGGATGCTTTATGTGATCCTAAATGGAAAGATGCCATGATAGAGGAAATGAATGCCTTGAAACATTATGGTACTTGGGAGTTAACTCATCTTCCTGCTGAAAGAAAGGTAGTAGGATGCAGATGGGTGTTTACTGTGAAACAAAAACCTAATGGGTTGATTGATAGGTACAAAGCAAGACTTGTGGCGAAAGGGTATACTCAGTCTTATGGGATTGATTATCAGGAAACTTTTGCTCCAGTAGCAAAAATGGCTTCTATTTGAGTGCTCATATCATGTGCAGCAAATCTTGGATGGGAACTTCAACAGTTGGATGTAAAAAATGCATTCTTACATGGAGACCTACAAGAAGAGGTCTACATGGATATTCCACCTAGTTTTTCTACAGCTGCAACCATTGGGAAAGTATGTAGACTAAAGAAGACTATTTATGGATTAAAACAGTCTCCAAGGGTTTGGTTTGGCAAATTTCGGAGAGCAGTGGTTAAATTTGGCTACAAACAGGGCAATTCAGACCACACAATGTTCGTGAAAAGAATAGGTTAGAAGATCACAGTTTTGATTGTCTATGTCGATGATATTGTGATAACTGGTAACGACACATGTGAAATTGCAAATGTTAAACGGAGACTTGCCTCCGAATTCGAGATGAAGGACTTAGGAAAACTACGGTATTTCCTTGGCATTGAAGTCTCTAGAAGTCCAGGTGGTATCTTCCTTTCACAACGGAAGTATACACTTGACCTGTTAAATGAGACAGGCATGTTGGGATGTAGACCAGCGTATTCTCCTATAGAAGCGAATCATAATCTTTGCGGAGATGTGGGAGAAATTGTTGATAGAACTCAATATCAAAGGTTAGTTGGAAGGTTAATCTACCTCTCTCACACAAGACCGGATATAGCATATGCAGTGGGAGTTGTAAGCAGATACATGCATGATCCTCGTCAACTTCATTTGGATGCAGTTTATATGATATTAAGGTATCTTAAAGCTGCTCCTGGAAAAGGAGTGATGTTTACTAATAACAAACATCTCGGGGTTGAGAGCTATACAGATGCAGATTGGGCTGGATGTCTAGATGATAGACGTTCTACATCAGGATATTGTACATTTTTTGGAGGCAACATAGTTACTTGGCAAAGCAAGAAGCAACCGGTTGCATTGTCTAGTGCTGAAGCAGAATACAGAGCTATGGCTCGAGGTGTACGTGAATTATTATGGATAGATTGCTTCTAACAGAATTAGGACTTGCATCAGCCACACCAATGAAGTTGTATTGTGATAAAAAATCAGCTATAGCCATTGCACATGATCCAGTTCAACACGATCGGACCAAGCATATCGAGATTGATCGGCATTTTATCAAAGAGAAGATCAATAACGATATCATCAGTATACAGTTTGTCAAATCGGAAGATCAAGTAGCTGACGTGTTAACTAAGGGATTAGGAAGGAAAATGCTACATCCACTTATTGGCAAGTTGGGCATGAGTAACATATATGCATCAACTTGAGGGGGAGTGTCAACATTCAACTGTCAACATTCAACAATGGCAACATTCAACAATTCAACAACTACTACATAGACTTATGTATCATAGACTTTAATGTATCATCTTATTCCTAAAAGAACTAATGTACTATCCTCTTATGTAATACAACTGAGTTATATACAAACAAATATTTCCCAGAACACTTCCTACTTCTTATACACTGCAACACATTTATACACACACACATACTATCCTTTTCATACTGTTAACAATCTAATAACAAGTCTAATTGTTTGTAATGCTTTGCATTACTTACACGACCCCTTAACTGGGGAACCAATTTTAGTTAGATTTTCACTTGTAATTTGTACTTGTAATGGGCATAAATTAAGTGACCCTGTTTGACTTTCACAGAGATTAAGAAAATGGTTGTAAAAAAAGAAAAAAAGTAAAGTTAGTTGAAAAATGGTGGGACCTATCAATATTTAATAATAGATTTGAGATAGTGGAGAAAGGTAGTGGGTGTAATAGTGTTTATTTAATAAAAAGGAGTATTGAATAGAGAAGTAATGGGTGTAATAGTGAAAAGTAGTGTTCAAAAATAGTAAGTATAGTTGGTTCATTCTTTTTGATACATCCCAAAAAAGGATCCCAAAAAGGGTTACATAAAATGGTATGGAAGGAGTATGGAACAAACGTCCAAAAATAATACATGCCACAACTATGAGTTTGAAATCTGAAGTTGCACACTGTTAAACCAGGATCGGATCTTGAAGGTAGGAGAACGATCGTTTAGGATCCCAAAAAGGTCCAAAAATTAGAAAAAAATTTATTGAGTATTTGTATACACAAATATGATTTTAAATAATTTAAAAGTATTTTTAGTTTTATATTTGATTCAGAACCTTCGAAATGATTATAGTGTGAGCAATTAAAAAAACATTACAAAAATTTGTAATTATTTTAACTCGTAATGGTTCTTCAAAATTTGAATTAGATGCTCTTAAAAATTGTTTGCAGTACAAATTTATAAATGAGTTCAAGTTTGCATTTAAATTCTTGAGTTTTTTAAATTTTTAGTCTTTCTTTCAAATGCCGCTATTATTTATCAAATTCTATTATTTGCGTTTGTGATTGTTGCATCAGTCGAAAGAAATTTTTTGAAATCGATATTGTTGAAAAATTACTTGAGATTATCGATATCAAAAAAAAATTAAACAATCTTGTCATACTATGTTGTTGACGGAGCAATTTGGGAACAAATTTTGAGGTACGTCGCTGGAAGCAAGATCTTAGACGGTGGTTTTTCTCCGGAAGAAGTGGTGGCGTGTGATGGTTGTAGATAATTGGTGGCTGAAATTGATAGGGTTAGTGGCGGCTATTTCATAAATTTTATATTATTATTAAGTAAAAAAATTACATTGATAACGTGGCAAAATAATTATAACTATAGATATGATAACAGCTTAATAAAATGTTGACTCATGTGCACAATGTAGTACTTGATTATCCATAGCTTACTTGAATCCATAGCCATGCCATGCATGGGTGTTCTAGCAAATGTATTCTTATTATTGAGTTATGGAATCGAGTACCACTAATCAATGGTATTTTTAAATATTTGTATGAGTAATTTCTTCAATAAACTTCAATTACTTTAAAAAAATGCATATATATATACTCATCCATAGTAAATTCAACTTTAAACTAAATTTTAGTATCACATAACGATAATTTAAATAATAAATAAATATAAAATCAGTAGGAAGCCATACAAACTTCACTTCACAATAAATAAGCATGTTAAAATAAATAATTATTTTTTTCTAATAAAAAATAGTACTAAAAAATTAGTTTCCAAATAAATAGACATGTCATGGGTACTAATTGTACCCCTTCTTAGGATAGGTTATCATATTTTAGAGTTATTAGTTACAATTGTTTTTGAATTTTAATACATGAAGAATTTTGTTATGACTAGCTTATAATTCGTGCGATGCACCGATTTTTTTCGATAAGTAATAAATTTTATTTTATGTTATAATAATTTTTTATATAATCATTATTTATAAATTTTAATTAAATTTTAGTTGAAATAATTTAATATAAATTTAATTAATGATATGCATGGTTTAAAACTTATATTATAAAATTTCAAAATTTCAAAATAAATATGCCGCTGATGAAATTCGAATCTTGAAATTTTAGTAAATTAATTTAATCGTATAACATATTTAATCATTAGATCTAACGGTTCTGACTTTCAGTGTCATATGTGGTGATAATATGGAACCGTAGGTTATACATTGGACGTGTGTGGCGTTGTGACTGTGATGCATGAATAATGGTAATAACTCTATTTACATGTCCTCTTCCAGCTGCTGATATTTTCCTCTGCAGAAACAAAAAGATTAATGTTGGCGTGCTTGGTTTTGCAACTGCTATTTGGGTGCTTTTGGAATTGCTTGAATACCATTTTCTTACTCTAGTATGCCATGTGCAAATCCTCGCTTTGGCTTTTGTTTTCCTATGGTCAAATGCATCCACCTTGTTCAAAAAGAAAGTTGTTAAAGTTTTCCTCATACTCTTGTTTTTTCCTTCTTATCTTTTGATATGATATTTTGTACATTATTAGGTCTCCACCTAAAATTCCAGAAGTTAGACTTCCAGAAGATGTTATCTTGGGTGTTGCTGGTGCCCTTAGATTTGAAATAAACGGAGTCTTGCATTCCTACATGACATTGCAGCAGGGAAAGATGTGAAGAAATTCATAATTGTAAGCTTCATTCCTGTTGCACTTTTTTCTTGTTTATGATCTGAACTAGATTATCGCACGTGTAACGTTCACATGGTAGCTAAATTATACTAGTTAACTGATTAAGAATACAAGTTAAGCACATCGCACGTCATGTGGTTATGATCATTATCTCAATTTCAGGTGATTGCTTGTCTATGGTTATTTTCAATAATTGGCAGTTGCTGCAGTTTCCTGACATTGTTTTACATCTGTAAGAAAACTTTCTAAAACTTATTCCTCGAGCATAACTGTATGTACAATATTAGTTCCACTAATTATGTCCATCTCTTCAATCTTCATACTTGGCTTATGTTTTGTATTTATGAACAGCTTTCTTGTTGCTACATACGGTGCCTGTGCTTTATGAGAAGCATGAGGTCAAAATTGATGCCTTTGCCGAGAAAGCCGAAGCTGAGATCAAGAAGCAATATGCAGTAGCTGAAGCTTAGATCAAGAAGCGGTACGCAGTATTTGATATGAAGGTTTTGAGTAAGGTTCCTAAAGGACTTTTGAATGGAAAGAAGTTTATAAAGAGATGAGGCAGGATTTATAGTTTTAGCTAATTCCGGTTGCATGTCTGTATACCTGGCCACGGTTCGTGAACCGCCGGTTCCGGTTCGTGAACCGCCGGTTCCGGTTTGTAAAAATCTTGAACCGGAACCTAAACCTTAACAGGATATAAACCGCCGATTCCGGTTCAGACGGTTCAGGTTCGGGGTTTGACCCGGTTTTGACCCGGTTCAAGAGCCGGTTCCGGTTCCGGTTCCGGTTTGAACCTTATATATACATTATACTTGATACGTTTTTTTTTTTTCGAAATACGATAAGTTTTTCTGAATTTGGATGGAATGAATTATAATTTAGAAGTATTGTAATGCTAAGTAATTTTTTAAAATTTGTAAGATGCAAACAGTTTTAAAAGTCCAAGGATATAGTAGTTTCACTTTTATTAAGTGGTACTTTCACGTAAATTAATTTAATGTTAAATTCAATGATACTTTTTTTTTTATTAAAACATTAGTAAATATATTAAAATAAATTTTAAATGTTTTACAAGAATACAACAAACAATAAAGTTTATTACAATAATTTTTATAATCTATACTACATTAATACATAGCCAGTCATTACTAACGGTTAACCACCGGTTTGAACCGCCGGTTTGAACCGCCGGTTCACCGGTTTCAATACACACAAACCTGAACCTGAACCTTTAAAATAAATAAACCGGCGGTTTAGGGCCGGTTCCGGTTCGGGCCGGTTTTGACCCGGTCCGGTCCGGTCCGGTTTTCCGGTTCCGGTTCGGGTTTGGCCATGTATACATGTCTGCCCATGTAACACTTTGGTCATAACATGCAGTGTTCCTTACTTCCTTGTAATACTCATCTAATATATTCCATGAAAGACATGGGGATGAAATAAAACGAGGCAGAATAGTTGTCTTCTTGTTAGCGATGCTTATGCTCTCCAACCTGCCATGATATGCTTTTGAGGATTAATTACTGTTACACCACCATCACAACGATCTGCGTTGCACACCGTTGCTAGTTTGTTCCTTTTATGATCAAAAAGGGGCGAAGCAACAGAAAGCGAATAATTCAATTGTTGTACTATTATAACTTGTTTAAGTGACTACAATCAAGCTGCAAATTTACCAATTACCAGGCTACAAATGTTCTGTAGATTGTAAATTTTGACACTCCAGTTTCTAGATACCAACTTTCCATATGGATAATTACATAGCATAAACGTAACTCATGGTTTATACAATGGTTTAATTAAATATTCTCTGTAGCACGACTTACTAACACATGCATAAAAGTAATAAAATTCATAGTGATACTAATTCAAACTTTCCAGGGTATCAGGTTCTTCACTGTTGAAGGATGCTGATATATGTAAATTGTTGTCCACATTCAAGAAATGCTTAAAGGAAGTAAGATAGCTGTTCCTTTTTCCTTGAACCACCCTCTCCGTACAAAGCATTCCATTGTTTCAGCTCACTCATCACAGACCCTTCAGAAGCAAAACTGGCAGCAACCTGCAGCCGAAAATATATTTCTTAAGGTTGGAAGATATACTATACTTCTATCACTCTACAACACAATTTGAGTAACTTAAAAAGTTAAAAATGGTTTCTACGCATTACAAACTCTAAACCAAATTAATATGCAACCCAAAGTTATACCGAATGAGAAATAAAGTGTTGGTAAATAATCAAGGAGCTTCTGCACATTTAAGATCAACTGAGATTTAATGAGATTCAATGGTAAAAGTATTTCGTATAATCAACTATTCAGCTAAAACACCAACTGAAATTTACTGAGATTCGATGGTAAAGTCTTCTGTATTATCAACTCTTTGGCTAGATGCTTCATGTTTCAGCTACAATGAAATTATGAAGGGGATCTCACGTGTAATTGGCTAATCTTTTGACATTAAACATGTGAAACAAATGGCATAACCTTTTCTAGCATTTGGTGTTGAAAACTGAACCTTAAAAATTATACCTGATTCTTTGCCTGCCTCAAGTCTTCCATGTTTAGAGGCCTCAAAGTAATTACCCTCTCACTTTCTTCCTTCTTTTCTGAAGCATCATCTGCATCCTTTCCTTCTGCAGTTTTCTTCTTCTTTTCCTGTGAATACAAATTATTGAGAAATGCCTAATTATGATCAAGGAACTTGAGAAAATTAGGGTCATATATGTTTTGATCAAAAATTATACTTTAGTAGCTCATGTTTGAGAAATTACCAAGTCTTTCTCTCTCTCTTGTTGTATCAGTTCTCGTACCGGTCGATAAGCTGCTGTAACACACAAAACCTATAGGTCTATGGTTAATGCCAAGTACCATTTCCAGTTGACTGAAATCAAACTTATCGATCAAATTTAAGAGTCACAAACCTTGAGGTCACTTCCACTATATCCTTCTGTCATAGTTGCAAGCTCTTTGAAATCTAGTTGTTCCACCTTTTCTTTTGCCAAAAGTGTTCGCAAGATCTTTTCTCTGCTCTCAGTCGATGGTAGACCAACCATAATTCTGTCCACCAGAGAAATCAGTTGAAAAATCACTGGCTACTTAATTTCCAACACATTTTATAGATGCTCTGTACGTAATTAATTAATAATGTTGGTACTGATGTTGATAAATTAAAATTTATTTGTCCAGAAAACCTATATAGCAACTGGTACATAGAGATGGAGGATTTAAATTTTTAAGTTTCCCATTATTATCATATTAGGAGCACGTTAATTAATAATCGCCAAATAATATTTGACCACTTGCCTGCTTTTGTTATTCTATCATCTCTTTCCTGATAAAAGGCATTAGAATGGGTTGATGAAAGGTTGTGAACAAACAAGTTGACACATTGTCATTGAAACATATAAGATCATTATAAAGTCATAACAAAACATGCATTGTTATGTCATGCTGGTGCCAGATATTGGACTTCTAATAGTTGATGTGATGCTGTACAAATATAGAAGTTAAAAGTATTTACCTCCGCTCAAATCGCCTTATAATTGCTTCATCAAGGTCAAAAGGTCTGTTGGTAGCTGCAAGGACAAGAATGCGTTCACCAGATTTTGTGAGCAGCCCATCCCAATGTGTCATGAACTCATTCTTAATTTTCCGCATAGCCTCATGCTCTCCATTTCTTGTGCGCTGCCCAAGCATGCTATCAACTTCATCAACAAATATAATTGTTGGAGAAACCTTGGCTGCAAGAGTGAATAAAGCTCGAACATTCTTTTCATCTTCCCCAAACCATTTTGAGGTGATGGTTGACATTGAGACATTTATAAAGCTCGCTCCAGCATCATGGGCAATGGCCTTTGCCAGCATTGTTTTTCCGGTGCCAGGAGGCCCGAAGAGTAATATGCCTCGACAAGGCTTCAGAAGTCCGCCATTAAACAGGTCTGGTCTTCGAAGAGGAAGCATGACCAACTCCTGGAGTGATTCTTTAGTTTCTTCCAATGAACCGATATCTGCGAATGTCACTCCAATTTCATTTGCAGGAATGACCTCTGGCCTTATGCGCTTTTCAAATTCATTGTCTGGAACTTCCTGATGACACACCGGTAATTTGAAGAGTTAGAAAAGGTAAAACAATAGAAGTGGTTAACTACTGTTTGATCTAATGATTTGTACTAGAAATGAATTTTGTAGATCAAAATAGTGTATTGTAAATTTGCAGTGCTGTGACTTGATATCTAAGTAAAAATGATACATGTCCACTACCCAGATTAACCACATTCAACAAGAAATGCATATGCATATTTAGATGATATAAAAACAACAAAAATCTAAGTCCCAGGTGAGCTAATGAAACTTAGTTGAGACGCTGTGTTTTGTTGGTTCTCGACATTTCTTTAAAGTTTACTGTATTTTCCTCTTCTTTTCTCAGTGAAAAAGTAAGAAACTGAACTCACCACTTTAGCTTGAGGTTGATTTTCACCATCCTGCTTTGAAACTGATTTGTCTGCATCGCTCTTATTTTCACTTGATTTCGATTCACTTTTTAATCCAATAATCTCGCCTCCTAAAATTTCCTGGTTAAGGAAGATTGCATAAATAAACCCATAGAAACATCGAAACAGAGTTGATAGATATATTTTAAGAACGTCAATGAGGAAGGAATACCTTGGTAGATTCATTTGTCTCCAGCTTAAGATTATCTTTCCCGCTATTTTTACCCTCCTGGAAGAAACTTAATCCATGGGACAAACTGCAAAAAAGGGGCAAAGGGCAAATACAAACTGGATTTAGACATATAGGAGGACGAATATAAAAGTGACTTCAGAAGAGTTAGCATCTACCTCTTTGATGATATAAGTAACTTCCCGTTTCTGTATTCAGGTTCTTTGTTGTTCATCAAATGAAAAGTTAATGCCGATACCACAATTTCTTGGATGTGATCATTGAGAACCCTGGAATCTGCTTGACAGATTGAATCTAGATCATAACATTCAAGATCATTTGCTGCAAGTACCTCAGCAATATGATTTTTGTTATCCTGAGACTGGATCGTCTTCGTATCCTCTTCTAGTTGGGCTTTCCAGCTCATAAGACTACTCTCATCTTCCGGTGGCTTGATATTAATAGTGTAGGAAAACAACTTTGTTATTTTCTCATCAATGTCCCTGCAAGCATCATCCGATTCCAACATCTGAGAGCCAAGAAGTAACACTGGTCCAGGTAATTTCTTCAACATTTTATCAAACAAGTTGTAAAGCCTTGGTGATTGAAGAAGAAGCTTCTCAACATCTCTGATGTAAAGAATGATGGAATTTGTTTCGGACACAGAAACTAAAACCTGTGGCAAAGTAGTGAGCAATCCTGTCAGCATCTTACAATTAGCTTTGAACTCCATATTAATGATTAATTGAGTAAACATTCAAGACAACAACTGAAGGAACTACAACAATTAAAGCTTCAGACAAATTTGAAACTTACCTTATAAAGTGACTGCACGAAGATCTTTTCATCAAACGACCAGTTGCTGACTCGTTGTATAGGAGCTAAAAAAAAGTGAAAAAGTTCCAAGTGTCAGGACAATTAACATCTTCATATTAGCACAACGTTGAAAAACTGATTATCAAGTTTATATTAATGCTCAGGGAGAAACAACATATATAGCGTGAAAACTACACAAATTTCATATAGGAAGTCCAATGCTTAAAAACCATTTCTGGTTCATTCAGTAGTTGCATTTTCAGTTATTTTATTCCACAAGTAACTAACTCAAAGTGTCAAAAAAAAAAAAAAGAAGTAATACTTGCTAGTATGTTAAAGAGATCGATTTGAGCACTATAAGTAACGAAACAAAGAGCAAAAATTATCTAAAGAGTAATTTTAGTAGACCCTTTCCGTACCTTCAATATCACGCCCTGCTGAAAGGATTGAAAAGGAACCTAATAAACTGGATACTCGTCCCAAAGCTGTATCTGAGACAGAGTTCTTCATAGGCTGCAATATGGTAAGCTACTGAATCAAGTAATTACATTAAATTGAGAAAAAAGAAAATTAGAAGTGATAGTGGAACATTACTTACGGTTTCTCTCTTACAACTACCATACTTGCCCTGCATCTGTGGACAACACCATCCAAAGAATTAGAAAGATGAAACAACAATCAACAACTGAAACTATCCTGACTATGTTTGTTCTAATCTACCTTCATAGAAAAGTCTGTCACATCCAACAATAGCAACTTTGCTTTAAAATAGTGTGATAGCGCCTTTGCAAGCATTTGATGATACAGTTCTTCACATGACAAACACAACAAAAGAAAAATCAAATCAGGCCGACAATAATAACTTACATACAAGACTACAATTAAATATTTTTAAAAAAATAAATTCGAAGTGAGGAAAGTACCACTGACGCTTGAGAGCAATATAGCGCTACTCCCAGGTGAAAGATTTCGAGTGTGCTTAGAAACATCCGTGTGGTTGAGATGAACATATGCCGCACTCATTAGTAACATTCGGATCCGCTCACTGTCAATTTGAACAAACAAATACAGAACATATGTGATTATTAGCGAAAACATTAAACTAGAGAGCAGATCAATAACATTCTGTGACAATCAATCCATATGTAAATCATATTTTCCTGATTTTATTTTTTGGATTTAAAATGTGAATAAACACACACATAGAACCAAGCAAAAAACTCCTAAAAACACAAGATTTATATTCAGGGTCAAGGTCCACAGCTAACGTTAGTCGCGACAAAAAAAACATTAGTTGTGGACCTCGATTCTTATTCTTATGTACAGTAAGGAAGAAATTGAGGAGTAGATAAAATAAGGTACCTGATATAGTAGGGGAAGTCATCGAATGTGACAGTGCTTTCTTTACCATCTACAAGAAGACGACGAAGCTCCTGCTCAATCTCATCGGCATTAGCTCCGGTGAAATCTGAAGTGTTCCGGCCAGCTGCAATGCTGCTCCATTTGTTAATACCTTGGCCTGACCCCAATCCAAGGCCTACACCAACACCTACTCCCACGCCTAAGGCTGATAAATATATGTGCTTCTGCTCCATATGTTCAGTATGTGTTTATATTAATCTTGATCAAACTCAATTTCAGACAAAGGCTTTACAATCTATGAGTGTATGTTGTATCCACTGACTTGAGTGACTCCCGTTATGAGAGCTGTGTGTTGTATAAATACACATGTATGCATGCTTTTTTTTTTGTCTTCCAAATCACTGCGTTTCAGCTTTCTGAGTCAGCAAGCTTTTCTTTTCTTTGTTGTCCTAATTTTTCTAATCTCGTACTATTTTCTTAATTAATTTGTCTTTTTGAACATGTGGTTGAGTCAAAACGGGTGGCTAGTCTCAGATGGGAATACTCTAGATAGACTAATTTTAACATTTATATTTTGAAAAATTACTTTATGGAAGATTATTAGCTCATGTATATGTTTTAAGGACTGAGAGAATCATTGTTATTGAAATCGGTCGATTTCTGAAAAATCGCCGATAAATTGGTCAAAAATCAATCAAAATTTTGAGATCGATTCGACCGATTTTATAAAAATCGCCGATTTTTCCACCGAACCACCCGATAAATCGTATATCGATACCTCAACCGAATAGTTCCTGCAACACTGGACAGAATATATAAACATGGGAAATTTTTGATAATTCCTATGTTTTCGAAAAAAAAATTAAAAATATTATTAAAGTTGCATATGAGGTTATAGCGAAGGTTGAAAACAGTTACATTTCAAGTTACGATAATTAAATTTTAGATCGCATATAAAATTACATTGTATTTTTGAAAAAAAAAATTGTAGCATAGGTATTTTTGGAAAAAGCCATATAAACATTAGTACAAACAAATTTGCCAAATCTCTCATAAGATAATCAATCGATTTAACTGGATTAAATCAGGATCGTTTCTAACATTTTAAATTTTACAAATAAAAAAAATATGATAATTGCAATAAAACATTAATTCTAAGGTGTCAACCAAAATAAAATAATAATCAAAAGTTAAAACTGAGAAATTTTAATTTTTATTTCTTTTAAATGTACAAAATCTCGAATAAAATCGTTGTGATGTAGTTTTTATTAACATTTTCTTCTCAAAGCACAATTTAGCCAAATCGTTGATTCTCTTGTGTGAAATAGTTAATGAAAAATATTTATTTATCGACTTCAATTTAAAAAAACTTTTTTCCGTAATAACTGTATTGGATATAATTAATATAATCATATACTTTGATAATTGATATTAGAAGAATGTGATTCCTAATTTTTGTGGGATCTTAGACAACGGCAGACTCCCCCTGAAGCTGGATACAAAAAATGATAGGAGCAAATAATTTAACGGAGATACCTTAACATCAAATATTACTCTTACCGCTTAGGCACTGTTTTTTTTTTTTTTTTTAAGAAAAGTGGAAATTCTCATTCATCAAAACTAGCATCATACATCACCGAAAACCTCTGTAACTCCTTTTGATACTATCCATTCCAGAGCTTCCTCAATAGCACTTGCTTCTGCTTCCATGATTGAAGCCATTCGACTAAACTTCATTGTCTTACCCTCCAGAAAACCTCCCGTGTGGTCTCTGAAAATCATGCCTATCGAGTAGCATGATGAGCCTTGTTCGATACTAACTTAAGCACTGTTATTATCGCAGTCTTATGAGTATTATTAGCTCTTTCATCGATATTTCATTATTATAAAATAAAAATCCTTTATTACAAATATCGACTCATGAATTATATGCATATCATTTTGGCAAAAACAATTGAATGCCCAAATTTTAACCTATTTTATCGCGCCATAATTTTTTTCACTTTAGGGTTAGACATCACTTAAGTCTTAAGTATTGGAAAGGGAAAGGAGGCCACTAGCTAATACAATGAAACTGGAAGTATCCCCATTCATTTTTTTTATAGTTTTTTTTTAATGTTACTTTTTATATTTTACATTCTAAAAATTATCGAATATAATAAAATTTTATAATATATAAAAATTAACTACATTCATTACTTTTCTTACTATATCCATTTTATTTATTAAATATTGATTGGTTCATAACTTTATCCACTTTTCTTAATTTTCTTCAATTAATTTACACAATTTCTTAATTTTCGTGATCATAATACTTTTTGAATTTATGAATCCGAAATTAGGTATAAGATCTGAATCTTCAACTTTAGTTACATCCTGGGTGGCTAATTTTTATTGGACAAGTTACCTTTTACTTTGTTGCTTCGCCATGTCAGCCGTCTCTCCCACTTGCAAACTTAGTTGGGAAGAAAAGGCTACTGCTTGCTTTTGGCCATAGGTCCGGTCGATCACTATCAATCAGTGTCCCTTTCCACTCTTTCTGTTTTGTTGTTTTGCTTTGTTTATCCGGAATTAGGTTCGAAACTTAACAAAAAGAAATGGATATTTAAACGTATCCAAACTAGCGAAAAATAGATGAAATTTTTCTAACAATGTATCTAGGATCATTTTTTAATTAATACATCTGAAGTCAAGAATTAATTCAAGGTGTCACTGTGTCAGCGGTCTTAACTCGTAATTAACCAAAACCAATTATATTATTTGTAGCTACATACAACTTATTAGATCATTAGATTCGAGATTAAAATTATAATAACTGATAAGAAAGCAATTATGCGAATATCTACTTGTATGGTTATTGTATCGCTATAACTGAATGTTAACTTAAACTAATCTTTAATGGTATGTGTTGTGAGTTGTGAGTGTGGAATCTATGTATTCTCCATGTTACAGTCCAGACATTTTGTTGCATAAGAAATTATGAACCACAGGTCCATTATTAGTGAAAAGATTAAAGGTAAAGATTAAAATAATCGATGTATAATTTATAATATTTAGTGAAAGCTAGCATGTCCAGGTGGATGCTTCATTTTTATCATCACTCAAAGCTGAGATTCAATTTGACAGCAACCAACAATGTGAAGACAATACGATGAGCATAGTCGGTCTATAGCACTTTTTGTAGTCGGGTTTAGTACTTTAAATTTCAATTAAACTTTAAAAAGTAACACTTTCATTTGTTGGTTATATCTTTTCATTCATAAATAAACCTTCTTTTATTTGTGTTTTTTTGCTTTCGGTATCTTGTGCAGTGTTTAATTTAAAGTTCTGCAAATATTTCTATCGAACATAATTCGAGATTTTTCGGTCACATGAAATGTATCACAGAAGAGAACATGGAAGCACTAACGCATAGCGCCATTTTCATGATCCGTCCTCTTCCTCCTGTCCGAAAATTTATATTCGAATTCGGATCCAAATGTTATCCCATGGTACTGGATTGTATATTCAACCTGGTTCTGATAGTGGGCAGGTAAAGATCTCAGGCTCTTCTAATATTCTCAATATTTATTATGAAAACGAAAAATATGTTATGTCCCAAATATGAAAGTTCTGTGATATTCTCAATATTTATTATTATGAATACGAAAGGCAAGTTATGTTTCAAAAATGGGCATTCATGATATTCTCGATCCAAAAATAGATTTCTAAATAATAAGAAATTTTAAAATATTATATAAATTCGATTGAGACTTTTTCTTAACACGTTAAATTTTTTGATGAAACGGTTACTTAATAACCTTCCTGCTGTGTTATTAAAACCGGACCGGACCGGCCGGTTCAACCGGTCCAACCGCTGACCGGTGGCAGGTCCGGTTCGGTTCACCCCTAAACCGGTCTCCCGGTTTTCCTGTTAAGAACCGCTCAGAACCGGCTAAAAACCGGTGAAAACTGGTACCGAATCGGACCGGCGGCCGGTTTTTTAAAAAAAATCGGTTTATGAGGTCTGAAAAAACCGGCTTATGAGAAAAAAACCGGCTAATGAGAAAAAAGCCGGCTTATCAGAAAAAAACCGATTCGGGTAAAATTTTTATATTTGAATTTATATTACTCCCTCTGTCCCCCTTGGTTGTATACATTGGGGGACGTAATTCTGGCACGGATTTTAAGGTACATTTTGCGGATAGTTTCATAACTTATTTTTAAAATTTTCTTTTTTTGTATAAAAATAGAATTGTTCTATTTTTATACAAAAAAAGAAAATTTTAAAAATAAGTTATAGAACTATAATTTTTAGAAGCCTTAAAATGCGTGTCAAGCAATGAAAAAAAAATGTAAAGAAATGAGAGGGACGGAGGGAGTATATATTTATAATTTTTCATAATATTATATATTATATTATATATTAACTCTAAGTAAAATGCAGATTATTCATAATTTTTCAGATTATATTATATATTTATATAATTATATATATATATATATATAATTAAATATATATTTATAATTATATATTACATAATTATGACGTCATCCGGTTCAACCACTGGTCGAACCGCTGGTCGAACCGGTTGAACCAATCGAATCAGTAACCAGTAGAGCTTCCGGTTAGATGTCCAGTCCGGTTTTGAGAACACTGTCTTCGTGTATATTTCAGTCATGTGGGAATCAAAGAAGAAAACAAACAATAACTTGCAAAGCAGAATCACATCACTCTCATTGGTCAATACCACTAACTTTATAGAGCCAGATCCAATAACATGCCCTTTATTTGACTTTATTGTTTTTCAATGTCAGGCACTTCACTTTACACGCACTTAACCACCTTTCTTTTACTTGTCTTTTTAACATCAAGCTCTAAAAGTTAAACCACCAACACCAAGTAATTTAAGACAGGCCAGGATGTATTTGCCACCCGTCGAAGACTTAAAGGGAGCGCGCTGTGTTGCAATCTTGCTACAACATGCTACTCACTTTGTCCTTCCTAAACACATACTCTCTCTCGCCAATTTCTTTACATAAAAAATTGCGTATCTGACATGCATTTTAAGATGCATTTTAAGAATAATTCTATAACTTATTTTTGATATTTTCTTTTTTTGTATAAAAATAAGCAATCTATAAAATATAGATACTACTCCATAAAGCACTTTACTAAATAAATTAATTATTTTAATTATAACATGTTAATACTTAAAAATATGAACTGTCAGAAATAGGGCTGCTCATAATTAACCCAACCCGAAATAACCAACCCAACCCGACCCTATTTTGGGCCGAACTAACCGGACCGTCCAAAACCGAAGCCCGATTGGGTTTATTTTCTGTTGGGCCGAATATAATGGATTGGGTTAGGGTTTGATAGTCCACTTACCATACCCAGCTCCAGCTCAGCCCATTTAGAATACATTGATGCTGACTGGAAGCTGCAGAAGAGGATTATAAACTTTTGTCAAGTTTCTGACCATAAAGGCAACACCATTGGAAAGGTAATTGAGGGTTGTTTGGTAGACTAGTATTTTAACTATTTTCTAGCATGTTTTAGACTTGTTCTTATAACTATGATTGTAATATTTCGGAAGATTGTAATAAGACTTGATATCAGATTTCTAAGTTTTATGAATTTCAGACTTTTAGTATTTAACCCGAACCAACCCGAACCAAACCGAATTAATTGGGTTGGGTCATGGTTGGGTTACATAATAATTTTTTAATTAATGGGTTGAATTTTTATCAAACCGAACTAATTGGGTTGGGTTAATAAAACGGGTATAACCGGTCCAAACCGATCCATGAGCAGCCCTAGTCAGAAAACCTAAAGCCATTCTTTTTCTATTATTATTGCAAGCCCATTGCTATTTGAAATTCCAATTAAACTGGGGCATTCTTAAAACAAAGTTTAAAGTACAGTGTTTTGGCAATCTGGCCCTGTTGGCTGTTATTTTCCTTCATTGGCCAATAGATAGATTTTGTACAATGCTGCCAACCAGCTTGGCCAATATATTTGCTATAACATACATACATGGACTATACATTCCAATCAGACAGGAGTTTCAGGTTAAATGTTCTCGTCGTTTCTTTGCTCCTTTTATGCGCTTTCCTTCGAAAGTGAGCATTATACAGAACAAAAACATAAATCTCGGCCACACCATACAAAATGATACAAAAAAATTTAGTATTTATGTTTACATTTTAAGTACACAATATAAAAGTACACCATCAAGATTTAATATCGATTCTATGTTTATCCTTTGAATACACGACAATACACGAAGTATACAAAATAAATAAATATATTTTACATATAAGTATTTATATTAGATATACTAATATTTATTTATATGATTGTACATAATTTTAAAAATGTTACATGTAAATATAATGTAAATATAAATATGTAATACATATTTGTAAAAATTTCATTGAAAATTTAATATAAAAATATAATTATTTTAATTTTTATTTGAAATTACACGAAAACGTGATACGAAAGGTACACGAACCTAAATGGATCAGTTTTGGATTTAGTTTTCATGTACACAATACACAATGCGAAAATACAAGACACGGACGAATGCGAAAATACACGACACGAACGAATTACTGGATCTGTTCTGAACTACTTCATCCCTCGTGCATAATGTACATATATATGCAGCAAGCTTTTGCCAAATCTATTGCAACGATCTTTATCACATGAAGGATGGACAGACTCAAAGTTTAACTTTAACTCGACGTGTGACTGTGTGAGTGTACTTACTCGACGTGCGAGTGTGTTTAACTAAGAGGAATGGAACTGGGAATTCAAATTTGGGTGGGCTTGATAACTAATTTACTGGGTTTGATACATAGTTCGGCTCAAAACAATCAAAATGTTCATAGCTAATGATATTTTTTTGTTAAATCATCCTGGGCTTTATCCCAATGACGCCCCACCCCCTCCCCCGGTACATCCGTCCCTGTTAACTAGTAATTATATTCCTGAAAAAAAAATATCCTATTATATAATTTATACATATAAAGAAAATTAGAGAAAGCTAGATAGAGAGAGAAGGAAGATCATTCTTATTCATATATTGGTGTGTCTAAAATAATCATACAACAAGCCTTTATATAGGCTACAAGGTAAATGTTACAAGTTACTAAAAGGTCAAAAGTTACAAGTACATGAAAAGCTAAGAGTCTAAGGATTGAAAAATCAAAAGTATTATACATAAAAGGTCAAAGGACATCCACATTATTATATTTTATAACACTCCCCCTTGGATGCCTGTTATATGAAATAATATCTCATTAAAGCCTTACTGGAAAAACCCTATGAGTAAACATCAAAGTGAATGAAACAGGAACATTATTCCATAATGCGCACGTGATGCTGCCTCATTAAAAACCTTACCAGGAAAACCCGATGGGAAAAACCATGGTTAAGGAAAAAAGAGTGCAGCGCACATAGTCTCCCCCTCACGATAATATTGCATAACATCTTTGAGTTGATGAGGTTAAAACTTCTCAAATGTAGTTATTCGCAATGCCTAGACCAATGAATCTTTTAAGTTGTGTAGCGAGCACATTATCAGATTTGTAGAGCTTCAATCCATAATAAATCACATCTTGTTGTGTTTTATCGAATCTCCAATACGACCAATCTTCATAAGTTTTAGAATCACAATATCATTTCAAGAAGTACCTACAATTGTTAATTTCATAGCATGCCAAAATAATAATATCTCCACCATATATTAGTACATATTTAATATGAGATCAAAATTATGAGAATCAGAGTAAACCTTTAGCACCTCCAAATTCGGTTTAAACCCTTAGGTTAGTGGAGATCAAATTTTTCTTTATGTACCTTTAAGATTCTCATTCCTTCAAATTGGACATGCTTTAAAATCTTCTAGTAAATTTATTAATTAATTATATTGGGACATGTAAAATTAGCAAGATAAATTAGCATCTTACTGCATTATGATATGTGGTACTTTAGGACCAATAATTTTCTTTTCAAGTCCGCACAATGGTGATTAATCTTCCTTCACGGAAGAAGTTATATTTCTCCCACAAAATGTGTATTGCTTTAGAGAAATTCTAGGGTAATAGTTAAACTTCACAGCTTAAAAAACAAACAAATAATCTCAATGTATTTTGTTTACGAGGTGAAAGTCATACGAATGTCAATTAGAAACACATTCTAATTTTCATCCACTCTGGCTAGAGATTTTTATGAGTTGTCACTGTTGGGTTTGTGGAGTCTATCAGGTTTAAGAATCGGATTCTGACTTGAGTTAGGAATTCCAGAATTGGACTCTAATTAGAGTTAGGATTAGAGTTAGGAATTTCAGAATTAGACTCTGATTGGTTGACCCAGTTTCTTCTCTTATAAATACTCATGTAATTGTAACATAACACAACACAACACAATTGTGAGAGATCAATACAAAATTAGTGTGGCTTGTGGAGTAGGAATTTCCGAACCACGTAAATCTTTGTCTTGTGTGATTGTCGTTATTTTCTTGTTCTTGTTTATTCGCTTTGGGTTTTGCTTTCGTTGTTGTATGCTCAACAACTGGTATCAAGAGCCTAGGTTTTCAGGCGAGTGGGAGCGATGGCAGAAGAAGGGAAAGTAAAGATCGACAAATTTGATGGCAAAGATTTTGGGTTTTGGAAGATGCAAATTGAAGATTATTTGTATCAGAAAAAACTACACGAACCGCTGGAGGAGAAGAAGCCAGAAAAGATGGATGAGAAAGATTGGAAGCTATTGGATAGGCAGGCCCTGGGTGTTGTCAGATTGACTTTGGCGAAGAACGTTGCTTACAATATCGTCAAGGAAACGACAACTTATGGATTGATCAAGGCGTTATCAAATATGTATGAGAAGCCGTCTGCTTCGAATAAGGTATATTTGTGTCGCTTGTTGTTTGCCACAAAATTGAATGAAGGTGATTGTGTTGCTGATCATGTGAACGAATTTAACTCTATCCTATCAAGATTGACATCAGTGGATATTAAATTCGATGATGAAGTACAAGCCTTATTGTTGGTATCCTCGTTACCTGACAGTTGGTCAGGATTTGTCACTGCTATTTGTAATTCATCTGGGAGCAGTAAGATGACTTTTGATGGAGTTCGAGATGCGATTCTTGGAGAAGATATTCGTAGGAGAAACTCAGGAGAGTCGTCAGGTTCCTTGTTGAGTACTGAGAGTAGAGGCAGAAAGTCCGATAGGGGGCAGAATCAGGGGCGTAGCAGATCGAAGTCACAGAAGAGAGGACAGTCCAAAGATCGCAAGGAGATTGTTTGTTGGAATTGTCAGAAGAAAGGTCACTTCAGAAATCAGTGTACGGCTCCCGCAGCTCCTAAAGGAAAGAAGAAAGAGGATAATTCAGCTAATGTAGTTGAAGAGGTGGTGAGTGACGATGCTTTGATTTGTTGTGTTGAATGTTCGGTTGAATCATGGGTTATGGATTCTGGTGCATCATTCCATGCTACCCCTTGCAAGGATTTGATGTTAAATTTCAGACTTGGAAATTTTGGTAAAGTCCGTCTTGCTGATGATGAGACTCTGGATATTACGGGCATGGGAGATATTAATCTCAAGACCTCTTTGGGGACTAGCTGGACGTTGAAAGATGTAAGGTACATTCCTGGACTGAAGAAGATGTTGATATCTGTGGGTCAGTTAGATAAGGAAGGGTATCGAGTTACTTTCGGAGACGGACAGTGGAAGGTTATAAAGGGGAATCTAGTTGTTGCTCGTGGAGAGAAAAAGGGGACGTTGTACATAGTTGAACAATCTAGCTATGAAGCAAATACAGTTGCTGATGAGATTGGGTCTTCAACTTTGTGGCACCAAAGACTTGGTCATATGAGTGAAAAAGGTATGAAGCTATTAACTTCGAAGGGTAAGATTCCAGAGCTGAAGAATGTGGAAGTTGGGTTCTGTGAGCCATGTGTTCTTGGAAAGCAGAAACGAGTTACTTTTGCAAAATCAGGGAGGACACCCAAGGCCGAGAGGTTAGAGCTAGTTCATACAGATGTATATGGTCCAACAGCAGTTGCGTCATTGGGAGGATCTCGCTACTATGTCACTTTCATTGACGATTCCACTAGAAAGGTATGGGTTTATTTCTTGAAGAATAAATCAGATGTGTTTGCTACTTTCAAGAAGTGGAAGACCGAAGTTGAAAATCAGACCGGTTTGAAGGTTAAGAGTTTGATGTCAGATAATGGTGGTGAGTACAGTAGTGATGAGTTTAAAAGCTATTGCGCAGAATATGGAATTAAAATGATCAAAACTATTCCAGAGACACCGCAGCAGAATGGTGTTGCAGAGCGCATGAATAGAACCTTGAATGAGAGGGCCAAGAGTATGAGATTGCATGCAGGGTTGCCAAAGACTTTTTGGGCAGATGCAGTTAGCACAGCATCGTATCTCATAAATAGAGGACCTTCAGTTCCTTTGGGGTTCAAGATTCCTGAAGAAGAGTGGCAGAAAAAGGAGGTAAATCTTTCACACTTGCGAGTTTTTGGTTGTGTTTCTTATGTGCGTGTTAAAGATTCTGATAGGGACAAGCTTGATCCAAAAGCAAAGAAGTGTATCTTCATTGGTTATGGCTCAGATGATATGGGTTACCGTTTCTGGGATGAACTAACGAAGAAGGTCGTTAGAAGTAGAGATGTTACTTTTAACGAAAGTGCAGTGTACAAGGATAAGCTTGCAGTCGATTCTGAGTTTGCAAAGGAACAACATGAGAAAGAGAAAGCAGTGCTTGAAGAGATTACAGAAGAAGATCTTGCAGGAAATAGTGGGAGTTTGGGGAATGGTAATGACACGGTTCCAGTTACTCCACAGGCTGAGGTAAGAAGATCTAGCAGAATTGTGAGGCCACCACAAAGATTTTCTCCTTCAGCATATTATATGTTATTGACTGAGGATGGAGAGCCTCAGTGTTATTCAGAGGCAGTTCAGGTGGATGATTCAGTTCAGTGGAAATCAGCCATGGAAGAAGAGATGAGTTCTCTTGAGAAGAATGAGACTTGGTCTTTAACAGAGTTACCAGCAGGAAAGAAGGCTTTACAGAATAAGTGGGTGTTCCGGATCAAAGAAGAACCTGATGGCAGCAAGAGATACAAGGCGAGGTTAGTAGTCAAGGGTTATCAACAGAAAAAGGGTATTGACTATACTGATATATTTTCTCCGGTTGTTAAGATGACTACTGTTAGAATTGTGCTAAGTATTGTGGCTGCAGAGGAGTTACATCTAGAGCAACTAGATGTTAAGACCGCGTTCTTACATGGTGATCTTGAGGAAGACATCTACATGGTACAGCCAGAAGGATTTCAGGTAGCTGGGAAAGAAAACCTTGTTTGTAAGCTTATAAAAAGCTTGTATGGTTTGAAGCAAGCGCCAAGACAGTGGTACTTGAAGTTTGATAGCTTTATGATGAAGAATGGGTACACTAGGAGTGCTATGGATCATTGTTGTTATTTTAAACAATTTGATTCATCTTATATCATATTGTTGTTGTATGTTGATGACATGTTGATAGCAGGATCAAACATGAGGGAAATCAACAGGTTAAAGAGACAGATGTCTGAGGAGTTTGAGATGAAAGATATGGGTGCAGCAAAACAGATACTTGGTATGAGCATCATAAGGGATAGATCTGAAGGTACTTTGAAATTATCTCAAGAGAAGTATATTGAGAAATTGTTGCAGAAATTCAGTGTTCAGGATGCGAAGACCAGAAGTACACCGTTGGCGACTCACTTTAATCTCACGAAAAAGCAGTCACCTAAAACGGATGAAGGCAAGAAAGATATGGCTAAAGTTCCGTATGCATCTGCAGTTGGCAGTTTGATGTATGCTATGGTGTGTACAAGGCCAGATATTGCTCATGCAGTGGGAGTTGTTAGCAGGTTCATGTCTAATCCAGGAAGAGAGCATTGGGAAGCAGTCAAGTGGTTGTTGCGCTACTTGAAAGGCACATCCAAGGTTGCATTATGTTTCAGCAAGAAACATGTTATCTTGGAAGGGTTCTCTGATGCAGATTTGGGTGGATGTTTGGATACAAGAAAAAGTACTACGGGATATATTTTCACGTTGGGTGGCACAGCAATTAGTTGGATGTCTCGACTTCAAAAGAGTGTTGCTCTTTCAACCACAGAAGCAGAATATATGGCTATCTCTGAAGCTAGCAAGGAGATGATTTGGTTGAAGAATTTTCTTGAGGAGTTGGGCAAGAAACAGGCGGACAGTGCTTTGTATAGCGACAGTCAGAGTGCTATTCATCTTGCGAAGAATCCTGTGTTTCATGCTAGGACGAAGCATATTCAGCTGAGATATCACTTTACAAGAGAGTTGATTAGCAATGGTACTTTGTCCTTGAAGAAAATCCTTGGTTCAAAGAATCCTGCAGATATGTTGACTAAGGTGGTTACTAATGAAAAGTTGAAGCTTTGCATAGCTTCAACTGGCCTTCAGAACTGATTGATGAGAAGGCGTTGCACTAGTTAGAATTATTGATTGAGGGATTATTTGTTACTAGATTTACAAGAGTGAAGTGAAGATGTGGTCAGACTCCAAGTGGGAGATTGTTGGGTTTGTGGAGTCTATCAGGTTTAAGAATCGGATTCTGACTTGAGTTAGGAATTCCAGAATTGGACTCTAATTAGAGTTAGGATTAGAGTTAGGAATTTCAGAATTAGACTCTGATTGGTTGACCCAGTTTCTTCTCTTATAAATACTCATGTAATTGTAACATAACACAACACAACACAATTGTGAGAGATCAATACAAAATTAGTGTGGCTTGTGGAGTAGGAATTTCCGAACCACGTAAATCTTTGTCTTGTGTGATTGTCGTTATTTTCTTGTTCTTGTTTATTCGCTTTGGGTTTTGCTTTCGTTGTTGTATGCTCAACAGTCACCTATAATCTTAAAATTTATAAAACATCTCATTCCGGAATAATTTAATGTTGGACTTCTTGTAATAACCCAAATTTTGGGTAGAATTAAAACTTTTCTTATTGTGGTTAAAGAGCACTAATGAATGGTGGTTTCAAAGAACAATGATTGTAATGAATGGATATTGCTTTGGACAATAATCCTGATGCATTGGTATATTGTCAGAATAGAGTAATTCGATGGTTGAGGACCTAGATAAGAATAATCTACCGTCCAGGAAGAAGCTAATGGATCCTTGAAGGGAAATGAGTACGTGCATAGTGTTTCCCATACGTGCATAGTGTTTTCCGTACGTGCATAGTGTTTCCCATACGTGAATAGTATTTCCCGTACGTGCATAGTGTTTCCCGTACGTGCATAGTGTTTCCTGTACGTGCATAATAATTTGGTGGATGAATAGTGATTTTGTAAGTTGGAAAACTTTTCACGCCACCCTATGTACGGGACGTGATATGGATGTTTCGAAGTCATATTAGTAATACGCGGAGGAAATAAGTGAATGCAGAGACGATCGGAATTCAGAAATTCCAAATTCTTTTTCGGTATAATATTTGACCGGACAGTGGATTATATATTATTATAATCCAATAATTGAGATATTAACTTTGAGGATTTGATATTTTGGAATTTTATTATATTTGATTTTAGAAATTAGAACGAAAACCACTGAGACAGTGAATCAAGCGTTCTAGAAACTGCTGAAACTTTACAACGAGATTAAGCAATTAAGCGAACGAATCAGGGATTAAGGATCAAGATTGTGACAAGATTAAATATCCTATATGATCATCAAGAGAATTATATCGAGTGGATTAAATTATTTAATCAAGGATTAAATCAAAACAATTTAGGAGTTAAGTGATTTAAATCACTTAAATCAAACAAGAAACAAAACAAATATCTATCAAAACTTATCCAAGAGTCTTGGCTCTTACCCCAATGCTATCAATCTCATCCCACCAGCTGATAATATCTAGTTATATGAGCAAAAAGTAGATGATCAAGTGGGAGAAAAGAGAGAAAAGCAAAAGAAAACATAGAACATACAAATTGTCCAGCAGAAACATAACACAAAGAAAAATTCATATCTCCATTTCTATCCATGATAAAATCACCAAATTTTAACCATAGCTTCTCTACTCCATTGGCAAGGTTCATTCCAAATTTCATGGAAATCCAAGTACTATAGCCTAGTCAAATCCATGCTTAAAGTTGGAGGAAAAAAACTGTCCAGGTTCTGATCAGAAGAAAGATGGGGCTCAAAACCCTAGCTCCCATGGTTGGATTCTTGTGTTCTATAGCTCAAAAGAAAGCCCTTGAAGAGTAGAAGGTGTGGTAAAAATTTTAGAACCAAACTCTTAGTTTTTGATTTTATATGATTTTTACAAGATTGACGATGAATAGTGGATCTTAGAAACTAACTTTGTTTTCATGATTTCTTTGGATGATCTAAGGTTTGATTAAGCTAGACAAGGACCATACCAAGCTTATTTAGGTTATATCATACTCCAAGGAAGATCACCAAGCTGACCCAGGACCCGCTACCACTACCCCTTACCGTACTCGACTACCAGGCAAGTTTCAATTCCCTTCTTTTAGGCTGTTGTTGTGATTGAATATATATATATATATATATATATATATATATATATATATATATATATATATATATATATATATATATATATATATGTTTTCTGTTATACATATGCCATAGCATGCATGCCTACTTTCAAGTTATATCGTTATGCTTGTTCCCTGATTGTTTATTGGCTTATAAATTAGATAACTAACGTATCAATTATAAGCCGGTTATTGTAAGACCCTCATAGAAGGGCGTATACATCTTATTCGTCAAATATAGACCGGGAGTCAATATTTCTTGATATATCGAGATTACCTCGGAGGAAAATATTTAAGTAAATATTTTCCATTATTTAGGCGACGAATATTATTTGAATATTCGTTCGAGATTATTTATTTAACGACCCTTACTTCAAATAATTATTTGAACGTAACCATTCGACGAATAATATTTTTCAATATTCATTCAAAGTCGAATAGATTATCGATTATTATTCCGAATATTCTTCTAAAGATTGGACTACTAAATGAATATTATTTGAATATCCATTTAGAATATTATTTTATTAAATGAATATTACTTTTGAATATTCATTTAAGATATTACTTACTTGATGAATATTATTCTAATATTCATCTGAAGCTTGATTTATTTATCGAATATTATCTCGAATATTCATTTAAAGCTCGGATTACTAAATGAATATTACTTGATATTCATTTTGAATATTATTCATTAAATGAATATTACTTTTTGAATATTCATTTAAATTCCTTATTAATTAAGGAATATTATTTTGAATATTCGTGTAAATATTTATTTATTCAATAAATATTCTCCTGATATTTCTTCAAGGATTATTTTGAGAAATACTCTGATTAAAGATATTCTTTCATATTCCTAAATATCCTTTAAATATTTTTAATTCAATAAATATTCTCTGAATATTTATTCCCTACTTAGAATAACCTCAATAAGGTTTATCTTCTTCGATTATTACGGAAAATATTTCGGAGTCATATTATTATTAATCTTATATCAAGAAAGGTTCTCAGACATCATTCTTCTTTGCGTCTATCTTCCTTAATAATAAGGGAACCTTACTTGGAAAATGATATTTATCTTGGCGACTTCCCGGTCATAAAGTATTCTCTTCACTCGCAACTCGGGTGCTATTGACTTATTAAGTCGTTGTTTACCTTCTCATCTTTCGAGGGGTAAGATGGTTGGAACAAGTTGATATTCGTTACCAAGCAATAGCTTGGAAGTTATTGGTGAATTTTCCTTTCCAACTAGATACGACTACTTTGTGGAGTCTTATCAACAAGTATTATACTTGGGGAAAGGGGGACGAACGTTACATTCAGAATCATGAATTCTATTTGAACTAGGAGTCGTGTAAGAGGCCGAGTAGCGTCGGTCCATCCCCTTTGGCCCAACCGTTGGCCGGGGAGAGCTAGTAAGGCGGTATACAAGTAAAGCCGTCAGTTCTTCCTTCTACCGGTAGTAAATCTAATTTGAGCTGTACGATCTCGACTGATCATCAAGATTGGAACAGCGGGCGCGGTGAATACTCCATCATTGGTTCATCATCCAAACTTAATTATTTCCTGCAACATGATTACTGTTGGCAGAGCTGGAAAAGTGTTCATAACTGGAATTGCAATCTTTTCATGCAAGTTCCTCCTTTTAATGACAATGAGAATATCACGCTTACTTTTGATGTAGCAGATATTTCTACAAACAAATACTTTAAGTTACCTTGTAACTTCATCGTTCATATTATACTGGCATCATTTCCGTAAATGCATGGCATATGGTTTGAAAGATACATTTGAACTGTTGTATATTATCGTTCAGTTATATATTATTGTTGGTGGGCTATTGCTCACCCTTGCTTTATTATTATATCACAACAACAGCTAGACCAGATGACTCGCACAAGGCGCACTCGACGCGGGCGAGGACGTTGAGACTACCAGAGCTGAAGAAGAAGCTATTGGTAGGATATATTTATTCTTTCAGTACCAAGTATATGGTCTAGTATGACTTATGTAAATGGATGGCAAAGAGTATGTATTTATATTGAAATTCTTTTGGATTGTAAGAACTCATAATGTGATTAATAAAATTTGATTGTTACTCTGATTTCATCTCTGGGACTATAACGGGTGTGTTTTACATTGTTGTGTTGGGTCATAGAGATGTAATTTATTTTATGTTAAGGAAAGTTCAAGTGTTGTGGATAGAATTGGAAACCGTAACGACCGGATCCCGGACCCCGAATCTGGGGGTGTTACACTTCTGGTCCATATCCATTTACAATTTGATTAGTTCTCGAGAATTTAATTCACTGCTTCCAGCAGTTTATATCCTTCCAAGATTATGTCAAGTGGGTCTTGTAAAATGTACATATACTCAATCTTATATTGCCAAACTTTTACCATATAATTATATCCACCACAAGATAATATCTTTTCGTAATCAATAAAAGATCATTTTACAACTACGTGAGCTTATCTTTCATTTTCGCACATATATCTACTCATTTCCCACTGACATGACATCTTTAGGTATGTAAATTGCAGTTCCAAAAATATATCTCTACTTTTAAGAGATAATATTTCTTAAAGTGTGTCACATTCACAACTTCAGGTGTGCGGACTTCTGGTCCAAATAAGCCTCGATTTAATCATTTTATTATATCTTTGGTCAATCTTGTCTAAATTCAAAAGAGATAATTTTCTGATCCTCGTTATTATCAAGTATTAAAAATCAAATTGTCGACGTTGATTTGATTAATGGTTCCATTTTATTCTGGACATGATATAATGTACTGAGATCTCACAATTTTTCTGGTACCTTCATCATTATTTGCATGTCTAAAATCTCTTATGGAGATCATTCAAAAGTTATCCACTATTCGATTTAGCCATCATCAATCACTGCCTTGTTTTACTTTAAGGATATATGTAATTTGTTATGGAACCCTCTGGTCTATCACGCTTCAGGCATTCTTTAGACACATTAGCTTCTTGAGGTTGTCTTTCTAGGACATATTTATTTGGAGCATGTGTAGCTGGTATATGTAATATAGTCATTCTTTCAGGTCATCATATATATGTCTGGCAACAATTAAAAATGTTAATAAATGAACTTCTGGTTCATATTCTTTACTATGAGGATCAAGACGAGGCAATGATGACTAACATATTACTAGCTATTTAGCTTCTCCCCCTGATTTGGGAAAACAAATACATTAAACCGAGTCATAAACATATACACATAGATGGTACGAAACTAATAACCACTCATGTATAATGTATATCCAATTTAACTATCGATTTTAGTGTTGTGGTGGAACAATCCGAGCTGACCAAAAGTTTATTCAAGACGGGGAGAAATTATGATTAATTAGATAGCTAGATGTGAATCAAAATGTGCCACAATATATTCGACAATTTTCAATGGACGATAAATTTCATTGAGAACTTGAGTAGTAGACTCACCAAATGCATATTCTTGATTTGATTAATCAGACTCACAAACTTCAGGCTATGAGTATATAACAACTAGACATGTAACCATATAGTTCATGATCAATTTGCCTTATTAACATATATTTTGAGAAGAATCTTCTAGTTCTTCGATAAACGTCCATATAAAATTTCAATTAATATTCACATCTTTTATAAAATCGGCATGGTTTAGTCATACCAACTATAAAGTTATCAGTAAACTTCTGGTTTACTTTAATACATATCTCAATGGTTTTTCTGTGTAATATGAAATATTATAACCGCATAGTCGATTCTCTTTCACTTGGGAGAGTATAATAACATCAATAATATTAGATTTTTTTTCACTCAATACCATGATAATAATATACCTGCTCGTCTGGAGCATTTAATATAGAAAATGTAACGAGACATCCAATATATACAATACCCCCCCTTTAAATGGCTCATGTTTTGTTGTATAGTATTGACACAAGTCATCTTTATTTTAAACAATAAAATATTTCTTATGCATATATTAAGGATACAATTAAATGAGTTCCTATTAGAAGATCATAACCATACAAGATTTATAAAATTTAATTTCTTAATACTATCACATTCACTTCAGGGAATGGAGGAAGTTCATAAACTTTTACTAGTATTTAATATATTAACCAACCATAAGGATCAAGTTATCAATTCACAATTTTGTTAATAGAAGAAGTACATAACCAGATTTTAAAAGGGTTCAAGCAGTTCAAAACAAAGAATCCAAAACCGTTTATCTAATTCCGAAAGTGTCCAAAACAGTTTATCTAATTCCAAAAGTATCCAAAACAATTTATTTATATCCAAAAGTGTTCGAAATAGAGGATCCAAAACAATATGTCCAGTCCAAAAGAGTTCAAAACAGAGAATCCAAAACAATATGTCCAATTCCAAAAGAGTTTAAAGAAAAACAGTTAATTCAAATTCCAAAATAATCTACTAAAATTTCAAAAAGATCCAAAACTATTCAATACCAAATGAATCCAAAAGCTTATGAAATCACCATTAATCTTTTGTAAGTGCCATTTAAACATATACTAAATCATTTTAGGTGATTTTAAGTACCAAACCAATAGTTAATATCATACACAAGTATGTTCACTCAACCAAACGAGTACAATTCAATTTTGACCATTTTGATATTGCACATAATTTTCTGATGTAATTTAAATTTTATGAGATCTTATAAAGCCGCTGTGTCATATTACTGAAATCATACCGACTTATACATATGGCAAAATTTCACAAATTTACATGTAGAATCTCAAAAATGCTAAACAATCAAAATTGTAGAAAATCAAGAGAATATTTTCGAGATATCTAAAATATATTGATTCCGATTTAAAATGAATTTAATATGATTTTTCAAAGTATAGATGTACTAATACCAAAGTCACACCAATAATTTATACATTGCAGAATTTGACATTAAATAGAGGAGTGGAAACATGTTTAAGGTTAAAAGGTGTAGGTAATTAGAAGATCTTTCTAAAAAGATATGAAATTGTTTGATTTTGATTTAAAACGAATATAATATGACTTTTACGAGAAATGTCAACTAGCATAACTCAAAACATATAGATTTAAAATAATACTTTGAAAATGAAGATGATGATAAAGATGTGTACCTTATAATCTTAAAGTGTGATGAATAATTCTCTAAAGTTTTAGATTGATCATCTTGAACCCCGTGAATATAATCCACCATCATATTAATGGAGCGAAAGATCTAGTCGTGCTGATAACGTGTTATATAATATATACATATAAAGAGAATTAGAGAAAGCTAGATAGAGAGATAAGGAAGATCATTCTTATTCATATATTGGTGTGTCTAAAATAATCATACAACAAGCCTTTATATAGGCTACAAGGTAAATGTTACAAGTTACTAAAAGGTCACAAGTTACAAGTAGATGAAAAGCTAAGAATCTAAGGATTGAAAAGCCAAAAGTCTTATACATGAAAGGTCAAAGGACATCCACATTATTATATTTTATAACATCCTAGTAATAATAAAGACTTTAACTATTTTTTTACAAGACGTCAAACACGATAAAAATGAAGATGAATGAGTTGAGCATTTTTTCACCATAGTTTGTAATGACTGATCTAACGAATCTATTTTAACAAATCTATACTATATTATAATAACCGAAACATTGAAAGTTTGGTCAGTCGATCGGTCATATTATTTTTTACTCAATTATCCTTATTTAAATGTATATAATATTTCTGTTAATAACTATTTTTACTTAATTACCTTTACTGACTGGAGATTAGGTTAGATATAGTGCTAACAAATAATTAATGGCTTAATCTTTTTCCATTGCAAATTATACAATTTGGAAGGGTCTCCTTCAGATCATAGTCCATTATTGCTTGAGCCAAAGAAAAAGAAATGCGAGTTTCAGGAAGAAAAGTTTTCATTTTGAAAATGCTTGGTTGACACAACCTATTATGTTTTCAGATTTTTAAGGATAACTGGGAGGATGAAAGTTGTGACAATATTCTACAGAGGGTTAATCAATGTGGAGGGAACCTTGCGGTCGGGGGGAAAAAAATTACAGGTTGCTTCAACAAGCGGATTAAGGAGTGTAATACAAAGTTGAAGTTGTTTAGAAATAAACGAGACGATCAATCGATTGAGCTTTACAAACAAGCTAAACAATAACTATTTTTGACTCTTGATCAAAAGGAGGTATTATGGCGTTAGAGATCAAAGAAGGTGTGGTTTCAATTATGAGACAGTAACACCAAATATTTCACGCGTCATGTAGTACTCACAGATGAACGAATCAAATTTATAAGTTCAAAAACAATGAGGGGTCTTGGATAGATTGGTAGAATGGGCTAGCTGAGCTAATCACTGATTACTATCAGAGTTTATTCAAATCTACGCAGACAAAGGTGGATGAAGTCATCAATTGCGTCTCTATAAAGATTTTGGAAGAACAAAACAGGGAGTTACTTATGCCGATTACGGAGAAGGAGGTGAAATTTGCACTCTTTCAAATGCACCGGGATAAAGCTCCGGGGCATGATGGCATGACCCCTGCCTTCTTTCAGAAACACTAGTCTATTGTTGGGAAAAATTTTGTCGAGTTAACGACAAATTTCTTCGATATTGGCGAAGTCATGAAAGGCCTTAATGAAACACATATAGTTCTTGTTAGAAATATTGATTCAAGTGATGTCAGGATCTATCCTAAGGAGCTGATCAGGATTGCATGATGTGACATCATCAGTATTGGTGATCGTCAGGATTGGAAAGCTACATAAGTATTACAAGATTGATCAGGATTTGAAGATTGGAAGATATCTATTACTCCATGAGTTTAGGGTAGATTGATATGTCGGTTCCTGATTTATAGGAACGCAGATATCAATTAAGATATGTACTAAGAGTCGTATGTAATTGATTTGGTATATCTTATAATTGATAGGGTAGCTGTGTACTTTATATATAAACACAGTTTAGGTTTTAATTATTAGAATCGCCTACACGAGAATTCTTGTAACCTACCAGCTCTCAAGAACATAAGAATTTCTTGAGAGAGTTTGTAACAGTTTTATATTAGAGATTAATAAAGCTATTATTTCTTCATATATGTGCTATTGTTATTGTTTAAGTTGAAAATCTTATACAATTGTATTCAACCCTCCTTCTACAATTGTCATTTACTGGGCAACAATTTGTATTAGAGATAACTAATTATTTAAATCAGGAACGATCTTAAGATGTCGATGAGTAAGTATGAAAGCATTAAGATTCCCATCCTCTTGAAGTCCGAGTATCCTACATGGAAGGTAAAAATGTTGATGTATCTGGAAGCCTGTGATCCTCACTATCTTGATAGGATCTATGATGGACCCTATGTTCCTAAGAAACTGGTTCCATTAACAAGGACTGTTCCTGAACACTATGTTCAAAAGACAAAATCAGAGTGGACTGCTAAGGAAAAGGCTGAAATTCTCAAGGATGCTAAAGTTAAGAACATTCTGCACAACAGTCTTGATGTTGTCATGTCTAACAGAGTGATAGCATGCAAAACTGCAAAAGAGATCTGGGAAACTTTGGAGACTCAATGCCAAGGCACAAAGTCTATCAAAAAGAATAGAAGGGCACTACTGATTCAAGAGTATGAACAGTTTGATGCCAAACCTGATGAGAGTCTTACAGATATGTATGATAGATTCCTTACTTTGCTGAATAATTTATCTCTGGTAGGCAAAGAATATGAGGATGAAGACTCAAACACCAAGTTTCTAAGAGCCTTACTTGAGGAGTGGGATACACAATCCTCAATCATTAGACATCAGTATAATCTTGACACTGTGTCTCTTGATGAAGTCTATGGAATGCTCAGAACCCATGATCTTGAAGTTCAACAAAGGAGGAACAAGAAAAATGTCAAGGCAAAGTCTGTTGCTTTGAATGTGGAAACAAAATCAAAGGGAAAAGCTGTGGATGTTTCAAGGAGAAGTAGAGCTATAGAGTCAAATTCTGATGACTCATCATCAAATCCTTATGCTAATCCTGATACTGATACTGATGATGACTCTACTGATTCTGATGTGATGGAAATGGTTGCAGTGATAGTCCAATGCTTCAAGAAGATGAAGTTCAGGAAGGCTAGGAGGCAAGTCAATTTCCAAAAGAAATCCTTCAATGTTGATAAGGACAGGTACAAGAAGAAAGAAGGAAATGGCAGCAAGTTTGACAAATCAAAGGTCAAATGCTACAACTGTGATGGAGTGGGTCACTTTGCAACTGAATGCAAAAAGGCAAAAACCAAAGATCTCATCTCCTCAAGCAAGGACTGGATGGATTCTTCTTCAGAATCTGAAAAGGAACAGCTGAATTATGCCTTGATGGCAAATGTCGATGAAGTTGCTGCTACTGATAATAAGGTACCTGAAACTATCTTTTATTTTGATACTGATAGTGTTTTTGAGTTGAGATCATTTCTTAAATCTCTGCATGTTAGCTTTAAAAGTCAATCTCTTGAAAATGCTAGAATTCTATCTGAAATGGCAGAGGTAAGGAAGAGTAATGATCATTTAGAAGCTGAGTTACTCTTTATGCATGAAGTACAAACTGAATGTGATAAGGCTAAACACATGCAAATTGAATTAGAATTGAAATGTACTTCTCTGGAAAAAGAACTTGAATATGCTAATGAGAAACTCGGAACCTGGACTGATTCTGGTAGAAAATTTCATGAGATAAATACTTATAAAAACTGGAAAGAATGTCTAGGTTATAAGCCAGAGAATGATCAGAAACTGAAACAGAAAGTTGTTGTTAATGAGAAGACAAATCCAAAGACCTATAGATATGTTATAGACAAAACCAAACATGATATTGAACCTATCAATTTTGGGTATAGTATGAATCCCAAATTAGTCACTGAAAATGGATCAACTTCTGCTAATCAAAATACAGAGAGTGTGTCCAAAACTGTTAAAGTATCATGTACTAAAAATGTAGGTCTTTTGTCTAAGAAACAACTGAGTGACAGAATCTGTGAAGTTACAGATAGGAAGAAAGCATCTACTGCTAAAAGAAATAGGAATGGTAATGTTGGAATAAATAAAGAGAATGATTATAAGTATATTCCAAATGCACCTAGAAAATCATGTTTTAACTATGGAAACTCTAATCATCTTGCTATTGATTGCAGGAGGAGTAAAAAGAAAGCTACTGTGATTCCTAACTCTGCCATTAGGAATATATCAGTATTTTATAAACCACAGAGTCCCTGTTTGCATTGTGGCAGTAAATGGCATTCTATCTACACATGTGAAGAATACCATAGTTTGTACTACAACTTTTATGATCCTTTGCCAAAGTTTAATAAAAGTAAAAATTCTGGTAAAACAAAGAATGTGAATACTAGGCATGCATTTGTTAACTCTGATACTGACATGGTAAATCTTGACGGATTCAATCCTGACAGAACTATTTTTGTCAAAAAGACTTCTGCTGATAAAAATGTTAAATTGCATGCAAATAGAAACCAACAAGTGTGGGTTCTTAAAATTCTAACTGAGTTCTTTGTGTTTCTGATTGCAGGGTAAAAAGAAAAATGTGTTAGTCATGGATAGTGGATGCTCTATGCACATGACTGGAAACAAATCCCTGCTATCAAAATTTGAGGAGAAGGCTGGCCCAACTGTGTCTTATGGAGATGGCAACATTTGACAAACCTTGGGATATGGCAATATTATCATTGGGAATGTCATCATTGAAGAAGTAGCTCTGGTGAAGGGACTCAAACATAATCTGCTAAGTGTTAGTCAAATCACAGACAGAGGTTATCATGTTAACTTCAATGATACTCATTTTGAAGTAGTCAGTAAGGCATCAGGAAAGGTTGTCTTAGCTGGTTTAAGGCATGGTAACATTTATGAAGTCAACATCTACACCAATACTGATGGTCCCTCTATATGTCTCATCAGTAAAGCATCTGTAGATGAAAGTTGGAATTGGCACAAGAAGCTTTCTCATCTAAACTTCAACAACATCAATGAGTTGGTTAAGAAAGATTTGGTGAGAGGATTACCAAATGCATTGTATACTCCTGATGGACTTTGTGATGCTTGTCAGAAGGCAAAACAGAGAAGGACATCATTCAAGAGTAAAACTGAATCCTTAATTGATGAACCATATCACATGCTTCACCTTGACTTGTTTGGTCCAGTCAATATTATGTCCATCAGTAAGAAAAGGTACACTCTAGTCATTGTTGATGAACATACTAGATTTACTTGGGTGTATTTTCTTCACAGAAAAGATGAAACTGCTGAGATACTATTGGACCATGTAAGATTGATTAAAACTGGCACAAAATACAAAGTCAAGATTCTGAGAAGTGATAATGGAACTGAATTCAAGAATTCAGTAATGGAAGAGTTCTGTAAATACAAAGGAATAGTTCAAAAATTCTCTGCACCTGGCACACCCCAGCAAAATGAAGTAGCTGAAAGGAAGAACAGAACTCTCATAGAAGCTGGCAGAACTATGTTGGAGGAAGCTAAACTACCTACATATTTCTGGGCAGAAGCAGTCAACACAACATGCTATACTCAGAACATTACTTTCATCAACAGACATGGTGTGACTCCTTATCAAATGATTAAAGAAAGGAAACCTATTTTGAAGCACCTACATGTGTTTGGCTGCAAGTGCTTTGTTCTGAGACCTCATCCTAAACAGTTAGGAAAATTTAAGACTAAAGCTGATGAGGGCATCTTTATTGGTTATCCGACTACAAGAGCCTTTAAAGTCTATAATCTAAAAACAAAGACAATCATGGAGTCTATAAATGTATCTTTTGATGATAAGAAAATAACAGGAATTGCTGAAGACTCACATGACAGTTTGATCTTTGCAAATGAAGGTACCAAGAATCCTGATGAATCTGTGTCAGATACTGATATCCCATCAGATCCTAACGATTCATATATTCCTAATGAAGCACCAATTACTGATGGTGATACCACTAATGCAAATGTTTAGGGGGAGCAACAACAAGATACCATCAACACTGATACAACTCAAGCATCAGGAGAAGATTCATCAGAAACAGATTCAAGTGATAATCCTTACAGCACTTCAGGAGGATATAACACTATCTCAGGGGGAGCTTCTAATGATTCTAGTTCTTTTGAAGATAACACCAATCTAGGGGGAGCATCCAACTCCAGAAATGAGTTACCACCAACAAGGAAATAGACTAAAAGTCATACTCTTGATTTAATTATCGGGAATCTTGATGCAGGTGTTAAAACCAGAAGTGTAACTCAGAATGAATGTCTTTATCATAAATTTCTATCAAAGGAGGAACCTAAGAAAGTTGAAGATGCACTCAAGGATGCTGATTGGGTTACAACTATGCAAGAAGAACTAAATGAATTTGAAAGAAATGAAGTCTGGAAACTAGTACCAAGGCCAAAGGATAGGTCAATAGTGGGTATTCATAAACAAGACAGATTCAGATGGCACTATTGTGAGGAACAAAGCAAGGCTAGTTGCAAAGGGGTATTCTCAACAAGAAGGTAAAGATTATGATGAGACTTTTGCTCCAGTTGCAAGGCTAGAAGCCATCAGGATTTTTCTGGCATGTGCAGCCCACAAAAAGTTCAAGGTTTTCTAGATGGATGTGAAAAGTGCTTTTCTGAATGGAGAATTGGAAGAGGAAGTATATTTTGAACAACCTCCTGGTTTCATTGATCCTAAATATCCAAATCATGTCTACAGACTGGATAAAGCACTTTATGGACTAAAGCAAGCTCCAAGAGCCTGGTATGAAACTTTGGCTCAATTCTTACTGGAAAGTGGATTCAAAATAGGTACAATTGATAAAACTCTGTTTTATTTGAATCATGGTAAGGATTTGCTGTTAGTTCAAATTTATGTTGATGATATCATTTTTGGGTCAACTAACACAAAGCTTTGTGATAGATTTTCAAAGCTAATGCAGTCTAGATATCAGATGAGCATGATGGGAGAAATGAGCTATTTCTTCGGTTTGCAAGTTAAACAAACTGATGACGGGATTTTTATCAATTAGTCTAAGTACACAAGGAATTTGCTAAAGAAATTTAACATGCAAGATAGTGTTACTGCTTCAACTCCCATAGCTACAGCTACCAAGCTTGATCCTAATCAAGTTACTAAAGTAGATGTAACTAACTACAGAGGTATGATTGGCTCACTCTTGTATCTAACTGATAGTAGACCAGATATCATGTATGCAACCTGTCTATGTGCAAGATTTCAGGCAAATCCCAGGGAACCACATCTCATTGCAGTCAAAAGGATTTTAAGATACCTAAAAGGCACTCCATCGCCTATGGTATGCTCGAGAGTCTGATTTTAATTTGTGTGGATTCTCAGATGCTGATTTTGCAGGGTGCAAAATAGACAGGAAAAGTACTTCAGGCAGTTGTCAATTTCTGGGTGGAAGACTAGTTTCATTGTTTAGTAAGAAACAGAAGTCTATTTCAACATCAACTGCAGAAGCTGAGTACATTGCTGGAGGAAGCTGTTGTGCTCAGATAATGTGGATGAGAAATCAGCTAATGGACTATGGCTTGTCATATTCTAAAATTCCTATTTATTGTGATAACCAAAGTGCTATTGCCATGACAGGAAACCCAGTTCAACACTCTCTAACTAAACATATCAGTATCAGATATCACTACATTAGAGAACAAATACTGGAAGGGATAATTGAGTTGCATTTTGTTCCTATTGATCAACAGTTAGCCGATATATTCACCAAGCCACTTCCTGAAGCTACTTTTACAAAATTGGTGAATGAACTAGGAATGGTGAACTATGAGAGTTTCTGAGAACAAGGAGAGATCAATTTCTGATGATCATAAAATCCTGATGATCATCAAATCATGATGATTATCAAATCCTGATCGAAGTCAAATCTTGACTTGGTCAAAATCCTGATGCGACGGTTCGTTTATCAGTATAATGGCTCTTAGGAGTGCACAGATGGTTTTGTATTTTTGACTTGATTGTGATTCATGTTATGAACTTCTGATTAATCTAATTAAATTTTGTGATTTCTATGCTTATCAGAACAATTAATAACATAAAAGTACAAAGAAAAACAATAAATTGATAAACAGGATTTTTCATTCATATTGAGAAAAAGATTACATGAGTACATCAAATATTTGTTGTTTTCTCTATCTTCTAATCTATTCTCCATTGCTAGCAGCCATCCCAGATCCCATCTTTGCCACTTTGTTTAAGTGGAAAATAATGGAATAAGGTTATTTTTGCTGACATATTCATTAACAATGGTTGGAGGGTTTGGATGAGGATGCTTTCGAGGAAAGCCAAGCGAATGTTGCTTGGAGAGCAGCACCCATATCAATCTCTTTTGGAGATTTTGAAGGGACTATGGTTGGATTCTCTATCTCTATTACTTCGAGACAGGCATCCATCTGTATCCAGAGTGTCTCAAGCTGTCTTTCCCAATTCATGGCATTGAACTCTTCGCGAGAATAGCTAAGAATATCTCTCTTCTATACGAGATGGAGATTTTTCTCTTTGATGCTCAAGTTTGACATTGTTTGCTAAGTTGTTCTGAAGGGTTTTGATGTATATGTTTATCAAGAGATTGTTAAAGGGTTAAAGGATGTGAGATGTGTATCAGTGCATTATATTGAGACTTGAACCAACGTTTCATATTCTCTTAATGACAGGTCCAGGTATTTCAGTATTTTGATATTTGATATATTTAATTATTCTAATTAAATATTTTCACTTCATACACTTTTAATCAAATATCACAGAAGACGTGCGCGTGTGATACACTCACATATACATACATGTAGATACACATAAAAGGGTGTGCAGTTATCACCACTTCCCCACAATAGCTGTTCACTAATTATGCTCACACCAATCAGGTACTGACATCTGTAATTTAGAGTTATTTTGTTTGTCTAAACAAAGCTGATTCAATTTTACAAATCAAATATTATTCTCACATTATCAGTTTTTCATCTCTCTCTTTCTGTGCACACAAACCCTAAAGTTCGAAAACTCAATTCACACACATTCTAAGCTATAATGGATTCTTCACCATTCATGAACAGTAAGACCGTGGTTAACGGAGTTACTTTTGCCACAAATAACTTCGTTGCTGTTCTTAATCATCAGGATTTACCCAATAAATTTCATATCATACAGGACTTTCTATCCTCAAGCCCAATTAACTATGTTTTAACCCAACCTCAAGGTATCTTTTAAGTCTGTTATGCAGGTTTGGAACACTGCTGTATTTGGGATAGGGTCTTCATCAAGAAAGACTCAAATGTCTTTTGAATACAATGGTGTTACACATGTGACTCCATATGTTGTTGTAGAAGCTCTTCACTTACCATCTCTAAATGGTAAGACTCATTATAATATTCCTGATTCTACTCTTCTTGAGTTTGCCACAAGTATGGGATACAATGGGGAGCCAAAGAAGTTTGCGAGTTTGTACAGAACCAAGCTTAAGAAGAAATGGAATTTCTTCTTTGACACAATCAGTAGATGTTTCCTGAACAAAATTTCAAACTTTGATGCACTACCTTCTGGCTCAGTCAAAATTGGGTATTCTCTAATCCATGATACTCCGTTTGATTATGGGTCTTTTATTCTGAAAGCATTAAGTGATAGAAAAACAGATAAATATGGTTATGTCTGTTTTCTTAGATTTTTTCAATTGATATTCTCTCACTTATGTCCTGATGCTACCTTTGAAAATGATACAATTTTGCCTATTTGTAAAATTTCTGATAACAATATCAAGGTATTGATAAATTCTGATAAGGCAAATGGTTTTGAGGGCAATGCTTTCATTCCTGATGAGGTCAGGCTTCTTTTGACAAAGAGAATGCCTACTCATTATGGTCCAGTGTAAGAACCCAGATTTTTGGAGGAAATAAAACTTTTATTATATATTGGTGTATGAATGAATAGTGGTTATGACTACAATGTATCAGTGATTTTAATGAACGAATATTTTAATGGATGTGGGTTCTAGTGTTTATATGGTATTCCAAGGAAGAAAGTTATTCTCAAGTCATCCAAATCGATATCAAATAAAAGTCAAGTAACTCCGCAAAGGAAATTGAGAATGTTCGAGAAAGCACAAGGACACTTTCTAAGTACAGGAAATAAAGAGAGAATAAGCAATGAATAGTGTTTTTGGTGGATTTTGGAATATTATTAGACGACCCTATATAGAAGTATTCAGAGTGGATTTCTGAGTTCGTATTGATGATCTATGGACAAAATAAGTGTATGTAAATGATATCAGATTTTGAAAAACAACACTTTTATTTTCCCCGAGATTTCTCTAGATACTGAAGGATCTAAGGATTTAATGAAAAGATTTAAGGAATTTAAATTCAAGGATCATAAAGGAGGATTGAAGATGGTAGTAAAAATACCAAGAAGGTTTCTAGTAAAACCCTAACAATAAATACTTGAGATATTCCTCCGAACGATCAATGAAATTGAGCAATAACCGGGAAAAGAAACAAGCAGAGAGATGAGCATGTGCAAGTGGGTGGAGCCAAGGAACTAAGTTGGTTATAAATGAACTAGCATCATTAGAAACTAACTAGGATAGTTAGCATGCATTACATCATTACACCACAAAGATTAAACACATGGCTAGATGATGAGGTATTAGAGGTGATGTAATCACTTTAATAAAGTAGCTTTATGAGATATTATCTCTATAATTCACTTTATGCAAGATGAGATCAAAAACCAAGCAAACAACTCCATCTCTCTCTCCTTGAAACTCTCGGCCTATGCTCTTTTTCCAAGATCAAAATCCAAGCTCCCACCATTAAAGAATTCCAAGATTAATTAGGTGAGTTCTATAATTCATAACTAAGATCTCATATGAATCTTAGCCTCTAATTCCAATTCTTTCTTAGTTAATAAAATCATCAAAGTTTAGGGTGAATAGTAACTTCAAGAACTAACTTTGATTTTCTTGATTTCTTTGGTTGATCCAAGCTATATAAAGGTTATATAAGGACTATACAAGGCTTAATAGGTTCATATACACTCCAAGGAAGGTATACATCTCAAGAAACCCTAGCTTTTCTTTTGAGTTCTTGATGATTTTAGATGAGTTATGATGAAGATGTTATTATAAGCATGTAAGCATGATTATGTAATTGTTTTAGTAGATCTAAATGTTGGTGTATACTGAAAATATTTATTTGAAGTATTTACATTTATTTCTGGCCGGTTTAATTGAGAATCATTTAAATGTTTACATGTTGTCTAAATATTATATATTGTGAATAATCTAGTATCAAATGGGATACAGAATATTAGATTATTAAATACGGTTTATATAATATAATAAGGTTCACAACACAGGTGGAGTTAGACAATCCACTGGAATGGCTGTAGTATTATTTAGATTAGTTTATATTGACTAATAAATAATACTAGTATACTTTGTGTATATTGAACAGGATCAAATTTAGAATTGTTCCCTTATACTGATTAAGAAGGTGAACTAAGATTCTATGTTATTATTAATGCTTAGGTTCTTAATCCGGAAATAATAATTGACACGTATATATTATTTACATGCTTTGATTTATATATGAAATAATTCTTGTGAATTATATCATTATATTTTGGGTGATGAAATAATATGTATGGTGGGATATTATTTATTGAAGGAATCCATGTCCTGATAATATTCGGGTTAATGATGTCCCCTTGAAAGCTCAAAAAGATTTAATTATGTGAAACCCTGCAGGTGGATTTATTCCGGCATAATTAAATAAAGGTTGAGTGGATGATCAAGGATAAAAGATATTAATTAAATGAATTATCAGTAATTTATTTAATTAATGGACATGCGATATTTTAAACATGGGGAATTTAATAAGCAAATAATATTGGAACCGAATTAATTAATTAAATTACGGTATTAGGAAAGGTAGTGCAAATATTAATTCTTTAGTGGATTGAATTAATATTTAATTACATTGGGCTAGGCTCAAGATGTAATTAGAAGGCCCAACCTAATTATCCATGATCCCTATTGTAGCCTATATATATTCCTATTCCCTTCTTGCTGGGGGCTGGTCGAAAAAAATTGGTAGCCACCCAGGAGCAAGAAGAGAGGTTAACTTGAGAAGACGAAGGCCACACTTCGCTCAAGGGAATTTGGGAATACAATAGAAGAGCGTGGAATCAACCGTTAACAAGGTGATTTTTCTATTCGTACTCGTTAATTAATTGTATCGAAATTCGCAGTGCCAAGATCTGATTGTCCCAACAATTGGTATCAAGAGCCTGGTTCATTGGTTCTGCGAATTTTGATACGATGTCCATGTCGTAATTATATATGCATGTGTATAGTGGTGTGCATGGATAATAATCTTTTGCAGGTTGTTTAGTATCCACTATTATGGCCATGTAATTTTAATTATGTGTTTGGATCCCACGTGGTTTATCGTGGTTGTAAAACACGAGGGTTGATCGTGTTAGAATAGATTTACAAAATTAGTTTTGTATTAGATCTGTTTTGTATGTAATTGTTTGATGGATTATGTAAAAATCCGGGTATTTTGTAACAATTACGTTCGATCGGAAATCAAATCGGAGAAACAATTTTGTCCGCTGCGAAGCTACTTGATGGCTGTGTTGATCAACTAAGTCGAACAGAAACAAGATCTGGAGAACAGGCAAAAGAGGGCAGGCGGCGCGCGTGGAAAAATCTCTTCTGAAGCCTGTAACGCATGTGCAGACTGCGTTACAGGTCTGTTCAGGCTGTAACGCATGTCTCACATGCGTGACAGGCCTGTAACAGGCTGTAACGCATGACGCACATGCGTTACAGCAGTTCCAGGGCTGTAACGCAGGCCGTGAATGCGCCACAGCAGATTTATGGCAGAAAAATGTTTTTTTCAGCAAAATAAAGGGCTGAAAATTTATTTATTTTTCAAGGGGCCATAATAGTGGTTTTAAATTATATTTTTTAATTTTAATTCCGCTATTTAATTTTTTAATTATTGCTTTAAATAATTATTATGTGTGTTGTTAATTATGTGTGTAATTTTTTAATTGCATGTTTAACATAATTAGGACGACATGGACATTAATTTTATTTATTGCTTTAATTTTATGATGCATGCCGCTATGTTATGTGTTCTTTGTTTTGTTATTTTTATAACATGTGGACCTCGAAAAAATAACATAGGACGATGCATCTAGATAAAATTCCTCAATTTTAAATAAAAATTCTAAGTGGGTGAGGGAATTAATTAGTAATTAAATCCCATGGTCTCCATTATTGTTTGTATGTAATTTAACACCGAGACGAATATAAATTATATACATGCCACCCATCGTGGCGTATGATTTATGGTGTCAGGTAGTGTTATGGATATTACTAGAACAAACTTCCTAAATTAATTACGAATATTGAAAGGTATACATGCCACCCATCGTGACGTACCAAGTTTCATAGAATTCAATTAATTAGAAGGGTACCACTGATTGAATATAGATTTTGATATTGAGAGAAAGGATGATTCTGTCTAGAAAGGGGTCTTAAGTGATGCCTCTTGACAATGCTCCCCCCGATCTGGGAATTATCCTATTATCGATTATTGATTTGAAATATTTAATGGTGGTATCCAGTCTTTTTATTAATTTAAGATTTAATAATGGTATACACTTAGCTATGAAAAATAATATATAGTCCACCCTAACGTGGCGTATTATTTAGTAATAGGACCGAAGTAATATTTAAACGAATTTAAGTGGTATATATGTCATCCATCGTGGCGTACCAGATACTTATGGTGTTTAAATATTAGTGCATTAATTTTAATTAATTGTTAGAGGAAACCAATAGGATTTAAGATTTATGCAACTATCTGATTATGTGTTACATGTATGATTCTCAGGATTAGATCACTATGGGCTTTAATCCACTATTCACCATACTTAAGGATAACAAACTTACTGGACCGAACTATATTGAATGGAAACGTAATTTGGACATAGTGTTGACTGCTGAGGAGTACAAATTTTGTACTTATGAACCCAAGCCAGACCAGCCTGCTGAAGATGCTCCTGAAAGTGAGAAGGAGTATTATAAGCGGTGGATTAAGGCTGATGAGATGTCGCGATGTTACATTCTGGCAGCAATGTCGGGTGTTTTGCAGCATCAGCATCAGGCTATGCCCACTGCTTCAGATATGCTCTTTAATCTCAAGGAACTTTTTGGAGAACAGAATAGGGCTGCTAGGCAAGTAGCAATGAAGGCTTTAATGAACACTCAGATGGTTGAAGGAACACCTGTAAGGGATCATGTTCTCAGAATGATGTCTCATCTGAATGAGATGGAGATCCTTGGTGCTGATATTGATGGGGAAACCCAGATCGATATCATCCTTATGAGCTTGCCCAAAAGTTTTGAGCAGTTCCGCTTGAATTACACCATGAACAAAAGGATGTATAGTCTCGCGGAACTTCTGACAGAACTTCAAGCAGCTGAAGGACTCTTTAAGCAGAATGTTCAAGTGAATGTGGCCGAGAAAGCTTCTTCATCTAAACCGAAAGGTAAGAAGAAGAAAAAGACTCAGACACAAAAAGCTGGAAAGATTGCTAATGCAGTGGGAGTTCAAGGTGGTGTGAAAAAGCCTAAGGGCAAGTGCTTCAGGTGCAAGCAGTCAGGTCACTGGAAACAGGATTGTCCTCTTCCTAAGAAGACAAACAATACTGGTATGTCTCTTTCTCTAGTTACAGAAACATATATAGCGGCTATATCTACGAGCACTTGGTGTGTAGATACAGGAGCCACTGACCATGTTTGTAACTCTATGCAGGGGTTCCAGCAATCCAGAATGCTTAGAGATGGCGAGATATATGTGTTCATGGGAGATGCTACGAAAGTAGCAGTAGTTGCAGTTGGAATAATTACATTGTCTTTTGGCGATGATAGGATTTTGGTTTTGAACAATTGTCTTTATGTACCTTCGTTTAGAAGGAATTTAATTTCGGTTTCTAAACTTGCCATGGATGGTTATAATGTTTGTTTGGATCGTAATGTTTCTATTATGATGAATAAACGAGTTATATGTTCTGGTACATTGCAAGACAATTTATATATTATTAATCCTATCCAACCAATGCTGCAACATAAGGAAACTAATAACATTCTTTCTAGCTCAAATAAAAGAAAGAAACCTTCTGAATTGAACCAAACATATCTTTGGCACTTAAGATTAGGTCATATTAACTTGAGGAGGATTCAAAGACTGGTAGTAGATGGGCCATTAGGCTCGTTGGCAGTGGAGCCATTTCCAGTTTGTGAATCCTGCTTGGAAGGTAAGATGACTAATAGGCCTTTTAAAGCAAAGGGGAATAGAGCTAAAGAAGTGTTAGAATTGGTTCATACTGATTTATGTGGACCTATGAGTATCCAAGCAAGAGGAGGTTATGAGTATTTTGTCACTTTCATTGACGATTATTCTAGATATGGGTACATTTATTTGTTGCGCCGTAAGTCTGAATGCTTTGAAAAATTCAAAGAGTACAAAGCAAGTGCGGAGAAGCGACATCTTGGAAAATGTATCAAGTCACTACGATCAGATCGTGGTGGCGAATACTTGCTTGGAGAATTTAGGGAATATTTATCAGAAAATGGGATTGCATCCCAGTTGTCTGCACCTGGCACACCTCAGCAGAATGGTGTAGCAGAGAGAAGGAATCGGACTCTTTTAGAGAGTGTTAGATCGATGATGAGTTATTCAGATTTACCCAAGTCGTTTTGGGGATATGCTATAGAAACAGCGGCTTACCTTCTGAACTTGGTACCTTCTAAGTCGGTTCCCAAGACTCCAATAGAATTGTGGACTGGTAGCAAACCAAGTCTAAGACATATTCGGATTTGGGGTTGTCCAGCACATGTGCTGAACAAGAACGCGACCAAGTTAGAATCTCGTACAGAAGTAAGGCTGTTTGTAGGCTATCCCATGGGAACGAAAGGTTATTCATTTTATAGTCCTAGGGATCGAGATATCATTGTTAGCACCAATGCTAGATTCTTAGAAGAAGACTATATAATGAAACACAAACCCATGAGTAGTATCGTTTTAGAGGAATTAGTGGGAGGGACAGATAATCCCCAAGTGCCAATAGTACAAGTAGATCAACCACAAGAAAATGCACAACCTGTCACTAATACCACACCGGTGCTTCGTCGTAGTGGGAGGGTTGTTCAACAACCTGATAGATTCATGTTTTTGGGAGAGTCCTCGGACTTGGTCTCTGGTGAACATGATGAGGATCCCAGGACATACGAACAAGCAATTCTAGATAAAGATGCAGATCTTTGGCAAAAGGCAATGGAATCTGAGATGGAATCTATGTATTCTAATCAAGTTTGGGAGCTCGTGGAACCACCCAAAGGTGTAAAACCCATTGGATGTATGTGGATCTACAAGAAGAAAAGAGGATCTGACAAAAAGGTGAAAGCCTGGAAAGCACGACTTGTTGCGAAAGGGTATACTCAGAAAGAAGGGATCGATTATGAGGAAACTTTTTCGCCGGTTGTTATGCTTAAGTCAATCCGGATTCTTTTATCTATAGCAGCTCATCTCGATTATGAGATTTGGCAAATGGATGTCAAGACAGCTTTCCTTAATGGAAGTCTTGAGGAAACCATCTATATGCAACAACCAAAAGGATTCATTAAGGAAGGCCAAGAGCATCTTGTTTGTAAGCTTAAGAGGTCTATTTATGGACTAAAACAAGCTTCTAGGGACTGGAATATTCGTTTTGATCAGGCAGTCCAGTCATATGGATTTGATCAAAGTCCAAGCGAATCATGTGTGTATAAGAGAAGTGAGGGTAATGCAGTGGTTTTTCTAGTACTGTATGTAGATGACATTTTACTCATTGGAAACAATGTTAAGATGTTGTCATCAATAAAGGCATGGTTGTTCAAACAATTTGAAATGAAGGACTTAGGTGAAGCGGCATACATCCTTGGGATCAAAGTAATAAGGGATCGCAAGAAAAGGATGTTGGCTTTATCTCAAGAGCCCTACATTGATGAAGTATTAGCTCGTTTTAACATGCAGAACTCTAAGAAAGGTTTTCTACCTTTTAAGCATGGAGTGGCTCTATCCAAGGAGCAGTGTCCTTCGACACCTAAGGATATAGAGAGCATGAAAGCAGTTCCTTATGCTTCGGCATGTGGAAGCTTAATGTATGCTATGTTATGTACGAGGCCTGACATCTGCTTTGCTGTAGGCATGGTTAGTAGATATCAGTCGAACCCAGGTCAGGAACATTGGAGCGCAGTAAAAACTATACTCAAGTACCTGAGAAGGACTAAGGAGTATATGTTAATTTACAAGGCCTCAGATCTATTTCCTTTGGGATATACTGATTCAGATTTCCAATCAGATAGGGATAAGAGGAAATCGACCTCGGGATATGTTTTTACTTTGGGAGGTGGAGCCGTTATATGGAGGAGTGTAAAGCAGAAATGCATTGCAGACTCTACCATGGAAGCCGAGTACGTGGCGGCCTCTGAGGCTGCAAAGGAGGCTGTATGGTTCAGGAACTTCCTTTTGGACTTGGATGTGGTACCTAATTTGCCTAGGAGCTTCACAGTGTATTGTGATAACACTGGTGCTGTGGCAAATTCGAAGGAACCGCGAGATCACAAGGCAGCTAAACATATTGAACGTAAGTATCATCTCATACGAGGAATCGTAAAGCGAGGAGATATAGTTGTGGCTCACATATCATCAGAAGACAACCGGGCAGATCCTTTCACAAAGAGTTTGCCAGCCAAGGTTTTTGACAGGCATGTGGAAGCGATAGGAGTCAGATGGATGGACACATAGTTTTCTGTGTAATAGTGGATTAAATAAACACTGATATACTCATAGAATATTTTGAGTATAAGTGGGAGATTGTTGGTGTATACTGAAAATATTTATTTGAAGTATTTACATTTATTTCTGGCCGGTTTAATTGAGAATCATTTAAATGTTTACATGTTGTCTAAATATTATATATTGTGAATAATCTAGTATCAAATGGGATACAGAATATTAGATTATTAAATACGGTTTATATAATATAATAAGGTTCACAACACAGGTGGAGTTAGACAATCCACTGGAATGGCTGTAGTATTATTTAGATTAGTTTATATTGACTAATAAATAATACTAGTATACTTTGTGTATATTGAACAGGATCAAATTTAGAATTGTTCCCTTATACTGATTAAGAAGGTGAACTAAGATTCTATGTTATTATTAATGCTTAGGTTCTTAATCCGGAAATAATAATTGACACGTATATATTATTTACATGCTTTGATTTATATATGAAATAATTCTTGTGAATTATATCATTATATTTTGGGTGATGAAATAATATGTATGGTGGGATATTATTTATTGAAGGAATCCATGTCCTGATAATATTCGGGTTAATGATGTCCCCTTGAAAGCTCAAAAAGATTTAATTATGTGAAACCCTGCAGGTGGATTTATTCCGGCATAATTAAATAAAGGTTGAGTGGATGATCAAGGATAAAAGATATTAATTAAATGAATTATCAGTAATTTATTTAATTAATGGACATGCGATATTTTAAACATGGGGAATTTAATAAGCAAATAATATTGGAACCGAATTAATTAATTAAATTACGGTATTAGGAAAGGTAGTGCAAATATTAATTCTTTAGTGGATTGAATTAATATTTAATTACATTGGGCTAGGCTCAAGATGTAATTAGAAGGCCCAACCTAATTATCCATGATCCCTATTGTAGCCTATATATATTCCTATTCCCTTCTTGCTGGGGGCTGGTCGAAAAAAATTGGTAGCCACCCAGGAGCAAGAAGAGAGGTTAACTTGAGAAGACGAAGGCCACACTTCGCTCAAGGGAATTTGGGAATACAATAGAAGAGCGTGGAATCAACCGTTAACAAGGTGATTTTTCTATTCGTACTCGTTAATTAATTGTATCGAAATTCGCAGTGCCAAGATCTGATTGTCCCAACACTAAAAGCCATGATTCAAATGATGCTTGAGTGAGATGTTCTTGGGCTTGTTAAGATGTATGTTATGTATATAAGTTGTTGGTTTGATCATGGTATAATCTTCGTGAAGTGAAAAAATTGGAAAAGCGTGTAAACATAGCCGTTATAATGCCCAATTTTACAATACCTAGTTATGTGGGTAACTTTCGGACCCAAACCCCACTGGCCTTACGTCACCACTGCCATGATATGTTAGCTCATGTTTTAAGGTTCGTTTTGGCACAAGAATCGAAACAATTGGACTTACGGTTTAGGAGATATGGTCGATTTAGTAAAAGTTGTTCAAAAACGTAAGTCTAAGTTCGTAACTTCAATTGAATCCCCTTAACATGAGTAATTCAGTTGCGAATCTTAATAATTAAATATTAGGGATCATAAGGAAGGCGTGAGAGAAGATCTCATATCAAAAGGATCGTTTTTCGATTTTATAAAATTGTTCGAATCGAGGTTAAGTGCGAAGGAACCCCTTTGAGGTACACTTAGTTATAACTTTGAAAAACCACTTAGAAAACGGACAATAATTCTTGAGGTATAATCTTTTTCAAGTAAACGACCGACCCTAGAACTTATACGACTTAAGTACCTATAAATTGTAAGCATAATGACATGCCTTGATAACAAGCAAGTGTCGGATCATAACGGTGTCAATGGGAGTTATGTTAGAATGTGCATAGCGAGATAACTTGAAAATGTGTTTAGTTTAAGTAAAGTACATACTTAGCTTTACAAAGTGTTAAGTGATTAATCTTGAATATCTTGGCTATTTATAGATCACCTGACCGACCCGAGACACATACCCCTACAGGACTTCTAGGCAAGTTTCAAACCTTTACCAAACTGTTATTGTGATTATCTATATATGTACATAGCATGCATAACTATTTTCGAGAATATATATTGTGATACTTGAGCAATGATTTGATTATTGGTTTATAAGCTAGATACGAGATATTAGTTATAAGCCGGGGTTTGGCAAAGACCCTTAGTGTAGGGCGTATGATTCATATTCTTTAATATAGATCGGGAGTCGATATTTCCATATTTCTTGAGATTATTTTCCGATAAAAATATCGAATAAATATTATTCATTTATTATTTATTAAATAAATATTACTTTGAATATTCATTCAAGGATTATTTATTTAATGAATATTATTTTAAATATTCATTTAAAGGTTTATTTATTTAATGAATATTATTTTGAAATATTCATTTAAGGATTTATTTAGTGAATATTATTTTATATATTCTCTCGAGGGTTAATTATGAGCAATTATTTTGATTAAAAATAATATTTGAATATTTATGATTCAATAAATATTATCTGAATATTTATTAATTACTTTTAAATTGGTTTTAAAAATGGTTTATATTATTTAAATTTATCTTTGACCTTCAATAATTATGAGGAATATTTCTGAGCCTTATAATGATTATTTTATCAAGGGGAGGTTCCCAAAACTCTGTTTTTCATTTAAATCTATCTTTTACTAAGATTTAAATGCTCGCTCAAACTTCTAAAATATAGAGAACCTTACTTGAGGGACTGTTATTTATTATGGTTGACTGCCCGGTCATAAACTTTTGAAAGTACTATTTTTCATTCGCAACTTTGGTTGCTATATATCAAAATGAGTCTTTGTTACTTCCTCAACACTCGAGGAGTAAGATTGATGGAGCAAGTCGATATCCATTAACAAGCAAGAGCTTGGGAAATATTGGTGAATTTTCTTTTCCAATTAGATACGACTACTTTGTGGAGTCCTATCAACAAGTATTATACTTGGGGAAAGGAGGACGAACTTTAAGTTTCAGAGTCATGGATTTTATTCGAACTAGGAGTCGTGTAAGAGGCCGAGTAGCGCCGGTCCATCCCAAGGCCCAACCGTTGGCCAGGGAGATACTAGAGGGCGGTAGACAAGTAAATCCGTCAGTTCTTCCTTCTACCAGTAGTAAAACCATATCTGTGCTGTACAATCTGCGACTGATCATCGAAGGTTGGGACAGCTGGCGCGGTGAATACTCCAGTATTAGTTCATCATCCAAATCTGGATATTTTCTGCAACATTATCGAGAGCACCCCGATCGGAAAGCCGTCAGAGTGTTACCCGCTGATGTCATAGCCGCCATTGCTGAGGTAGGAGCAATCAATAGGCTAGACTGGCAACTTTATGTACCAGACTTATGTATAATTATCACTTATGTTAAACAACGACAAGAAACTAGTAAGCGTACTTTGTAATCATTTTGGATTTGTAATAACTTATAACTTGTGGATCATATGACTAGATACTTATTCCAATTTCGTCTCTGGGACTATAACTAGTTGTGTGACATGTTATTATTGCGGGGTCACAGCATGCAGTTTATTCATTTTGATTCAAGTTCAAGTATTATTTATGGAAATTGAGACTGTAACGACCGGATCCCGGACCCCGGATCTGGGGTTGTTACATCTAGCAACAAGTGCTATGGGATAGGACACTACACATCCTGTTCCTAACCAAAGCACACAACCCAAACACTTACCCAAACAATCAACCACCTCTGGTGTCTCCCAAAAGGCATCAGTTGTAAAATCAAAAAATTCAGTTAGATCTGATGTGTCTGGAAGACAATCAGGATCAAAGGATTTCTCCACTTCAACCCTCACTCAAATGAGGTCATAAGGGGGTGAACAAGGGGTCCTGGTTACGGAGAAAGTTGTGCCTAAGGTTGTTAATTTTCTGATTGAAGCTGGAGTGTATAAAGAGAAAGGAGAAAAGTGAAAATTTTTGCAACAGGTGGATTCTGATTCTGATGGTGATGATGCTCTACCTATCTCAACAATCATGAAGAAAAAGAAAGTTGTTGATACTGCTACTGAAGCTTTGACTAGTTCTGAAAAGCCGAAGAAGAAAAGAAAGATAATCAATAAGAGCAGGTATCATATTCCTATGGAGATACAGAATCTTACTGATGATACAGAGCATATTCTTGATGTCTCTGTGAATCCTGATGTCTCCACTCCTGATAACTCACCTATCAAGACAGTTGAAGTTACTGATTCTCCTGCTCCTGTTTTTCCAAAAGGAAAAATCATTGATATGTCTTTGGAGAAAGTAAATGCCATTGATGCTTAGCTTGGTCTAGAACTAACACCACTTCTAGTGAAGAGACAAGCTGAAGCAAGGGTCTTTCAAAGACAAAAAAAGTAGAGGATCACTTCACCTCTGAAAGGATCAAGCCCACAAAAACCTGGATTTCAAATGAATCCAGCAGCTACTGTTGATTCAACCCCACAAGAACCAGCCACTCAAAGTGTGGGTGCCGGCATAGCTGAAGGAATGGTCACACAAGAACCACTTTCTCAAATGGAAGGTGTAGACATAAGCATTCCTGCCACACAAGAACCATCTTCTCAAAGTGAAGATGCAGGCATGATCACATCAGCCGAGGGATTTCCTGACATTGCTCAAGGGATTCCAGAATCTATAATGGTTGATGTAGCTCAGAGTATTGCTGATAGAAAAGCTCATGAGAAGCATATTGCAGCTATGGATGCTTTGTATGCAGAAACTGCATTTGAGGGAAGCACACAAGAACATTTAACTCAAAATGTTAAAGCAGCTTCGGACCCTCAGGCTACACAAGAACCATTGGTAGAAAATACTAATGCAAGCCTTGTTCCTGATGAAAAATCAATTCCTGATGAGAGTGTTGCTGCAATTCCTGATGTTGATCAACCAATTCTGGTGCAACCACTTTCATCAAGACCAATGGAATCTGTTTCTACTTCATCAAGTAACACTTCTACTTCAACTCTTTTTAATACTGATAGTATGATTGTAGATAGCCCTATACGGGATACCTCTATCTATATGACTACAGTCCACTCTTCTCAGCCACCTCTTATTTCTTTGAACTTGTCGAGCCAGAACCTTTCAAGTGAGAATGAGAGTAAATAATTAGAGAAAAAGAAGAGTGTTGAGAGGTAGTCTTCTATACTGGCAAAAGGAGAGGTATAAATGAGTGAGAAGTTACACACTTCTAGTGAGGTAGCAGTTACTATTGAAAGTAACTTAGGTGATGCAGTGAGAAATGATGAGATCATTTTGAAAGAAAAGAGTGATTTAGGATCTATTTATGTTCTCAATGCAGGTCATCAGGATACACTAGCTACATCTAGTGCTAATTTGAAATTAAAAGGTGTAATGCTTCCTGATGAGACTAAGGAAGATTCTATTCCTGATACTGATGCTGAGGACAATTCAGACAGTGATGATAATGATGGTGATGATTCTGTTGAAGCAGCACAGCTGAAACAAGCCATGTTAATCAGTAAGGGATCTACACATGGATCATCTAGTCATTTTATGTCTGGTGCATCTGATCCTGACAAAACTAATCCTGGAAAAGGTTTCAATGCTGTTGGTTATGAAAGACCAGAGGAATTGTGGAGAAGGTCACAATGGAATGATGAATGGCACATACCTACAGCATCTATTGGAATGGAATGGGCTCATGTTCATGCTAAATATGCAGTCTCACAAATATCTAGCTCTGATCTTAAGGATCATCTGAAAGCTACAACCATTTCATCCAAAGGCTTACAGCAGGATATCAACTCTGTCAAGTCCGATAATGAAACTCTTCATACTGAGTTGGCTAAAATCGTGAATGCAACTGCAGTTGAAACTGCAACTCAGCTCAGAACTCTAACCATTGCTCTCTACACAAGGATGGATACTTTGGAACTTAAAGTTAATACTTTGTCTTCCAAAGTCAATAATATTGAAGAATCTCTACAAATGATTCTCTCTTTGTTGATTGATTCTGATGTCAAAAAGGGGGAGAAGGGAGATAAAACAAAATGTTCATCTGATCCAGTATTAAGAAAGGATGATGATAATTCTGGAAATGATGGTGGTGCTAAGTCTCAAGCAACCTCTGATGCTGCAATAGAAAATACTAAGAGGGTGCAATCTCGATCTCAAACTGTGCAGTCAACTCATGTTTCTAGTTCTGGTATGAAAACTGTAAGAACAATGGTACAATCTCTAGTCCTGACAGAAGATCAAATTCTGCCACCTGGTCAAATCTTATCAACAATTCGTGAGGATGATGTGTACATTGCTGAAGAAAGAGATGCTGCTAAACTTTTTCATGAACTTAATACTGAGGCTGGTGAAGTTCTTCACTTGTTTCATAAAGATAAAATGGTGGAGCTAGTGAATGCAAAGTCAGCTCTTTCTGTGTTAGCTGAAGAAGATTTTCCAACTCTATCAAAAGAAGAAATTCTGACGAATATTGCCTCCTATGTGAATTCGTATAAAGTAGTCCATGTCAATTTTTTTCTAATCGCATAAATTAGTACATGGTTTTGTATAGCTTTCTTGAATAATTTATATATTCTAGTTTATATTTTTTTAATTGTGGTGAATTTTTTTTTATCATAGTTATGCTTCATTTTCTTTCTGACATGTAAAACATTTTTACATCTATTTTTTTTTATTTTTTGTCCGTGTAGTTTTTTTTGTGAAGCATGCCGTTGATTATGTGTTTGGCTTATCTATCTTTACACAATATTAATCAATGTTAAATTGTGTTTTTTTAGATTGAAATGATGAGCAAATTGATTGCATCCAAATTGGAGAAAATCGAAAGATTGATTGGCACTAATTATGATATATGGAGCCGAAAAATTAGATATGGTTTGATTCATGAGAATTTGGAAAGTGCCATTGAAAAGGATGGTCCGACTTTGAGAGAAATACCTAGTGATGCTGAAAAGGAGGAGTACGAGCAATGGAAAATTTGTGACAAAAAGGCGAAGAGTCTCATGTTGATGTTTATGGAACACAACTTGATCAAGGTGTTTGAGACGTATGAAAGTACCAAAAGTTTTGAGATTCGCTCAAAGAAAAATATGATGCCATTTCTGATGTGAATGTGCAACTTCATTTGTACAAGTACAATACTTGCAAGATGAGTGAGAGCGATAATGTAATTGACCATTGTAACAAGATGCTAGTGATGACCAAGGATTTGGCAGCGGCTGCAAATGAGCTATCCGAGAATATGCAAATTGCTGGGATTTTGAATAGTCTCCCGAGCTCACTTAACATGGCTACAATAACTTTGAGGTTGAATGGAACTATTAAAAGTGCATCTCAACTTTCTGCGACTTTGGCTATGGAACATGATTTGGTTAATAGTCGAAGGCAGTTGGAGTTGAATATGGTGCAAGATGAGGAGCTTAAGTTAGCTCAAGGAAAATTTAAGTCAAGCTATCAAAATAAGGGACAAGGAAGGCTAGGTCCTTCGAAAGGAAGAGTTTTTAAGCCACATCAGCAAAAGAAGGAGTTTCCACTTGGAAGTTGTTATGCTTGTGGAAAGTATGGACATTTCAAAAATGAATGTCCCGAGAATCAAGAAGGAGATGAGGGCAAGGTTCAAGATCAAAAGGGGTAAAACAAACGTGAGTTTGTTAGGGTTATTGAATGCAATGATGGTCATAAAGCCATAGACATTAATGGATGGTGGATTGACTCTGGAGCAACCCGCCATATTGGGAAAACTAAGTGTTACGACCAAACTCAACACGCAAGTGCACGTGATCTCAAGTAATATAGATAGCAAATGAGATTCGTTCCTACAGGGACTCGTTGTATTGTCTAGTTAATTCACTCACCAATGTATGATTATTATTCGATGCTACGACAAATTAACAATTGGATTTTTGTTTATCACTACACTTACTCTGAGATTTATAACTAATTATCAATTACTTGAACTAAGAATTATGTCAAATTGCTTATGTGAATAAAACATGGGATTTTAACTTCATTAAACAATCCATCTATAGTCTCCACTTCCCTAGCCTTTTCATGTGATTTGTTAATACCTGATCGAATACACAAAACTGATATAAGCCAACCTTCGTTGCACAAATACCATCCTAAATAACATCCACAATAAAGATAAAAATCACTTAGTCTCCCAATGATGCCTAATCTCCATATGTCTATAAAGATTGAAACATAATGGTTGAAGTACAAGCATTCAATTGATCACATAGTCGTCATAAAACGGTTAGAGTTACGACACTAATTATGAATGATATTCTCACGCATAAACCTATGCTAGCATGGTAAGTTCTAAACTCCTATATTCACTTTCGCTTCAATAAGAATTAACACACAATTACAGGAGTTAGCTACTCTCCTATAACGAATGAAATCAACCATGATAGGATATCACATCAATCACACTATAGGCATCGAGAAGATTCAACAAATAAACTTCATGAATAAATCCGCTAAAACCCCATGACAACGAATTAGTTCATAATCAAACTAATCGTCACCATGGGTTCCAATGTAAACATGATAGAAGAAAATGAATAATGATTAAAATAAATATCGAGGGTTCTAAAGAATACACCCAAACCAAGCATCCACAAACTAGGAAGAATACAAGAATAAATTGAAAACTATCTTCTTCCTCGCTTCTTCGTGCTTCGAAACTCCGAAAATAAAATACGTGGTCAGACCTCCCTATTCGAGGGTTTTTCTTCCTTTATATAGGCCTCCAGGTGCAAGTAATTCGAAAGGAATTTTATTTTTTACTTTATCTCGAAAAATCAGCAAATCAGGAATTTCCCGACAGAACACCCGGCGCTGCCGCGCCACTCTATGTGTGAAACCGGCGCTACCGCGCCTCCTCGATACTCCCAGCGCTGCCGCGCCATAATCAAGCTCAAACACGGCGCTGCCGCGCCGTGCCTTCTGTTCAGCAAACTGGATTTTTTCCCTTTTCTTCATTATAACTCCGATTTGCGCTCCGATTGCTCCGCTTCATTCCTTTAACACCTGTGATTAATATTCCTGCACAAAAACCCTTAAAAGAGATCAAAAATACCACAACTCGAGTACAAACATTCGTTTTAAGCCAAATGGAAACGCTTTAAGTGAATAAAATATCCACTCATCACTAAGCAAGGCTTGATCGAGTTTGAGGAGTTGAAGAAGGGTGAACAAAGAATTTTTATGGGAAATAACACATACTTGGATGTGGTGGGGATCGGTTCTTATAGGTTGGATCTTGGGGATAGTGTGATGATCCTCAAGAATGTGATGTTTGCTCCTAGAATGAGGCGCAATCTTGTTTTTGTTCCTGCACTGCTTAAGAATGGATTGGAAGTGCGATTTTATAATAATCGAGTTTCAATCGGAAAGGATAAGAAGGTGTATGCTATGGGCAAGTATGAGCCCGATCATGAGTTGTTTAAGTTTTGAATATGTAATTTTATTTATGAATAATGGGCAAGTGTGGGCCCGGTCATGAGTTGTTTTAAGAATTAAATTGTGTTTTGAGTGTGTCAATAATGGGCATGTATGAGCCCGTGAAATGTTTGAGACATTTGAGGTTTTTGTTGGAGTTTAATCGATGATAATAATATACGGGTTTCTTGTTTAATTTTTTTTTTTTGTGTAATATTACATGTGTATGTATGACATGTAAGTTTGAGATGTTGTGAGAAAATAAATAAATTGTTGCCTACAAGAATGTTAAAAGTTTTAATGTTGCAACCAAGAAGTTAGAATAATTAAAGGCGAACAAGTTGTTTTCGAGGCTATGGAATATCTATTTTTGTAAAAATATTTAATCGTTTGGGATGCAGAATTGCAATCCGGTGCCATTCTTGTTGATCATGGAAAAATGATTAAGGTATTGTAATGTGACTCCGTGAACTTGGAAGTTTAATGTATGTTCAGTGGCAAGATGAAAATGACATGTTTTTTGTTATCACTAGTGATGTTTTTTTAAGTTGATGAGAGAAATTTAACTCAAATCTTATTTTAATATGTGAGAAAAGTGGGAGTTATATAGATATTTATCAAATAAGTCAAGTGGGAGATGTTGTAAATTTGACTTAATTTGAAAAATATAAAAAATAAAATGCAATAATTTGTATGGAGTTATAAATGTAATTATTGTAATATATTTGATTTAGGAGTTACAATGATTTTTGTGGGAGTTACAATATTTATTATTGTGGGAGTTACAATAATAAATATTGTAGGAGTTACAAATATTTTCTTTATCACATAGAGAGAATCATGGGACGGTTACTTCTTGAAGGGGTGGAAATAGTGCAAAGCATGCCTATAAATTGTGAGGTATTTCTCAATGAAAAAGCACACTTAACGTTTCTTGTTCCTAGCTCTGATTGGAATCCCCTTCCTTAGTTTCAATTTTACTCTTTAGTAAGTACATTAAATTTATTCATACATATTTTTTTATCTAACAGGTACAGCTTCAAAAGAAACATATACTAGTCCAGATAAGATGTTCAGTCTGTGCTAGTTGAAACGAGACAATTTTTCATGCTTTAATTGGGTGTCAGATTGATATGCGGTGTTGGAAAACTCTTAGCAGGGACATTCAGACTGAAGAAGAGATGAAATTTCCAATATGGCTAAAAAGAGTGCTGAGTACGAGGAGTAATAATCAAAGAGCTGATATCACACTATGTTAGGCGATCTAGCACGCCCGTAACGAGTTGGTCTAGAACAAAAAAGCCTCTATGGTGAATAGAGTAGTTGCAGCAGCGAAGGAGTAACTTACACAATGGAAATCAGCCCAATGATGGTCTATTAATACTCTTCTCCAACCAATGGTTTATGGGGATGGAGCTCTTGCTTGGGTTAAACCTCAACAAACACGATTACGGTTACGGTGGATGCAGTTACTTTGACGTTCGGGATGTTTTTGGTGTTGGACTGATTGCTAGAGATTGTGCAGGTGATTAAATCAAAGTTAAGTCGAAGTTATATCAAGGGATGGTTGTGCCAGAACTAGCCGAGGCAATTGCTATCAAGGAAGCTTTGAGTTGGATTATGCATATGGATTGGCTAGTGGTGATCCTTGAGTATGATTGCTTAGTTGCAGTATAGGCGATTAGAAGCAAAACACCGATGCGTTCTCGTTTTGGTGTGATTTGGTGTGATTATTGAGGAGTGTCGTCGGCACATCTAACAGTTAAACAATATTCATTTGTATTTATTAAATCGTCTGCTAATATGGCTGCTCATGAGCTTGCTAGGGCATCATATAGTTATCCTGATCGTATTTTCGATAGGAGTTTTGTTCTTATCGAGGTGAGAAATTGTATTGTGTCTGATTTGGTTCATTAATACAGCTTCCAGATTTTCGTTGAAAAAAAATAACCTTGCTTAAAAATATATAAAATCTCTCCTAATAACTAATTAATTTCCTTTTTCAGGTACGATACTTATATTTTGGCACTTATATTTTAATCCTCTAATTGTTCTAACTTATTTTTTGGTCCCTCTTTCCATTTATTAAAATAATATTATAATATTATTAGCTTTTCAAATAAAATATGTTAGCTTTTCTTTTTATCAAAAACTACTAAATTTCCTTTTTCACGTAGAATACAATATCTTTTATATTTTATCTAACTAAATATTCTCATTTTATAAAATTACAATGACAAATGTATTTAATATATAAAAAATAATATAATAATTACTAATAAATAACCAATTACCTTTTTCACTTTAAATACGTTACATTTTCTACTTTTTTCTTACTAAAACATATTCGGGAAGTTTTATTTAAATAAAATAAAATAATGGTATTATAATAACTAATAACTAACCGATTAACTTATTCAGCTCAGACATATCATCTTTTCTATATTGTTAAACTAAAATCTCTCTTCTAACAATATTACATGCAATATATATATATATATATATATATATATATATATATATATATATATATATATATATATATATATATATATATATATATATATATATATATATATATATATATGGACTGATTCAGGTGAGAACACGTATATGTTGGGGAACAATGAGAACATCACATTTCAAGTTATTTTAAAGGGCTCCGCCAGGGGCATCCAATACGAAAAAGTCTTATAATTCTACCCTCTATACATTCATCAAAAAAAATTTTAATTTTTTTTGAAAAAATTTAAAAAATGATGACGTGGCAGCAGTTTTTTTAATTTTTTTGTTAATTTTTTTTATAAATGGATAGAGGGTATAATTATAAGACTTTTTTGTGAAGGTGCTCCTAGCGTGACCCTTTAAAATAGCTTGAAATGTGGTGAACATATTGTTCTCACTGTTCTCATAGTAACATGTGTTCTCACTAGAGCGTGACCCTATATATATATATATAGAAAAAGGACCCTGAGATATATCTCATGGAACTTTTCCTAAGATATATGCAAAATATTCTTTAAATCTTGCTGGGCCCGCAGGGTTAATTAAAAATCTCTGAATTTACTAAAATACCCATCCTATTTTTATATATAAAAATTATGTATCTCAGGGAACTTACCTGAGATATATCTCAGGTTCCCTACTCTCATATATATATATATATATATATATATATATATATATATATATATATAGATAGAGAGAGAGAGAGAAGCAAAGACGGTGAAATCGATAAAAACGAGCAGAGAGTGATCGCTGAGAGACGAGAAGAGATAGAGGAATTGTATGTGTACGTGGGATGTAGATACAAGTTGTAACGTAATTATGTTTTAATTGATTAAGAGTATGTTATAACATAATCGTTAGATTGTAAATAAAATGCACGGTCGAGATTAGAAGTAGGTGTTCTTTATTGTTTTTTTTATATAAAGGTGTTCTTTATGGAGCAATATATATATATATATATATATATATATATATATATATATATATATATATATTATCAAATCATATCATTTAAAATTTTACGTATAAAGATAATGTATTTTACGTGAAAGAGGAAATCGATTAGTTATTAAAAAATAGAGAAGGTAACATGTTTTACCTGATTTTTTAATAGTTATTAGTAACTATAAGTAATTAAGTAAAAATAACATGTACCGTCATATAAGGGTAAATAAGTAAAATCAACAGGTAACGTACCGACCGACCAACCAACCAACCATTCTACCAAACTTTTAGTGTTTCGACTATTATATAATAGTATAGATTTTTAGAAAATGATAGATTTTAGTTTGAAAATATAAGAAAGATGATATGTTTTAGTTGAAAAACGTAATTCGTTAGTTATTAGTTATTATAAAATTATTTTATTTTACTTAAATAAAACTATATAATAAAACTATAATAAAACTATAAAAAATTTAATAAAATTATTAATAAAATTAATAATTTATTTTATTCGTTAATAATTTTATTTTATTTTATTTTAGTTATTAATTTTATTTTATTTAATAAAATTATTTTATTAGTTATTATAAGAAAGATGATATGTTTTATTATGTTTTATTTTATTATATAATAAAACTATGGAATAGGTTTTATTGGAAAAGAATAAAAAAATTAGAAAAGGTAACGTATTTTAGCTGAAAAGGTAATTGATTTTAGAAAAGAAAAAATTTTAGTTAGATAAAATATAAAAAATGATGCTTTTTTGGTGAAAATGGAAATTAATTGATTTTTGAAAAAGACAAAAGATAACATATTTTACAAAACAAAAATTTATTAGTTATTAGTAATTTTAAGTGATTTTTTTCTTTTATTAAATATTTTGGCTTATAGTCTTTTACAATGAGTATCTGTTCATTGACAAATCTCGTGGTAAGCGAGTATCGAACTAGAAACTCTGGGTCGACTAGAGATAAGCTCAACCAACTGAGATACTCAAATGATAATTTTTTAACGCAAAATATCCAGTTTCATATTGTTCATTTTAAGTTGGTTAATTGGAACCAAGGTTGGTTGTGATTTTTAATGATGTCACCAATAAAGCAAATTGAGGTAGTTCAGTTGGTTGAGCTTATCTCTAGTCGACCAAGAGGTTCTGGATTCGATACTCGTTTACCATAAGATTTATTAATGAACATCGTAAAAGGTTATAAGCCAAAAAATTCATCAAAAAAAACGGAGAGGTCACCAATAATGAACACCGTCACTTAAAAATTGAGAGAAATAGGAGTATATGGATACCGTAATGAACTATTAATGGGCCAGCCCTTGATATTAGATTTGGTTTGACTTAACACCGCGGACCAACCAATACTGACTGACTCCAGGCCCACTTAAAACTCTCTGATACACGATTTGAATTAAAATACTAAAATAATTAAGCGCAAGAAAACATTTTCGATACAACCGAGGAGCCAGAGACCATCTTCATTCTTCACAGCATTATAATCTCCGCCAATCTACGTTGGCGATTTATTCAATACCAGAAACTTCAATTAAATATATACACACACCTATACATACATACATCATCATTCTCTAAGCAGCTTTCATTACTTTTGTGATCATTTCTTGTCAGAAAAAGAGAAATGGCGGCTACGAGATCGATACAGAGTTCATTTGCAAACCCTAGCTTTGGATCTCTTCAGAGCCGCAAGAGTGTTGGATTTGCTTCTAGAGTGTTCGTTTCTAACAATGCTGCTAGGACATGTCAGCACGGTTCGGTACGGTTCGGTGTTGCGATCAACACTCCTCGTGCTGCTCTTCAAGTTGAAGACCTCCCTAAGGTATTCATTTACTCTCTCTCTCTCTCTCTCTCTCTCTCTCTCTCTCTCTCTCTCTCTTCCTTTTTTTTATTATGTAATTCATTCTTTTTTCTGCTTTTAGATGTTACTTTGATCCGAACGAGAATGATAATGTTTTACCGTGAGAACTCGTGAGAAGTGAATTGCGTTTAATAATTTATATTTTGAAATTTTGAATGAGATTGTGTTAGCGTGAGAACTGGTTTGCGTAGAAGTAAATTATAGAATGAGAATGTTTTAACATGAGAACTGGTTTGCGTGCAAGTAAATTATATTTCAAATGAGTTCGAATGAGAATATTTTAGCGTGCTTAGAGTAATTGATATAATTGACATGCGTAAAAATAAATGACATAATTGAATAATTTATATGAAATTGAGTAAGTCTCCGAGTTGAGATTTTTAGCGTTGGAACTTAGCCTCTTGTGAGGACTAGGCATATGTGTTGAAATAACTTACATAAGTTATAAATTGAATAATGATTTTGTGAATTATGATTAATTTTGAAGTTCGTAGTTTTCTTAGTAGGATGTTACTCTACATATGTATTTATGTAATGACTATTGTGTACAGGAAATTGAGAAGGTTGGTGATACATCAGTGAGTATATGGTCTAAGCCAACTGTTAAGCGAAAGACGAAGATTGTGTGTACAATTGGTCCTTCGACCGATACACGTGAAATGATATGGAAGTTGGCTGAGGCAGGGATGAATGTTGCGAGAATGAATATGTCTCATGGAGATCATGCGTCTCATCAGAAAGTTATTGATTTGGTTAAAGAGTATAATAACGAGCATAAAGATAATGTCATTGCAATCATGCTTGATACCAAGGCAAGTTTCAGTTGTTTCCAAAATATATATCTAGATTGACAAATCTCTACATAATGATTTATATTAATGATACATGTTAATGAGTCAGAAGGCTTTTATTCATATCAGGGTCCAGAGGTCAGGAGCGGTGACTTGCCTGAACCAGTAATATTAGTACCTGGCCAAGAATTCACATTCACAATTAAAAGGGGAGTCGGCACAACTGATTGTGTCAGTGTTAACTATGATGATTTTGTCAATGATGTTGATGCCGGTGACATGCTGCTTGTTGATGGTAAGTCATAATGCTCTGTATCTCCTTTGCATAGCTGTATTATCTGAGTTACCATTGCAATTATTATTTTTATAATGCAGTTGCCATACTACATGATTGACATTGCTTACTACTGTCACTCTGTCAGCTTCTATGTGCAGCATGACCATGCATGATTTCCATAAGATTGTTCGATAACATTAAATTCATTTTAAATTAAATGAATTGAGTTGTCATCAATTTCTCAATATTTTTCTTGAATCCGAATGACTTGGAACTAAATCCAATCTAAATTTAAACTCTTTTGGTTATTCAAACACGTCATTGCACAAATCCAGAATTTAAAATGAATTCCAGGTTCCCAAACAAGCCGTAAGATCTTGTTCTTGAAATATGTAGCCAAACATCCAGTTAGCATGCTGATTCAGTTAATCATTTGTAGTTGTTTAATGCAACACAATTTTAATAAGCAGTGTTTCTTGTAGTTTTGTAAGTTAATGCGAACATTAAGTCGATAGTTGGTACCCCCAGTAGTTATCCCTATCATATCTACAATATGATTACAAGAGATTCTGAACTTACATATTTGGAGCTTAAAATACTATGACAGTAAAGACAGTCCTGACGTAATATCCACAAATCAAAGTGCTAGGGACAGTCTCTGCTATATATATGAAAGATAATGATTGGCTTTAACTGTATGGTTGTATCACATCATCTGCTCAATGTTGTAGGTGGTATGATGTCATTAGTGGTCAAATCCAAAGATGAAGATTCAGTTAAGTGTGAAGTTGTTGATGGAGGCGAGCTCAAATCAAGAAGACATCTAAATGTTCGGGGGAAAAGTGCTACATTGCCATCCATCACTGGTTAGACCTTTAGACCCAATGATGGCTAATTGGCTACCTTTTATAATGGTTTCTGTTTAAATTTAGGCGATTGTTGAGCTGTTTGTTTGTACATGAGGCTAACTGGTTCTACTGATGTGCATTGCAACAGAAAAAGACTGGGATGATATCAAGTTTGGAGTGGACAATAAAGTTGACTTCTATGCTGTTTCCTTTGTTAAAGATGCTGAGGTGGTGCATGAATTGAAGGCCTACTTAAAAAGTAATTTTTTTGTGAAAGTAGGAACTCAGACTATCGTCATAAAACCAATGTATACTATTTCGGTTCTAACTATACTCATATTTTCATGATTTTATTGATAGGTTGTGGTGCGGATATACATGTTATTCCAAAGATTGAAAGTGCAGATTCCATACCAAACCTGCATTCTATAATTGCTGCATCCGATGGGGTATATTATATATTCATCTGTTTAAATTTACCTTTGAGCTGAAACTTTTTAGCATGGGGACTTTGCTGGCAATGCATAAATAATACACTCATGTAACTCACCACTTTATTAGAAAATATATTAAGCACCTTGCTGGATCTCTTGTGTTAATGTTTACCCTAATTGTGCATTTCCTTAACTCTATGGGATAAAAGTTTTATTATGCTGCTCTTTTAGGCCATGGTTGCTAGAGGAGATCTTGGTGCTGAGCTTCCAGTTGAGGAGGTCCCATCATTGCAGGTATAACAACATTTGCTATATTTAATGGCCAGAAGTGTGCATATAGAGTGATACATGTTAAATTCACTCTATACACAGAAATTGACTTTTCTATACCACAGGAAGAGATAATTAGGTTGTGTCGTAGTATGGGAAAAGCTGTTATAGTGGCAACAAATATGCTGGAAAGCATGATTGTTCATCCGACGCCGACACGAGCTGAAGTATCAGACATTGCGATAGCTGTTAAAGAGGGTTCTGATGCGGTTATGCTTTCTGGAGAAACCGCCCATGGGAAGTAAGTCACTTTGTATGAATCTTCTCGTTACTGGGACAGTGATTTGCTTGTAATTGCTAGACCTGTTCATGCCAGTGGAGACCAATATATTTGAAGCTACCATATTATGTCTGATTGAATTTTCTCCATTTGTAATCTTTATCATGCATATGAGGAATTTCTGGGTTTCATGAGATCTTAATCATGTGGAAAAAACATATGACAATATTGGTAGGTTAATTTAGAAGATATGTACTGCCGTTGTGTTTAATGACCAGAGATTCTTCCATTTTGCATACTTGCATTTGTTGTTCATCTTTCTTACAACTGCAATCGTATTTAAACAGTCAGGGACTTTGGAGAGTCTCGACTTTTTTGAATTCATTGAATTCTGAATGCAAAGAAAATTTACCTTTCTAATACTGAAGTTATACAATTCACGAATTTACTGTCTGCAGATTTCCGTTGAAAGCTGTCCAAGTCATGCATGCAGTTTCCCTGCGGACTGAAGCAACTATTGTTGGTGGGGAAACACCACCTAATCTAGGAAAAGCATTTAAGGTAATCCATTTTCTGCTGTCACTTCCACTCTTTTACATAACTCAGCACCTATTTAAATTATAATATATTTAACAGCAGTACTGATGCATAGTTGCATGATCAATGCTGTGCTTTTGGACAGAACCATACAAGTGAAATGTTTGCATTTCATGCCACAATGATGTCTAACAATCTGAAGGCCTCGATTGTGGTGTTCACCAGGACTGGTTCCATGGCTATCCTTCTCAGCCATTATAGACCTTCTGGAACCATTTTTGCCTTTACAAACGAGTAAGTTTTAAGACTTTATCTTAATCCAAATAGCACTTGAAATATAAATTTTAACTTGTAGAAATGAAAAATTGTTCTATACCGTTTTCCTGGAAATTATTTATTTATTGAAGTTTTATTGACTTCAGTATCTGAATGGTGCATGATTAAAAATTGATATAGTCCATTATCCTTCAAGCAAGCATAATAGCTAAATGTTGTAAATTATTTTATCATATTTCCCTTGATGTCTGGTTATAATCATAATAGCTAGCTGTGGCTGGATATATCATTGTATCTACAGGGTTGACTTATTTTGTAAGCATAAAGTTGTTTTTACTTATTGAAAGGATTTTTGATGTGCAGGAAAACGGTACAGCAGAGGTTAGCTTTATATCAAGGAGTTACCCCTATATACATGCCGTTCTCAGATGATGCAGAAAAGACCTTTGCAGATGCATCAACTCTCTTGAAGGTAAACTTCGTTGTAGTAATATTATACAGATTTATTCACAATATTTGAATCTAAGGAGTCGTCATTTCTGCTCTTAGGAGTCTGTAAAATGTGCTTTATGATGGATTGTCATGTATTCTAAAGTTAAAAGTGACTGTTTCCTTTCCTCATTCAATATTCTAGACTTAATTGCAAGTATCCAGCTGTGGATGCTACTTTGCCAGTTCATTTTCAAATCAACCTTATGGATTCTTATAAAATTTGGTGTGACACATGTACAGGAGCAAGGGATGGTGAAGGAGGGAGAACAAGTAGCGCTTGTGCAGAGTGGTAAACAGCCCATTTGGCGATTACAGTCCACCCACAATATCCAGATCAGGAAACTGTAACAGGGCAAAAAATTTTGGAAGTGCAGAAGATTATGGCTCCCTTGAATTTGGTTGACTGCTGATTACTTCCTTTTCCGTTTGTCACATTGAGTATAATTTTGCTTGTACTATGAAGCCTTTCCCCTGTCATCCATGTGCACTCTCTTGAATCCTGTCAGCTCAGTTTTTTTAGTTATTTTGTTTGTAATCCTTTAGTTACAATTGTTAAATTAACAAGAACTTGTTGATTACCAAAATGATATTAAAGTTCATTTTTTTCTCAATGAAAGTTTTCAAACAGTCTTTATAGGGGTGATTACGTTACTGGGTACATAGCGTTCATTGCTTTATGAGAAATGCTAGTCCCCAAAATAATTCCCAAAACGGTTCCCAAAAGCTTAGTTGGCAAGTTCTAATTGGATAAGTATTTTATAAATAAAGAAACCCTCCATGTATTCATATGAGCCCACTAATTAAAAGATGCCATTTGGCATTTGGGAACAATTTTGGGATCCCTAGCATTGCTCATGCTTTATATTTGGTAAACATTGTGCTTTTAACAGCTTCAGCTGGCTTTATTAATTGTTTAGTCAGGTATGTTGATCCTCTATAGATTTAGGTAACTACTTACCTAATTGAACCATCGACTCGTATCTATGAGTCTGACTTCCTACCAAACAAATCTGTTCTTGTTTTCTTTTCTTCCAGTGTTAAGAAGACTTGCAGGGAATTTTTTCTTTCACTATTTAATATGAGTATCCTGGGCCTGGACATCCTCAGGTAACAATCCTGAGGTTAAGACATAATACACTACAAATCAGGAATATTATTGTAAATATAAGAGGATAATTTCTATTATTACAAAAATGTCACTCACCATTTATATTAGAAATCAATATAACCTCAGGTACTGAGGTCAACCTCATGGCCATTTTTCTCATTTAATATTTACTTAATTTACTATCAACTTTAGTGCTCAATTAAGAGAGAGATATCTTTGTTTGAAGCTCTAATTTGTTTTTTTTATTGATATTTTTAAGTAATTTTGTATTAGCTTTGTTGGTCTTTTATGGGAGAAATTTTTTTATTCAAAACTCAGAAGCAGGAATACATTTAGATTTATAAACAGCAAGAGGTCTTTCATATCTAATGTTTCTTATTCCTCCCTATATAAACATATTAGATGCTGTTCTTGACAGCTGAACTAAAACTTGTATCTAGCAGGCTATTCCAGAGCATGATCACCCCATAAATAGGTGTAGTCTTGATATTCGGAAGAACTTGAGAGATTAATGCATTTGGTGAAATATAACCACCGCGTGCTGCTGCAGAAGCCGCTGGTAATCCGAAATATCTGACTGAGAGACGGAGTTGCAGCAGCCCATTGTCTCCACCTTGCCAAAAGATTTGTAGCAGCAATGCCTGTGTAATAACACTGTGGGTTGTAGAACTGTATCCAAACGTAGTCAAAAGGTCCAGTTTGTAATGCAGCATTTAGTTTAGCGTCAGGGATAGGACATTGTGGTGCTGCTGATATGTAGACTTTCCTTTGTAGCGTGTTAAACACTGAGAGAGCTCAAGCAAGATCATCATAGTAAAGACTAGTTGAGAATGTGGTGATGTTGCATAAAAGAGTTGATTTTTTGTAAATGAAAGCGCAAACCTCACTAGGTTAGTGTTAGAAATTTTGGATGGCTGACCTCAGGTCAAGTCAGACATTTTACAAGTTACATAGTAAACTTCCCGGTGCGTTTGGAAATTTGAACTTGGAGGCTTCTGGAAATTCATTTATAGGTAGACATGCACAAAATGCCCCTGTCCGAAAATCCAGCCCAGCCAGATCCGGTAAAGAAACGGAAAGAGCCCGGTCTGGAAAAGCTGCCCTGATCTTAGAGCTCTCCGTAACATTTTTCTAGTTATTCGAGATCCCCGGCGTTTCTTTCCGGACATTCGGGTCTCACATACTACTCTGTTGATAGTCCTTTTCCTTTTCTTCCAACTGGATTTCATTTAATCAGGTTTTCGAACAAATCAGTTCTTAATTTGTTTTATTTCCAATGTTTAGAGGACTTGCATGCAACTTTATTTACTTTTTAGTAATATTTACAATTAGTAAGTCAGACTTGCATCAACTTTATTTACTTTTTAGTATTTACAAGTAATTCAGTATCAAGTTTGATGGCCAAAATATGTAAGAAATCTCTTTATTCAAAACTCAGAAGCAGAAGTACAATCAGATTTATTAAGAACAAGGGGGTTTTGATATTTAATGTTGCATGTTTCTCCCTAGTCCATAAAACATTTTAGATGCTGTTCTTGATAGCTGAACTAAAACTGGTATCAAACAGCTTATTCCACAACATGACCCCACCATAACTTGGTGTAGTCTTAATACTTGGAAGAACTTCAGAGACCAATGCACTCGGTGAAATATAACCACCACTAGGTGCTGCTGCACTAGCCGCTGGCAATCCAAGAAAAATTTGGCTGCTTGACGGAGTTGCGGCAGCCCATTGTCTCCATCTTGCCAAAAGATTAGTAGCAGTGCCTGTGTAATGACACTGAGGGTTGTTGTAGAACTGGATCCAAACGTAGTCGAAAAGTCCGGTTTGTATTGCAGTATTCAGTTTAGCGTCAGGGATAGGACATTGTGGTGCTGCTGACAAGTATACTTTTCTTTGTGGTGTGCTGAAGCCCGAGAGTGCCCGGGCAAGATCATCATAGTAAAGATTCGAACCGTGTTCGATGTCAAAGTCTATCCCATCTAAGATGGCGCTTCCAAAAGGACGAGAAGCTGATTGTCCACCTAAGAAGTTGTTGTAGAGGTAAGTAGCTACTTGCCTAGCATCAGCAGGAGAAGACATGCTTGTCACCGAGTTTGAACCGCCGCCAAGAGAGAGGAGGACTTTGATACCATTTCTTTGGCAAGTGGAGATAACGTTACTCAAAACAGTGCAGCCGTTGGTGCTGGGAGTGCAATGGCTAGCAACATTTAGGACCGGAGTTCGGCCACTCCCAAAGGTGGTTAAGAAAGCAATGAGTACATAATCGTAGTTCCCCGAGGCACAAGTGGAAGCCAATGTGCCTTCGTTCCCGCTCTGTCCCCAATAGATGGCGATTCCAGCGCCTTGGGAGGAATGGAAAAGTGCAAAAGTGAATGTAAAGAAGAGCAAAAAGAGTTTTGCAGAAATGCTTGCCATGTTTGAGGGTAAAATTGTTTGATGTAGTTCCATGGCAATAGATGGACATTATATATGCTTGCAAATATGCTGATTTGAAGTGTTACATAAAGGAGTTGAATTTTTTTACAGAAAAGAGTTGAATTTTTTGAAATTGATAGGTTGAAAACAGAGGGGGGCATCTTCCACGAAAGATGTTCGTCACGGACAAGCTTGTATTTGGTTTTTTGTGACCGACTTATCTCGCTAAGTGTTAGAAATTTGGGATGGTAGACCTCAGGGCAAGACTTCAAGTCAGTCTTCCATTTGGAAAATAAGCTCTACTGCATTTTGAAACTGAGAGGCCTTCTGGATATTCTTTAGTTCTAGGATTGAAATCTTATTCATCCTTATTAAGTATTAAGATCAATCATCCACGACAAACTTATTAAACTCGACACATTCTAGCATTCGGCATAGCATACCATCGTATTATGAGCATAAAATGTTATTATGTTTACTATTTATTTTTTTCTAATGAAGGTCCGAAATACGTTACACAAATAACACATTCAAAGATACATGTTTTAGGAATGCATTGTGCTTGCGGCCATTATGTACATACATAATAGTACTACATTTTTACTACATTTTTCGATGTATATCGATATAACAGATTTTTTTTGAAACAATTATTGCTGGGAGCATTCTGTTTTCCAACAAATATATTTGTTGGGGAATATGGGTAATTACTTGGATTTTTCTGAAGTCGTGTGAACACTTTCAGATTGAAGTTATTTGTGGTTCACCCAAATAATTCAATCGGATAAAGTCAGAAATTCTGCAAGAAGAGAGAATGTGTTTTGCTGTGAATTTCAAATGAACCCGTCCAGAAAATGATCAATGCCACACCTATATATTGATGTCAACAGATGTGTCTTTTGCCAATAGACACATCTCAAGATGTGTCTTTTGCCAAAAGACACATCCCATTTCCAACAGTCATGTCCAATGCTAATAGACACATCTCAAGATGTGTCTTTTCCCAATAGACACATCTCATTCTAGCAGATGTGTTTGATGCCAATAGACATGTCTCATAAGCAATAATTTTGAAATCATAACGAACTCGAACAGAGCATGCACTCCGCATTCTCCCGACTTGTTCGATGTAACATTACGATTACATTGATCAACTAGCCAATCCAATTACACTAAAATATCCAACAATCCTCCCCCATTTTAGCGTAATCCATGATTAACTAAACAAAATCACAACAAACAACAAACCTATGCATAAATGAAATATCATGACGATTGAATTTCACATTAGTATATTACACATTCCAAATATTCGAATACCAAGGTGTCACTATGGATTGAACCTTGGTTATTCATAGTGAATACATGAAGATAATATACACATAAATTTACATTCTCAAATGTTCTTACTCAACACTATGTTTTACTAGCCTAGTGTCCTAATCCTTCTTAAGCATATCAAAGCCAAGTCCAAGCTTCTTGAAGCGGCTAAACTTCATGCTCAAATAGGTAGTTCTTTTATTCTCGCACCTGCATATGCAATTTTTCAAAAGAACAATTAAGAAGATAAACTTCAACCTCCTTAACTTGCAGGTCTGAACACTTACCTTGGGATGATGCTTTAATGTGTTCCAATCTCTAGATGTTAATCTTTCCACATTGAATTCAGCACCTAATGTCATATTAGATGGGAATTGGGTATCTCAACATGAGAGGTTATTCGATGGACTTTAATCCCATCCCCACAGCCGACTTGTGCACAAGATCTCTACTCAACCCTTTGGTTAGATGATCGGCTAAATTATGTTGAGTTCTTATAAACTCCACTGATATAACACCATGCGTGATAAGCTCACGAATCATGCTATGTCTAACACCTAAGTGTCTAGACTTGCCTTTGAACACTTGTCTATAAGCATTAGACAAGGCAGACTCACTATCACATCTGATAGATATGGGTGATATCGGTTTAGGCTACAATGGAATCTCATAAATCAGATTTCTTAACCATTCAGCTTCTTTACCAGCCGCTGATAATGCCACAAATTCAGATTCCATCGTTGAATCAGTAATGCAACTCTGTTTCTTTGATGCCCAAGAGATAGCACCTCCCCCAAGTAGGAATACCCATCCACTTGTGGAAGAATGATCTTCCTTATTGGAAATCCAACTTGCATCTGAATGACCTTCAATAATCGAAGGAAATCCAGTATATGTCAAACCATAATCCATGGTTCCTTTCAAGTACTTGAACACTCGGCTTAAGGCTTGCCAATGATGTGAACTTGGTTTGCTAGTATACCTACTAAGCTTTCCAACAGCATAGGCAATATCTGGCCTAGTGCTTATCATGGCATACATGAGACTACCAATAGCCCTTGAATATTCAAGTTGTGATACTGCAACACCTGTATTAGGTAGGAGTTTAATACTAGGATCAAGAGGAGTGCTAACAGGAGAACAATCCTTAAAGTTAAATCTTTTCAGAATCTTCTCAATATAATGAGATTGAGAAATTGAAATGCCATTGTTCTCACGCTTGATTCTTATACCAAGAATCACCTCAGCCTCCCCCATGTCTTTCATATCAAAATTAGATGACAAGAACTTCTTGGTTTTATCCACTTGATTTTGGTCAGTACCAAAAATCAACATGTCATCCACATATAAACAAATTATAACTCCTTTACCAGAAGCATCAAATTTGCTGTATACACACTTGTCTGCTTGGTTAAGAAAATAACCGTTAGACAAGACCACAATATCAAATTTATCATGCCAATCCTTCGGTGCTTGTTTCAGACCATAAATTGATTTCTTCAATTTACACACCTTATTTTCACAACCAGGCATAACAAACCCTTCGGGTTGCTTCATATAAATCTCTTCATCTAATTCACCATTCAAGAATGCAGTTTTCACATCCATTTGGTGAATGACAAGGTTGTGTATAGCAGCAAGTGCTATTAACAACCTAATAGTAGAGGTTCTAGCAACAGGAGCATAAGTATCAAAATAATCAATCCCTTCTTTTTGTCTAAAACCTTGGATTACCAATCTGGCTTTAAACTTATCTATGGTACCGTCCACCTTCATTTTCCTTTTGAAGATCCATCTGTTTCCCAATGCCTTACAGCCAGGGGGCAGATCACTCAATTCCCAAGTATTATTATTCATGATAGAATCCATTTCATCTTGGATAGCTTCTTTCCAGAATGCAACATCCCTAGATTTCATAGCTTCGCTAAATGTATTTGGATCCTCCTCAATAACAAAACAATATTGGTATTGATATTCAATTTCATCTCTAGAGCCTTCTGCTAGATAAAGATGAAAATCATCTCCAAAAGACTTTGCTTTTCTACCTCTAGTGCTTCTCCTTGGTTCAGACGGTCCATTCACATCTTCAGTAGAAACTGAGTTCCTACTAGAAGAATTCTGAAGCATGTCCCTTGGTCTAGGTATAGATGTAAATCTTTCATCAAATATAGCATCCCTGACTCGATAATCGAGTTCACAGATACATAGTCATTAGATTCTAACACGTAGAATCTATATGCTATGGAATGCTCAGCATAACCAACAAATATGCAATCTATACCTCGTTCACCCAAGTTTCTTCTTTTGGGTTCAGTGAGTCTTACAACTGCTATACATCCCCAAACTCTCAGAAAACTCAATTTTGGTGACTCTTTATACCAAAGTTCATAAGGGGTAATCTTATTCCTCTTGCTAGGAATTCGATTCAATAAATAACAGGCTGTTAACATAGCCTCACCCCAAAAACCCTCACTCAATCCCGAGTAGGATAACAAGGAATTAACCATTTCTTTCAAAGTCCTATTCTTTCTCTCTGCCACACCATTTTGTTGTGGTGTATAAGGAGCCGTGGTTTGATGTATTATACCAGTAGATTGAAAATAAACTGGATCATAATACTCACCTCCTCTATCAGTACGTAGATTTTTAATCATGGTACTCTAATGTAGCTCTACTTCTTCTTTATAAATTTTAAAGAAGTCAAGAGCTTCATCCTTAGCATGCAATAAATATAAATAGCAATATCTAGTAGCATCATCAATAAAAGTAACTACATACTTTTTATTTCCTAATGATGGTGTAGAATGGAAATCACACAAATCACTATGAATTAGTTCTAAAACATCAGACACCCTATTAACCTCTTTAAATGGCATTCTGGTTATCTTCGTTAACATGCATGTTTTGCATTTTTCATTATCTAAATCAATGGCAGGTATGAGACTCATTTTTGACATATCCTTTATTCTTTGGTAATGTACATGTCCTAGTCTAGCATGCCATAATTCATGTTTATTCAAATCATTGCTAGTACTAGTAGAAGCCATGCAAGCAGATTCATCAATGAATGGAGTATTTACATTCAACATAAACATACCATTACACAAATAGCCAAAGCCAACAAAAGAGCCATGTTTTGACAATATATATTTGTCACTTTCATAAACTTGTTTATATCCACAATTGTTCAATACAACACCAGACAAGAGATTCTTCCGAATCCCAGGAACATACAACACTTTATTTAACAATATACATTTGCCAGAAGTAAAAACTATCTTGACATTTCCTAGTCCTTTGATCGGTTCAGTTGCAACATTTCCCATCTTTAAGACAGATCCATCTTTGATTGGTTGAAAGTCTATGAACCAACGAAGATCTTTGCATACGTGACTCGTTGCTCCTGAATCAATCCACCAAGCAACATTGTCATCCTGCACATAAAATGCCTCAGATATTAGTGATACATAATTCTGACCAGAATTATAATTGTGTATTAAAATCTGACCTTGTTGCTTTTCTGGATCCTTGGATCCACTTGGACCAGCAATCTGCTTTTCTTGCTTGCCTTTACCAACCCGACAATCCTTCTTGAAATGTCCAGGTTTGCCACACTTCCAACATGCCATCTTAGGCCTTTTATTGGAAGAATTGTTGTTGTTGTTTCCTTTAAACTTTCGTTTATCACCCTTGCCATTCTTAGAATTCTTGGAAGATCCACCATCTTCAACCATATTCACAGAAGAGTTACCGACTTGGTTCTTTCCCTTAGGATTATTCTCAATTTCTTGAGTCCTCAAAGCCTCTTCAATTCTGAAGTGACTTCCAAGTTGAACAAGAGTCATATCATCTTTATTATGTTTCAAGGAGTGTTTAAAATCCTTCCATGATGGTGGTAGTTTGTCTATAACACCAGAAACTGAGATAGATTCATCCATCTTCAGATTGTGTTGGGCAAACTGCCCCAGAATCCTTAACAATTCATTGTATTGTTCCATCACTGGTCTAGAATCGACCATTTTATAATTCATAAAATTACTAACCAGAAACTTCTTACTAGAAGCATCTTCTGCCATGTACTTGGATTCAAGAGAATCCCACAATTCTTTCGCTGACTCAACATTTTGGTATATATCGAAAAGGGAATCAGACATACCGTTTAAGATGTGGCCGCGACAGATGTAGTCATCGTTTTCCCACTTGCATCGCTTCCTAGTCTGTTCAGCGGTTTCATTTTCGATCACTTCTGGAATGGGGGTACTCAGAACATACACAACTTTCAGCGTGGTCAACAGAAAATGCATCTTTTTCTGCCATCTTCTAAAATCCTGGCCCTCAAACTTGTCCAGTTTTGCAAACTTGCTTGTCATGTCTTTTGCAGATTCTGCGTTCGCCATCTTCAGAAACAAATGACTTCAATCTTTGTTGGGGAATATGGGTAATTACTTGGATTTTTCTGAAGTCGTGTGAACACTTTCAGATTGAAGTTATTTGTGGTTCACCCAAATAATTCAATCGGATAAAGTCAGAAATTCTGCAAGAAGAGAGAATGTGTTTTGCTGTGAATTTCAAATGAACCTGTCCAGAAAATGATCAATGCCACACCTATATATAGATGTCAACAGATGTGTCTTTTGCCAATAGACACATCTCAAGATGTGTCTTTTGCCAAAAGACACATCCCATTTCCAACAGTCATGTCCAATGCTAATAGACACATCTCAAGATGTGTTTTTTCCCAATAGACACATCTCATTCTAGCAGATGTGTTTGATGCCAATAGACATGTCTCATAAGTAATAATTCTGAAATCATAACGAACTCGAACAGAGCATGCACTCCGCATTCTCCCGACTTGTTCAATGTAACATTACGATTACATTGATCAACTAGCCAATCCAATTACACTAAAATATCCAACAATATTCATGTCATTACTTCAGTAAGACACGAGTGGATTATCTTGACAAATTCCAACAATTGTTGGCAAATCATTGTCTAACTCATTAGTTAAACAGTTAAACTACATAAGTCAAGTAGTATCATCTGAACTTAATTTAAATACAATATACACATTACGGTTTAGAAAGCAAGGCGTCAATGTGATTACTAAGGATTTTAAGTCATCATACCAGTCCTACCAGAGGAGCAAGGGGTATAAACGTTGAAAATTTATCTTAAACTGGTGCCATTTTGTTCGTTACCACTTCACTATTTATAATTTGTTTTCATTTTTATAGGAAAACAAACTCCTGTAGAATATCAAATGAAATTTAAGTCATTGGGAAAACTTCAGGAAAAAATAATAATTATAAAGTAAATAAACTAGTAGCGGTAAAGGCAATCCAGTGTTCAAGTAAATCATCAGTACTCCTATAATATAATAAAAAGACTAGTTTTATACCCGTGCGATGCACGGATAACTTTATTAATATTTTTTAGTATAATTTTGATTATAATTTTTTTCTTGTAAAATTAGCTTTATAGCATTTTTAATAGTTTGTTTTTACTTTATTAATAATAATATATATGTTATATGGTTTGTAGTATACATTTGTTTTTTTTCCTTGTAAATGGCTTTTCTATAATTTATATTTCAAAATTAATTAGGCCAACATATTTTTTAGCATTTCATAATTATTTTTGATTTTTTTATTTTATTAGATTACATATGATATACTTAAAACATATAGGTACTATATTCGTGTAACAAATATTTTTTAATCTTTTTGATTATGTAATTTAATGATCATCTTAAAATTTTTAGATCTTTCGTTATAGTGTTTTTTTATAGTTTTTCAAGATATTTTTTTAACTTTTTTTAAAATATGTGTGGTATTAAATTTTTTTATTTGTTTGAATAATGTTATTTTTTCATGTTAATTTTATATTTTTGCCATGTGTGGTGTTTATTATGTGTTTTTGTTTAGAGTAATCTTAGGAGTTTTTATGTTGTATTATATTTAGATATTAATATAAATTTATTTTGTGTGTTTGAATTGGTTTCTAATTTAAAATATGTTCATTTATTGATTTGAGTTCACATTTTTAATTTAAAATTTTTCTTTGCAAAATAAGAATTTGTTTATATGTTGATTTGTGCTCACATTTTTTTAATTTAAGTTTTAGAAACATATTTGTTGTCAAACCTAAAAATAGAATATTTAATGAGTTTTACTAAAATAATTTTTTCTTAAACCACTTTTATTTGGTAAACGATTTTTTTTAAAATTATATTTTAAAGTTTAGCTTGACATATATTTTAATATTTCATATTTTTAGGGTGTGTTCTTCTATTTTATTAGAATATATACAATATACTTTAGACGACATGTATAAACATATTGGTTTAACTAATCTTTATATATATATATATATATATATATATATATATATATATGTGTGTGTGTGTGTGTGTGTGTGTGAGAGAGAGGATTATATAATTGTGAACACACAAATTTGTACTATATTTTTATATTTTTGTGTTGATTTATTATTTGTTTTAAGTGCATTATATTAAAGTTTATTATTGATTTTAGTTTTCTAAAGTTAGATATTTTTTGAATTGGTGTTTTTTTTTGTAGATTACATTTTGTTGAATTTTGGTGTCATTTCTAATTATGACATGTTTTTATTACTTTTTTAATATCTTATTTTACCATATATTTTCTTAAAGATTTTTTTAATTAAATGTAAACTCTTGTTTTTTAAAAAATTATTTTGAATTGAAATTCTGATGGTATGATTTGTTTACTTTTTTTGTTATATATAAAGAATGAATTTGAGGCTTATTTTTAATTATGGTATTTGCTATTTTGTCCTTTTTTCTTAATTTTAGAAACATATTTGTTGTCAAACCTAAAAATAGAATGTTGAATAATTTTTATTAATATAATATTTTTCTTAAAACACTTTTATATGATAAACGATTTTTTTTCTAAATTATATTTTAAGGTTTAGCCTAACTTATATTTTAATGTTTCATATTTTTGGCATGTTTTTTTTATTTATTAGAATATATGTAATATAATTTGGACATGTGGGAACTTATTATAATTTAACATATCATTTCCAATTATGACAAGTTTTTTTATTACTTTTTTAATATCTTGTTTTACTATATATTTTTTCAAAAAAAAATTGTTTTGCAATTAAATGTAAATTCTTGTTTTGCAAAAAAAAATTGAATTGAAATTCTAATGGTGTTTTTTGTTTACTTGTTTATTATATATAAAGAATGAATTTGCGATTTATAAATTTTGTGCTACTACAACTCTTTTTCCTAGAATTTACTTGTTTTATGACTTTTTTAATAATTAGGTTTTCTTGAAACTCATTTTTCTGGTAAGGTTTTTTATGAAATTTAATTAAATTATTAAATTATTATAGGATTTTTTGTGGTTATTATATTTAGAATCTCTATAAATTATTTTATTTTAAATTTTCGGATTGTTTTTTAATTTATTTACAATTTTAGTACCGAATCTAGAATCTTTGCTAAATAATAAAATGTTAATTTATTAATTTGTGTTGACTTAATAACGTTTTTTTAATAATTTGGTTTTTTACATGTGTTATTTTAGTGCATTCTTTTTAATCTGTTTGTTTGGTCTTTTAAATCAATACTCTGGCCCATTTCTAATTTCTACTAAACTTACTTTTTAACCCTAACAACCAGACGACCACCTAAACCTCCTTACGCCAATTATATATACGACTAGCTTCTAACCCGTAATGCACGACTCCTTTTTTTAATATCTATAGTTATATCATTTTTTTAATTTTATATGTTATTAATTTACATTTCAAATTGTTGTTAAAAAATTAATATATATAAGATTTTACACATTCAATTTAATATTTATATTCTATCTTGAATTTTTAAAATGTGATTTGAACGATTTGACAACCATGTGAAATTAACAAAATAATCTTTAATTTTGTAATGGTTTAACAATTATTTTCCAATTAAACCTACGCAGAAACAAAAAAGATAAGAAATTGACGATTTTTTACGTTGAAAATTCTATTCGTATGAAATTTTCTTATAATTCATTTTGATTATGAAAATACCCTTGTTATTATTTGAAGATGGTTATACTAACAACCAAATACAATTTTAATAATAAGTGTAGGAGATATTTCATCTAAAACTTTGATAGTCGGTAGTCTGGTCCTCCGCACGACAAAATAAATAAGAAATGTTAGATCTTAAAATAAATAAATGAAAACCGTTGGATCTAACATAAAAAATATTTAATATTTTAATATGTTATAAACTAAAAAGTATATTATATTGAATACAAAAAGGTGTATGTCAATGATTTACATTATATATAATTATGTTTTTTACATTAAATATCGTTATCAATGTATGTCTTCTACATTGAATAGGATTAATGCAAAAATTCGTAATTAGATTTTTTCTTGAGATTTTGAGTGTTTCCATTTGAATGATAATTATTAAATCATCACTAAATTAAAGATAATTTTATGAGTTTCGCGTGGATTGTAAAATTCACTAGTACAAAACTGACCATTTACGTCGCCTCTTTTACGTCGCACATAAAGATAGGCGACATATATAATACTTTATACGTCGCATTTTTAAAAGAGCGACGTATATAACCCTTTTGAAACTATTTTTTACGTCGATTCAGGTTAAAATCGTCATATATTGTCAACATATACGTCGGTTACCTTTTAACCGTCATATAAAGTCTTACTTTTTACGTCGCACATACAACAAAGCAACATATATAAACTCTTTTTACATCGGTCTTTTTAAAGCCGACGTATAAAATTGTAATTTACGACGATATTTTTATCAACCGACGTATAAACTTTTTTTTAACCTAGGACTTTAGACGCTTTACTCTTTTATTTCTCCACTATCCCTACATTCAACCCGCTCTCCCCTCCCTTTCCGTTCAATTGATTCTTTTGGATAATCTGTTCAACGCCAGTAGCCGTTCTTTAGTCTTCAAATCTTTCAGTGGCGGCGAAGAAGCCAACACTTTTGGTGGGTTTGTTGAGAAGATTGGATCTCGAATTGGGCTTTTTCTCAAACCAATGCCACTGCCTCCGATATCGAAACCGAAAATGGATGATGTTTCTTTGATTCGATGGCGAAAAGGGTAGTTGATTGGATGTGGGGCATTTGGGCAAGTTTATATGGGGATGAATCTTGATTCTGGGGAATTATCGGCTGTTGCAGGTGGGGTTTGTGATTTGAGGTTTTTTGGTTGGTTTTGGTTGATGGGGTGTTTAAAGATTTGATTTTTTTGGTTTTTGTAGGTTTCAATTGCTGCGAATTTGGCTTCGAAGGAGAAAACTCAGGTGATTGTGTAGGAATTCTTGTTTGATTAAGTGGGGATCAAATGCATTCCACAACATGCTTGTTGTTCCTCCCGGTTCTGGTATTGTGCATCAGGTATGGAAAGACAATATTTCTAAAGTGTCTTTACATACCCACACCCCCCAAGTTATCTCACAGTTGTTACAGATAACATGTGGCTTCCCTCTTTATTTTACGGCACTGATGCTTGGGTGACTGCACTTTGTAAGAAACTGTCTGATTGGTGGCCATGGGTAAGATAAACATGTATGATTGTCGTGTATTACCCTACTCACTATATTTACATTATTCTTGTTATGCCAGTAATTCAATTTTCATTTGCCTTGTTCTTGGCAGGTTGCTGACGGGATCTTCCTCTTACTGTAAATAAAGGGTAATAAGTTTTCCATACATCTTCATATTTTGTCTTGTCATCAGTTGCATGTAGTCTGAAATATTTGTTGCTGCTATGGTCCTGCTATATTTTTTGGAAGGGGGTTTTTGAATACAAAGAACTTGAACCAACAACCCGTCTAGTGATACTTAAAGCGCTCTGTGAGATCCGGATTAAAGTACTGTTTTTATTTGCTTGATGTTGAATAGTTTATCTAATTAGTGATATCACCTTGCATAGTTAAGACACTTGCATAGTCAAGGTTTTAACTAACATAATACCTTATTTCATATACAGATGAATATGACAAAATAATTAGTGAGGCAATAAGTGTACAACAACAACAGCCGAAGTAAGTGGTACTGCTATCAACTAATTACAAAATTATTCAACTATAATTAGGTAATCCAACAAATTTTTAATATTGAATACTATAGGCTATTTCATAGTCTTAATATTTTTGGGCAACATATTATTACATATATGGTAATTGCTATAAACTCTTAGCCAATTTTTAATAGAAAAAATATGAAGTAATGATAAATTTTATATATCTATTGGAGCTATATTTACCATTGTTTAACTTAAAACGTTTGAAGACAGGAGCTTTTTGTTTGCAGAAGTAGTTGATGCACTAGACTGCAGACCCCTCGCGAATTTATATATGAAGCTTGAGATATCGCTGTATGTCCTTTTTCTTGTACCTGTCCAAATGCTCAGATATTCTAAGCTACAACTTATGGTAATATGTTATCTCTTGCATACTTCTGTGCTGCTATAACGCACGTCAGATAGAATGACAGATTGGCAATTTAGTTTTTTGTTGTAAAAGTAGTTTGGTGAAGCAATGCCAGCCTTTAACTTTGTAATGAAATTTACGGGCTTGGTTGCTTGTGCTAGAATAGTTCTACCTTTGCATGTTGTCGCTAATGAAGGTTAGTTTTTGGGCTAAGTTCTAAGTAAGACTCTTATGACTCCAGGTACTAATCCTAACTTTGTAACCCTTGAACAAGATACATCTACAATCTCTGCATCTGCTCCAGTTTCTTCAATTTCTACCTATAGTAGAAGTCAGTCTCCAGTCAAGCAAAAAGCACTCCAAGCTGGAGACAGTGACAGTCTTTCCAAGAAAGTGAACAAGTGTCACTTTTTTAATTGAGTCACGACTAAAAAGTGTCATAATACTTTCGCTTAGTTGAGGTACAGTTAGCTTGTTCTGTTTTTCAAACAGACACTCATGGCAGCCTGGAAAAGTCAGGGAATGATATCTCTCTTTGTAGGCCAGGAAATGAGGTTGGATCAGCTGCTCTGCAACCCTAAGCTTATGAACTGTTTAAGGAGCTGTCTTTTTGTGTTATTGAAATTGTGTAAACAGATTTATTTGAAGGCTTGTTTTATTATTGATTATGTAATTCATCTAAGTTAATTGCTACTGTTGACGAATGCCCACCAATTTATTTTTCTTACGGAAATTCCAATTTTCTAGTATCTTTCCACTAAATTATTTTACCTTTTCTGCAGTTGAGTTGTTTGAAATCACCTCATTTGTAGGTAAAATCGAGAAACTTTGGATCAGATGAAGTCAATTAATGCTGAGCAGGAAAGAGATGTTGAGCGCGTTCGTCAAAGGGAAGACTCATAGCAAAGGTTTGCCTTCTAATTCCCTAATATAGATTCTCTTCGTAATTAGTATAATTTCATTGTTTACGGGAAACAAGCTCACCATCCTAATCATTTGTAGGTTGATTCAATGAAGAAGAAATTGCCTTGGCTGAAGTATGATATGAATTCCGAGTACATAGAAGCTAAAGAGAAGCAGAAAGATGCTAAGAAAAAGTTTGACGAGCATGCTAAAGCTATGAATGAACAAGGACGAATAGAGTAGGCTATTTAAAGCAAGTCCAGTGCTAATTTTAAATTGGAGAAATTTATATAATTAAACATGGAGATGTATTTTCAAGTATGTAATTATTATTATTTTAATTTAATTAGTCACTTTGTTGAGAAATTTGGGTTGCAAGTTTTTTTTTTTTGGTTTGTAATAACATGAATTTTGATGTATATATAAATATAAACAGGGGAAAAATTGTCATTTTTCAATAGACATATATGTCGGCCTTTTTGATCTTATACGTCGCCCTTTTTTGTCTTATTCGTCGCCTTTTTTTGACATTATACGTGGCCCTTTTTGATTTTATACGTCGCCCTTTTTATGACATTATACGTCGCGCTTTTGATCTTATACGTCGCCTTTTTTATGACATTATACGTCGCCATTTTTGGTCTTATACATCGCCTTTTTAACCGACGTATATGATGCTTTTTACGTCGCCTTTTTAACCGACGTAAAAGATGGTGACTTTATACGACGCCCCTGTATATGTCGCCAAAAGGGCAACGTAAAAGACCAAAAAAGGCGACGTAATAGGCTAGTTTTGTACTAGTGATTGTCCAAATCTGATTATTAGATCTCAAGATATGGCCCAAATAGTAAATACGAATTTTTTTAATAATAATAAAAATAAAAAAAATTAAATCTAATACAATCTTTTTAAATTATATCCTTTTCAGATTATTGATAAGTGGATTTTATATCCACTTGGATCGCTTCAATTCGGCTTAAATTGATTGTTTTGGACTCAAGTTTGTTGTAGTTTTGATGTGTTTTGTGTAGTTGTGGAGGGTTGTAAGAATATTGATTATGGTTGATGCTTCTATCGTTTTTGGAGGTTTAATTGATTAAAATTCGGATTTTCCGGGAAGGTTGCGCAGTCTACACTGTTTTGGCCATATCTGGAGTTCTAGAAGTCCGTTTTCAGCGATCTTACTGTCCACGCAAAGCCTGAGAGATTTTATACAACTTAGGATAGGAATCCCATGCGCAGGTTGCGTGTGGTGGGCGCAGGCAGCACGACAAGCAGACTGATGGGAGCAGGGAATTTACTATTTTGCCCTTTTCAAGTTCTAATTGTATTTTGGACAGTTTTTAGTACCTTAATTGAATTCTAATTGTAATAGAAGGTAATTTATTGCTGGGCAAGAAATCTAGAGCCTATTTAAACACATCTTAGCATTGTAATTCGTATCGTTTTTATTATTGTAACTTAGAATTGCAATGGAGAAAAGTGGAGAAAGATTCAACGATTGGTGACAAGCTCGGATTTAGATCTACTTAATCTTTTGTATACGTTGGATCATAGATTTGTTTTCTCAACTCTTAGTTTTAATAATATTATTGCTTCTTCTTTCTTCCATATCTTGTTTGTTATCGTGTTTTCATCAAATCCCATGACGATGAACGGTTCAATTATGAGCTAATCGTTGTCATGGGATTCTAACGGATTTATTTATGGAACTTAGTATTTTAATGCTTTAAAGATCTATATGTGGTATATAATTAATATCCTCGTATGGTTATGCTTAATTGATAGATGCATCGCGAACATCTAATTCGTTAATCTTTTGTGAAGTGAAAGTGGATCTTGAGATTTTGAACTTGCCATGCTAGCATAGGTTCATAATTGTTTATCAATATGATTCGTGGTGTGAGATGAAAATACTTATACTGCCCTGTGTGATCTTTATGGATAACTTGTTCTTCAACCGTTATGTTTTCAAATTCTATAGACATATAGGGTCTAAGCATAATTGGTGTCTATTCATCTTCTATCTCTTTTGTGGATGTATGTTTAGTTTGGTATACGTATGCTGACAGGTAGCGTGTACTTGTTTCATGTTATTCGATCAGATATCATAACCATTGCATATAGTGATTAATGGCGTCAGATCTAAGTGAAGTATTTAATGAAGTTAGGATCCCATGTTTATTCTCATATAAGTAATTCGATTTCAATTCTCATTAGTTAATTTAATTCTTAGTTTAATATTTTTCCTTTAGTATAATTTAGATAATCAAAAAAAAAATCCCAATTTGTTATTTGTCTTATCAGTGAATAAAACCATACATTGTTGCATAGGTACATTTAATGATTGAAACTCAACCAGATCTCTACGGAACGAACTTAAATTATATTACTTCTGACCACGTGCACTTGCGTGATTTTGTGTTAACAAGTTTTTGGCGCCGCTGCCGGGGATCATCGGTGTTTCGTTTTTAGTTTATGTGCTTGTCATCAGTGGTCGTTAGCATTCACTAACTCGGATTTTCTTACTTAGTTTGTTGTTTCTTGGTGTTTCAGGTACTTGAACGTGTATGCGAACACGTTTGCAAACGCGTAAACTGGCAGAAAAAGAACTTGAAGCAGCAAAAGAGATGGCAGATTTACCAGCAGCAGCTAAGGCTGTGAAGGATTATTCTCAGCCTAAGATCAATGACATTCAGTCTAGCATTGTCAGGCCAGCTATTGCAGCTAATACTTTCGAAATCAAGTCGGGCACGATTCAGATGGTGCAGAACTCAGTTCAGTTTGGGGGTGCTCCTACGGAGGATCCTAATATGCATATCAGGGACTTCATTGAGATCTGCGACACTTTCAAGTTTAATGGTGTGCCGGATGATGCAATCAAATTGAGACTTTTCCCATTCTCTCTGAGGGATAAGGCTAAGGGCTGGTTACACTCTTTACCAGCCGGTTCCATTACTACATGAGAGGATCTTGCTCAGAAATTTCTTACTAAATTCTTGCCTATGGCGAAAACTGAAGCAATAAGGAACCATCTAACTCAATTTCAGCAGCAATCTAGTGAATCTTTGTGTGAGGCTTGGGAACGTTATAAGGAGATGCTTCGTAGGTGTCCACATCATGGGATGCCTGACTGGATGGTTATCAATGGTTTTTACAATGGGTTGGGAGCACAGTCTAGACCTTTGCTAGATGCAGCATCAGGTGGAGCTCTGTGGGCTAAGAGCTATGCGGAGGCTTATGATCTTATTGAGACGATGACGGCTAATGAATATCAAAATCCAACCCAGAGGCTTTCTCAAGGCAAGGTAGTGGGTGTTCTTGAAGTTGATGCAGCTACAGCCATTGCAGCTCAGTTGAAGGCTCTAACTATGAAGGTGGATTCTCTTGCTAATTATGGAGTTCAGCATGTTGCTAGTATTTGTGAGTTATGTGTGGGCGCACATGAGACAAATCAGTGTGCTATCTCGTCTGAATCAGCACAGTTTGTGAGTAATTTTCAGAGACCTGCTGCACCAGTTCCAGCCACTTATCATCTGAATAACAGGAATCATCCCAATTTCAGCTGGAACAATAATCAAGGTGCTCAACAACAGCAGCCTTATCAGCAGTATGGAGCTAAGCCATTCAATCAGGGTTATCAACAACAGTATGCTCCAAGGCAACCATATCAACCTCCTGGATTTCAGCAACAGCCTCAGGCAAGTGCGAGTCAATCTTCTAATGAAAAATCAGAAATAGAGGAGTTGAGGATGATGGTTAAAAGTCAAGCAGTTTCTCTTAAGACTTTAGAGAACCAGATGGGGCAACTGGGTAGTGCTTTACTTAGTAGGCAATAAGGAACTCTGCCTAGTGATACGTAGGCTAATCCAGGCAGGAGATACAACAAAGAACAAGTGAAAGCAGTGACTTTGAGATCGGGAAAGGTTATAGCAGGCCCTAAATCAGCAGCTGAAGAAGATAAAGATGTTCAGAATCAACAGGTTGAAAAATCTGCAGTGCCCGAAATTGCTAAATCTGATTTGGTGGCTGATCAGCAAGATGGTGAAGTGGAAAAGAGAAAGGAACCTGTTGAAAAAACTTCTCAGGAGTAGTCTACAAAAATTACTCAGATATATTCTCCTCCTCCATATCCTAGAAGACTCCAGAAGCAGAATTTGGATAAGAAGTTTGCTAAGTTTTTAGAGGTGTTCAAAAAGTTGCAGATTAACATTCCCTTTGCAGAAGCTCTTGAATAGATGCCGAGCTATGCCAAGTTCATGAAGGGGATTCTTTCTCGTAAGTTGAAGCTCGAGGAATTATAGACCGTTGCTCTAACGGAAGAGTGCAGTGCTGTGCTGCAACAAAAATTGCCTCCAAAACTAAAGGATCCTGGTAGCTTTTCTATTCCATGCACTATTGGTAATTTGTCTTTTGAGAAGTGCTTGTGTGACTTGGGAGCTAGCATCAATCTCATGCCCTTGTCAGTTTACATGCAACTTGGTCTACCGGAGCCAAAGCCAACCAACATCTCTTCGCAGTTGGCTGATCGATCAGTTACATATCCTAGAGGCATAGTGGAGGATGTTTTGGTGAAAGTTGATAAACTCATATTTCCTGCTGATTTTTTTATCTTGGATTTTGAAGAGGATAAGAAGATTCCTATAATCTAGGGAAGACCATTCTTGGCTACGGGAAGAACCTTGATCGATGTGCAGAAAGGGGAACTCACCTTGAGGGTGCAAGACCAGAATGTCACTTTTAATGTGTTCAATGCAATGCAATTTCCCACGGACGAAGAATGCTTGAAGGTGGATTTGGTTGATTCTGCGGTTACTTCGGAGATTCATCAATTGCTTAAGTCAGTTCGTTGGAGAGAGTGTTAGTCAGGAATTTTGATTTTGAAGATGAGGAAGTAGCCGAGCAACTTCAGCAGCTAAATTCAGCTCCTTAGAGAAGGAGAGTTGACATGCCTTTTGAATCTCTTGGGTTAGCGGGGAGCTGAAAAATTCTACGGAGCATCTTAAGCCATCTATTGAAGAAGCTCCTACACTTGAACTCAAACCACTTCCTGAGCACTTGAGGTACGCTTTTCTAGGTGATGCATCTACATTACCTGTTACTATTTCATCTAACCTGTCAGATAGTGAGGAAGAAAAGCTCTTACGAATTCTGAGGGAGTTCAAATCAGCAATTGGTTGGACCATAGCAGATATCAAGGGAATCAACCCTTCTTATTGCATGCACAAAATTCTGCTAGAGTAAGGAGCTAAGCCTACTGTTGAACATCAGCGAAGACTCAATCCTATTATGAAAGAGGTGGTGAAGAAGGAAATTCTAAAGTGGTTAGATGCGGGTATTATCTATCCTATCTCAGACAGTTCTTGGGTGAGTCCAGTTCAAAGTGTGCCTAAGAAAGGAGGCATGACAGTTGTTCCTAATGAGAAGAATGAGCTCATCCCTACTCGGACAGTCACGGGGTGGAGAGTTTGCATGGATTATCGGAAGCTCAACAAAGCCACAAGAAAAGACCACTTTCCTCTTCCATTCATTGATCAGATGTTAGACAGGTTGGCGGGACACGAGTATTATTGTTTACTTGATGGTTATTCGGGCTATAATCAGATTCGCATTGCTCCGGAAGATTAAGAGCAGACTACTTTCACATGTCCTTTTGGCACTTTTGCTTTTCGTCGAGTTTCTTTCGGACTTTGTGTTGCTCCTCCCACTTTTCAAAGGTGCATGGTGGCTATTTTCTCAGACATGATTGGTACAAATATGGAAGTTTTCATGGATGACTTTTCAGTTTTTGGTACTTCATATGACGAGTGTTTGCATAATCTTAGCTTGGTAAGCGTTGTGTGGAGACCAATTTGGTACTAAATTGGGAGAAGTGTCACTTCATGGTGCAAGAGGGGATCATTCTTGGGCACAAGGTATCTGGCAAGGGGCTTGAAGTGGATAAGGCTAAGGTGGAGACTATTGAGAATCTTCCTTCACCTATTTCAGTTAAAGGAATTCGCGGTTTTCTTGGTCATGCGGGTTTCTATCGGCGATTCATCAAAGACTTCTCAAAAATCTCTAAACCCTTGTGCAATCTTTTGGAGAAGGATGTTCCTTTCAAGTTTGATGATGAGTGCCTTGCAGCTTTTGAGCTCTTGAAAAGGAAGTTGACTACTACACCTGTCATTACCACACCTGATTGGGAGGAACCTTTCGAGCTAATGTGTGATGCTAGTGACTATGCTGTTGGAGCTGTGCTTGGGCAAAGGAAGGATAAAGTTTTTCATGTGGTTTACTATGCTAGTAAAACTCTCAATGATGCACAACTTAACTACACCACTACAGAGAAGGAGTTGTTAGCAGTTGTATATGGTTTCGAGAAATTCAGGTCTTATTTGCTTGGAACTAAGGTGATTGTGTACACGGATCATGCTGCTATTCAATATCTCATGTCGAAGAAGGATTCAAAGCCTAGATTGAGTCGTTGGGTGCTTTTATTGCAAGAGTTTGATTTGGAAATCAAAGATAGGAAGGGCACGGAAAACCAAGTAGCGGATCATCTCTCACGCTTGGAAGACCACGGTAAGGATTCGCATAACAAATCTCTTATTAATGAATCTTTTCCAGATGAGCAGCTTTTTGGAGTGCAAGATGAAGGGCCATGTTTTGCAGATTTTGTGAACTATTTGGTGAGCAATGTGATTCCTCCAGATCTTTCGAGTGCTCAAAGGAAGAAGTTTCTACATGATGTGAAGTGGTACCGTTGGGATGAGCCGTTTCTGTCTAGACAAGAAGCAGATCAGATGATCAGACATTGCATTCCATATAGTGAGACAGAGAGTGTTTCAAGAGATTGCCACTCAACCATTTATGGTGGCCATTATGGTAGAGAAAAGCCAGCAGCTCGTGTGCTTCAAGCAGGTTTCTATTGGCCTACCTTGTTTAAGGATGCTCATCGGTTTGTGATGAGTTGTGATCGATGTCAAAGGGTTGGTAATATATCTAGAAGGAACGAGATGCCTCTTAACATGCTTCTTGAGGTGGAAATCTTTGATGTTTGGGGAATTGACTTCATGGGACCTTTTGTTTCTTCATGCAATAATGAAAGGCATATGACTCAGCCTATTTGTAGTTAGAGGATCCTAATCAACTTAAACCAAATTGTAATAAGTAAATATACATATGAACTGTCACAGGAATCTCAAGAAGTATTATCTGTCAGAAGAAAAAAGAAAAGTCAATCTATAGTTTTGATGTCATACACTGGAAGACGATTCAGTTATCTGATCAAGCCCCAGTACAGCATTGAAGTTAATGGATTCATTTGAACAGTGACAGAGATTTTTCGAGTGATAGTTTGAAGATCAGTTACAGTACAAGAGAATTGAGAGAAGAAATAAACCACAACCTAAAGTCAAAAGTGAAGAAGCGTCATTGAAGTTAGTCGTTCATGAACCAGACAGTACATCGAACGTCAACACAAATCAGTGGTAATTCTTTACTACCTTTAGTGGTTTGTAAGAATTAAATTAATTATTTATTGATTTAATTAAATTCATTTATAATTGATATAAATTAATTTAGTTGATTTAATTAAATGAATTAATTCTGGTAGAATTAATTTATTTATTAAATTAATTATTGTATCAATTAAATATGAATTAGTTAAAACATTAACTAATTAATTGGATCAATAAGACTTAAAGAAAGAAAGTTGATTAAGTCTTGGAAGGGATAAAACTCGGTAAGACTTAATTTAAGTCTTACTGACAGAAGCCTTTCCTGATTTAAGTCCTACCGACCTGATTTAAGTCCTACCGACCTGATTTAAGTCCTACCGACCTCTGCCAGCTGTTATAAGTCTTACCGAAATTCTGGTAAGTCTTACCGACACATTTTAGGTCATAATGGAGGTTTGTGTAAGTCTTATTGAAGGAAAATCAAGTCTTGGAAGCTGTTTAAGTCATGCTGAAGCTATTAAATATCCTACAGAAAGCCAGCAAGACCTGTTGTTGATATAAAAGATCAGAACAGACCAGATTAAGTCATAACGGAGAAAACACAGCAGAAACATTTCATCAAGAACAGATTTCTCTCTCTCAAGAACACCAAAGCTTAAACAATTCCCAGAAATTCAAGTTCTTCATCTTTGTGATATTCTATCCGATAGAACTTGTTTATTTGTGATTCTTGTACTACTAGCGAATTAAGTTTCCTAGTTCTTATCTTGATTATTATTAACTAAATTAGAAAAGTTCATGTCGAATTTTCTAATTAGTTATTAACATCTTGATAAGTTGTTATACTGATTTTGTAACACCACATCAAGTTAATATACAGTTATATTCAACTTGAAAAATTGTGTTAAATATTTCCGCAGATAAATTTGTCTTTATCAAATTTAATTTAAAGGACAAATTTCGATAAAAAGGTAAAGATTGTATTCAACCCCCCTTCTACAATCTTATCGGACCTAACAATTGGTATCAGAGCAGATTGATTGATACACAAATCAACGATCCCATTTTACTCGATTAAAAATCATCCCAGAATTTTTTAACTCTCTTAAAAAATTCATCATGTCTTCTAAAGTCGGAACTGTGAAAATTCCCATATATGACAAAAACAGTTATGATATGTGGAAGAACAAAATGTTAATGTTCCTCGAGGTTGCAAATCCTAAATACATGAAAGTCTTATCAGAAGGACCAATAATACCTTTTGGAGTAATTCCTGAAGTTGTTACTGATGGAATAGTTATTACCCCTGTAAGGTATGTATACAAAGACTCTTCTGATTACACTCTTGCTGAAAGAGAGGAAGCTGCACTTGACATTAATTTGAGACTGATCTTAATAGACTCTCTAGACTCTGTAATGTACAGTCATGTGATTAACTGCAAAACTGCAAAGCAAATGTGGGAAACCATTGAAACTGTGAATGAAGGAACAGAGGAAGTTAGGGAGAATCGACTAGAAATTCTGACTTCTGAGTATGAACACTTTCGATCAGCATACAATGAAAGTATTCAAGATGTGTTTGAAAGATATAACAAACTTGTCAATAATTTACAGATGCATGGCAAGTACTACACTCAGAAAGAGATCAACAGAAAATTTCTACTGTCAATGCCTGTTCATCTAGAACATAGAATTACAGCTATCAGAGAGTCAAGGAATCTAAGTGAAATAACTGTAGAAAGACTCTTTGGTGTTTTAAAAACCTATGAACTGGAACAATCTCAACAAAAGGAGATTTATGGAAAAGGAAGAGTTGCTAATACTTCTACAGCTCTTATTGTTGAGAACAAACAGGAAATGGAAGATAAGGTTATCCAACTTTGTAAAGTTGACAGTGGCAAGCTGGAAGTTGAAGTTGGTCAAACGAATGCTAGTCCAGATGAAGGAGACTTCTATTAGTTAGAAGAACTAGATCAGTTGGAAGATGAGTCCATGGCTTTGTTGGTAAGGAAATTCAGCAACTTCAGATTCAGGAAGAATCCCAAGTTCAGGTACAAATCTAACTATAACAGGTTCCAGAGAGGAGGTTCCTCATCCTCAAGTAACAGAGGAGGTTACAAAACTGGAACAGTTGAAAGAAGTAAAATTAGATGCTACAACTGTAATGAACTTGGACATTTTGCTACTGAATGTCAGAAGCCAAAACAAAACCAAAGAAAAGACTTTGGATCTGAGAAGAAGAAGACAGGAAGAGCCTATGTGGCTGCTGGAAAGAGTTGGGATGATACAGACTCTGAAGATGAAGAGTATGGCAATTTTGCTCTGATGGCAAAATCTGATAACTCCAGTGGTACATCATCTGAGGTATCATGTACTGAAAGTCAATATATTTATCAACTTACTGATACACTGGGTAATGCTAATAGAGAGATTGAAAGGCTAAATTTGTTAAATACAGATCTTAGTAATCAATTATCAGAATTACATGATGTACAAAATTGCCATGTTATACAAAAATCAGAAATAAGAATTCTAAAAGAACTTGAGAAGTCTCTAGCAGAGATAGTGGTTCAACAACGTGAAACAATAGCTGAACTAGAAATAAGGGTTAGTGCTACTTCTAATTCTTGTAAAGTGGCTAAAGAGTTGTTTAACCAACAAGCAATTAATCAAACTGTAGGAATTGGGTTTGATTATAATGAAGCTATTGGACGTAAAAGCATTATTACCCCTAACCGTGTCAGTGCTGTAGAGAGGGGTATACCATCAGTGCTTAAGAGTGTTAGTAACCCACTCTTTAAGAAATCCATAGCAGAATCTTTGGATACAACATCTTTAATCATTAAGGAAGAGATGCGCATTGAGGATGTAGCTAATGGCGTAGTCTTAGAAAGTAATCAAGTTGTTAAAAATGATAAAGATAGAAAGACTGTGTTTGTAAAAGCAGAAAGAGTTGGTGAGTCTACTAGTTCATTGAAAACTAGTAGCAGAAGTAACAACATGAATAAATGCAACAACAAATCTACCATGCATGCTATTCCTGTTATTGATACTGCTCATAAGAAATGCGATGCTGTTAATTGCATGTCTTGTGCTTTTAATATAATGCCTGCATACTTTAACGGTAATCATGCATGTGTTGATAAGAATGCTCCTAGACAGCAGATGAGCAGAAATAAACATGTTAGATCCAGGACTGTAACATCACCTAATTCTAAGATTAAGACTTCAAGTCTTTCTCAGGATTTGGTAAAGACATGGTTACCCAAGCTTAAACCAAAACAAGTTAAAGCTGTTTACAGGGTTAAATGTCCAGTACCTGAAGAAAATGTTGTTAAGATAAAAAGTGTTGCTTTACCTGATAAAGGTCAATTCTTTAAGTACTCCGGACCCAATCAAATTTGGGTTCCGAAGAAAGTCTAACCAATTTGTCATTGCAGGGTTTGAAACAGGTTGATCGAGTCATGTGGATTCTGGATAGTGGATGTTCAAGGCATATGACCGGAGATAAAGCCCTGCTGACAAATGTGGTGGAGAAGGCCGGCCCAGTCGTTACCTTTGGAGATAACATCAAAGGTAAAACTGATGGATATGGCAGATTAGAAGCTGGAAATGTTATCGTTGAAGATGTCTCTTTTGTGAACGGTCTTGAGCACAATTTGCTCAGTATTAGTCAATTCTGTGACAGAGGTTATGAAGTTCATTTCAACAAGAAGAATTGTCTAATATCACACAAGAGAAATGAAAGGCCACAGTTGACTGGAGTAAGAAAAGGAAACTTGTACATAGCCAATATGAATTCTGGAAGCACAGAAGAAATTAGATGTTTTTATTCAAAGGCATCCACTGATGAAAGTTGGTTATGGCACAAGAAACTTTCTCACCTTAATTTCAAAACAATGAACTCTCTAGTGAAAAGAGAGTTGATGAGAGGTTTACCTTCGATTGAATTTACTCAGGAAGGTCTATGTGATGCTTGTCAAAAAGGGAAGTTAAAAAGGGCAACTCACAGGAGCACTAACATATCATCAATAACTGAACCATTACAACTTCTCCATATGGATTTGTTTGGTCCAGTTAGTGTGATGTCTATGTCAAGAAAAAGATATGCTCTAGTGATTGTTGATGATTTCTCAAAATTCACATGGGTACTATTTCTGAACTCAAAAGATGAAACTCCACAACTGGTAGTTGATCACATTAAGTTAATTGAGCTGGATTCTAATCGTCCAGTAAGAGCAATAAGGTCAGACAACGGAACTGAATTCAAGAATGCAGTTCTGAATGACTTTTGCATTGAAAAGGGTATAACTAGACAATACTCGGCTCCCAGAACTCCTCAGCAAAATGGGGTAGTTGAAAGAAAGAATTGAACCTTGATTGAAGCTGCACGTACAATGCTAAGTGAGTCAAGGCTTCCATTGAGCTTTTGGGCTGAAGCTGTCAACACTGCATGCTATACCCAGAATCGAACACTTATCAATAAAGACTTAATGAAGACACCTTATGAAGCTCTACATGACAAGAAACCAACTCTCAAGTATTTCCATGTATTTGGGACAAAATGCTTTGTGCTGAAAGAAGGAGATGATCAAGGTGGTAAATTTGAAGAAAAAGCACATGAAGCAATATTTATTGGTTATACTAGAAGAGCCTACAAGGTGTATCTTATTGATCAACAGAAAACTTTGGAAAGTGTCAATGTTACATTTGATGACACGAAACTCCCAAATATCCAAAATGAAGATCCATCTGAAAAGCTTAAGTTTGATGATATGTCAGACTCAGATTCAGATGATGACAATCAACCTGACGTTGTTGCTGATAATAATAATCCAAATATTGGAGGTAATGATCAAGGTGATGCTGATGAAAACAATGATAATTTTCAAGACACCACTGATACTCTTGAACCATCAACAAGTCAAACTGGCAACAACTCAGGGGGAGATAATGAAGGGTCAACAAGTCATACTCAACATCATACTGAAGATCAAGGCGAATCGTCAAGATCAATTCTTCCCAGACAAACTGTTTGGAATAGAGCTCATCCTTTTGAGCTGATTCTTGGTGATCCAGATGTTGGTGTGAAAACAAGAAGAGCTTATCAGAATCAATGTAATTATTCTGGGTTTCTGTCTGTCATGGAACCTAAGAAAGTAGAAGAAGCTCTATCTGATCCTGATTGGGTGATTGCTATGCAAGATGAACTCAATCAATTTAAGCAACTAGAAGTATGGAAGCTGGTACCCAGACCTAAAGATAGAAAAGTGGTGGACACAAGATGGGTATTCAGAAACAAACTAGATGAAGATGGCACTGTGATAAGAAACAAAGCAAGACTGGTAGCTAAAGGTTATTCTCAAGCTGAAGGCATTGATTATGACGAGACCTATGCTCCAGTGGCAAGACTTGAGGCCATCAGAATATTCTTGGCATATGCATCCTATTCAAGATTCAAAGTTTATCAGATGGATGTCAAGAGTGCCTTTCTGAATGGTAAGCTAGATGAAGAAGTGTATGTAGAACAGCCTCCTGGTTTTGAAGATCAAGATCATCTGGACTATGTTTACTTTCTTTACAAAGCTATCTATGGTCTTAAGCAAGCCCCAAGAAAATGGTATGACACTCTTTCTGAATTTCTATTAGAAAATGGTTTTATAAGAGGTGTCATAGACAAAACGCTCTTCAATAAAAGACATAAGAATGATATAATACTAGTCCAAGTCTATGTGGATGATATTATATTTGGGTCTACTAATGAGCTTCTGTGCAAGAAGTTTTCTAAGTTAATGCAGGGTAGGTTTGAAATGAGCATGATGGGAGAACTGAAATTCTTTCTTGGATTACAAATAAGTCAGAGACAAGATGGAATATTTATTTGTCAATCTAAGTACATCAAGGAGCTCCTCAAGAAATATCACATGGAGGAGTGCTCATCAGCAAAGACACCATCAACTATAGCTGTCAAAATTGGTTTATGTGAAAGTTCTGCCAAGGTAGATATCACAGGCTATAGAGGTATGATTGGTTCATTGCTTTACCTAACTGCTAGTAGACCAGATATAATGTTTGCCACATGCTTGTGTGCAAGGTTCCAAGCGAACCCTAAAGAAATCCATCTCACTGCTGTCAAAAGAATCTTAAGATATCTAAAGGGTACGCCTAATTTAGGCATCTGGTACCCTAATGAATCTGGTTTTACTTTAATTGGATATACAGATTCTGACTATGCAGGAAGTGTTGTAGACAGGAAAAGTACATCTGGGAGTTGTCAATACCTAGGTGGAAGGTTGGTATCCTGGTTCAGTAAGAAACAGCAAACAGTTTCCAACTCTACAGCCGAAGCTGAATATATAGCTGCTGGAAGCTGTTGTGCTCAGATCTTATGGATAAGGAATCAATTAATGGACTATGGCATTGTATTGGAAAATATTCCTATTTTATGTGATAATACAAGTGCCATAGCAATCGCAAGCAATCCTGTGCAGCACTCAAGGACAAAGCACATTGACATAAGGTATCATTTTATAAGAGAGCATGTAATGAATGGTACAGTGGAACTACTATTTGTAGGATCTGGAGATCAAACTGCAGATATTTTTACTAAGTCGCTTAATGAATCCTCATTCACTAGAATTGTTAGTGAATTGGGTATGTTAGTGAATTGGGTATGTTAAACAGTCCTAGTAATTAATATCTGAAATTTGATCTTTAATAATTTTACAAGTGATTTTTCTGTGAATATTTGTTGTTTGAAATCACTTGTATAATTATTTTACCATCTTATTTTCTTGTTTGTTTAATTATTTTTCACTTTGTTTATTCATATTATTTAATACTTCATACTTCTGTATTTTTAGAATAATTGTAGATATTTATTTCTATTTTAGTAATTAATTTATCATATGTTTTGTAATGTTTGTCCTGTTAATATTGCTTTGTTTTCGTTAATAGGTTAGCATATGGTATGTCTAATTATTTTTATTATTTGTTTAACTTTATATAATATTTTTATTATTTTTTATAAGTTATTTGTAAATTTAATAGTGTTTTTAATGTTTGTTTATAGTAATTATGACTTAAAATTAGTTAAATCTATCAATATGACTTATAAAAATCGGTATGACTTAAATAGGTTAAGTCTTACTGAGTTTTGTTAGATTAAGTCATATAACTCCTAACTCGAAATTCTTCTCAAATTTCGACTTAGGTGTTCGAGATAGGTCTTTGTTCGAGTTAACTACTAACTCGAACTCTATCTCGAACTTCGACTTAGATCTAGAAGTTCGACTTAGGTGTTCAAGATAGGTTTTAGTCTTATTCATAACCTGTTTGTAAATAAGTCTTAATGAGTTTTTAACTTAAGTCTTAGCCAGTTTTTTTTAATTTAGTCTTATTCGATTTATTTATAAGTCTTAATCATAACAGTCAGTTATGTCTTGTTTATATTAAGTCTTATTCGAGTCTTTAATTAAGTCTTAATCGTATATATGTAAATATATATAAATAACAGTTATGTCATAATACTAGTTTAACAGATATGTCTTAATGCTAGTTTAACAGTTATGTCTTAATGATAGTTTAAGTCTTATTCGGTCACTTGTATATATATTAGTATTAGTAATATTTTTAAGTCTTAATCAGTCTATTAGTATATATATAACAGATAGGTTATTTTTAAGTCTTATTTCACATTTCTATCAAGTTAAGTCTTATAGAACAAAAAAAAGATACATATAATATATACACATATATCTGTCGAATCTCTGTCCAATTTTCGACCGATTTCTCTCAACCAAATCACGAATTAACCACATATCTGAACTCCTTGCTTGATTATCTGTGTTTTGAGTGGTTAAAATCGCGATTTTGTTCGATTTTAAAGAGTTAATTTTCGAAAAATTCGTTTTCAAGATCTACTTTTGTGGAAAACTGAGTTCGATTTTTGAAAAACTAAAAATACATGTGTGTTTTTGTGTATGCAAGGATTGTTGTGTGAATTTTTCAGAATTTTTGAAGAACTTTTAATTTTTTCGAATTTTTAATTAATTATTAATTCGAAAAATTAAATTTTAAATTAAAAATTTGTAAAATCTGAAATTTTTAAAGAAATTAAATCTTGATTAAAATGGCTGATCGATTTGAAATTATTAAACATAATTTAATCGGTTATTTTGATCCAGAAAAATGTTCAGTTGAACGTTTTCGACCGTGGATTCGGTTTTTAAATGAAAATTCACTGGTTCGCAATGCTTTGAGATTGGATGCTCCTTTGAAAATTGAACCTTTGCGAATCATGTGTACTACTGCTGTCATTTCTAATGATAACAAATCTTTTGTCTTCTCTGTAGGAGATAATCAGTACACAGTGAATGAAAATACAATAAATACGGTCTTAAATTTTCCAACTGATAATTTCGAAGAATTACCATCAGATCAAGAAATGATAAATTTTTTAAATGGTGTATTCTATCAAGACAGTCCTGATCAAACTGTCTGGAATAAAAAGAACTTTGTTCAGGAATGGGATTATCTGTTTGACACACTAGGTAGAGTCTTTGCCAACACTACAAAAGGGAACTTCGGGGTATTACCATCTTTCTTGCAGCATATTGGATATGCAGTTGCACACAACCGAAGGATTAATATTGGCAGACTACTGTGTGTTGCGATGGTTAGAAGAATCATTAATGCAAAGAAGAATTTTGATAATGGACATAAAGTTTCATGTTTTTATCCAAGATTCTTATCATTGATTTTTAATCATCTTGTGGAACAAGAAAACCAAGCCCAATTTCTGAATGGAGAGTCACTGGCGTCAGGTAAACCTACTACCAGATTGTTCACTGAGTACAGCAACAAGCCAAAATTCACAAACATACCTGTAGTTGTCACCCAATACATGTCAAACTATATACAACTACCTGTTATTGAACCTGTACCAGAACCTGTACAACCAGAACAAAACCCTGAACCACCAGTGGAAAACATACTTGTTGATAATGAAAATCAAGGCAATCAACAAGTTGAACCTGCTCAGCAAATTGTTCCTCAGCCAGCTGCTCTTGCTGTTGAACATCCAGTGCAAGAAACTCCATCTGTCCCTGAACCTGAATTGGATCAACCCATCTTATCAGAGACTGTTGCGGAATCAGCTGACCAGGTATTGCCTTCTGTTCCTCAAACTACTACTTCTCAATCTATTTCTGGAACCCAAGTGGTTGGTAGGTCTGACCAAGGGGTTGTAGTACCACAACCTCTAACCAAGGTCGTAGAGCCAAACACTCAACCACCAAAACTCATATCTTTTCACTCCAGAAAGAAATTGCAAGTAAAAAGAAGTCGAATTAGTAGTGGCAGTATGAGTGAACCCACAGCTCTGCCTCTAGAAAAGAAAAGTAGAACTCAACCTGAGGCAACTGTAAGCCCGTCTGTATCCTCCCAACAGGATATGGAAATTGATATGGCCGTTACACATTTACTAGAATCATCTTCTCAACAGGATGATTTTATTGAAATTCGCCATAGGGCCGTGGCACCTTGTAGTGAGTCAAGCACACCTCCTCTATTACTCACAATGGGGGAAGACATACCTTTAAATGAGTCTCAGGACACACTGCAAGGAGAGCATGTAGAAAATGTGACAGTGCCTACCATAGTTACGGTAGAAGAGTCTTCACAGGCTTTAGAGGGAAATCTTGGTTCTCAGCCAACTTTAATAGAACCATCATCTCCCCTCCCAGGACAAACACTCCTGGCTCCCACAAGGGATTTTCCACTCGCAGTTTCGACTGGAGAAGGTGGAAGGCAACTTGATCAATATACTACTGAAGCAATTCAGTCAACAATTCCAAATGTTCAAGTAGATTTGATTAAGGACAGGGATTTGCGAACTCCCATTGCACCACCACTGACCTTCCCTGAGGAGGCTAGGGTGATTTAACATGCAGGTACAAATCTCGAAGCAGCTAAGGAATCTGAGAGGAGTGATGTGAGGAATACCATAAAATTGAGTGAAACACATGCACTTCAGGTGAGTGGATCTCAAAGTGAACGTCAGGTGAGCGCACACACTGACACATACACTCTCTCATTATTAGAAAAGATAAATGCTTTAGAGAAAGAACTTGCAGTCAGCAAGGCTGAAACAGAAATCCTGAGAGCACAAGTGGGTGAGCGATCTTCTACATCCACCTCTGTCAACAGTCAGCTTGCTGTAATGAAGAAGGACATAAACTACTTAAAGACATCATTCACCAAGAAGATAGAATCTCTCGAACTCTCTCATGAAAAGGCACTTGATGACTCTGGAGATATTACTGTTGCTCAAGACATGTTAATTTCTGAGATTTCCTTGAAAGTTGATAATCTACAGTCAGAGGTACAGCACAATCAAGAATCTACTGATTCTCGTCTGGACCAGATCGAAAAGCAGAATGCACACCAGGCTAAAGGGTTAAGACATTTGTTTAATCTTGTAAGTCAAAGTCGCAAACCTACAAATGAAGAAATTGAATTCTTTACAAGTAAGGGTGGTGATGATGATGAACAGGATCCTGAAGCTGGGGCATCTGATAAGTCTGTAGAGGATTCCTCAACTAAGGGGGAGAAATCAAAGGGGTCACAAGATAAAACAAAGGGGTCACAAGATAAAACTACTAAGGAAAGAGAGAGAGGAGAAGGAAAATCTGGTAAATCTGACCAAGGTGAAGATAAGAGAAAGAAAGTAGTTGAAGAAACTGAAGAACATATTCAAGACAAGAACACAGGTTATTATTACACGGGTGAACCGGATAACTTCGATGTTTTTGCTGATCTTGAATTCCCTGATCAAGGTGAAGAACTTCCTGAACCTGATCTTAGTCACTGGGAAGATGAAGGATCAGTGATATCCGAATTTGAAGCTCAACAAGCTGAGAAAGAATCTGAAGAATTATTTGCTCAAAGGGAAGCTAATTTGCAACTAAGAGAAGAAAAACTTCAAAAATCTTTAGAGCAAATTGCACGAAATGAAGAACTTCAGAAAGCTGAACAGCAAGCATTACAACGACTACATGCTATAAATGTTGAGAAGAGAAAAACATACATCAGACTAAAGAGCGGTGACAAATGGGAACGTGCTCAAAGAGCAATTGATTCACCTCAGAGTTCTGATTATGAAGATCGTCGTCTTGGACAAATTCTCGAAGAATTCAAACTGGCAAATCCAATTCACGAAATGTATATAAAGGCCTTACAGGTAGAAGTCATCAGGATAACTACTGCATTTGAACCCAAATCTGATGAGCTAGTAATATTTGTAGATTGTCATAAAGTTGGAACATTCAGAGTATCTATTCAGTTCTTTTATGACAGATCACTGACAGAGATATGGGTACTTAGGCCTAAGGTAAGAACATCTTCTGAGCTAGGTGTATTGTTACATGAAAAGTTCAAAGAATTTGCTGAAAGAGCTGGACCTGAAGTGATTAAGGAACCTCCACAAGTAAAATTTCTTAAGGGAGAGGTACTTCACACAATCAATCTTCAGACAGATGAGCTATACGAACATCATGCAAAGCACTTGGTATATGCTGAATATGCTCTCAGAAATCATGGATACTTGACTGAAGAAAAGGTAATAGCTGCAGATCACATTCGTTCCTATGCACAAACGAACATAAAAGATTACAAGAAATTTCAAGGTGAACTTAGAAAGAAGCTTGGAATTCCTTTAGTCTTACCTCAAGGATTGTCATCTAGAAGAGAACGTCTTGTTGATTCTGATCTACATATGAAACTTCAAGTCACAGATGAGCCAGAAGAAGGAGAATTCAGAAGGGAAGACAATTGAAGATAAAGAATTGCTCTACATGTTATATCTTTAGAGCTTAGATAAATCTTGATAGGAATTTATATCATATGATCAGTCTAGAGGATCATCTATCTTGTATTTATCTTTCATGTTTGAATCTGGCAAATGTTAAATATAAACCAGAACTTTTTTTCATATTTACTTAGTATTTAAAGTTTTATCTTTCATTTGGTTAAGTTGGATTAGTTGAGGTATCCTCTAGGAATTTGCTTGTTATTATCTAACAAACAAATAGGGGGAGATTGAAAGGCATATGACTCAGCCTATTTGTAGTTAGAGGATCCTAATCAACTTAAACCAAATTGTAATAAGTAAATATACATATGAACTGTCACAGGAATCTCAAGAAGTATTATCTGTCAGAAGAAAGAAGAAAAGTCAATCTATAGTTTTGATGTCATACACTGGAAGACGATTCAGTTATCTGATCAAGCCCCAGTACAGCATTGAAGTTAATGGATTCATTTGAACAGTGACAGAGATTTTTCGAGTGATAGTTTGAAGATCAGTTACAGTACAAGAGAATTGAGAGAAGAAATAAACCACAACCTAAAGTCAAAAGTGAAGAAGCGTCATTGAAGTTAGTCGTTCATGAACCAGACAGTACATCGAACGTCAACACAAATCAGTGGTAATTCTTTACTACCTTTAGTGGTTTGTAAGAATTAAATTAATTAATTATTTATTTAATTAAATTCATTTATAATTGATATAAATTAATTTAGTTGATTTAATTAAATGAATTAATTCTGGTAGAATTAATTTATTTATTAAATTAATTATTGTATCAATTAAATATGAATTAGTTAAAACATTAACTAATTAATTGGATCAATAAGACTTAAAGAAAGAAAGTTGATTAAGTCTTGGAAGGGATAAAACTCGGTAAGACTTAATTTAAGTCTTACTGACAGAAGCCTTTCCTGATTTAAGTCCTACCGACCTGATTTAAGTCCTACCGACCTCTGCCAGCTGTTATAAGTCTTACCGAAATTCTGGTAAGTCTTACCGACACATTTTAGGTCATAATGGAGGTTTGTGTAAGTCTTATTGAAGGAAAATCAAGTCTTGGAAGCTGTTTAAGTCATGCTGAAGCTATTAAATATCCTACAGAAAGCCAGCAAGACCTGTTGTTGATATAAAAGATCAGAACAGACCAGATTAAGTCATAACGGAGAAAACACAGCAGAAACATTTCATCAAGAACAGATTTCTCTCTCTCAAGAACACCAAAGCTTAAACAATTCCCAGAAATTCAAGTTCTTCATCTTTGTGATATTCTATCCGATAGAACTTGTTTATTTGTGATTCTTGTACTACTAGCGAATTAAGTTTCCTAGTTCTTATCTTGATTATTATTAACTAAATTAGAAAAGTTCATGTCGAATTTTCTAATTAGTTATTAACATCTTGATAAGTTGTTATACTGATTTTGTAACACCACATCAAGTTAATATACAGTTATATTCAACTTGAAAAATTGTGTTAAATATTTCCGCAGATAAATTTGTCTTTATCAAATTTAATTTAAAGGACAAATTTCGATAAAAAGGTAAAGATTGTATTCAACCCCCCTTCTACAATCTTATCGGACCTAACAAATAATCAGTACATCTTGCTAGCTGTGGATTACGTGTCTAAATGGGTCGAGGTTAAGGCGCTGCCGACCAATGATGCGAAGGTGGTATTGAATTTCTTGCATAAGCAAATTTTCACACGTTTCGGAACACCACGTGCTATAATAAGTGATGAGGGAACTCACTTCTGCAATCGCCTGTTTACTTCATTGTTGGAAAAGTATAATGTGACGCATCGTGTTGCTACAGCCTATCACCCTCAAACGAATGGCCAAGCTGAAGTTTCTAACAGGGAGATCAAGAGAATTCTGGAAAAAGTGGTGAATCCGTCTCGTAAAGATTGGTCATTGAAGTTGGATGAAGCTGTGTGGGCGTACAGAACTGCCTACAAGACTCCTCTAGGTATGTCTCCGTTTCAGTTAGTTTATGGGAAAGCATGTCATTTGCCTGCAGAATTAGAACACAAAGCTTATTGGGCATTGAGGAAGTTGAGCTTGGATATCAAGGCTGCGGGTGAAAAACGGTTGCTTCAGTTGAATGAACTTGAGGAATATCGTGAGCAAGCTTACGAAAATAACAAAATGTATAAGGAGAAAGTCAAGAGGTGGCATGATAAAAGGTTGGTACCAAAAGCATTCTTGCCAGGTCAACAGGTGTTGCTATTTAATTCTCGCCTCAAACTTTTCCCGGGAAAACTCAAGTCAAGATGGTCGGGTCCATTTATTGTTAAGACGGTGTTTCCAAATGGAGCTATTGAAATTTATGAAACAACACCGGATCATGCTTTCAAAGTGAATGGACAGCGGTTGAAGCATTATTATGGAGGGTCGTTTCAACGCGATAAGGTTTCCGCCGTTCTGACATCGACTTGAATTCAAGGAAGAATATCAAGCTAATGACATTAAAAGAGTGCTTCTTGGGAGGCAACCCAAGACTTGTGTATGTCTTGTATATTGCTTCTTTCTTTAAAAAAAAATAATAGAAACAATGGATTTTTGAGCAGGCTGCACCTGTGTAACGCAGGCTGCGCCTGCGTTTCTGTCCCCCGCGCAGGTTGCGCCTGTGTCACGCAGGTTGCGCCTGCGTTACTGGTCTGCACGCAGATTGCGCGCCTGTTGTGCAGGCTGCACCTGCGTGACTGCTTTGTGAGCAGTTTGCGCCAGCCGCGCGCAGGCTGCGCAGAGTGCAGTGTATCAGTTTTTTTGAGCTGGTATATAAAAAAAAAAAATTCCCCCAATCTTATTTTATACTCTCATCTCTACACCTAATTCTAATCCTATATCAATTCTAAGACCTTCCATCTCCTCTTCAAATTCTTAAACCTATATCTATTCTAATTCAAATTTCATCTCCTCTTTTATATCTCCATTCAATTTTCCTATCTTATATACCTATACTTACACAAATATATAAACCCAATCCCTAATTTAAAATCTCTAAACCTCCATTCAAATTTCAAGGAGCAAGAAGGATTCAAGTTTGGGGGATTTTCATTGCAAGTTTCACCTCTTCAATTCGTATTTGGTATATTTCTTCCTTAATTCTTATTACGAATTTGTGTTCTTGTAAATTTGGGGATTTTGTGGTGTTCTTGTCAAAAGGGGGTTTTTGTGTATTTTGGTGATATTGTTGAGTTGAGAATTGATTGTTATGGCTCCTAAGCGAATGAGGAGTGGTTCGAGTAGGGTGGAGAGATTTTCTTCTCCGGAGGCGGAGGTTGAGTATAATCGATTGTTGTCAAGGCCGGTGGCGAAAGAAAGGGGGTTTTTGCCAACTCGTCATTATGAGTTGGTTGAGGTGATTAGTGAGTTACGATGGGGAGAGATTTGTAAGGCGCCTGCTCCGGTTCCGTTGAATGTTGTTAGGGAGTTTTATGCGAATGCTAAAGATGAACCGGATGGGGGTGTGTGGTTCAAGGTAAACGGGTGGATTATAGGCCAGATGCTATTCGTCCGATTTTGGGACAACCACCTAAGCTTGTGGGGGATGAAGATTGGGCACTGAAGACAAATGAGGATGTGGATATGGAGGCGATTGTTCGTGAACTTTCTGTTCCCGGTAAAGTTTGGAAGTACAAGTTGGGTACTAATGAGCCACTTACTTTTCCGTCCTCTGCTATGAATAAGTTTGCACGAGCATGGTATCTATTTCTTTGTGCCAATATTATGCCTACTTCTCATACGGGTGAGGTAACATCTGACAGAGCGATTATTCTTTGGGGCATTCTAAAGGGAAAGTACATTGATGTCGGCTATATTGTTCATCAGAATATTCGCAGGTTTCTAAAGTCTAGTGCACTATCATCGATGCCCCATGCTTTTATTATAGCTGGGTTGTGTATGGTTAGTGGTGTTACATGGGGTGCGGATGAGGAGTTGCAATCACCTTTAGCTTCCATTGTTGACGTGTCTATTGATCGGATGCCGGAATGGCAAGGTGGAATCCCACATCCTAGGGGGCTCGGGGTATGATGTTAGTGGTGTTGTTAATAGTGGTCAGGGAGCGGGCGCTCCGCCACGGGTTTCGAGAGTACCAAGGGTTTTGGATGCCCACTTTAGACGTTTGTATAGACGTATGGATGCTATACATGCTAGTAACCGGGAGTATGCTGAGGATATGGCTACAGCTTTGAGAGATGCGGGTATTCAGGCCCGGTGGCCCGTCTATGGAGCTCGTACACCGTATCCACCGCCAGATTCTGATTCATCAGAGGATGAGGACGAGTAGGTATGTTTTCTGCTATCCCTCGTATTTACTTCCATTCAATGCGGATATTGAACATTTTAAGTTTGGGGGTGGTTCGGGGGATTAGTAGTTGTTGTTGTATTATGTGTTCATGTAGGATTTCATGCTTTGCATATTAGTAGTAGTAAATTATGCATTTATGTTCGTGTTATCTACGTTTGTTTCATATAGGACATTCTGTTTTTATTTTCGTATAACATGTGAGTCCATAGTAGTTTGCATTTGCACCCATGCTCGATATAGGAATTTTGTGTTGTTGACGCTTTTGATTGAGAAGTGATATGCTTTGTTCTTGTGCACACACATACACTAGTAAGTTGAAGCTAATAGGCTTATTGAATGTTGTGAGTAATTAAAAGGACATGAATATGTGCAAGTTGATTTAGTTTGCATGCTTTGAATACAAGTAGGTGCATTAGAGAGATTTTTGCTTGCGATTGAGTATGTTTTTCCACCAAGTGAGCTTTTGAGCCTTATTGCATATTTGTTGCAATTTATTCATTTTCTTGAGTGTCCACGGACTGTTTGCATTGCTAGCAGTTGTTTGAGGTCTTTCTTGAAATGCATGACATTATTTGACGATTAAAATGATAAAGGCATTTAGGAATAACCGCATATTTTCCCATAATACCACACCATATTTACATGATCAATTAGTTAACCCGTTAAGCTTAATCCTATTTTTCGGTGACATACCACATTACTTGCCTAGACCTTTTTCTTGTATTGGCGTTACATTAATTTGAACCCACATTGTCAAAGGCTAGTAGAGTGCTTAAGGGAGTAATAAGGTGTGCACGAAGGGGTTTATTGTTGGTCATAATTTTGGCGGAAATATTGAAAATTGGGTTTAGTGGTTTACTTGATAGTCGGCATGTGTAATAAAATTGTGGGATCATTGTTATTGTTGATATTATTGTGTTTTGTTATATTTAGCTCTCGAAAAAAAAAAATGAAAAAAAAAAGAAGAAAAAAAAATATTATGAGAGCATATTTGTGTTTGTTGTGATCCTAATTTAGTCGACTAGTCGAGTGTTTTTGTTGGAAGAAAAATAGTAAAATCATGAGTGGGGGGGGGAAGAATTATGGTGTTGTGCATGTTCATTATGGTACTTACTAGCTTTTGACACTTCACCTGATTTGGCTTATTTGTAATACCTTGTCCCTAGCCCCGTTACAACCAACATAAAGACCTTTTGATTATAGTCATTGATGTATATTGTGTTAAGAGTTAGATTGATACCAAATGTCAAGCATGCTTATGATTTTGTTGGAATTGAGTGATACACTTACCCTTGTTCTTGAGTGAATATTCTTTTGTGAGTGGATTGTGAGTGTTGCTTGTTTTTGCGTATGAGATCCCGAGTTTTGTCTTAAAGATGTACTCTTGTAGGCTTAGCATGGTTACTAACTTATTCTTACACTTGACATGGACTTTTAAGAACTTATGCATGATCATTAAGTAGACTATGTGAATACTTGCACTTTCGACAACAAGACATCGCATTATTACTTTGATTCTTAAGTTGAAATGACATGGGAGGATTTGAAGGTGTGGTGATGTATTAGTAGAAAATCATTGGCATTTTCATATTAGTTGCATTCATGCATTGCATTGCATTGGATTTTGTAGGTACATTCGCTATAGGCGCTCACGAGACCTTACTCGTCCACTAGGGCTGCCTAGGGGTTTAAAGGGCTTGTTATGTAACACCCCTAGATCCAGGGTCCGGGATCCGATCGTTACGGTTTCCATTTCTGTCCACAATACTTGAACTTAATTTAACATAAACTAAATTACATCTTTATGACTCCACACAACAATATAAAACACACCTGTTATAGTCCTAGAGATGAAATCAGAGTAACAATCAAATTTTATTAATCACATTAAGAGTTCTTACAATCCAAAAGAATTTCAATATAAATACATACTCTTTGTCATCCATTTGCATAAGTCATACTAGACCATATATTTGGTAATGAAAGAATGAATCTATCCTACCAATAGCTTCTCTTCGGCTTTGGTAGTCTCATCACCCTCGCCAGCGTCGAGTGCGCCTTGTGCGAGTCATCTGGTCTAGCTGTTGTTGTGATATAATAATAAAGCAAGGGTTAGCAATAGCCCACCAACAATAATGTATAACTGAACGATAATATATAACAGTTCAAAAGTATCTTTCAAACCATATGCCATGCATTTACGGAAATGATGCTAGTATAATATGAACGATGAAGTTACAAGGTAACTCAAAATGCAAATATAGGTGGGAATATCTGCTATGTCGAAGATAAGCAAGATATTATCATTTATCATAAAAGAGGAACTTGCAGGAAAATATTGCAATTCCAATTATGAATACTTTCCAATACTACCAACAATGATAATGTTGCAGAAAATTAATGAATTTAAATGATGAACTTTTGCTGGAGTATTCACCGCGCCCACTGTTCCAATCCTTACGATGATCAGTCGCAGATTGTACAGCTCAATTTAGATTTACTACCGGTAGAAGGAAGAGTTGACGGATTTACTTGTCTACCACTCTGTTAGATCTCCCCGGCCAACGGTTGGGCTAAATGGGATGCACCGGAGCTACTCGGCCTCTTACACGACTCCAAGTTCGAAAAGAAGTTCTTGACTCTGAACCTAAAGTTCATCCCCCTTTCCCCAAGTATGATACTTGTTGATAAGACTCCACAAAGTAGTCGTATCTAGTTGGAAAGAAAAATTCACATCATATCTCCCAAGCTGCTGCTTGTTAGAGGATACCATCTTGTTCCAATAATCTCACCACTCGAATGATGAGAAATTTACTCAAAGATTCAATTGATAAACAGCAACCAAGTTGCGAGTGAAAAGAATAGTTTTACAAGATTTATGACCGGGAAGTCACAAGATAAATAACATTGCTCAAGTAGGTTCCCCTATAATATGGAAGTTAGAGCGAGCATTTAAATCCTTTTAAGATAGATTTAAATGAAAAATAAAAAGAGTTGGGAATCTTTCCTTGATAAAATAGTCGTAAAAAGACTCCGAAATATTTTACATAATATCTGGAGGTGAAAGATAATCTTCGAATAATATAAATCATTTTAAGAAGAATTTAAAAGAATTAAATAAATATTCCAAGAATATTTATTAACTAAATAATAATTATGGAATATTACTAAATCATACTATTGCTCGTAAGTAATCCTCGAATGAATATATAGAATTATTCACTAAATAAATCCCTTCTTAAATGAATATTCAAAATAATATTCATTAAATAATGAAACTGCAATAAATATTTAAAATAATATTCAATAAATAATTCAAACCTTAAATGAATATTTGAAAATAATATTCATTGAATAAATAATCTTATAAATGAATATCCAAATAATATTCATTTAGTAATCAAAACTTTAAAGGAATATTCGAAATAATACCCCTTAAGTAAATATAACTTCCAATGAATATTTTAAAATAATATTCATCAAGTACATAAAACCTTAAATGAATATTCGAAAGTAATATTCATTTAATAAATAAAATTCCCATGAATATCAAAGTAATTATTCATTAAATAATCAAACTCTAAGTGAATATTCAAAAAAATAATATTCACCTAATATTTCTCGGCTGAGATAATACTCAAATAACATTCTTCGAAAGATTTCCAAGTAATTGATACTTTATGGAAATATAAATAATGTTTAATAACAACATTCCTCAAGATCAATAATAATCTGCCGTTGGAATCCCTCCGGGATTCCACGACTATCTGTATCTCAAAATACCGACTCCCGGTCTATATTTAAGAATGAATATCATATGCCCTTCGCCAAGGGTCTTATCAAAACAATCAGAACAATCGAGATTAACCACGTAACACCTTTTAAAAGTCTAAGTATAATCTTCACTTAAGTCAAAACACGTTTTTGAATTATCTCGTTATACACCTTTTAATGTAACTCTTTTTATCACCGATACAATCCGACATTCGTTCGTTATTAAGACATGTCATCATACCCACACTTGGTATATACTTAAGTCGTATAAGTTCTAAAGTCGATCGATTACGAACCGAGATTATACCTCGAGTTTTATCGTTCGTTTTCTAAGTTATAACCAAAGTTGTACTTTTAAGGGGTTCGTTCGCGTTTAACCTTGATTCAAACATTTTTATAAAATCGGAGAACGATCCGTTTGACATGTGGTTTTCTTTCATAACTTCCTTATGACCCCTAGTATTTATTAACCAAGATTCGCCACTGATTAACATGCTTTACGAGGGTTCAATTGAAGTTACGAACCTTTACTTACGGTTTCAAACCAATTTTAGTAATTTGACCATAACTCCTAAACCGTAAGTCGGAATGTTTCGATTCTTTCGCCAAAACGATCTATGACTCGAGATCTACGAGGACATGTCATGTTCATAACCATTTAAGACAATTAACCCTACTGTGATGCACGAATTCTTTAAGGTTATCGAAAATCGGGCATTACGACGGCTATAAATTGAATATTTCCAAATTCCAACTTTTCCAATAATCATAGTTTCCACTCCAAACAACATATACATGTTATTTATCCATAAACTAAGGCCAAGCAATGCCCTTTCGTTCATCTAAACTATTTTATCCTTCACCAAAACCCAATCATATTCAAGCTTATAATCATGCTAACACCATAACTACTTAGATTCATCAAGAACATGCATAAACATAAAGTAAGGCCTAGGGTTTCAAGAGTATTATACCTTCCTTGGGGGTGTGTATTCACTTATTAAGCCTTGTATAGTCCTTGTATAGCCTCCATGAAGCTTGGATCATCAACCAAAATCAAGATCCAAGAATTTTGTTCTTGAGGTTACTATTCATCCTCCATTTTGATGATTTTATTGAAAATGGAAAAAGTGGTGTTTGAGGCTAAGATTTCTAGGGTATCATTTTTATGAAATATAGGATCTAGGATAAAAATTTGGAGATCAAACAATTGTGGGAGCTTGGACTTTGATTCTTGAATTAAGGAGGAAGTCGAATGGTTCCTTGGAAGAGAAAGAGTTGCTTGGTTGTTTTGTTTTGATAATAATGCAATAAAGTGATTTTGCTTAGATAATATCTCATCCTATGGCTACTTTAATAAAGTGATGATGCAAGGGGTGATGTCTTTGGATGAGTATGTGTTGATGTTTAAGTGGTGGAATGGTAAAGAGATGCTAAGTACTAGTTGATCTCTAATGGTGCTAGTTAGTAATGCAACTAGCTTGGTTTCATTGATCTTATCTAGCATAAGTGATTATGTCACCTTCCACTAGCTCATCATACCTCTTGGTCCTCTGCTTGTCTCTTTGTCCGGTTATTGCTCAATTCATTGATCGTTCAGAGAAATATCTCAAGGATTTCTTGTTAGGGTTTTACCGGAAACCTTCTTAATATTCGTACTATCATTCTCAATTCTCTTTATTAATTCTTGAACCTATATTCCTTAAATCCCTTCAATAATTCCTTAAGTCTTTCAGTGTCCAGGGAAATCTCGGAGAAAATAAAAGTGCGGTTTTTCAGAATCCGACAGCTTTTACATACACTTATTTTCCCCTTGATCACTAATACGAACTCGGAAATCCGTTCCGAATACTTCTATATAATGTCGTCTCATAATATTCTTACTTCCACCAAAACACTATTCATTCTTTATTCTTCCTTTATTCCCATATTTATGACATTGTCCTTGTTCTTTCTCGGGCGTTCCTTAACCCTTTCACGGAACCACTGGACTAATCGTTATCGATATAGATGACATGAGAATATTCTCCTGCTTGGAATTGCCATAATTTATTCCCCTAGGAGATAGATTATTCTTATCTAAAGTGTCAACCAATAGTATTCGTCATGGCATAAAAACATTTGAATCCAAATCTATTCCTTTCATTCATTATCTCAATCGTTACATCGTAGTCATAATCACTATTCACCAATACCTCAGTACATAATAAAAGTTTTAATTATATCCAAAATATGGGGTTCTTACAGTCTCCCCTCCTTAAAAGTATTTCGTCCCAGAATCAGGTAGGAAGCAAATAGTCGTTTGTCTGTCATTTCGCCTTTCAGCTTCCGGGTCAATTCTTTGTCGTTCTGCCCTTTCTCTGCACATCTACTGGTGCTACCATACGTACTTTATCCCTTTTCCATCAACTTTGCTACTTTTTGTACAACACATTATTCGGGTTATGCTCTTACTCAGTCTTATCCTTATTGTTCTTATTGATATCCGTAGTGGTTTTTGTATCACTATCGTGCTGCGAATTTGAAGATAACCTCGCTCGCACTGTGCATTTCCTGATCGCTTTAATCTTCGCAATATCGATCAATATAGAAAAGTGGAAAATTTATTGAGAGATCACTATGATCAATTGAACATTTGTTATATTGCATAGTTAGTACAGAAGGGGGCCAGCCTTTAGTACTTGACAAGCAATTAAACAAGTTATGGTATTCCACTTAGACTTCTTTCACATAGAGAGATAGTCATGTAGCAGTACCTCCCCTCCTTAAAGGGTTGTTCTTCTCAATTCATAAAGAAGATGAATAAGAGAGAAGAAAAGAAAAGGATTCTAAAGGATTATAGAAAGTTTTCATGATTGTAAAATATCATACTCAGAATTTACCTCTGAACTACAGAGGCTCATCACAGAAGAAAATAATCATAATTATATTCAAAACTATTTGATCGCAATCTCACGTGTCAACATATCTTGCTGTTTTGTCCATCATACGCTCACTTCTGAAAATTCCTTCAACCTTTTAGGTTAAATCTTAGGTTTCTCGCTTGACATCATTGTTACTGACATTCCATGTCACGCTACTAGCTTTTTCATATCTATAATATTAACACTATCAGGTTGTCATCCCGAGAATTCATCAGAAAACCTATTTATTAATCCATTCATAACATTCCTTGCTTCACATTCCATATTTGCTTTCCCAGTCTTTTCTTTATCAATCACATCCTTCTTCTTATCTGATTCTTATTTACTTCTGTTATTTACTTCCACCTTCATCTCTTTATTGAGACATCTTTTGCACTTGGTACCTCCTTATTGGTATCCCGTCACATTTACTCTATAATCATCACATTATTCCAATTTAAACTCTCCGAAATGAATCTGGCCGATCCCTTTAACTTAGATCCAATATAATCTACTTCTTCCAACCTTGTTTCTCATCACTTTTTCTTTTCTACCCGTGATTTTCCACAGGTCGTTCTTCGTAAGTCAGACCAGGTCTTAAATCTACCTGCTCGTACTCTTATCACCTGTTGAGCATCTGCATTTTACTGGCGTAGCCTTGCCACATGAAAACCCGTTATGACCGTGCTATAAGTTTTGGGGGTAAGGCTGGCTCGAATGCCACCTACCGAACACTTTTAAACTCTCAGATGGCCCAATAAGTCTCGGGCTCAACTTCCCTACCCTCCAAGTCTCATTAATTCTTTCTACGGGAATACATTTAGCATCATGAATCATCAACCTCATATTCTCTATCTTGTTTACGCAGAAATACACTAACACAAACTTGCTTGTCATTCATCAACATGCCATTTAGTTTATCAATAGCAGCACTTTCTTTATATTTACGTTGTCATCTACTTTCTTAGAAGAATGACCATCGCTTGTTGTTTACGTAGTGCGTTAATAGCTAACCCTACGGGTTTCAAATCCCTTAGGGAGACAAAGTAATCACTATTCCTTATCCATAAGGAACAATTCCTGAACTTGATGTAGATATTACATGAAGTAGATAGAATTGTAGAAGAGTTTCAAGCATCGTAGCTAGGTCCGGTTGATGAAACTATCACTTATGCGTCTTCCATAAAAGACTGGAAACTTAATGGTTTACTTCATCAATTTTGCATCATGGTCCTGGTTTGCCTCAAAACGGGACCTTCTAAGGTATGTAATATGCTTAAGACGCCATCAGGAACCGAATCTTTACTTATACTGTTATTACCGTCGATCCTTGAACAGTCATCAGAAGGAATGTAAATTCCTCCACTCCGATATGACCTTCAAGGTCCTTCCAAATATCATTCTGTTTCTTCGGTATGAACATTTGTAATTATTCCTCTATACTTAGACTGTCGGCCACCTCATTGGCATTTCCTGATAATAATAATTTCTTGTAATCCATGTTCTCTGGATACATTCCAATTTAAATTTTCTACCTCATTCCCATCACTGTTGGGTGAAAGCATCCTCCCTTAAGCTCTGTTGAAGGAGAAAATATATCTATCAGTCTTTTTCCATAAGTCATTGCTTCCACCTTCTCGTGGGAACTTTAAAAAAGTTACTCTCGATCATACCTAGGATATTTATTCTCTTAGTTCTTTCTTGTCCTAGGATAATCTCAACCTTCTTTGGTTCAATCCATACCTCATCATGGTTTCATACATGCCTCATCTGGCATTATTGTTATTGTGTCTTACATTCTCTACCAAACTTCTAGTTTGAAACTCAGAATATTAACTTTTTCATTGTAAGGTTTCTTAGGTCGTCCTCATCATTCCTCCTGTATTTTCTAGGTACAGGGTATATCAAAACGTCATTGATCAATACTCTAATAATTCTATCTATGTTCTTTCCAGAACTCTTTTTAGTAATCCTTACAGGTCATTGCTGCCTTAGCAAATCCAACTCATATAATCTGAATTCACAATGTCTTTATTAGGGTTAATGCCATCCCTTGTGCATTCCCCACGGTTTGTCTTACTTTATGGATATCTTATCCTTAATTCAACTGCCGAGGAATTCATACATCCTATAATTGGCAATCAAATCATGTATCCTTAATAAGGGTCTCTTTTCAATCATTCTCATTTGATAATCGATCGGTAGCTTAATGCTAATTTCTTCTTTCAGATAGTTGTCAACTATTTGACCTTCCAAAAGACAATGTATGTCTATCTGCTCTCTTACAGAACTTGTTAATGGTAGCAAGGATGTTTTGGAAGATATTGGTCGAGTTCAAAGTGAATCTCTTAGTATTTATCGTTCTTCGCAAAGGTACTTGCCTCAGACAAAATTTCTACAGCATACTGTTCAATTTCTGACCATTTCTATACTCTCTTCATATATCTTTATTGTTTACTTTCCTCCGTCATAATATATTCATGGTATTCATGATACCCTAACATCATACATCTCAAGTCAATATACTTCCATTTTACTCGTAATCTTGGACAACCATATACACATGAGTCACTTTAGTACGGGTGACCCCATCCCAAAAAGGTCTAGTGAATTCCCAATCAAAACATGGGTTGTTCAGCAAAAGATTCCTACGATCTCATTAATGTTTCCTTTATATCAGAAGCCCTTGCAGTCGGTGCTTTCTTAGAAGCAACCCTGCTTTGTCCTTTCATTGTTGGTCTAGTCACTTGATAATCCTTTGTGACTTGGCCTCAACTGGCCATACTAATAAAAAAAATATATGATTTTAGGGGTTGGCTAATAGCATTACTTTTCTAGCAATTGCCGGCATAATGCCTTCTTCTTTGATACCTTTCTACCTTTCCAAAACTTTACTTCATATAAGTCTTAATCGACTACTCGGCACCGTCTCCGGTCACCTTTCCTCTACTTTTATCTTTTCAACTATTCTTATCAATCCCGCGTGCCACGCAAACTTACCATTCTTGGCACAACAGCCTTTTCACTTAAGTCAATCCCGGAGTTTCTCAGTCTGGCTGGTTTCTTACTTACATTTCCTGTTTTCGTCCAATCTCACTTCATCATTTTATCTCTACCATCGATTGTAATACTCAGGGTCCGTCTACTTAGCCATTTTACGGCATCCTTACCCAACTCACTGGGTTCGCTCCAGTTTCTTCTCTCTTCCATGACGTTCTCTGATAATCGGAAAGATAAGGTTTGCTAAAATTCGTTGAAGTTCTTTCCAGAATCAGGGAAATTTTGGTCAATCTATCCACCAACTGGTAACATTAAGGAGACCAGTTTCGAAACCTGAAGAATAATTCTATGAACCTCCAAGCAGGTAGAACCATAAGCAGTCATAGTTAATGAAATAGTCGTCATCAGATTGGAAGTTTGACCTTTGGAGAGGAACCAATTATATACATTTCTTATAAGGGAATCAACAGTTTCAAACTGAAACCTGTCACAACTTCCTGATACCTATACATCCTGATATTCAATATTACCAAATGTCAGTCTACCTAACCACTAGTCTCAGAAGGAACATTACCGTCGGAGTTGGTTGTTCCACAAAATTGGAACTACTAAGGCCATCCGAACCTGGTGAACCGTGTTGTCCGAACACATCCACAAGTACTTTATCGTGCTGCGCAAGCACATATCTTAATCCTTTATGCGAAGCATCATTGGAAGCAAAAAGTCTCCTTTTCCTATTAAGCAATGCCAGCTCTTGGTCATTACCAATTTCATCTTTTAGCTCCAGGAAGATTTTCTCACATTTTTCTCTTTAACTGCTGATCGTATTACTTGATCCATTATAATTCCGCATTGGAGTAAACTTAAGGTAACTACTATAATTCAATCAAAGAAAGAATTTAATATTCCTCAGAATCACATGCATCTAACATTTCTGGTTCATCATTTCACTGAGTTGAAATAACCCTATACTCAGTCTCTTATAGTAGTCTCATTACGAGTTCATCTTGGCTCACTGGTCTTATAATCCGGTAGGTTCTGAGATCATTGTCTTGCTTACTACTTCCTTATATAACTTTATCCAATCATGCTGTCACTTCCCAATGTCTTTACTTTCTAACTGATTCATTCATAAAATGAACATTTCCCTGAATAAAACCACCTCATTAACCTCAATTTGGTTCCATAAGTTACAACCTATGACATCTGCCTTCTCATGGTGAATTATTACTGACAATATTCATACTAATTCATTTATCAAATGATATGGCACTTACTGCCTCCTTCTCAACTATTCATAGGGACTCTGCTCCTCGTCCGATATCGCTGTCTTTGATAATCATACTTCCCTCTAGCTCTTTCTTCGTTAATATGAAAGTCTCTAAGGATTCTTATCTATTCCCGTATAAGATCTCAAGTGATCCTTTCCATCCGTCTTACTTGCTGGTACTACATCCAGTAGTCCGACTACGAATCCAACATGAATCTTCAGTTCTCTTGCTAATAGCTCAGTTCTTTATGCTCACTTTTCTGAGCACCATACCTTAATCATCACAGTCTTTCTAGCTGCGGCCCTCATTCCTCAAGGGTAAGCTCCTTATCCTAACAGGACTGTCCTTATCTTCTGGAACCTCTTCCGGGTCTCCAGTAGGGTACTCCATCGAAATACCCGCTGATCTTCAGCATATAAAGCATCATCGTGCTGCTGCTCGTATGCCTCAAGGCCTGTCGCCTTACTCGTCGATACGATATCGAGCTAAGTTACTATCATGATACTTAAGAGTTCCCATAAGGGTTTTATAGGTCATCACTACATTAAGTAACCCGACTATGAACTTGGCAAGAGTTCTTATTATCTTAGTGAATTTATTGTTTTAACGTCACCTCATCTCTGGGGTTTATAACGTACGCTCTGATACCATTTCTATAACACCCCCAGATCCAGGGTCCGGGATCCGGTCGTTACGGTTTCAATTTCTGTCCACAATACTTGAGCTTACTTCAACATAAACTAAATTACATCTTTATGACTCCACACAACAATATAAAACACACCCGTTATAGTCCCAGAGATGAAATCAGAGTAACAATCAAATTTTATTAATCACATTAGGAGTTCTTATAATCCAAAAGAATTTCAATATAAATACATATTCTTTGCCATCCATTTGCATAAGTCATACTAGACCATATATTTGGTACTGAAAGAATGAATCTATCCTACCAATAGCTTCTCTTCGGCTTTGGTAGTCTTATCGCCCTCGCCAGCGTCGAGTGCGCCTTGTGCGAGTCATCTGGTCTTGCTGTTGTTGTGATATAATAATAAAGCAAGGGTGAGCAATAGCCCACCAACAATAATGTATAACTGAACGATAATATATAACAGTTCAAAAGTATCTTTCAAACCATATGCCATGCATTTACGGAAATGATGCCAGTATAATATGAACGATGAAGTTACAAGGTAACTCAAAATGCAAATAAAGGTGGGAATATCTGCTATGTCGAAGATAAGTAAGATATTATCATTTATCATAAAAGAGGAACTTGAAGGAAAATATTGCAATTCCAATTATGAATACTTTCCAATACTGCCAATAATGATAATGTTGCAGAAAATAAATGAATTTAAATGATGAACTTTTGCTGGAGTATTCACCACGCCCACTGTTCCAATCCTTACGATGATCAGTCGCAGATTGTACAGCTCACTTTAGATTTACTACCGGAAGAAGGAAGAGCTGACGGATTTACTTGTCTACCGCCCTGTTAGATCTCCCCGGCCAACGGTTGGGCCAAATGGGATGGACCGGCGCTACTCGGCCTCTTACACGACTCCAAGTTCGAAAAGAAGTTCTTGACTCTGAACGTAAAGTTCGTCCCCCTTTCCTAAGTATGATACTTGTTGATAAGACTCCACAAAGTAGTTGTATCTAGTTGGAAAGGAAAATTCACATCATATCTCCCAAGCTGCTGCTTGTTAGAGGATACCATCTTGTTCCAATAATCTCACCCCTCGAATGATGAGAAGGTTTACTCAAAGATTCAATTGATAAACAGCAACCAAGTTGCGAGTGAAAAGAATAGTTTTACAAGATTTATGACTGGGAAGTCACAAGATAAATAACATTGCTCAAGTAGGTTCCCCTATAATATGGAAGTTAGAGCAAGCATTTAAATCCTTTTAAGATAGATTAAATGAAAAATAAAAAGAGTTCGGAACCTTTCCTTGATAAAATAGTCGTAAAAAGATTCCGAAATATTTTACATAATATCTGGAGGTGAAAGATAATCTTCGAATAATATAAATCATTTTAAGAAGAATTTAAAAGAATTAAATAAATATGCCAAGAATATTTATTAACTAAATAATAATTACAGAATATTACTAAATCATACTATTGCTCGTAAGTAATCCTCGAATGAATATATAGAATTATTCACTAAATAAATCCCTCCTTAAATGAATATTCAAAATAATATTCATTAAATAATTAAACTCCAATAAATATTTAAAATAATATTCAATAAATAAGTCAAACCTTAAATGAATATTTGAAAATAATATTCATTTAATAAATAATCTTCTAAATGAATATCCAAATAATATTCATTTAGTAATCAAAACTTTAAAGGAATATTCGAAATAATACCCCTTAAGTAAATAGAACTTCCAATGAATATTTTAAAATAATATTCATCAAGTACATAAAACATTAAATAAATATTCGAAAGTAATATTCATTTAATAAATAAAATTCCCATGAATATCAAAGTAATTATTCATTAAATAATCAAACTCTAAGTGAATATTCAAAAAAATAATATTCACCTAATATTTCTCGGCTGAGATAATACTCAAATAACATTCTTCGAAAGATTTCCAAGTAATTGATACTTTATGGAAATATAAATAATGTTTAATAATAACATTCCTCAAGATCAATAATAATCTGCCGTTGGAATCCCTCCGGGTTTCCACGACTATTTGTATCTCAAAATACCTACTCCCGTTCTATATTTAAGAATGAATATCATATGCCCTTCGCCAAGGGTCTTATCAAAACAATCCGGCTTATAACAGATAATTCGTATCTAGTCTATAAGCCAATAGCAATTCAGGGAACAGGTATCATAATATAATTTGACAATAGGCATGCATGCTATGGCATATGTAAGATGACAATCACATATATTATCACAACAACAGGTTCAAAGTTTTGAACACTTGCCTGGTAATCGGGTGTGGGTAGAGATAGCGTGTCCTGGGTCTGCTTGATGATCTATAAACAATCAGAACAATCGAGATTAACCACTTAACACCTTTTAAAAGTCTAAGTATAAACATCACTTAAGTCAAAACACGTTTTTGAATTATCTCGTTATACACCTTTTAGTGTAACTCTTTTTATCACCGATACAATCCGACATTCGTTCGTTATTAAGACATGTCATCATACCAACACTTGGTATATACTTACGTCGTATAAGGTCTAAAGTCGATCGATTACGAACCGAGATTATACCTCGAGTTTTATCGTTCGTTTTCTAAGTTATAACCAAAGTTGTACTTTTAAGGGGTTCATTCGTGTTTAACCTTGATTCAAACATTTTTATAAAATCGGAGAACGATCCGTTTGACATGTGGTTTTCTTTCATACCTTCCTTATGACCCCTAGTATTTATTAACCAAGATTCGCCACTGAATAACATGTCTTACGAGGGTTCAATTGAAGTTACGAACTTTTACTTTCGGTTTCGAACCAATTTTAGTAATTTGACCATAACTCCTAAACCGTAAGTCGGAATGTTTCGATTCTTTCGCCAAAACGATCTATGACTCGAGATCTACGAGGAAGTGTCATGTTCATAACCAGATAAGGCAATTCACCCTACTGTGATGCACGAATTCTTTAAGGTTATCGAAAATCGGGCATTACGACGGCTATAAATCGAATATTTCCAAATTCCAAACTTTCCAATAATCATAGTTTCCACTCCAAACAACATATACATGTTATTTAACCATGAACTAAGGCCAAGAAATGCCTTTCCGTTCATCTAAACTATTTTATCCTTCACCAAAACCCAATCATATTCAAGCTCATAATCATGCTAACACCATAACTATTTAGATTCATCAAGAACATGCATAAACATAAAGTAAGGCCTAGGGTTTCAAGAGTGTTATACCGACCTTGGGGTGTGTATGCACTTAGTAAGCCTTGTATAGTTCTTGTATAGCCTCCATGAAGCTTGGATCATTAACCAAAATCAAGATCCAAGAATTTTGTTCTTGAGGTTACTATTCATCCTCCATTTTGATGATTTTATTGAAAATGGAAAAAGTGGTGTTTGAGGCTAAGATTTCTAGGGTATCATTTTTATGAAATATTGAATCTAGGATAAAAATTTGGAGATCAAACAATGGTGGGAGCTTGGACTTTGATTCTTGAATTAAGGAGGAAGTCGAATGGTTCCTTGGAAGAGAAAGAGTTGCTTGGTTGTTTTGTTTTGATAATAATGCAATAAAGTGATTTTTCTTAGATAATATCTCATCCTATGGCTACTTTAATAAAGTGATGATGCAGGGGTGATGTCTTTGGATGAGTATGTCTTGATGTTTAAGTGGTGGAATGGTAAAGAGATGTTAAGTACTAGTTGATCTCTAATGGTGCTAGTTAGTAATGCAACTAGCTTGGTTTCATTGATCTTATCTAGCATAAGTGATTATGTCACCTTCCACTAGCTCATCACACCTCTTGGTCCTCTGCTTGTCTCTTTGTCCGGTTATTGCTCAATTCATTGATCGTTCAGAGAAATATCTCAAGGATTTCTTGTTAGGGTTTTACCGGAAACCTTCTTAATATTCGTACTATCATTCTCAATTCTCTTTAGTAATTCTTGAACCTATATTCCTTAAATCCCTTCAATAATTCCTTAAGTCTTTCAGTGTCCAGGGAAATCTCGGAGAAAATTAAAGTCCGGTTTTTCAGAATCCGACAGCTTTTACATACACTTATTTTCCCTCTGGATCACTAATACGAACTCGGAAATCCGATCCGAATACTTCTATATAGTGTCGTCTCATAATATTCTTACTTCCACCAAAACACCATTCATTCTTTATTCTTCCTTTATTCCCCATATTTATGACAATGTCCTTGTTCTTTCTCGGGCGTTCCTTAACCCTTTCACGGAACCACTGGACTAATCGTTATCGATATAGATGACATGAGAATATTCTCCTGCTTGGAATTGCCATAACTTATTCCCCTAGGAGATAGATTATTCTTATCTAAAGTGTCAACCAATAGTATTCGTCATGGCATAAAAATATTTGAATCCAAATCTATTCCTTTCATTCATTATCTCAATCGTTACATCGTAGTCGTAATCACTATTCACCAATACCTCAGTACATAATAAAAGTTTTAATTATATCCAAAATTTGGGGTTCTTACATGTTGCATATGCCAAATGCAACCGTGATCACCTACGGAAGTGGTACTAGTTAGTTAGTTAGTTGTAATTGTTTATGCTTGAGGACAAGCATCGGTTTAAGTTTGGGGGTGTGATAAGTGGATTTTATATCCACTTGGATCGCTTCAATTCGGCTTAAATTGATTGTTTTGGACTCAAGTTTGGTGTCTATTCATCTTCTATCTCTTTTGTGGATGTATGTTTAGTTTGGTATACGTATACTGAGAGGTAGCGTGTACTTGTTTCGTGTTATCCGATCAGATATCATAATCATTGCATATAGTGATTAAAGGCATCAGATCCAAGTGAAGTATTTAATGAAGTTAGGATCCCATGTTTTTTCTCATATAAGTAATTCGATTTCAATTCTCATTAGTTAATTTAATTCTTAGTTTAATATTTTGCCTTTAGTATAATTTAGATAATCAAAAAAAAAATCCCAATTTGTTATTTGTCTTAGCAGTGAATTAAAACCATACATTGTTGCATAGGTACATTTACTGATTGAAACTCAACCAGATCTCTGCGGAACGAACTTAAATTATATTACTTGTGACCACGTGCACTTGCGTGATTTTGTGTTAACAATTATGATTTTTTAAATCATCACTAAATTAAAAATAAATTTATGAGTTTCGCGTGAATTATAAAATTATCTAAATCTGATTTCTAAATCACAAAATAGAGTCCAAATAGTAAATATGATTTTTTTAGCACTAATAAAAAAATAAATAAAATTCAATTCTAATACAACCTTTTTAATTGTATCCTTTTCATATTTTGATTTTTTTTAAAAAAAATTCAATTCTAATACATTTTTTTAATTATATCCTTTTTAGATTATAATTTTCTTTCTAAAATTCACTTCTAATGCAACTTTTTCTAATTATAAATCCATTTTAGATTATAATTCTCTCTTTTAATATGATATAATCTTGATCGTTTATTTTTAAAAATATTAGATTTGACATAATTTTGGTAGTACAGAGACGAAAATTATGGATAAAATCACTTTTACGCTTATTATATATAAGGATATAATATGTGAACACACATCATTTGTCCCTTTTTTAAAAAAAAATTATACTATCTTTTATATTTTTGTGTTGGTTTATATTTAATTTAAGTGCATTATGTTAAATTTTTTTGTTGATTTTAATTTTCTAAATTTAGATTTTTTATTTTGAATTAGAATTTATTTTCTAAATTATATTTTGTTGAATTTTTGTGTCATTTTCAATTATAACATGTTTTTTGATTACTTTTTTAATATCTTTCTTTACATATATTTTCTTTTAAAAAAATTAGTTTGCAATTAAATATAAATTCTTCTTTTTTAAAAAATTACTTTTTGAATTAAAACCCTGATGGTATGCTTTGTATAATTGTTTATTTTATAAAAAGAATGAATTTGTGATTTATTTTTTATTACTGTTTTTTTGCTATTTTATCTTTATTTGTTAATTGTGTGTAAGTTTTGTACTACTACAACTCTTTTTCATAAAATAATAATAATTAATTAAGTTGATGATGAATGTTTTATTAGTTTTATTCTTTATTAATTTACTTTAAATTTTATTGTTGATGAAATTTAATATTTTTGTAACTTTTAAATTATTAAATTATTATAGGATTGTTTGTACTTATTATATTTAGATTCTCTATTAATTATTTTATTTTGGATTTTCGGATTATTTTTTAATTTATTTACAAATTTAGTACCTAATTAGAATCTTTGCAAAATAATAAAATATTGATTTATTTATTTGTGTTGACTTTTGTAGTATAAATTTTAAAAACATGTTTGTTGTAAAATTTAAAAATATAATTTTTTGATAATTTTTTTAAAAAATTAGGTTTTCTTGAAACTTTTTTTGTGGTAAGATTTTTTTAAATTATATTTTAAGCTTTAGTCTAAATTATTTTTGTATTAATTTTAGTTAACAATAATTTTCTCAACTTCAGTTTTTTTTGTTTTATCATGTGTTATTTATTTAATGCATTCTTTTTTGATCTTGTTTGTTTAATTAAAAATACCATTAATTACTTAACAGCATAGTTTTAGATTTTTTTAGGGAAGCATAGATTTGGCTTTTAAACCTTTCTAATGAAGTTACCTTTTAAGCCCTTGACGACCAGACGACCCCCTAAACCCGTTTACGCAAATTATATATAGGATATAATATAATAAGGAATGAATTCACATCTACCCAACTTCATATTATAGATGACTTCATGTCTGATTAGTATATGTATTGAGATACCTTCTCACAAAAATCCAACAGTCCTTTCAAGTTCAATAAATAGTTCTATCTTGTAGTTCTTTTGTCTCCAAGTTATGCTAGTTGTATTTCCATTTCTGCAGTTGTACTTTCTATGTCTTTTGTTTGTCTAGTTAAGGTAAGTCAATGATCCATCAAGTGGTTAGAAATGTGTGGTGTGGATCATTGTACGATGCTTCTAGTATCAATCAGTGTGGCCATATAAAAAATGTAATGAACTCCTTAAGGAGTAGGTTGAATACAGAGCTATCAACGTTTTCTCCTCAGATCCTTTGTTAAGATTCATGCACGTTTTCATATCTTTCATCAATTCATTTTAGTTATCATGGTATCAGAGCCATTGTGCCTATTGAATCAAATCCTTTGAAACATTCTTCTTATAAAATATTTCTGCTCTCTTATCAGATCTCTCTCTCTCCCTTTATCTCTTTTTCTTCTTAAAGCACATCGATCTCTTGTTCTTCTCACAAAACATTTCCGTTGATATATCATGACAACATCACGTATCACTTACCAAGATATGTTGGATCCGTTGTTCGTACACCCCTCAGATAACTCTACGTCTATTCAAGTGGACAAGCTACAAGGATGTTCTGATTACAGAGCTTGGCGCAGATGCATGGAAATCAACCTTTCTTCCAAACGAAAACTCGGTTTTGTTAAAGGTACTATCTCAAAACCTACAGATGATCCTGTTAAACTAGAAATGTGGGAAACTTGTAACAATATGGTCATTGCTTGGGTAACAAATAATGTTTCCCCAACGATAAGGCAAACCATTATGTATATGATATCTGCTAAGATGTGGAGTCATCTAGAAAAAAGGTTTGCCTTAACTAATGGTAGCAAAAAATACAAGCTCAACAGAGATCTGTATGAGCTGAGACAAGGAAACCTATCTGTAAATGAGTTTTATACATCTCTTAAAAGTATTTGGGTTGAACTGGACTCCTTAAACACCTTGCCTGTTATTTCTGAACCTACCCCAGAAGTCACAAAGCTTCTTCACACAATAGATGTTCAAGGAGAAGAATCCAGACTGTTTCAGTTTTTAAATGGCTTGAATGATGAGTTTAACGCTCAGAGAAGCCAGATACTCATGTTAGAACCCCTGCCAATAGTCGAAAATGCTTATGCTTTTCTTGAACAAGAAGAGGCACAAAGATCTCTCCTGAACATATCAAAACCTACCACAAATGATGTCATGGCTATGTTTAGCAAAACTCAAGGCCAAACTAGCCAAGCCCCTCGACAAGTATTGTGCACAGCTTGCAAAGGAAGAGGTCACAGTGCAGAACGATGTTGGACGGTGGTTGGATATCATTCATGGCACCCCAAATACACTCAGTCTACATTCAAGCCTAGACCACAGCTACAGCATACAGGCTCTAGGTCGTCTAAACCCAATGCACCCAAGCTAGCTGCTGTAGCTCAACTATGCAACAGCCCTGCAGACTCGAGTGGGTTGCTGTTTTATTCACAAAAACTAGAGCAATTGGCTAGTCTGGTGCCACAACTCCAACAAAGCTGTGTAAAGAGCTCAGAAAGCGATGAAGAACTGGATTTTCATTTTTCTGGTATGATTTCTGCTCAAAAATCTGGCAATTCTCTTGACTGGATAGTAGATTCAGAGGCGTCTGATCATATTACACCCTGTTTAAACATGCTCACAAGTGTTCTGCCCGTTGCACAATCACACACTATTAATTTGCCAACTGGAGACTCTGTAGTTATAACTCACACAGGAGATATTGTGGTTGTTCCTGGGGTTACCCTTAAAAATGTATTATGTGTACAACCTTTAAACACAATCTGCTCTCCGTTCAAAAGCTTGTTCAAGACAATGATTGTGAAGTCCACTTCTCTCCTACTCAGTGTGTTATCTCTGATAAACTTACAAAACGAATCATAGGGATCGCCAAAGCTCGTAATGGTCTGTATATGCTAAGCCCCAGTACTCTTATGTCACCCTCAAATAACGCTGTGAAATCAAATCCAGAGTCCTTGTGGCACCATCGCCTTGGACGTACACCTATGCCAAAACTCTTGAAAATACCTTACCTCAACCCGTTGCTGAAAAACACATCTCACACTTGTCTCACTTGTCCCATGGCAAAAATGACCAGGCTTCCATTTCAACTAAGTGAGTCAATCGCAGCTAAAAAATTCGATCTTGTTAGTATGAATATTTGGGGTCCATACAAGGTATCTTATCAATCGAAATACAAGTATTTCCTCACGTTGGTGGATGATCACTCCAGGCATTGTTGGGTTTACTTGTTGAAACAAAAATCATACTCATTGGCAACTCTTAAAATTTTTCTTCACTATGTCAAGAACCAGTTCAACATGACCATCAAAGTGATTAGGTCTGATAATGCCCCGAAATTCACTAGCCATGCTTGCAATCAGTTCTTCTCCAACCATGGAATCCTCCATCAAACTTCTTGTGTCTACAGACCTCAACAAAATGCCAGGGCAGAGAGAAAGCATAGAAACATCCTTGAACTTTCTCGTGCACTAAGGTTTCAAGCTAACCTTCCATTAGATTTCTAGGGTGACTGCGTGTTGACAGCAGTGCACATTATTAACAGAATTCCCTTTTCTGTTTTTCAATTTAAGGCACCATATGAAGTGCTCTTTGGAGTTCCACCAGAATATGATCACTTGCGAATCTTCGATTGCTTGGCCTTTGCTCTAAATCCACATTCTACTCAAGATAAGTTTGAACACAGAGGGGTTCCATGTTTATTTCTGGGATACCCACCACTTACCAAAGGATACAAGTTGCTAAATCTTCAAAGTCAACAGACCTTCGTTTCCACAGATGTCAAATTCAACGAACATGTCTTCCCTTATCATACCAAACCTACCAACACATTTATGACACCAATTCCACCTTTATACCCTATAGGAGATGACACTGAGTACACCTCTGACTTGGCTACACATGATCTTACACCTTCTTCATCACCACAAAACTCACCACCTTCTCACGATCCAGGCCCCACACCTGAACCAGAACAGCCTGTTCGACCATCCACCAGATTACATACACAACCCCTGTGGATGAAAGATTATACCATCTCCAGCATGATTCGTCCTACTGTATCACCATCATTTAACTGCTTCTTGTCTACTCTAGCCTCGACTAATGACCGATTGAGTTTCAAAGCAGCAGTTCAATCTCCAGAATGGGTTCATGCGATGAACGAAGAGCTGGATGCACTAGAGTTGAATCAAACTTGGGAAGTCACAACTTGCCCCCTGATTGTCATTCCATAGGGTGCAAATGGGTGTTTAAAACAAAGCTAAACCCAGATGGCAGTTTAGAGAGACACAAGGCTCGTTTGGTGATACTTGGCAATCACCAACAACCAGGAATTGATTTTACTGAAACGTTCGCCCCTGTAGCGAAGCTAACGACTGTAAGAACTCTATTAGCAGTGGCTGCCATTGAAAACTGGATCACATGTCAGATGGACGTGTCAAACTCCTTCCTGCATGGTGAATTGCAAGAGGAAGTGTACATGAAACTTCCTCCAGGTTACACTCATCTCGGGTCAAGAATTGTCCTATATTCTTTACCTCAACCACAAACCTCACAACCTGCACTGGTATGTAAACTCAACAAATCTCTTTATGGTATTCGTCAAGCTCCTAGAAATTGGTTTTCCAAGCTGTCATCTACCCTTGTACGGATTGGTTACAAGCAGTCCAAGACTGATTATAGTCTCTTTATACTCAGCAAATCTAATTCCATCACCACTATCCTGGTTTATGTGGATGATCTACTGATTACTGGCAGCTGTCAAAGCACTATTAACTCTCTCAAAACAATGCTCACCTCCACTTTTCACATGAAGGACTTGGGAGATCTTCGGTATTTTCTGGGACTTGAGATCGATAGAAATTCAACTGGCATTTTTATGTGTCAAAAGAAATACACACTGGACATCATTAATGAGCTTGGTCTATCAACTGCAAAACCAATCCTGATTCCCATGGATTCTCATGTCAAATTAATAGCTGATGGTGGAGAACCATTGACAAACCAAACTGAGTACCAGAGATTGGTTGGAAAGCTAATATACCTAACTATTACAAGGCCGGATATCTCATTTACTGTTCAACTTTTGTCATAGTTCATGCAGAAACCGACGACTCATCATTTTCAAGCTGCCAAACGACTTGTATGGTACTTAATTGGGACTGCATCGCAAGGAATACTCTTGGATTCTTCATCTGCAGCAAGGCTCACTGCATTCTGTGATAGTGATTGGGCAGCATGTCGCAATTCTAGACGATCAACGACTAGATTCTGTATTTTTCTGGGCACTTCACCCATCTCCTGGAAGGCCAAGAAGCAACCAGTAGTTACTCGGTCCTCGGCTGAAGCCGAGTATAGGGCTATGGTATTGACTACTTGCGAAGTCACCTGGTTGAGTGCACTGTTGAAAGATCTTGGCATTTAGAACCTACCTCCTACTCTGCTTCATTGTGACAATAAAGCTGCACTGGCCATAGCAGCTAATCCAGTTCTACATGAGCGCACTAAGCATGTAGAACTCGATTGTCACTATGCGAGAGAGCAAGTACAAACTGGGAACATACAAACTACCTACACTCCTTCAGTTGATCAAGTTGCTGATATTCTTACTAAGGTCCTTCTGTCAACCTACATTCTCACCACAACAACAAGCTGGCTTCCTTCCCCACAACATCCTCTGCTCAGTCTCACCAACTTGAGGGGGGTATTGAGATACCTTCTCACAAAAATCCAACAGTCCTTTCAAGTTCAATAAATAGTTCTGTCTTGTAGTTCTTTTGTCTCCAAGTTATGCTAGTTGTATTTCCATTTCTGCAGTTGTACTTTCTATGTCTTTTGTTTGTCTAGTTAAGGTAAGTCAATGATCCATCAAGTGGTTAGAAATGTGTGGTATGGATCATTGTACAAATAGAAAGATGCTTCCAGTATCAATCAGTGTGGCCATATAAACAATGTAATAAACTCCTTAATGAGTAGGTTGAATACAGAGCTATCAATGTTTTCTCCTCAGATCCTTTGTTAAGATTCATGCACGTTTTCATATCTTTCATCAATTCATTTTAGTTATCAATATGAAAAACAAAGAAATAATTTTATTCTTTCTTGGTAAGCATAGTTGCCTTGTGCTAATACCCTGTAAAATATGTTTTAATGACAGACCGACCACTCTACAGTTTTGGAACAATAGTGAGGATGCTAAGACATTCAAAGCACTAATTTACTGATCATCTTAAAATAGTGCCCTAGTTACACATCTAGAAGAAAAGCTGCCCTGACCTTGGAGCTCTTCGTCACATTGGGGTCTCGTATGTACTGTGTAAGTAGACCTTCACTTTTTTTTCCTTCTACGGATTCTGTAAAAGAGTTTGAGATTTCATGTCTGAGCCTTCTAGTTGCTGGAGGCCCACATTATTTGTAAATCTGGTACCAAACTTGTGAATGGTACAAATCCTCCTCTTGCGAGCCTCCCTCAAACTTTTGACCATGCTTGTTTCTGTTAAAATATTATAATCTAAACTTTTGTTTATTATTTTTAGTATCATTATCTAGAATGTTCATGAATATACTTGGAATAGACTTTTGAGTTCAAGACCTTTAGCATTTCTAGATGGTTCATGTACTTGGGGAGTTACATAGTAAATGAAGTGCATGTACTAGATGTGTTCTAGGAGGTTCCATGTAGTCCTATAAATAGGACAATCTTTCAAGCTTTGTAATTATATTCAAAAAACAATTATCAAATCATTTGAGTGAAATACAAGTGTGAGTTTTTATATCTTTTTTGTGTGAGAAAGTTGTGTGGATTATTGAGAACAAGTTTCTTCTCTTTAATCTCCAATATTTTATTATACAATTTTATTCCTACAAAGTGGTATCAAAGCCAGGTTAAGAGATGGCTTCCAACAACAACATGTTATATCCTCAACTTCCTCGATTGACGGGAAAGAATTACAACCAATGGAGCATCCAAATGAAGGTGTTATATGGCTCTCAAGATCTTTGGGAAATTGTGGAGAATGGATATGAAGAACCGGAGAATCAAACAAATCTCTCAACACAACAATTAAATACTTTGAAGGAGAATCGAAAGAAAGACAAGAAGGCCCTCTACTTTATTTATCAAGCGGTGGATGAAGTAATTTTTGAGAGAATTTCAACGGGGTCAACATCAAATGAGGCATGGGACATCCTCAATAAGGCATACAAAGGAGAAGAAAAAGTAAAAATGGTAAGGCTTCAAGCTCTAAGAGGTGAATTTGATTTACTCAAGATGAAAGAAAGTGAAACGGTGGAGGAATATTATAATCGAACAATTTCGATTGTTAATCAACTACGTGTCAATGGAGAAGAAATTTCGGATAAAAGAGTCTTGGAAAAAATTCTTCGTAGCATGACTTGAAAATTTGAGCATGTTGTTTTGGCTATTGAAGAATCAAAAGATTTGAATACTTTCTCTCTTGAAGAATTGTTGGGCTCACTACAATCTCACGAACTCCGCATCAAACAATTTAACTCATCTCCTTCCGAGCAATCTTTTCAAGTTCAAGACACTAATCGTGGCGGTTTTAGAGGAAGAGGTGAAAGAGGATCATTTCGTGGTCGAGGACAAGGAAGAGGAAATGTGCTAAGTGAAAATTCTAGCACATATCAAAGTGGAAGAGGAAGAGCTCGTGGAGGTTACAATGGAAGAGGAAGAGGTAATTATTTTAATTTTCAATGCCATTATTGTCGTAAAAATGGGCATATGAAAAAAGATTGTTACAAAAGGATTAATGATGAAAAAGATGAATCAAATTTTCTACATGAAAATGTTGAGGAGAAAGATGAAAGTATGCTTCTTGTTAGTAATGTTCAAGAAGAATCTCTTGAAGATGTTTGGTATATCGATAATGGTTTTAGTAACCACATGACCGGAAATAAAAATTGCTTTGTGAATTTTTATGAAAGTGTCCAACGAGAAGTCAAGACGGGTGATAACAAAAGGCTCATTATCAAAGGTTATGGGGATATTCCAATCCGAACAAAGCAAGGTACAAACTATATCTCTAATGTCTATTATGTACCCGATCTTAAACATAATCTTTTAAGTGTTGGGCAACTTACAAGAAAGGGACATCATGTGAATTTTAAAGATGATTTTTGTGTGATCAAAGATAAAAATGGTGTTCTTGTTGCAAGAGTCAAGATGACATCAACTAAAATGTTTCCATTAAAAATTCAAAGTGAGTCTCTTCCATGTTTTGCTAATATTGTGAATGACAAGTCTTGGCTTTGGCATCTTCGATATAATCACTTGAGTTTTAGCACTCTATCAAAAATTTGTAAAGGCCATATGGTGCGAGGCATTCCAAATATTCAAAGGCAAGATCAAGTATGTGAAGATTGTATTTTTGGCAAGAATCATCGAGATCTATTTCCAAAATAGGAGGCATGGCGAGCTAAAAAACCATTGGAATTGGTACATTCGGATTTGTGTGGACCTACGCGCACAAACTCTATTGGAGGTAGTCGCTATTTCCTCACTTTTATTGATGATTATTGTCGCAAGATGTGGATTTATTTTCTCAAAGAAAAATCTCAAGTATTTGAAAAATTTAAAGATTTTAAAGCATTTGTGGAGAAAGAAAGTGGTCATTCTTTAAAGACACTACGATCCGATCGTGGTGGTGAATATATGTCCAAAGAATTTGGAATTTTTTTGAAGACGCATGGCATTCGCCATCAACTAACGGTTCGTTCAACCCCTCAACAAAATGGGGTGGCCGAGAGGAAGAACCGAATAATCATGGAGCTTGTTAGAAGTATGTTGAAAACAAAAAGATTGCCTAAGATGTTTTGGGCCGAAGCGGTGGCATGTGCATGCTACGTTCTTAATCGTGCACCTACTAAAAGTGTACAAGGGAAGACTCCACAAGAAGCTTGGAGTCGTAAGAAGCCATGTGTCTCTCATTTTAGAATTTTTGGAAGCATTTGTTATTCTCATGTGCCCGATGAAAAGAGAGGCAAACTTGATGATAAATCTGAAAAATGGATCTTTGTTGGTTATAGTGAAGCTCCCATTACAAAGAAGGTCATAATTAGTCGTGATGTAATTTTCAATGAGGAGGCTTCATGGGAATGGAAGAATGAGAAAGAAAGTTCAAGTATCTTTCTTGATGATGATGCATTTGATCCAATTGAAGAAGAAGGCTCCACTCCACCAACTCCACCATCCTATTCTCCTCCAAGCTCATCATCATCTTCAAGTTCCGAATCACCACCTAGAAAGACAAGATCAATGGCGGATCTTTATGGAGCAACAAGAAGAATTTTGGAAGATGAATTTGATGATTTTGCCTTATATGCAAATTCGGATCCGGTTGCTTTTGAAGATGCCGCTAAGGAAAATAAATGGAGGCAAGCTATGGATCAAGAAATTGAAGCAATTGAAAGAAATCAAACATGGGAGTTAGTTGAAGCTCCTAAGGAAAAGAAGCCCATTGGAGTCAAGTGGGTTTATAAGACAAAGTTGAATGCACAAGGTGAAGTTGAAAAGCACAAGGCGCGATTGGTTGTAAAAGGCTACAAGCAAAAATATGGTGTTGATTATAAAGAAGTATTTGCTCCCGTGGCACGCCTTGAAACCATCCGTTTGATACTTTCTTTGGCCGCTCAAAATAAGTGGAAAGTTCACCAAATGGACGTCAAATCCTCTTTTCTAAATGGAGAATTACAAGAAGAGGTGTATATTGATCAACCTCCGGGCTATGTGAAGAAGAATGACGGAAATAAAGTCTATCGGTTGAATAAGGCTTTGTATTGCCTAAAGCAAGCCCCTCGTGCATGGTATAGTCGCATAGATGATTATTTTGTGAATATTGGATTCAAGAGGTGTCCATTTGAGCATACACTTTACATGAAGGAGAACAAAGGTAAAATTCTCATCATTGGCTTGTATGTGGATGATTTGATTTTTACAGGAAATAATAATGATGGTATTGAAGAATTCAAGAATAATATGAAGCAAGAATTTAAGATGACCTATTTGGGATTACTTCACTACTTTCTTGGTAATGAGGTAAAGCAAGATGAGAATGGAATTTTTATCTCTCAAGAAAAGTATGCAAGAGATTTGATGAAGAAGTTTAGAATGGAAGATGCAAAACCAAGTAGTACCCCCGTTGAAGTTGGCTTGAAATTGAGCATGGATGATGATTCTAAGTTTGTTGATCCTACATTATATAGAAGTCTTGTTGGAAGTTTGATGTACTTGACAGCCACTCGACCGGATATAACATATGGTGTTAGTTTGATTAGTAGATTCATGGAGCAACCAAAAAAGACACATTGGGAGGCCGGAAAAAGAATCTTGAGGTATGTTCGTGGAACACTTGGAGATGGAATTTATTATCAAAAGGGAAATGATACCAAGGTACTTGGATATTGCGATAGTGATTGGGCCGGAAGTATTGATGATAGTAAAAGCACTTCGGGAAATGTTTTCTTCATTGGCTCTAGTGCCACCACATGGATGTCAAAGAAACAACAAGTTGTGGCTCTATCAATGGCGGAGGCGGAATATATATCTCTATCATTAACTAGTTGTCAAGCTTTATGGATCACATGGGTGCTAGAGGATCTCAAGCATGCCACAAAAGAAAGTCCAATTATATATTGTGATAGCAAGTCCGCTATAGCACTTACGGAAAATTCGGTATTTCATGGGAAGAGCAAGCATATAAGAATCAAATACCATTTTATTCGAGATTTGGTGAAGAAAGGAGAAGTCGTGGTCGAACATTGCAAGACACAAGACCAAATTGGTGATATTTTTATGAAACCTTTGAGGCCCGACATTTTCAAGAAGTTGAAGAAGAAACTTGGCATGTGCAAAGTTTAGCTTAAGGGGGGATGTTAAAATATTATAATCTAAACTTTGGTTTATTATTATTATTATTATCATTATCTAGAATGTTCATGAAGATACTTGGAATAGACTTTTGAGTTCAAGACCTTTAGCATTTCTAGATGGTTCATGTACTTGGGGAGTTACATATTAAATGAAGTGCATGTACTAGATGTGTTCTAGGAGGTTCCATGTAGTCCTATAAATAGGACAATCTTTCAAGCTTTGTAATTATATTCAAAAAAACAATTATCAAATCATCTGAGTGAAATACAAGTGTGAGTTTTTATATCTCTTTTGTGTGAGAAAGTTGTGTGGATTATTGAGAACAAGTTTCTTCTCTTTAATCTCCAACATTTTATTATACAATTTTATTCCTACAGTTTCTCCTTATATCTTACTTCCAGTAGAAATTTCAAGTTCGTGGGAATATAATCTTTTCTGGTTTATTTGGTAGGCATAATTGTTTCTATGCTAGTATTTTAAAAAAGTGTACCAAACCGACAACCAAATATACCCTATTTCGCTTATAATTGTATAGTATAGATGGTTTTTTCTTTTTGATATATATTTGTAGAACTAAAAATTTACTATTAATTTTTTCTTATTAATTTATTATTGTGCCTAATTGTACGGATTCACTTGATTTTATTTAGGTATTGTATTCATGTTTTATTAAAAATTCATGTAATTTGATTTTTTTTCAAAATAAAAAAATCGATTTTAAAGGACCGAACCAAAACTATTTTGGTTCGATCCGGTTCGGTTCATAATATAAATTCGGTCGGGTTCAATTTCAAAAATATTAATAATTCGGTTTTCTATCTACTCCCTCCATTTTCAAATATCTGATGTTTGACTTTTTGGCACAAATTTTAAGGTGTTTTGACCATATAGTTAAAAATGTTATTTTTAAAATTTTCTTTTTTTAATAAAAATATTGATTCAATATTTTTATTCATAAAAAAGAAATTTTCAAAAATAACATTTTTAATTATATAATCAAAATACCTTAAAGTACGTAATAGTAACGAAACAAATATTAAAAAATTGAGGGAGTATTTGGTACGGTTACCGAACCGACCGAATAGAGCTGCTGAAATTCTAAAATTGAATCAGAATATCAACTTGGGTCTATATATCGAGTGGGTTCTGTATGAACAACCCTAACTTTAATGGTCATTTGACGAGAGAAATATCTTAGTCAAAATTCAAGCCATTAGTACATTCAGATTGCTGATTACAAGATGATTTTCATATTACTTTTTTTCGCTAGTTATTGAACGTATCAGATACTGTTCTTGATAGCTCGAAAATAAAATAATAACTTATAATGAAATAACAAGTTTGAGATTAAATATCCAACACAATGACCATCCAAATTGACGACTGAAGTTCGGCTACTCCCAAAGGTGGTTAAGAAAGCAATATTACATATTTGTAGTTTGTTGAGGCGCAAGTGGAAGCCTTCGTTCCTGCTTTTTCCCTAGTAGACGGCGAATCCAGCGCCTCGGGAGGAATGGAAGAAGGAAGAAGTGAATGTGATTAAGAGCAAGAAGAGTACCGTCAAAGAGCTTGCCATGTTTGAAAGTGAAATATAAATTGTTCGATGTATAAGGTGAGTTGGAATGTTAGTACATGCATATAGAACTTCAAAAGAGTTGAATTTCGTGAAAAAAAAAGTGTGGAAAGGAACGGGAACATTCTCCACGAAAACTGCACTTGTTTCTCTCCTTATGTAGAGTGGGTCGATAAGATAAATGAGAATTATCTTGAATATAAGCAGCCAAACAACTCCATTAGTATGAGGTCTTTTGGGAGGAGTCCAAAAACAAATTCGTACGAGTTTGGCCACGGCCCAGAGCGGACAATATCATACTAATGTGGATGGGTGTTGCGCGGCCCAACAATTGCTATCAGAGCCGATGGTTAATAAGCTGATCCTAGGGTTGCGGGTTGCAAGTTGTGTGGTGTGGGAGGCTCTCCAGAACTGCGATTGGAGATCTTGGACGGCTTGTGTCGAAAGTCTTCTTGACACTGAGGTGGTCTGGCGGCATGTCCCGCAAGATGAGGAGCCACAGATGAATAGTGGCGATATAAGGGTCACAAGATTGGTGGTTCTTGGATTGAGGGGAGATTGTAGAATGGGTGTCAACCCAAGTCCCACATCGATAAGATAAAGAATAATTATCTTGAATATTAGCAGCCAAATAACTCCATTAGTATGAGACCTTTTGGGAGGAGCCCAAAAACAAATCCGTACGGGCTTGGCCACGGCCCATAGCGGACAATATCATGCTAATGTGGAGTTAATGGGTGTTGCGCGGCCCAACACCTTATTGAATCAAAACACAGATTCCGAACATGAAATCTTTAATTCAATCAAACGACACTCCTATTGAATTGATAAGGTCACAATAATATGTTAACTTATAATTATTTCAACTTCTTAAGAATGAACTGTCATCTCCATTACTATTATCATCCATTTTTCAGCGTGTGGGTACCTCTAGTTTGTACATATCAATTTATGATTATTTAAGCTAAACGTACAAAATACATTTTTATTACAAACAAAAATCACAACTAAATATTCAAATTAAGTGAATTGAATTTTTACTCAAATAATTGTTTGACACATTTTAGGTATTTTTCGATTTAATTGCTCAAAATTTAAAGTTTACAAGAAATAAAAGTATTTATAATATTGGTATTAATGATAATTTGAATTTTAAATGAATAAATATTAATTCCTAAGTAAAAAAAAATCCTGTAGCAATGAATCATTGCGACAGGCTCAATGAAACATTGCCCCATGTGTGCCTGGCGCAATGAAACATTGCTTTACCATAATCTTTTACCTGTAATAAATGAGGTGGATGGCGGTGGTTGGTTTCATTAAATGCTCACCTGGAGGAATGTTTCATTGTGCCGAGCGCAATGTTTCATTGCGTCAGGCACACCTGGAGCAATGTTTCATTGCGTCAAGCGCAATGTTTCATTACTCCAGCCAAGAACACTTATACCCTACTGTCGAAACATCACTTTCTTCTTCTTAATCAAACATTCTCCCATTCTCTCAACATCCGTAAAAAATTCTCCCATTCTCCCAACATCCTTTAAACACTTTCTCATTCTCACAACATTCTTTTAAGGTTTCAAAGTGCAATTTTACTCATCATTTGAAGGTTAAATATTATCAAAAAAAGGTTAGTTTTCTAATTTTATGGCTACATTTTTAATTAATGATTTTAGTTCATCTAGTGAGGAGCATAATGATTATGATTATGAAGTTGTTACGCCCGTTGGAAAAAATCCGGTTTTTTGAAAATTATTTTGTGATGAAATAATAGATGTTGATGCCTATGATAATGTGGGTAAGGAAAAGATGAATATGGATGATGATGATGATGATGATGGGGGGAAAATGATGTTAATAAAGGTAAAAATAAGGTGAATGTAAAAAATGATGATGAAGATGATGATGATGATGATGATGATGATGATGATATTAATATCGAAAACAAAAATTGTGGGTTTCCATTTTCGAATATTAATGATGTTGTGCCAAGTGTTGGTATGATTTTCGGCACATTAGATGAGGCGACAAAATTTTATAGGGATTATGGTCGAAGTGTCGGATTCCAAGTAATAATTACGAATACTCATAATCATTTAGGAACTAAGGATCCATCATCCCGGTTTTTAATTTGTCGGAAGGGTGGAAGAACAAAACCATTGAACAAAATAATATTTTTTTTAATTTTAAATGAAACATTTGGAAATAATTATAATTTTAGTAATTGTTTCGAATTTTAAATGGAATTTTTGGAATAAAAAGTAATTTTATAATTAAAAAAAATCAATTTCATAATTTTATTGAAAAAAATAATATTTAGCGGGCGCAATGATACATTGCACCAGGTGTAATGATACATTAGGCATGGCGCAATGATACATTGTACTTAGCGCAATGATAGCAATAGTATTTCCTAGAGCACCCGGTAACAACCTCTCTCATTCCCAATACATAAAAAGCATGCTGCATCCGTTAAAAGTCGTGGCACTCTTATGCGCAGCCCTGGTCAAACTCCTGAACAAATGAGCCAATACCACGGCTCCCCATGCATAGCCAAAAATCTCATCAGTATCTTGGATGAGCTATAGATATCGAGGATACACCACGTTTCGTTTCCCAGTAGGAAACAACACACCCAAAATGATGTAAAGAAGATAAGCCCAGGTGTAAACTATATTATCCTGCTCCCTGTATTCTGGATGCTTTGTCTTGGGTATCTTCTTATATCTGCCCCTCAACAAGTGAAGAATCACCCTATTATCATACATACTTTCATGATCCTTCTTCTTGGTCAGCTTCAAATCCTTCCACTCCTTCATCCAATATGGTTTTGATTATTAAGCTCCGTATGAGTCACAGGACGATCATAAACAAGCAGGCCCAAGATCATGTAAACATCCTCTAATGTGATGGTCAGCTAACCAAATGGGGAATGAAAGGAGTTCGTCTCTCGACTCCACCTCTCTATCAAGGCCGTGATCAAATGTATGTCGTTCTGAGGAATCGACTGAGGGTATGCAAATTCCCTGAAACCCCATAACTCCGGCAAATTCATCTGATGGTCTGTGAGATCCCACTCCCAATGCATAGTATTCAACTAGCGGACATCTAACCTATCCCGCTTACCCCCCGCCATATCGCACTACTAATATAATCATCCTGCATGGTCAAGAGTGATCTAGCTAGAAGCACGCACTCCATATCCATAGTATCTGCAATGTGCAAAATCTAAAAATTAGACACATCTCATAAACATGGTTAAAAACGTAGATAATTTAAACAAAAACCACTAAAGCATTCATCCCAACAATTAATATCACGGATTTGAAATAACGATTTGAAATAATACAGATTAGGCCTAGCAACATACATGTCTAGCATAAGTAGAACATAGATCTTAACATGAAATGGACACTTGGAGATAGAGGTGGCCAAACGGGCGGTTCTACCCTACCCGCTCGTGCCCGGTTCGCCTGAAACTCATCAGAAAACCGGCACGATACCCGGTTCGCCTGAAACTCATCAGAAAACCGGCACGTATCGTGCCGGTTCAAAACCCGCTCACGTGCCGGTTCAAAACCCGCTCGAACCGTTATCTTATCCATGTCGTTCACAGGTTGTGATTTAGTGAACCGTAACCAGCTCGATACGGCAAGGTAAAAACCCGCATAACCCGTCTAGCCCAACCCACCCCGTGCAACCCGCCCAACCCGTATATAAAAAACTAGATTTCCACTATTTTTATTATGCAACCCGCCGGCCTCGCACCATTTAAAAATCTGATCCATTTGTTTTCTTGTTTAATGCAGCAATAATAGTTATTGCGCTTAATGTTACTATCATTTATCCACTTTTTTTTTAAAGCAATCATTTATACACTTATTTATTTTCTTTAGATATATTTCACATTTTATGACTTCATAATAATATTAAAATAATTAATGCTAACAAGTTTCCACTATCCAGCAATAATGCTAACATTTTTATGACTTCCTGATAATATCAAAATAATTTTTTATTTTTTATTTTTAGGATTTTTTTACTTTTTAATTTTTTAAATATGTTTTAGAATTTGTTTGCTTTGTAATTTTTTAAATATGTTTGATGCGGTTTGTTCCGTTTTTTAGAGAGGAGTCCTCTCAAATCATTTGTAAAATATTTTTTTAATTAATAAAATTTATATGAGGTACCGTCCTCTTTTATTCAAAAAAATTTGTATAATTTTAATTCAATATTGCAAATCTATTTTATTATATTATAAAAAATAATACCAATCAATTTTAATCAAACTTGTTTCAACTATAACATTTTTTGTAAACAAAAAAGCAAGAAAAAGAAAAAAGGCACAAGACTAGTCGACAGCAAAAAAGAAAGAAAAAGAAAAAAGACAATGTGGGTGTTTGGGGGAACTTTTTTCCAGAATAAGTCAACTTATTTTAAGACAAAGTTAGAGATTCCTAACTTTCCAACTTATTTTCCAACTTATTTTTGCAACTTATTGAATCTCAAACATACATTAAATACTTATATAAAAAAAATTATCAAAATATAAAAATTTTACCCGAAAATAAGTCCATAAGTCCTTAAAAAAAGTTTTCCCAAACAGTAAAAAAAAGAAAAAAGACACTAGACATACAGATACATAATATTAGTAAAAGACTAGACAGTAGTGACTTGCCGGCCAAACCCGTCAAACCCGCCAAACCGTGGAAGCCTGCCAACTCGCCTAACCCGTTCAACCCGCTTGAACCGCCCAACTAGTTCATCTGTATGAACCGTGTGTCGTTCATGAGTTGGTTATTTATGAATCGTAAATAGCTCGGCACGGCCTTCTTCCTAGACGTGCTGTTCACGAGTTCACAAGAAATGAAACCGGCCCGATTTAAAACGGGCACGACTCACCCGACCCGCTCGTTTGGCCACCACTGCTTGGAGACTCCCACAAATTACACACTTGCATTTCCTGTAACTTTTGAGTAAATGATACTCCGACATTTCCAACATGATAAATTCATGTAATGGTAATTAATCTGTCTTAAGTAATTTAATCAAGATTGACAGGCTGTTAATCTTATACAGGAAAATGCAGACCGGTTAATGGACTGCTATATATACACTATACTTAAATAAACAATTTCCCAAGTCTAAAAGAATATATATGCACTACCATCATCAGAAACTACATAGGTCAACATGAATAGTTTTGATCCTGCTCAATGGTTCGACTACCTTAGGGACAGCTGACTAGAAAAAATTATTCATACATAACCTATTTTCGAATACCGGATTTTAAAAATTAAGATTTTAAGACTCCCCGATTGTAGAGGAATGGTGTCAATACTACAACTAAAATACCAACTCCTTCTCTATCTAAGCACAGTCTTGACAAGTTTATCTCTTGCTATTAAATTAGTCCTATAGACCAAGAATTTATTGATAAGTTATTCTTGATTGAAGAACCTCAATATTACAGTCAAGCTATTATGAATCCACACTGGATTGATGTCATGAATAAGGAGTTGGATGCATTAGAAAATAATCACACCTGGTCCATAGTACTTTTACCACCTGAAAAAACCATTGTAGAATGTAGATGGGTATACAAGATTAAATACAGGGCTAATAGTGATTTATATAGATATAAGGCCAGGTTGGTAGCCAAGGGATACACTCAATGTGCATGCATTGACTACACATACATATTTTCTCTGGTTGCCAAGATAGTAACTATAAGGAGTGTATTGGCTTTAGATGCAACAAATTCTTGGAAAGTTTATCAATTTGATGTTAACAATGCCTTTTTGCAGGGAGTTATACTCGAGAAAGTATATATGGAATTTCCACTTGGATATCAGAAAAATGCTACTTCCTCTCATTTAGTCTGCAAATTGCATAACTCCATTATGGACTTAAACAAGAATCACGATAGTGGTTTGCCAAGATCACGTCATGTCTAGTTTCAGCTGGTTACACACATTCCTTGGCAAATTATTCTTTGCTCACTTATAAACACCAATATGATTTTATCATAGCAGTGGTATACGTGGATGACATTATGGTCACGTGAAACAATGAGAGGATGGTAACTTCTTTGAAGAAGTTGTTACATGATCAGTTCACTATCAAGGATTTAGGTGAGTTCGGATATTACTTGGGTATTGAAGTGTCTCACTCAAATGAAGTAATTTTTGTTAATCAAATGAAGTTTGTGTTGGACATTATACAAAGTGCACATCTTGAAAATTACAAACCCCTACCTGGAACGATTGATTAGAGTATTAAACTGTATGATAGCATCTTATCTGGTACCTTATTGTCTGATCCCTCTCTCTAAAGGAGTTTGGTTGGTCGACTCATATATCTCACCATGTCAAGGCCACATTATTTATTCATTACAATTGCATAGTCAATTCATGCAGAAACCATGTGTCAAGCACTTTGAAGCATGCAAAGAGTTCTTAGGTACCTTAAGTTCACAATTGGTCAGTGGGTCTTATTTTCTTCTCATAAAAGCTTGTCCTACAAGGCTTTGTGACAATGATTGGAGTGGAGAGCCAAAGGACGTGAAATCAGTCACACGCTAATGTTCTTTGTTGGGAAACACATTAATCTCTTGGCAATCTAAGAAGCAATCGGTGACATCTCGAAGTTCAGCTGAAGCAGAGTATAAATACCGAGCTTCTAGTACTTATGAGGTATTGTGGCTTCGAAGCCCTATGGAAAACCTCTAAATCCAAGTGTCAGGACCTGTTGTGTTGTATTCTGATAGTCGAATAACCATACATATAGCTAAAAATCCAATTTTCCATGCTAGAACTACGCATATCGAACTGGACTACTATTTTGTTAGTAAGAAATTAAAGGTTGATCTTATTTCTTCTACCAAAGTAACTTATAAAAATCAACTGGCAGATGTTTTTGCTAAAGGCTTGGGATAAACATTACATTGGTTTTTCACTTCTTCTGTAACAAGTTAGGACTCAAAAATCCCTTTGTTACTTTAACTTGTAGGGGGAGTAATAAAGCTTATAATGGTGATAACAATATCTCTCAGGGGAGGAGTAATAAAGTTAATCTTGTATATATGCAGAATGCATCCCTAAAAACAAAATACTTCATTGTCTACACAAGTTTAAGTAAAGATTAGTTTGTCATGTATTTGATATTATTGTACGTTGTTTGTATAGGTTGTCATGTCCGGTTATGACACTTTAATCTTCTGTGTGTAAGTACTCCATTCAATATGAATACATTCAGAGTTTTGATTGCATTTCTCACATTCATTCTTCTTTAACTTTTCAACAATTTTTTTTAGATCCGAAATTTTACATTTCTATAAAGAAAAGCACTGATGAAACAAACATAAAAACATTTTAAAATATTCTTCTGAATTAAAGTCACTGACCATATATAGAAAAGAGAAAAAGGCAATTTGGCTGGCTATCTTTTTTGCTTTTGGTACTTGGATGGCTGAGAATATTTTTTGACATTTTGTCTGGCTATAATAAAATTTTTAAGCACTTGAGGGGCTTCCGTCAAAACGTTAGTAACGCCGTTAAACGTCAGGGGTAAATGTGACTTTTCAGCATGTTTGTTCTTGAACATTCTTGAAGATCAAACAGTCTTTTGAAGGTGATTCTGAAATTCAAATCCTTCATATGAGTAATCAAATCGAATCTCATGATCTGTACTACATGTTTATGTGTGTGTATATATTCGAATATGCTTTGTTCGTGATTTCATAATTTTCGGATATTAATTCGAATTTCTTGAATTTGGTGTTGCTTTTATGATGATTTGTTGTTTATGTGGTTAGTGTCTATACATTGTTTATGATCTCAGGAATTTTATGATGATTTTTAATTGATTTTTCGTGTACTAAATATGAAAAACGAGTTTTGGTGGGGATGAACTTTGATTTCGAATTTCTGGGTTCTTGGTTAATTGGTTGTTGTTATTGATGCTTGGAATAGATTGTGGAAGTCATAAGCTTCGTTTTGATATATAGAACTCGTAGTTTGGTGTTGGATTTAGGTTCGCCGGAAAAATCGAAGAAGCTCGCCGGAAAATCTTGGCCGGTTTCTGCATTTTGGGGTTAAATCCTAACGGTGCTTGACGGCATCCCCTCAAGTGCTTAAAAATTTTATTATAGCCAGACAAAATGTCAAAAAAAATATTTTCAGCCATCCAAGTGCCAAAAGCAAAAAAGATAGCCAGCCAAATTGCCTTTTCCTCTATAGAAAATTAGAAACATTTTTTGCACATTCAGAGCATTTGGCATATCTTTTAGATGCCCAACGGTTCAATCCCTAAGATTGTACGTAGTATGTTCTTTCCATTCCCTCGTATAATAATACCAAACAACTCACTACAATTTACTATTGGGGTACGGTCAGGGGCGGACCGACATGGAGACCATGGGTGGCCATGGCCCCCCCCAACTTCTCCCGACCATAGACAAAGTTTTTATCATATGAACTTCTCCCGGCTGTTTTAGGTCTTTTGGTCCCTCCCAACTAGTTGAAATCGATTTCTCATAGTATGGTTGTGTAAATGATGATGAGAGGATCGATTTGGATATATATATATATATATATATATACTAGGGTTTTGATGTCAAAATCATGTAGAAAAATGAGTTTGATTATTAGAATATATATCATATATGTGTTCTTCAGGAGAGAGATATATTTGGGAGAGGGAGAAAGAGAGAGAGAGTGAACTTTTAATATATACTGTACTTTATACATATTTTATACTAAAATGCATTGGTTCAGTGGTAGTTTCTGTAGTATTTTCGCAGGAGACCCGGGATCGATTCCCCTCGGTGATATTTTTTCTTACATGCTATGTGAGGAGAAATTTTTTGTCCCCCCCTCAACTCGATCCTGCGTCTAGGGATGGCAATCGGGTCGGGCGGGTCGGGTTTTGCCAAACCCGAACCCGATTCTTTTGACCGAACCCGAACCCGAACCCGAAAATACCCGAAATTATAAACCCGAACCCGAACCCGTTGGATACTAAACGGGTTTCGGGTACCCGAAACCCGACCCGAAATCCAAAAAAATAAATAAATAATAATTTTTTTGTATTAAAAATAATATAAAACATAAATATATAAAATATTTTATTTTTTATTACATATTAAATATTAAATATATATATAATAATAGATAATATATATTAAATGTTAAATATTATGTATAGAATAATAGAAATAATAATATATATTAATTCGGGTTTCGGGTCGGGGTCGGGTTCGGGTTCGGTCGGGTTTGATACGGGTTTCGGGTTTTCGGGTCGGGTTCGGGTCGGTATTGGCAAAACCCAAACCCGGCCCGAAAATGATTCGGGTTTAAAAATCAAACCCAAACCCGAATCCAAACCCAAAAATTTCGGGTTCGGTTGGACCCATTCGGGTCGAAACGGATCGGGTATCCATCGGGTCGGTACAAATTGTCATCCCTACCTGCGTCCGCCCCTGGGTACGGTCTACAACAAACGTTTGCCTCAGCAAATGGTCCGCCAGTACCGCAGAAATTTTCTGCGGTACGTGTACAATAGATTTTTGGTATGAAAACAGGAATGGTATTTTGATAATTTGCCTGTACCGCAAAAAATTTCTGTAATACATGAAGAATTTATTTTAAATCACAAATGATTGATCCAATAATATATAAATTGTTTGTTGGAAAATATTTCTTTAGCACCCGTTTGCTAAAGAACGGGGAGCCTTTACTATTTGCATCCTCCACATCCTTTTTAATTAGTAAAATGTACTCCCTCCGCCCCATTTTGTATGACACTCATTTTTTTTGGGACGTCCCAAAAAGAATGAACCTACTAAACTTACTATTTTTGAACACTACTTTTCACTATTACATCCACTACTTCTATATTTTATAACTCCTTTTTATTAAATAAATACTATTACCCCCACTACTTTTCTACTTTACCCATTTTTTATACATCCACTTTCACACCTAACCAACCACATGTTACCACCTAGCAAGTCAAACAGAATTTTCTTAATCTCCCTGAAAGTTAAACAGGGTCTAACAAATTCGGACCGAGGAGTATCTCATAAAGCAATAAAAAGATAACAAAAGAAAAGTCAAGATTGATAACAAGTTGACTGACCTGGTAATGATAAAAGAGACGAAGACATTAACAAATAAATAAAATAAAAGATCATAAACAGGGACAATAGCATTCAGAGTTTTGATAGCATTTTTCACATTCATTCTTCTTTGATATGATTACATTCAGAGTTTTGATAGCATTTCTCACATTCATTCTTCTTTAACTTTTCAACAATTTTTTTACATCCAAAATTTTACATTTCTCTAAAGAAAAGCACTGATGAAATAAACATAAAAACATTTTAAAATATTCTTCCGAATTAAAGCCACTGACCATCCATTGAAAATTAGAAACATTTTTTGCACATTCAGAGCATTTGGCGTATCTTTTAGATGCCCAACTGTTGAATCCCTAAGAGTGTACGTAGTATGTTCTTTCCATTCCCTCTATAATAATAATACCAAACAACTCACTACAATTTACTATTTGCATCCTCCACATCTTTTTTTTATCAGTAAAATATACTATCTCATAAAGCAATAAAAAAAAAAAGATAACAAAAGAAAAGTCAATATTGACAACAAGTTGACTGACCTGGTAATAATGAAACAGATGAAGACATTAACAAATAAATAAAATAAAATAAAAGATCATAAACAGTGACAATAGTCTTTATAGATCGCAGAAAAAACAAAATGAGACCCTTCCATGTTATTTACAAACATGACTTGGAGACAGTTTGGCTCGGGCTTAAAACCCGGACTTAAAATGATTTTTGATTTTAAGTTAAAAAAATTTTAATAAATTAAAAAATGATTTAAAATTTAAAAAAATAGGTTAAAGCCAGAAATTTGTAATTGGTACTTTTTTGAACAACTTATTTTATTTTAATGATTTTATTTGATAAAAGTTAATAACATCATTCAAATTAATTATTTGTCAAATTTATTTTTATTTTAACATTTTTAATAATTCATAAGTTACCCGTAATATAAAATTACTCAAACTGGTATTGATTTAAATTTTTATTTTTCACTTATCATTTTAAGCAATTTTAAATTATAAATAAAAATTTTAAATTTAGTCAAACGGGACCATGATTTACAGCCGAGGAGAAGCCGCGCAACTTATGTTATTATGTATATATTATAGTACTAATATATTATCGTGATGGCGCAACTTTTTTTTTTTTTTTCTTTTCTTTTGGTAAATAAGCCGATGAGGCTTGATTGACAGCCTTACACTGTTACACCCCACCTTCAATGTTTCGCAATAATGTAGAGGAGACTAATCGTGTTTGGTGCGCGCAGGCGGCGCAGCCTATAAGTTATAAATCGTAATAAAAGCATCTCCCCTGCATCCCTTAATTCATTTCTAAATATTTTATAAATAATTGAGTTTTTGATAAGTTATTATATTGATTTATGTATTAATTTCAATAATATTTTTTTATAATTGTTTGTCATTTCATATTTTATTTTCATTAGTACAAATATTTAATAGAGAAAAGAGAAAAATCAATTTTTTACTAGTAAAATATAAGTTAAGAATTATTGGTTGCTTTTAAAATAGAAAAAAAAACTTTAAATATTTTAAGAATTACTAAAAATTTCTTAGAGCAATATTTTTGTTTTTTCTCCTTAATTTTTGAATTAAGAATTAGAATAAAGCGACTCTCTCTAGGTCTTTATAAACAAGTAGAGGAGAGAGTAGTCGGTCCATCATTATACTAGTAAGATAACATTGTGATGGGGAGAATCTTATATCATCTTCAGTTTTTCTCTTTGATCTGCCTTGTCAGCTGTTTCTCACTGGGTTTGGCTATCAGTAGGAGAAGGAGAGATATAATTGATGACCGATCTTCTCTTCTCTCCTTGAAATCTCATCTCATCATCCCCGACAACAATATAATAACCCACAACTGGTCCGACAATACCTCCCCTTGCACTTGGGTAGGAGTCACCTGCGCGCTCCGACAACAAAGGGTCACTGCGTTAAACCTATCCGACATGGCTCTCGCCGGTACCATTTCGCCACATCTCGGAAATCTCTCCTTGCTCACTTCCCTCGACCTTTCTTTCAACTCTTTCTATGGCTCTTTGCCAAAACAACTATCTCATCTGCGTAGGTTGGTTTATGTTTCTTTGGAGCATAATCACTTTGCAAATGAGATACCCTCATGGGTTGAAAACTTCCAGAAACTCCAGTACTTGTCTCTTCGCAATAATAGTTTCACTGGACACATTCCCAAAGAGATTGCTAATCTTTCCCAGCTAAATGTGTTAGTATTGAGAGGAAACCAACTGCAAGGTTCCATACCATCAACAATCTTCAACATGTCTTCTTTGTCAAAAATTGATCTCTCCATTAATTATATATCTGGTAGCCTCCCGGTTGATCTCTGCAATCATCTTCCTCATTTGTGGTATCTCTCCGTCTCTTCCAATCAGCTGGAGGGGGAACTTCCCTCAAAATATTTGTACAAGTCTCCGCAGCTCCGAATATTATCACTGTCAATTAATAAATTTTACGGGAGCATACCTAGGGAAATCGGCAACTTGACCATGCTGGAAGAAGTATACTTCAACGACAACATATTGGAAGGTAACCAACCTTTCACATCTTGATACAACATACATAATTCACTTGCATAATAAGTATGGATTGCAGTAGTAAAGTATTTTTGTTTCCTTATTTCCGTACCACAAAGACATTCTTCAATCCATTCCAAAATGCATGAGCTACACTGAAATATTACTAGTTAGTTATTTATTTATTTGTTTATTGAAAAGATAATTTAAATGTCATCTTTGTAACTTTAATTTTAATTATTATTAATATGATTATTTAATTAATATGAGTTCATTGAGTGTTAGTACGCAATTTATATGAAAAATTGTACATTCCACAAAAATGTTCTATTTATTTATCAAAGTATAATTTATAGCTCATAAAAAGTAAGGATATAAATTTAGTAAGGATAATTTAAATTTACATTTTAATTTATACTAACACCTCAATTTTTTGAATTGGTTTAATTTTAAGATTGTTCAAAGACTGGAGTAGTGCGATTGTATCAAGATTTAACATCTTTATCTGTTCCACAAATTAAATAGAGTCCCATTTATCTGCTTTCAATTTTTTGAATAGGATTTGCCAAATTCTGAAATTTAAATTTTAATATGAAAATGTAGTTAGTTATGATTTAAGAAAAAAATTATATAATTTAAAATATTATGAAAATGTAATTTTGTTGTTTTATCTTCCACATCTTTTTCATTAGTAAAATAAAATATTATAAAGAAATTAAAATATAATAAAAGAAAAGACAAGATTGATTTGTAGAGAACTGACCAAGAAATACTTGGGCAACACAAGTTGATCATTTTATAGAGACAACTTGACTAGCATGTACAGTCCCGGTGAATAATTTACCTTTCAGATTTCTGGCATGCGTGCATTTTAAGGGTAATTAGGATAACACAACAGAAGACCCTTACAATTACAAGTTACAATAGTAAGGCAAATTGAACACCCTAATAATTTATAATTCAAAATTTAATTAAATTTAAATAATTTAATTTTTTTAATTTATATAATTTTTTTTTAAAACTTATAAGTTTAATTTACCAAACACCAGCTTATAATTAAAATTATCCAAACATCCTAATAATTTATAATTCATAATTTACTTATCATTTATCATTTATCCACTTTAACTTTTTTTTAAGATATCCTAAACATGCCCTATATATGGTAGTCCATTTTCTTTACAACTATCATGTGAAAATTCACAATTATAGAGAGGAGAGGGTAGTGGCAGACTCTTGTACTGCATTATGCTTATATGTTTCAGTAAATAATAGTGCAGTTTTTCATAACGATACATGTTGTCTGCAGTAATAAGAAAATCGTATTTTTAAAATGATGACTAAGTTCGAATATTGTAATAATTTTTTGTGTCACCAAAATTTCTAGAAGATTTAGTATTAAAACTGTGAAAAACAGAATGGAGATGGCCAAAAAAGATATTTAAAAAAAAAAAGATACTGTAAATTAAGTGACGCAATAGAAATTGGCGAGGATATATTTATGTGAATGTGACACAATAGTAGTTTTTATAGACGACATAGTGACCAAGGAAAATGAAATGAGATCCTTCTCAATTAATGTAGGACCTTACACTCAGCTAGAGAAGACTTGCACGGATAAGTCGTTGGAGAACTGTTTGCTGTTGACCAATCATATTGACCCATAAATGAGTATTTTAGTTGAAGACCTATATTTTGAGCTTTTATAATAATACGTAAGAGCATCTCCAAGAGACTCTTAAAATGGCTCTTAACTTGAGATTTGAGGAGAGAGATGAAACTTTTTTGCTCCAAGAGACTCCTAGTGACTCTTAAATTCACTAAAATTCTATTCTCTACTAGCAACTCTTAACTAATATTATATTATAAATTTGTAAGACAACATTCTCTCTCTATCCACTTGCTTTTATACTTTTATGGATGTAGCTTACTTTTAATAATATAAAATGAAATAAGGAGTCAATATAAGAAGCATTGTTAGAGATGAATGCACATTAAATCATTAAGAGCTATTATTTTATAATATATTTAAGAGTGATTTAAGAGACTCTTGGAGATGCTCTAATAATCAGTAGCATTCATATGCCTTATCAACTATCAATGGGACGAGGGATACAAGTGAAGACCAATATAAAAAGGACATCATCGGTATATATATAATATATATTCCCTTCCTCACTTTCATTTGTTTATAAATAAATTGGACTTGAAGTTTAAAAAAAATATAAAGTAATATAATAGGGAAAACTAAAAGTATGAAAAGTGAGTCAATGATGAGATCAAATCAATATTTTATGTATTAAATTAAGTTTATTGGTGGAAAGTAATGGATATGGCTACTTTTTATATTATAAAATTTTACTATTTTTGGTAAGTTTTAGAATGTAAAAAATGGGAAGACATCCAAAAAAGAAAAGTATAAAGAAGTATTAATTATGAACTGTATTACTAAAGTATCCGTGAGCGAAATAACATTGCATATTACTTCCTTCATCCCATTCTTTTCTTTATATGTTTTCAACATTGCTTGTTTAAATTTTTTTCTTTTATTCAAAAGAAAAAAATTTTAAAAAAATATTATAAAATTATACTTTATAGGAAACTTAAAATGTGTGTCAACCCTCTATTCCAATTATGCTTTATAGTAAACTTAAAATGCGCGTCAAATTCTCTAAACAATTCGCTGGACTAGAGGAAGTATATTTTTGCCTTCATTTTAGGTACCTTAATTGATGTGTTTGTCGGTCTTAATCGAGTCTTAATCGTTTGGAAGTATCTTTGATCCTATATTAATATCTTTGGAAGTATCTTTGATCCTATATTAATATCATAGCAGGCTACATTTCATACCAAATCTTCCATAGCTCTTCACTGAAAATTGTGAACCTGATGCACAATAAATTTTACGGGAGCATACCTAAGGAAATCGGCAACTTGACCATGCTGGAAAAAGTATACATCGGTCGTAACAGCTTCACTGGTAATAATTTCACATCTTGAACAACATACATAATTCACTCGCATCATAAGTATGGATTTTAGTACTAAAGTATTTTTGTTCTTCCTCCATTCCAAAATGCATTAGCTACATTAAATATTAGTAGTTATTTATTTATTTATTATTAAAAAGAAAATTTAAATGTCATTTTTGTGCTGTAACTTCAATTTATTTTTTAATAAAATTAGTTAATTTGTCGGTGTTACCCACAGACTGGATACATATTTTAATTATTATTAATATGATTATTTAATTAATATGAGTATTGAGTGTTAATACGTAATTTATTTAAGAAATTATCGATTCCACAACAATGTTTTATTTATTTACCGAAGTAAAATTTGGAGCTCATAAAAATTAAGGATATAAATTTATTAAGGATAATTAAATTTTGCATTATAAATTATATTACTTGTAGAGACTTAATTTTTTGAAATAAAATTTATTTCATTAGAAGACAGTATCATTAGTGGCTCGAGTAAATAATTGTTATTTTTGTCTCAAAATTATTTTTAGCACGAGTTAATATTTTCTTCATGTCACAAAAACAATACAAAATTTTGATTCCACATGTATCTTATATAATATAAATTATAAAAATTATTCTTATTTTATTTATTTATTTTTATAGGACAAAAAGATATATTACTTGTTTGAACTAATCATGTTTATGGTAGTTATCATATTTATAACTATTACTCGGTGAATATATCACTATTTAATCATGAGCTCACCATAATTAATTAAATATAATCAATCAAATTGACATAAGAAATTTTTTTATTTTATGATTATAGCATGTTTCTTAATATTCTATATCCTGACAGGTCACATTCCATACCAAATCTTTAATACCTCCTCACTAAAAGTCATGAGCATGTCGCTCAACCAACTTACGGGGGAACTTCCATGGGACATGGGACTCAGGCTTCCGAATCTGGAAAGAATCTACTTAAACAATAACAGATTCCATGGAACAATCCCTAGCTCTCTCTCCAACAGTTGTAAGCTTACTCTTATAGATATGGGTTACAATAATTTCACCGGTTTTATCCCCAACACCCTTGGGAATTTAACAATCCTCCAGGGTCTCTACCTTTCAGCAAATCAACTTACCATAGAATCCAGATTTTTCAATTCATTAGCAAGATGCACACATCTGCAAACATTATCCATCGCAGCTAATCCATCAATAGATGGAATCCTTCCATCTTCCATCGGCAATCTCTCAACTCTTGTTAATTTTGAAGCAGCTGAATGTCAATTAAGGTGTCAGATTCCTTTAGAAATGGGCAACTTGTCTAATTTGCAATATGTAAGATTAGATGCCAATGAGTTAACCGGACCCATCCTATCAACAATCGGACGATTAAAGCATCTGGAGCTTTTCAATCTAAGTGATAACAAGTTACAAGAGTCCATTCCAGAAGATTTATGTCAAGCACAACGATTGGGACAAATATATTTAGATAATAATAGGCTTAACGGATCCATACCAAACTGCATCGGAACAGAATTGAAATCTCTTACAATCTTGGACTTGGGCTCCAACAAACTTACTTCCGCAATACCATCAACACTTTGGAGCCTGAATAATCTCTTGTCTTTAAACTTGTCCTCAAATATGTTGAATGGTAGTCTCTCATCAGATATCGGAAATCTAAAGTTTTTAACAGACTTGGACTTGTCACATAATCAGTTGGGGGGAGATATCCCAAGTACCATCGGAGATGCCATCATGCTGACTCAACTTTCCTTGGCTCATAATAATCTGCACGGCTCTATCCCTTCAGAAATTTCCAAATTAATAAGCTTAGAATACCTGGATTTATCGAGCAACAACTTGTCTGGTGTGATCCCTATGTCTGTGGAAGCTCTCAAGAATTTAAATTATCTAAATGTCTCCATCAATAAATTGCACGGAGAAATTCCTGCAGGAGGATGTTTCGTAAACTTCACTTCGGAATCATTTGTGGAGAACGATGGATTCTGTGGTGCACCTCGGCTGCAAGTTCCTTCTTGCAAAAATGCAACTCCTAGGCGATCTATGTCCAGAACTGTGCTTTTGGTCATATGTATTATACCGATCATAGTACTGGTTATTCTTGTATGTGTAGCTATCCTTTTCTTCAAAAGGCGCCAAGCCAGAAATTTTAATGCACCAGCACAGACTGACTTGGTACCACCTTCTTGGAAAAAGGTGACATATTTCGATCTTGTAAGAGCAACGGATTCATTCAGCGAAAGCAATTTACTTGGAAGTGGAAGTTTTGGTTTTGTATATAAAGGTGTGCTCTTGAACGGGATGAATGTTGCGGTCAAGGTTTTTAATATGCAGCTTGAAAGAACACTCAAAAGTTTCACTGTTGAATGTGAGGTGTTACGCAAGGTTAGACATCGAAATCTAGTCGGCATCACTAGCAGTTGTACAAACCTTGATTTCATGGCCTTGGTTCTGGAATACATGCCTTGTGGAAGTCTTGAGAAGTGGTTGTACTCTCACAACTACTGTTTAGATATATCCCAGAGGCTAAACATAATGATAGATGTTGCATCGGCTTTGGAATATCTGCATCATGGTCAGACAACTCCCATTGTTCATTGTGATTTAAAGCCAAGCAATGTCTTGCTTGATGAAGATATGGTTGCCCATGTCAGTGATTTTGGCATTTCTAAACTCTTGGGTGAAGACAAGTTTGTCTCATACACCAACACCATAGGAACAGTTGGATATATGGCACCAGGTATGTACATCTTTGCAATATTTGTTTACAATCTTTAGTTTATTCCATTTTATTTGTAGTTCACCGGATAATGTGTTTTAATTAATGTTTATGTGCTCTACATTTAGAATATGGAAGTGAAGGAATTGTATCTACTAAAGGTGATGTCTATAGCTATGGCATTCTATTGATGGAAACATTCACAAGAAAGAGGCCGACAGATGAAACATTTTCTAGTGAGATGAGCTTGAGGAGTTGGGTTAGCTCTGCTTTACATGTTTCACTGTTATCTGCAGTTGTGGACACTAATTTGTTGAGCAACGAAGATGAGCATTTACCAGCTACGATGCAATGTGTCTCATCCATCTTTGAACTAGCCCTGGATTGTTCAATCAACTCGCATGTGGAAAGAATCATCTCCATGGTAGATGTTGTAGTTAGACTAGAGAAAATTAAAATTGCGCTCTATGCTAGTAATACAAGGGCGCCGACAAGAAGGTAAAAAGATTAAGAGTTGAGACTTAATTTCTCCTTTAATGGTCTGCAATTTTCTTTCATTACCTGTTTTGCGAAAAAATATTTTATGGCATTATTTTGTTTACTATATGAACTGGGTTCCTCGGTATTAACATCCAAAGTGTCTCATCATTAGTAACATCTAGACTGTGTAACTTGTTCCGAACATCCAGCTTGAGGGGATGTTATTTATGAGGATGAAGTTGAGAGTAGAAATGAACCTCAGACAAAACAAAGGAACTTTGGATCTAGAGTATAATATGTGGAATATGAGTTGTTGAATTAGATAAGCTGCTATGAGATTCTAATTGAAACAACTTCCCCATCAGCTCCAGCCTTCATTACATCACACTACTAGAAAATGTGGATTAGACATCACCCCTTCTCCATGGCAATTTATGTGTAGCCTAGGTATCACAAGGACGATATCAAGTAGTTATATAGAACTCGTGAATGTCCCGATTCAAATAAGACAAAATATCATATCCTAGTTTTATAAAAAAAATAGGGGGCATAAACAAAATTTGATTATTTCCAAAAACAAGTTAAAGTTCATATGGGATATTCTGAGGGGTGTGACAATTCAACCTTCATTTTCCTGTTAAGTTTGTGTTCACAACAACTACATGGAGAGTGATCATAGCTTTTTGCTGCCGATGTATTGGTTTACCCACCCACGATTTGAGATTGAAGATCTCTGTCAATATGAACATTAGAAGTGACTAACCATTGCCCAATATTATAATTCAGATACTAGCACTAGAAGTGACTAACTGTTTGACAAGTAATATTATTAAGATACTAGCAAGTTTTAAGAAATTTTAACTTCCTTCCATTATTTTCAAATTCTATAAGAAATTTGTAGTTCACTTCCTACAAGAACTTAAAGTTATAAAGGCCAATTACTTCCACCACAATCTGATCTTCATCCAATCTGATCATCATAATAAGAGTAGTAATAATAGATCTCATATCCATTTAAGGTTTTTCCAACGGTTAACTAGTTATGTCCCTTTTCTTTTGCTTTATCTCAGTTTAATTAAAACATGCTTTAGACCATTATGCAACTAAAAACGTTTATACATATATATCAATCTGAAATAAATATATTAAAAAAATCAAAAAGCTACAAGAAGTTGTGGGATCCTTATGCATAATGTCAAAAACACCACCCCTGAAGCTCCATTTATATTCTTATTTATATCATAAGAACCTATCAGCTCATAGTCGTAGCTATCATCTTGGTATCCCTGACTGAGAAACAACTCTATATGCCTTACATCCACAATTTGCATCGTTCCTGGAAAAAAATCAGTACGTATATATTAGTTCCAGACACTTTTTAATCTTGTGCTTTTGATATGTGATTAATGATGGACACACTAGTAAAACATGAAATTCTTTGTACATTAGAATAGTAAAAATTTAGGATACTCCCTATATCATTATTTTCTTCCATGAACTCATTTCCCATAATTGTCTGCGATAGATGGTTAGTTATTTCATAAAACATAAAACGTCTCATTTCCCACAACTATCTGCGATAGATGGCTAGTTATTTCATGAAACATAAAACGTAAAAGACAATTAGTATAGGACATTATAAACCCATTGGCTACTTCACTATTCATTAAATACCATCCCATCATTATACATAGACATTAACTCACATATGCCTAATCGTACTCCCAAGCACCAGCCTTACCTTCCTATGTTAATCAAAGCATGTTCCACTCTTTTCTAATTTATGCAGTAAAATTAAATTCTGCTCACCATCACATGTGTTTTGATCACATATAGGACACCAGACAAGCTGCAAATTGGATATCAGGGTTAAACACTTTTAGTTACATATGTCACTACTAAATTTAATATAACATATGACAAAATAATAAAGTCAAATAAGAAGTACCGGCTATCCAGATTTCCTTCTAAATATTGCTCAAGACACAAGAGCCCAAGGACTGCAACATTTTCTCTACAATCTACATTCTCATCTCTATTCAGTCTCAGTGAAGAGAGCAGTTACTCAGTCAGAAATGCTTCTGATGAATCAAAGAGGATTGCGCTAATTAGCATCCAATTTGAGTTGTTCATTAAAACAAAACAATAGAAATTCAGGAGTACGCTTTCGGTACGTGCAACACAAAAAAAATTATTTATCTATACAAGAAAGTATTTATGTATCATATATAGGCTACCCATCAGAACTCAAATATTTGTAACCAATAAATGCAAGTATGTTTCCCCCTCATGCTAAGTTTATTGCGTTTGTAAATCTACTTCCCTGTTATTAGCTACCTATGCCATACCTAGGGTATATGCCCCTTCGTTGTGTCAAAGGCATAAAACTTTGAAAAGAAGAATGCAACTTCAGGTGGTGAACCACAAATCATATCGTTTTCAACAACAAAATACAACTATTTATATCACTTCATTTGGTTGAAAATTTTTATTCAACTGGTAAAAATGGTATGGAACCAAATTCTTAGAAAACATAATATTGGTAATGGCATTTCTATGTGTTAAAACTTGCAAACACCAGAAAGGCACCCAACAGAAAGTTTCCGTCTACCAACTAACATTTATAACCATAACAATGAAACATGACACAAAAAAGAAAAATTACCAATATGTTTTTCTCGCTGGCGGAACATGAAAGTGTGACTTCCATTTGCAAGGAAGTACGCAGTTCATGAGTTCACCTACTTCACTTTACCACCAAATTAAGAAAGATGCAATACAAACACACAAGGCTAGTGTATTATCTATTACCAAAAGTTTTCTCATAAAGTTTGATCCATTTGAACTCTACATTCCAAGGATCAAAAACTTGAAGTTCACGCAAACATGCAAACTTCCAAATGCATTCCTCCATCATAAGGCGATTGAACCAACGACATGTTGCTGTCAGCATGCAACTGGACATAACTGGGAATACATGAAATATAAGAGGCAGATAACCATGAAATCTAATCTATGGAGATGTAAACATAAATCTATAATACATTTGCTCAATCCTTTTAGTATGTTTATCTCACTCTAGTAATTTCGTATACTACACAGCAACTTGTAACCAAAAGAAGCAAAATTAGTATGGTACTATGAAATTCAAGTATAAGCATATATTCATATCAAATTTGAAATTTGTTCACATGAAACATGTGATTCAAATTACATTCAAAAATCATATCAAAAGAACATTTCAAAGTATCAACGAGTTGAATAAGTTGTTCCAGGTTTCTAATGTCAAAATTGTAGCAAAACTGAAATCAAGCTCCATAAAACACTCTAAAATCCAGAGTACCATCAGTATAAATCTTCACTTGACAAATTTTAATTTCAACAAGCACTGCAAAATTGTGATCTAAAATAGAAAATTAGTTTCGAATTATATTTTTAATAGATTTACAAGTGGAACAATAGATTTTGATAGAAACAAAGTAGAACAAGTAAATTTACATAAAAAATAACTAAAATCAGCCAAAATTCAGGCAAATGCCATCCATTATCAACAACACTATAATCTAATAACAGTCATCATTCAATCGATTTGAACTTGAACAAAAAAATAACCATATCAATTAAAGCTCTTACGGACTCTCACAAACGTAAACAGATTAACAATGAATAGATCAATGTGCGTCCAAATCAACATTTAGAGTCAAATTTTACTCGATTCTCCAAATTGAGCTCGTGAAGATGGAATAAAATTGAACTAAGAAGTATTTAAGAGCATCACCAAGAGCCTCTTAAATGAGGCTCCTTGATCATTTTTTTTGAAGGAATCACTAAAAACCATCTCCAACAAGCACCTTGTGATTCTTCAAAAATTTAAGATCATTAATCCTCCTCTTCATTTCTAGGAGCTCTTTACTCCCTCTTAAATTTTTTATTTATTGTATCTCTCTTGAACATGAATAACTCTTGTATAGTTAATTAATAAAAAATGAAGAAGGAGTTAATTTAAAGAGGATTGTTGGAGATAATGTACAATTTTACCTCCTAAATACTTAAGACCTTATTTAATAATACTTTTTTTGAGGAGTATACTTAAGAGCTCTTGGAGTTGCTCTAATTGTGTGTGCAAAATTCATAGTGAAAATCAACAATTATAGTGAAATTATACTTGATTCTTCAAATCGAGCTTGTGAAGATCGAACAAAATCGTATTCAAGCATTACATACGAAATGAGCGATAATATGTGTGTGTGGATTGATACAGAGAGAGATATTTCAAAAAAGAAAAAAGAGAACAAGTTCCTCATCAAGAAGGAAGCTAACCAAGATTATACTTATCGAAATATTGTGTGTTCTATTTCCTATGACGAGTGGCTCATGTAAACTTGGATACATAGAGTTAAAATAAGGCATTTTAAGAAGAATAATTCAGTATCGGATCTCAGATGAGAAAGTAGAATAGGTTCCTTTCGCATTACAACTTCAAGGAACCGGGGTAGTTGTTGTACCCAAAATCACCATAGGCTAGATTTAGGCCCATTAAGCTATAGGGTACAACCCATACGAGCCGCAAGATAGATCCAATACAAGATATGAAGACCAGGTATGAAGAAATAAGCATCACACAAGGAGATCATCAAGAGTTTACAAGCATCAAGAGACTCCTGAAGAACCAGAAGCTGAGCAGATTACACTATGCCATAGATGGCCTATTACAACCTTTTGGCATGGGTGTTACCTTCTTGGATGTTACCATAGCTATGAAATTTTTGAGCTATCGCAACTTTGTGATTGTGGTGTTACCATAGCCACAAAAGTATGTTACTATAGTTATAAAAGGTGTTACAGTGGGCAATACCATGAGATGTGTTACCATAGAGTATTCATGAATAAAATTTTTATTTTATTTAAAATTAATGATTTAATAATTATTTGACTTTAAAAATAATTAATTTTAACAAAATTGTTGAAGTAATCATTTTAAAACGTAATATTCAATAAAATAATTAAATTATATATTTTTCATAAATATTAAATTTTATTTATAAATTTTGAATAAAAAGACTATAAAATAAAGTAATATCCAAAAATTATTAAATTTTAACTAAATTCATTAAAAATTTAATAAAGAAAACTAAGTTATGTACAAATTGTGAATTATTACAAAATTATGAAAATAATAGATTTAATAATTATATTTTAATTTCAAGAAATTAAAATAAATTGATAATATTTACAAAAACTCAAAAATAAAAAAAGAAAGTAAATTGATATACTGCTGAGCACAAATGAAACACGAGCGGCAACTTAGCAAAAAAAAAAAAGAAAAGAAAACACGAGCGGCAAAATGAAAAATCAGAATTGGGGGATACACGAGCCGCAATAGCAGTCATTTAGGGTTCACCTCACTAAACTTATCACTTACATTTTCTCTCAAAATGAAAAAGAAAACACGAGCCGCAATAGCAGTTTAAGTTCAATTAGGTTCTCCCGCCTCTCTCATAAGAAGTATAGGTTTCAATTAGGGTTCGAGCTGGTCAATCGAAGCTTGGTTCTACGTTTCAATTAGGGTTCGAGCTGGTCAATCGAACTTTGGTTAAAGATTTCAATTAGGGTTCGAGCTTTGTTCAATTAAGATATAAATCTTTCTTTATATGCTTCGATTTATGTATACTCTATGTTGCATGCTTCAATTTTCTTTAGTTTGACCTCTATCTCTCTCCCACTCTCTCTGTATCTCTCTGTATCTCTATGTATCTCTCCCTCTCTCTCTTTCTCTCCCTCTCTATTTATTTATCTCTCCCCCTCTCTCTCTCTCTCCCTCTTTCTGTCTCTCTCTCTCTCTCTCTTTTTCTCTCTCTTTGTGTCTCTCTCTCCATCTCTCTGTCTCATTCTCCATCTCTCTACCCCTCAGTCTCTGTTTTTCTCGATTATTGTATATATGCCTTTTCTATCTCTCTCGAATTTGTGTATTGTATTACATACAAAGGTGCATCTTATCTACTATGTAATGAGTTAATTAAAATTTTAATGATAGTACTAATTCAATTTTTCAGAAAACCCAAAAAGTGAAGAAAAACAAGCTTCTTAATGGACCAACTACTTGTTCACGATCTAATGTTGCGACTACAACTGAAAAGGGTTCCACTCAGAATGATAAGAATGGGGAGGCGGCAAATTCAGGTATGGTGCAACCTGCAAAACACAGTTACCGTGTTGTGAAGGACTTGGATCAATGGCGGATTATCTTGCTATGCGGGAACTCAAACAAAAAGAAGCTGCATCAGCGATTGCAACTGGAAGTGGAACTAAAAATGACAAAGTTCCGGAAACTGACCTGCTAGACATTGAAATGGAAGAAGTTGAAGCAGGTTTATCTTCGTTTACTTAAATCATTTTTATGTTATTCCTTTGTGAAACAAGGCAATTACATAATAGTGTTGATTTAACTTTTTATATGTTTTGAACTCGGTACTTAAGTCAAAGTTCCTAAGAGATTACGAGGGAAAACGAGGATGGATAAAGTACATACAAGGCCGTTTGAGAAAAGGGTTGTTATCTCCATGAATAAAAAGTGCCAGCATGTTTCAGATTTTGATAAAAATGTTTCAGAATTGAGTCGCTTTCTAGGGGCACTAAAGAGGTGTGTGCCACTGACTTATGCATCTTGGGAACATGTTCCTGAAAAACTAAAGAATACCTTGTGGAATTATGTTAAGGTAATCAATAAATTTTAACTAGCTTCATGTAAATAATGTTGGTCAGATAGCATTTTAGACTAACTTATTCCATTTTATATTTGATTTATATGTAAGCAACGCTATATTATTCCCGAGGAATTAAAAACATGGTCATGGAAGACAATTCAACAGAGTTGGAAGGGGTACAAGAGTCGAATAAAGAGCAATCATTATACTGCGTATGCAACTGATGAGGAGAGGCTAGAAAATAAGTCGGATGACATTCCACTTGAGGAATTTAAGTTGCTCTTAAAATTTTGGGGAGATCCTGATATTCAGGTATAATTATAACTTTAAAAAGGTGTTGTTTTCTACAGGTTTGCCATTTGTTTAATTTTCAGTGACATAAACTACCGCTCTTTTTCATGTTTTTTTGCAGGCGAAGACTGAAAGAAATGCTAAAAGTCGTCGTGAATACACAGACACACACACTGCTTGTCCCAAACTATTTTCTCAAATTCAACACAAGATGGTAAGTTCCTGAAAATTTATTATCAATCCTTTTGCGAGTCAAAAATTATAAAATTACTCAGGATTGTCAAAAAATAAACTGTCAATCTTTTTAAGAGTCGTGAATTATAGTTAAGAAAATTGCTTCTCTTTAATTTAATTTAATATAAATCTGTGAAAATGGATTCTCTTTAATTTATTTTAATTTAAATCATCTAGTTGCTAAGATAAGCCCCCACTAAGATCTTTGACCATATGACAGATTTTGATCGATTAGTTTATGTAATTAAATTTATGCATGAATTATATCTCAATACAGTAGTATAAATAGTGACACTTTCAGTTTACAAGTTTTTATCTAGTAGTTTATAGTTTAGATTAAACGCTTATTTCTTTCCATCTAGGATTGTGTCATGCATCATAAGTTTCTGTTCATAAAGATTGGCAGGATTTATTCATTCCTGGTGTGTGCAGGTTCAGGACTAAGATCCCTGCACATCAGTTTTAAGAACTAATGAGTCTAATAATTCTATACATACTGTTATTTGTTCAATTATTGAATTTATTCTCGGATCAAAATATTTGACATGACTCTAATAATTTTTGGTTCATGTGGTGATTTGCATATTGGTTATTAATTTTTGCAAGAAAAACAAGCAGCCAGATGACGAGCAGCCAGATGATGACCTATTTTTTGCAAAGATTTTTGCCAAAACTCGTAAGCGCAAGCCTGGACGAAAATACCAATCTAATCCTGATGTGATGCAGTTCAGAATTGTAAGTAACAATTCATATTTACAGTCCATATTTCATCTTTACAGTCCATTTTCATTTTCATATATTGACTTAGATTTATTTTCTAGGATACAATTAACAAGAAACTCCATTCATCAGAAGGGCTTGATGGTCTTGAGGAACTAGTTTCGCGTGCAAAAAAATCTCATGGTCCAGGTTGGCTTATAGGAAGACATGACCCGAAGTGTGTCAAAACTTCTACTCAAGCTTCAGCTCCAGCTCCAACCGATTCATACGTGCAAGATCTGACAAAAAAGATACGGCAGGAAGTTGTTGTCGAAGTGGAAGCAAAGTTAAACCAGAAGGTCTACGCTGAAGTGGATGGCAAGATCAATCAGAAGGTCTAGGACAACTTGACATTGGTCCTAAAAAAATTAGTTGAAGCAAACCCTACTCTGAATATTGATATTGGTGAAATCTGTGCGAAGATTTCCAGTGACACAGTAGGTGATGGTACTCCTATGACCGATAGACCTAGCTCTGAGAATTCTATTGCTTTGGATAGTACATTTTTGTTAAAAATGAATATGATATCTTCTAGTACTTGTATGTTTTAGTTTATGTATAAAACTGCTGGTGGATTTGATGTAGTTGCTGGTGGATTTGAATTGTTGTTGGTTTGGATTTGATGTAGTTGCTTTTGGATTTAAATTGTTGTTGGTTTATTTTATATGAATTCAATATTCTGTTGGTGCATTTTTATTTCGTTACATTTATGGTGTTACAATAGGTAAAATGTGTGTTGCAATAGGCTATTATTTTTATCACTGTATGTGTTGCAGTAGGTAATATTAGGTGTTACAATAGGCCTTGCACATTGAGCAGGTGGGGCCCACAGTAGGCCCAAAAAGTGGGTCCCACATGTGGGCCCCACCCAGAAGTGGGTCCCGCGTGTGGGTCCCACAATTGCCCATGTGCAAATTTATATCATATTTTGTAACACACAAACTATGTTACTATAGAGTGTTTAAGATGTTGCTATAGAGGTTTTTTGTAACCACATTTGTTATGCTACCTTAGGCTATTTTTTATGTTACCTTAGATATCTATAAATACTACTGAGAACCTAACACAACTGAAGTGTTACCATAGCCCTATTTTGGCCTATGGCAACTTTAAATAGGGTCTATGCTAACACAGTTTTGGGGTTGCAATAAGCAATCTATGGCGTTGTTACAAATAGACCAGGTTCCTCCCCGAAGGAGAGTTGAAATCAGCCTAGCATTAGTCATGAAGATAGTAAGAAGCATACGGGAACTATAGAGAGGCTCCCCAAACTAATATATTTGTTATTTGTGCAGGTACAGTTTCCTATAGATAGGTTTCGGAAAAATAGGTTCCGAGATTTAGGTTCCCGAGCACCAGGTTCTTGAGACATAGGTTTCTGAGCACCAGGTTCCTAAGCTTAGCCAGCAGAAAGATCTAGAAGTTATTTGGGAAGATATAGACTTATTATTGGAGAGTATTCCATAAGACGCAGTTGATCCTAGATTATCTCTAATAGATAATCGAATTATAGTGGGGTACGAACTCGAGTTTTACTCCACTTAGTCAACCAGTTCGTAGTAAGCTCTAAAGGAACCAGAGACCTACTCGAACTAGATTTAGACATACAGCTGGTCAAGCAGAATCAGCAAAGACTTAGAACTACATGAGCTTGATACCTATATAAAGGGTACGTAGGTAACTTGAGAGAGGACATATCCTTTTGCATTCTGATTATCTCTAAAGGAACCTGATCATTGGAAGCACTCTCAAGCAAAGCTCATCCCTACAAACATAACCCAAATTCTCCATAGAATAGTTGATCGTTAGCATTTAAAACTCATCCAAAGTTGTTACGAAATCCACTCATTAACATTGGCGCTAGTAGGAGGGGCAGTTATCTTCTTATGAGTGGAAAGATGGTAGATAATTCAGATATCGAAGCAACTCATTATATTAAGAAGATACAAAACGGAGATGAATACACTCACCAGATGAAGAGAACCACACCAGTAGATGTCCTTGAAGTCCTTAAATCTATTGGCGAAAGATTGTCAACTCTGGAATAGGCATCCAGTAAGAAGAAAAAGAAGTCGAAGATAGCTCTGGGAAATAAGGGTAAAAAATAAAAGGTTACTCCAAAGCATTTAGATTTCGAGGAGAAGGAACCTGAACCTGAAGAAGAAGTTGAAGAAGATGGAGAGAATCACAACAAGGATGGTGATGATGAAGAACAGGAGAATCCTGAAAAAGATCAAACCCCTGTTAAGATGACCCCATCTCATGCTCATGTAGATTCCAAAGGAAAGAAGGTAGCTAAAGCAGGAGGTTCCTCACAGAAAAACACTACGCCATAGATTGCTTATTGCAACCCCAAAAGTATGTTACCATAGACTCTTGTTAACGTTGCCATAGCCTAAAATAGGGCTATGGTAACACTTCAGCTATGTTAGGTTCTCAGCAGTTGCTATAGATACCAAAGGTAACATCAAAAATAGCCTAAGGTAACATGGCAAATGTGGTTACAGAAAACCTTTATAGCAACATCTTAAACACTCTATAGCAACATAGTTTGTGTGTTACAAAAGATGATACAATTTTGCACGTGGGCAACTGTGGGGCCCACATATGGGGCCCACATATGGGTAGGACCCACGGGTGGACCCCCTTTCTGTGGGTCCCATAAAATAAAAACCAATGGCAACACATTTAATACCTATTACAACACCTTTATGTAATAAAATAAAAAATATACCATTTAAATGTTGCATTTCCCAACAAAATAAAACAAACCACAATGCAAATCCTATTTTAATTCACCAATAAAATAATCTAACAACATCATCCAGTGATAAACCAACAAGCTATACAACGCTAGAGTCTTAGCTCCAAGTTACATCTTCTACAATAAAAAGTAATTACTAACAACGTTATTACAAGTTCAACCACGTCCACAATAACTAAAGTAAACAAAAAAGCGGATAATAAATAGTTCCAGAACTTTTAGGTTTCGTTGAACAATTGGAAATTCAAGTTTGAGATAATAGAGCATTGTCAGAACCTGCAAATTTTCAGACAAACAGTGAATTAGCCAAGCTTTGAAAAACAAGGACTTATCTCAATCTATTTGTAGCGAAGTACAAAAAATGTCATAACACTTGCACCATAAGTGGTGTGCTCAAATATTAAGAACTGACTAGTTGATTCACCTGGATGAGATACACAGCTATTAGGCGCACAGATTCGGTCACTATAGTCTATAGAAGATGCATTTTGACTTAAGGGCACTGTAGAATTGTCAAGACCTGTAGTTTTTCACAAACCAATAATTATCCAAGTTTCTAAAAACAAGGATATACACTTCTTTCAACATATTCGTAGTATAGTAGGGAAAACGTATAGAACTTAAAAAATTTTATATGTATTTACTTTTATATCAGGAGCAGACCCATGTATTGGTTCATAAAGTCCAGGACCCTACAAATTTCCATAACACAGATAATATGTATTTAAGATACACTAACTGTAAGTGACAAATGCTTATGAAAAATATAAATTTACTAATGGAAGCTCATGTCATTATAGATGGAGGCACACACAGCTACAAACTTCAGTGAACTTAAAGCCATTTAAAAACAGTGGATACACTTTCTTTAAAAATTTAAATTTCACCTTTGAATCTCTGAAACGGAGGATCTAGTTTAACATTTTGGAATTGCCTCAATTAATGCCTTGTAAGAAAAGGGGGAATCTTCATAGACTGGCAAAGGAGGTAGTCATTAATTTCGGAAATAATAACAATGTATATTTCACATCCTACGCTGGAACTTTAGGCTGACTGTTTAAAGTTCAGTGTAGTGATGAAATATGTGATGCTGTAGTTCGGAAAGTTGTACTACAGTAGATTATCAGTTATATTATCTGCACCTTCGCATGCATACAAGCTCTTAAAGTTTTTCTGAAGCACTATCCTTGCAAATTCCTCCAATTATTCTTTTGTTGGATTTTCATGAATAAGCCCAGCCTGGTAAAAAACATCTAGTTTATTATACAAAAGATGCATTTACATGCTTATATATAGAGAAGCTTAGTTCTTGTCAAAGAAAATATACTGCAAATAAGATTCAAGAAGACAGCTTAAAAACCTGGAGTAGAGCAGTTGCAATGTTTTTAAGGCAGCCACATTTCATTGTTAAATTGTCCGGTAAATATATTTTAGCTAAAGCATAAACTTAAATAAAGCTGGCAAGTAGCTAACCTGTAAAATCAGATAAAAAACATTTTATGAAAATTTTGTTAGCTATATTATGAAATGGGAGACGGCAAGAAGCATTGAAAAACTCAATTTTGTTAATTTATTAAAAAAATGTAGTGAGTTTACGTGACCCATCAAGAATCTTAACCATGTTGCGAGCAACACCCAATTAGTGATAACACTGCTCTTGCTGCCACTACGCATACACTGCTCCAAGTAAAAAAAGAAAACCACAAAGGTCCTTCATAAAAGTAGAGTAGCGAAGTAGATTAATATTTTTTGATAAGTTGTCCTCTTTTCGTCATGACTATGAAAATTTTCTCAGCTTTTCCGGTAAACCAATTGAAAAATGCTTTTATAATCATATATTTAACTCCGACACTCTCTATCATTTTTGCAAGATAGTAAATATTAAACCTAGACATGAGGCAAATAACGTTGGTGGTATTCTACCTAAAAATCCCTCTCATATGCATTAATGACTATAACGTACAGAAACAAGATAAAGGAAGAATTGTAGAGAAAAAACAATTACATTACTTGTGTTAGGGCGGACCCTTTAAGGTTCTTAAGCCTTCCATAAAAGAGTAGGCGCACACGTCCTGTTAGGATATTCCAAAGCAGGTTGTGTAATTGTAGCATGCATCTTCCAATGTCAATACCCTACAAAAAGTTTAGTCTGAATAAATCTGAAAAATGTTCACACCACATACATATATCCTAAACTAAAAGGTTCCTTTCAACCTCTAAGATACAATGCTCATAACTAAATATAACTACGAATATCCTAAAACCTTAGCAAAAGAAGATTGGAAGTAAGGAACAACAGTAAATGGTTGCAGATAAATAGAAGGCAGAAGGCACGAGCACGAGCAAGAAGACAAAGACTGAAGCTACTGGAAAGGTAACTGCTGAGGATATTAATAAGATTCTAGCCAAACTCAAGGATGAGAAATAGCTTACGGTTAAACCAATAACCTCTTCTCCCTTTACTAAACTACCTAGATCCTATAGACCATCGAATAAACTCAAGTTTGATGGAACCACTGACCCTATTGAATACCTAAGCCATTTTGACATGGAGATGGATGTCTATCAAGTCAAGGAAGCTACCATGGGCAGGTTATTGGCAGTAACCCTACAAAGAGGTGCCCGCCAGTGGTTTAAGGGATTACCATCTAATTCTATTGGTTCCTGGGAAGATATGGGAAAACTTTTTATTACCCAGTTTAAAGCATCTGTGGTTTTTGCTCCACCTACCAACAAGTTGGCTAATATAAAGCAGAGACCTAATGAAACTCTCACAGAATATTCCAAAAGGTCCAATGCTGAGGTTCCAAATGTTAGGAAGGCTTCTAAAGAGACTTAATTTGAAGAACTTTCTGATTGCAGGAGTTAGAAGAGGTTCGGATTTCTGGAAGGAATTACAAGGGAAAGAACTAGAGACATTGGCAAATTTTTATGCTTAGGCCGAATCTTTTCGTCTTGTGGAAGAATCTTTAGTTGACTTAAAGAAAGACCCAGATTTGAGAAACAAGGTGGATGGTCAGGAAACAAGAGGATGAGACGAAGAAGCCCTAATAATCATGACAACAGAAAGATAGTTAGCCGCACATCTCAAGTGAAACAGGGAGATGAAGCTGTGAATCCCATGAAACATGCTATGCACCAGGTTCCACCACCAGTTTTTTATGCGTTTGACATCTCTAATAAAGCATATTTATGCAGTAAATAAGAAGTACATGTGATTCAAGAAGCCTTATAGAGCTAGACCTCTAGGGAATAAGGATGAGCGCCCATATTGTGATTTCCATGATGCTAATGGACATAACATTGCAAATTGCTGTCACTTGAGGGATGTAATTGAAACTTTAATCTGACAGGGCCAGTTGATCGAATGGGCAGCCCAAGAAGGAAAGAAGTACTGAGAAAGTAAGAACAGTGATTATTAAATTTATTTAAATACTATTTTTGGCAATTAGGAATAAAAATATTTTAAATTATTTTATTTATGTTTGACGAGCCAATGTGTTAATTGTTTATTGGTATTGGGGGATATGTGTTATTATGTGATCAAGGTGAAAATATTTTATTATAATTTATTTTAGCTTATTTTGAATTTCTATAAATATTTTGATTCGGTTTGGCGGGTAATTATATCACGAATATGAGATGATATCGTTAAATATGAATAAAAGGATCGGGAATGATGGGTTGGGACGTTTATGTGTTTAGTAATTGTCTTGACTCCTGGATGATTATCTTTAACTTTTCGAAAGATGTGCGATTCAGTTCGTTTTATCAGTCGCTTCTGTTTTCAAAATCCCTGGGACTTCGATTTAAAACCATTTTCGTATCAATATTCGTCGGATAATTCTCAAAATTTGCCAAACTCGTATTTTATTCGTTTATAAGCCTTATAAATTTTCAGTAATTGATTCGTTATTTTTTGTCAAAATATTTTCGTTCGAATCGGACCCGTAATTGATTCAATTGGTACGTCCCGGATCGATTAAAAGTTAATTAGGGTTCCGAGGGGATATAATTACGTAACTTTATCTTTTGACCAATTCAGATCTTATCTTTCCTACCCAATCCACAGCTGTACACCTGTCCATTCCAAAATTCAAAGATAGAAATTTTCAAAAATTATATTAATTATCAAAATTTATATTTTCAAATATTGTTCTTGAAGATTGATCGCATGTTGGTGGCGTTATCGGACTCCGATTTTGACGCACGAATATTTGAAACGAAGCTCTTGAAATCTAGTATCTTATTCTGCCATCCAAATCAACAAACGGTAATTTCGTGATTTTACACGAATTTTATTGTTAAAATTCGAATTTCTAGGGTTCTTGGTTTGAGAATTGGGGATTTTTGATTCGTTAATTGTTTGATGAATTTGATGATTTCCTAAGCTCTATTTAGTTCCCAAGAGTCGATTTATGTATCAACTTGTGTGTATTATGTTCGTGATGCTTAAAACCGAGCTAATTAAAATTTTCGAATTTTTGTTTCATTGTTTCTTGATTTTGGAGGATTGTTCAGTCGTTTGGATGTTATGAATAGATTTGTTACGTTCTCAGGTTTGTTTTGACACCTTGTACGCGTGATTTGGTTCACAAATGTGTGAGTTAGTGCTTTGGTCGGAATTTACTTCGATTCATCGGAAACCGGCCATTCTTGATGATTTAGCGACGAATGTGGTATCAGAGAAGTGGGGAAAGGTTGTTCCTTGAGTTTAGACTAAAAACCCGCGTAATAACGTAGTGTTTTGGTCATTATTGAGTCGCCGGAAGCAACGTCGCCGGCCGGAACAGTAACTTGGGGGGGTTTAGCAGAGACGATGAACAGTGTTTTAAAAAAAATATTTACTTTTAATTATTTCTGGAAAATTCTGAATTTTAAATTCTAAAATTCAGAAATTGTTTCTAAAATTATTTTAGAAATTCAGAATTAATTTCTGAATTATGATTTTAGTTTTCGAAAATTATTTTTATTATTTGTTTTAATTTTAAAAATGATTAAAGATTAAATACTTTTAATTATTTTAATTAATTTCAGTTAATAGTTTAATTAATATAATTACTTGATAAATGTAATCATATATTGAGTAATTTTATTAATTAACTATTATTTGATTTTAATTTATTTAATTTTTAATTAACCAATTTTCTGTTTAAAAATGTCTAAAAATGTTTTAAAAATTATGCTTAATTGTTTAAAAATCCAGAAAGGGTTTTAAAAAATATTTTCAAATATTCTGAGTTGGGTTTTATTCAAAAATCGAGATTGAAGATTGTGTTAAAAATATTTCTTGAGTTCAGTTGATGATAAAGTGAGTTATGTGAACTGTCTTGTAATTACATGCTTATGTGCTATGTGAATTAGGTGGATTAAATGTTAGTGAATCTTAAATGTTCTGTTTGGTATTTGATGTGCTCATAAGAGGTGCTTAAAAATAGAATATGATGGTCAGAAGTATTAATGTGCTCTAAATATTATAGAGACAAGTGAGAGGGATAAAGGAAAGTCTAGAGTCGGGTCAGAGGGATAAATGAAGAGCTAAAGTAGGGTAAGGCGATCAAGTGTGACACGAGTTTCGCGTGGTTTGACAGGCAAGTATTTCCTTTCACTTCTTGTTCAAGTGAATTCTTTCTTTAATAAATCTAATGATGATATGACCTCAAATTATTCGTATCGAACTTGTCGGTACCTTTGAGATTAGTGTTCTGTATTTATCACCCATTTATCATGTCGAACTCGTCGACACCTATTGATATTATTATTCTTTATTTACCCTTGATGTTGGGTTGATCTTGTTGATACTGGTTGATGTTGATATTTCATCAGTGATTCTTAATTATGAATTGTTGTTCTGGAACGTGAGTTTTTCAGTTAGTTGTTGTGGTAAGTTTGTCGATTGTTCTGACATCTCGTGAATTGAGATAGAATTGGAATGTTTTGACCGTAAGGTCGGACCCTATCGTGGTTGTGATTAAATGTTTTGACCGAAAGGTCGGACCCTATCGTTGTCGTGATTAAAATGTTTTTGGACCGTAAGGTCGGACCATATTGTGGTCGTGAATAATTGAGGCCAATGTGTGCCGTGGTTCCATTTAGAGGGACTTTGCTGTGTGCATTGTCCGGGGCTAGTGCGGGACTGATCAGCCACCTAACTCCGCTATTTTTTTTAAAATACATAAAAATCCAATTCTAATCTATACATTGAGTTTAATTGCTTAAAGTCTGATTCCTTTGAAGCCTTCGATGTTTGCTCTTGTTGATCAGAACTTATTAATGTTCTTGATATTTATACACATCCATACTTTCTGAGCACTGTTGGCTCACTCTTGCATTGTTGTTTTATTTCTCTAGTTTATAGAGATGAGATGAGTTGACCTTGTGGTCAGATGAGCAGTCGTGTTCCTACAGCGAGAGGTGATGTTCGAGTTGTTGACTTGGTCGGGTAGTGACTTGAACTTTTTCAGAGGTTGGTTAATTAGTTCAACAGATGGACTTAGTTGTTAGTAATTTGTAAAACCATTTTATTCAGAGTTTGGATTGTATTATTGTAATTTGATAGATTGTTTCATACCAGAACCTGTATGCGATCTTGGATCAGGGGTATTTTATTATTATATTATGTTTATTTATAGGTATGTGTTGTGTGGATTGTGGTTAGTGGCCCCAAATTTGTACCCTGGATTATGGGATGTCACAGAGAAGAGAAATCCCAAAAGACAACAAAACTTGTTCTAGTGGAAGGATCACCCAAAGCTCGGTGTATACGCACCATTATAGGAGGTCCACATATTGGAGGAAATAGCGCCATGGAAAGGTATACTCGTGAAGCTAAGGAGCATCCTTTGACAAATGTCTATAACCTGTCCCAGAGGACCCCAAAGCTATTTGAAGGGGAAAATGCATATATCACCTTTACGGAAGCTTATGCAGATAGGGTGTATCACCTACACACTGATGCCCTAGTGATAGAAACGGGGATTGGAGATTACGATGCTCACAGAGTTATAGTGGATAATGGAAGTTCAGTGAACCTATTGTCCTACTCAGCCTTCAAAAAGATGGATTTCTTGGATAAAGACCTAACTGTGTTAGATATTGATTCAAGTGATATCAGGATCTGGACTACTGATCAGATACTGATGTTGGCATCATCAGTATTGCAACGTCAGTATTAGGTTGCTATCAGGATTTGAAGCTTATCAGGATTACATGAAGATTTACATTAGTCCAGAGATCAAGGAAGATTGATTTATCGACTCCTATTTTATAGGATTGTAGCTATCAGTTAGGATATGTATTATAAACAGTTGTTAATTGATTTGACATATCTTGTAATTGATAGGGCAGTTGTGTGATGTATATAAACACAGTTTAGGTTTTACTTAATTGTAATCGCTTACACGAGATATCTTGTAACCTAGCAGCTCTCAAGAACGTCAGAATTTCTTGAGAGAGTTTGTAACAGTTTTATATCAGAGTTAATAAAGTTGTTATTTATTCATACTTGTGTTATTACTATTGCTAAAGTCGAAAATCTTATACAATTGTATTCAACCCCCCTTCTACAATTGATTATTACTGGGTAATAATTGGTATCAGAGCAAACTGATTAATAACAATCAGAAACGATCTTAAGATGTCGACGAGCAAGTATGAAAGTATTAAAATCCCTGTCCTAAAAAAGGCTGAATACCCTACATGGTGGGTAAAGATGTTGATGTATCTGGAAGCCATTGATCCTAACTATCTGGATAGGATATATGATGTTCCATATATTCTTAAGAGACTGGTTGCTAGAACAGAGACTGTGCCTGAACACTATGTTCAGAAGACTAAGGCTGAATGGACCCCTGAGGAAAAGGCTGAAGTACTCAGAGATGCAAAGGTGAAGAGTATCCTTCATAATAACCTTGATGCTGTCATGTCAAACAGAGTGATAGCATGTAAAACTGCTAAGGAGATTTGGGAAACTCTGGAAACTCAATGCCAAGGCACTGAATCTATCAAAAGGAACAGAAGGGCTTTGTTGATTCAAGAATATGAACAGTTTGATGCTAAATCTGATGAGAACCTTACTGATTTATATGATAGATTTCTGACACTACTGAATAATCTATCCCAAGTAGGCAAAGAGTATGATCCAGCGGATATTGGTCACAAGTAATACAATTCAAGTTCGTTGCACAGAGATCTGGTTAAGTTTATATTCAGTTAATGTACTTATTCAACAATGTGTGGTTATAAATCACTGCTAAGACAAGTAACAATTTTTGGTTTTTGATTACTAAATTAACCAATAATTAATTAACTAAGAGAATAAAATCAAATTACTTATATGAGAATAACATGGGATCATAACTTCATTATCTACTTCGCTTAAAGTTGATGCTTTTAATCGATGCATGTGATGGTTTTGATATCTCTGTGGGTATAAGTTACTAAAAAGATAGAAGATGGGTAGACACAAATTATGTTTAGACCCTATATCTCTATAGAATTTGAAAACATAACGGTTTAAGCACAAGTTATCCATATTGATCACATAGGGCAGTATAAGTATTCTCATCTTATGCTACGAATCACGTTGATAACAATCATGAACCTATGCTAGCATGGAAAGTTCTAAATCTCAAGATCCACTCTCGTTTTTCAAGAGATTAACAAATTAGATGTTAGCTATGCATCTAAACACATGAATCACAACCATACAAGGATATCAAGCAATCACCACACACATATCTTTAAAGCAATCAAACTACTAAGTTACATAGATAAATTCATTAGAATCCCATGACAACGATTAGTTCATAATTGAACCTTTCGTCGCCATGGGATTTGATGATAACATGATATTAAACAAGATATGAATAAAAGAATTAATAATATTAATTAAGCAAGAGTTGAGAAAACAAATCTAGATTCAGAATATCGCCTAAGAAAAGAATACAAAAGATGAAGTCGTTCTAGATCTGTTGCTTGTCACGAGCATTGAATCCTTCTCTCCTTTTCTCCCTTGCAATTCTATGTTATGATATGATAGAATATGATTTACAATGATACAAGGTGTTTTTATAGGCCCTAGAAGTCTTTTCCAACGAGAAAACCCCTAAATTACATGATAAATTCGAAACATGAAAGAATTGGAGAGTTTTTAGGAGAAAAATCGAATTTCCAGCACTTTCTCGAGGCCGCAGCGCCAAGTTGAGGCCGTGGCGCCAGTCAAAATCTGCCCATCGGAGGCCGTGGTGCCAAGTTGAGGCCGTGGCGCCCAACTGCTGCTGTTCAGAGCTTTTTTCCTTCGTTATTTCGTCGTTCTTTTGCTGTTTTCTCCCGTTCTTTCTTCGAGCATTGCCATCTTTGATCCTAGAACTCAAAACTCTCTTAAGATTTGCATGAACTTGATCTCAACTCTCACAAGATTTGTGGAAAACTTCATTCTTTATTCTACTCTTGAAATCCACCCAAAATCTTGAAAATCGCCAAACCAATCCGACGATTCGTAACCCTGCACAACTCAATAAAACACATCAAAAACACAACAAACTTGAGACCAAGACACCAATTTAAGCCGAAATGGAATGCTCCAAGTGGATATAAAATCCACTTATCACACCCCCAAACTTAAACCAATGCTTGTCCTCAAGCATAAACAATTAAAACTATATACAACTAATTAGTACCACTTCCGTAGGTGATCACGGTTGCATTTGACATATGCAACAAGCCCTTTAAACCCCCTAGGTAGCCCTAGTGGACGAGTGAGGTCTCGTGAGGGCCTATAGTGAATGTACCCACAAAATCCATCTAACTAAACAATGCAAAAATAATGCAATGCATGAATGCAACTAATATGAAAATCCAACGATCCCCTTCAAACTAACCAAAACCAACTATCAAGCAAATATCTTAGAGAATGCAACTAAATACAAATAGAGCTCGACTAAGTCCCCGTATACTAACAATATGTGCAATGCTCATCAGAAATACTCCCAAGCTAGATCACAATCATACATATTCTTCGCCAAGACAATCACAGGTTTATAAATAGAATAGACTGTAGACACTTCATAACCTAAGAACACCTCCATCCTTATCCACGGTAAACAAGAATCCATGCTTAATTACTAACAACTACGACACATAATAATATATACAAGCATGCTTATTTAACCGTGCAATGGATGAGACCCCAAAAGGTTTATACAATAATACCCATGTAACGAGCGTTGGGTTAGTGGATCCCAAACTATTAAAGCCTTAGGTCACTAGGCATAAAGTCCCCGCGAACTTAATTGCTCGAGTATTAAAGATCTCACCCTGGTTAATTTTGCATTTAACTATTTACATGACTCTTTTTTTCCATTTTTTTTCCTTTTTTTTCAATTTTTTTTATATGCAATCTGGAATGAGCATTCTCATTTCCAACCCTAGACTACTCATATAAATATGAGCCGGCTACTAGCCATTTGACACCTAGCCATTATTGACAATTATTTACAATTAAGCATGAAATCCCTGGTTTCCCCCAAACTTAGACTTTAGTGTTCTAGGCCATCAAGGGAATAAAGAAAATTCTAACTATAATCAAGTGATTAAATCTCAAAACATCCAAACAAGTATGATCCTAACCTAGCCCAAAAGCAAACGATGAGACTGTGTTGTTATTGTGTTTCTGAAGCATGTAAGTCAATTCCGTAGGAACTATAAATCAACCCTCTACTCATCATTACCACACTCAATTAGACATCTACCTACCAATCAGAATTAACTCGTTCTAAGGGATCATGAAATATGCTATGCAAATGCAACTAATCATGGACTCACATGGTATAAAAATAAAATAACAAAATGTCCTACATGAAACAAACATGCAATGATACGAACAAAACATGAATGAATTACACTAAACATGCAAAATATTATATCTATATGAACAATGACTCAACTAACACTACTTATCCCCCAAACCACCCCCAAACTTAATAGATTCAATGTCCCCATTGAAGGCAATAAAAAGGACGAGAACATACCTAAATAAAAATGCTGAAAAGCGTGGGTTGCCTCCCACGAAGCGCTTGTTTAGAGTCAATTAGCTTGACTACGTCCAATCCTCCATTAAGGATGATAATAGTTGCCTGGTCATCTCTTCGTGAGAGTTCATCTTCATCACGGCGGCACACTTTCTGCCCCTTCTCCTCGCTTGGCCTATTCGTATAATAACTATGTCCTATTCCAATGCCTTCATCGGTTGACCCAAAATCTGTCAATTTGTAGACAACACACATTCGCGGGCTTCACTTAAATATAATGGAGAAGGGTAAATGTAAGTTGCTGAAACCTTTGGTTCCTCAAAGAGAACTTCCTCCATTGGCTCTAATGCGCTACCTCCATCTTTATACTCTGAGACAAGTAAAAGACCTGCATCTTTCCCATGGTCATCAGCCTCTTGGTACGCACATACCAATTCTTGAAATTTGTGTAGCTCACCAGTGTCTGTCCCAAATAGTGCCTTTTCCAAATCATCCACCATACTAGCATGATCAAATTTCTCACATGGCTTGTGAACGCTCACCTCACCTTGGAATTTGTCTTCCTTAATTATGCATGCAGTACCTTGCTCCAAGTCACCGTTATTTTCTGGAATTGCCTCTAGTATGAATTGTTGTTTCTCTTGTTCCAAGGCACTCAAAACTTGAGCAACTAGTGTCTCCAAAGATTTGATAGACTCCTCATTACTCTTTGCAAGCATCCTAATCTCCTCCATAACATCAACCTCATCTGACTGAAAAGTAGGAGTAGGTTGCTGATGTTGAAACTCTTCACTACCAAAGAAATATGATATATTTGGAACATCTTGTTGGTACTATTGAGGATGGTATTGAAAATATGGTTGTTCCTCATAAGTGACATATGGATCAACTCCTTCGTGGTAACAATATTGTGAGGTCTCATGAATGCCCAAGCATTGCTCACATTGATGAGGCATGGATGTCCTCGAATATGCCCACCATGGCAACTCCTCGCCTGCCATTTTCAAACACTCAAGTACCTGAAACACACCGAACTAAACAAGATAGGTAAGTAACTAATCCGAGTCAGTGAACTTTAACGACCACTGATGACAAGCACATAAACTAAAATAAAACACCGATGATCCCCGACAGCGACGCCAAAAACTTGTTAACAAAATAGCACGCAAGTATACGTGGTCACAAGTAATACAATTCAAGTTCGTTCCACAGAGATCTGGTTAAGTTTCTATTCAGTTAATGTACTTATTCAACAATGTATGGTTATAAATCACTGCTGAGACAAGTAACAATTTTTGGGTTTTGATTACTAAATTAACCAATAATTAATTAACTAAGAGAATAAAATCAAATTACTTATATGAGAATAACATGGGATCATAACTTCATTATCTACTTCGCTTAAAGTTGATGCTTTTAATCGATGCATGTGATGGTTTTGATATCTGATCGGACAACACGAACAAAGTATAAGTTACCTCTCGGTATACTAACACCAAACTACGCATACATCCACAAAAGAGATAGAAGATGGGTAGACACCAATTATGTTTAGACCCTATATCTCCATAGAATTTGAAAACATAACGATTTAAGCACAAATTATCCATATTGATCAAATAGGGCAGTATAAGTATTCTCATCTTATGCTACGAATCACGTTGATAACAATCATGAACCTATGCTAGCATGGCAAGTTCTAAATCTCAAGATCCACTCTCGTATCACAAGAGATTAACAAATTAGATGTTAGCTACGCATCTAAACACATGAATCACAACCATACAAGGATATCAAGCATTCACCACACACATATCTTTAAAGCAATCAAACTACTAAGTTACATAGATAAATCCATTAGAATCCCATGACAACGATTAGTTCCTAATTGAACCTTTCGTCACCATGGGATTTGATGATAACATGATATTAAACAAGATATGAATAAAAGAATTAATAATATTAAGTAAGCAAGAGTTGAGAAAACAATTCTAGATTCAGAATATCGCCTAAAAAAGAATACAAAAGATGAAGTCGTTCTAGATCCGTTGCTTGTCACGAGCATTGAATCCTTCTCTCTTTTTCTCCCTTACAATTCTATGTTATGATATGATAGAATATGATTTACAATGATACAAGATGTTTTTATAGGCCCTAGAAGTCTTTTCCAACGAGAAAACCCCTAAATTACATGATAAATTCGAAACAGGAAAGAATTGGAGAGTTTTTAGGAGAAAAATTGAATTTCCAGCATTTTCTCGAGGCCGCGGCGCCAAGTTGAGGCCGTGGCGCCAGTCAAAATCTGCCCAGTGGAGGCCGTGGCGCCAAGTTGAGGTCGTGGTGCCCAACTACTGCTGTTCAGAGCTTTTTTCCTTCGTTATTTCGTCGTTCTTTTGTTGTTTTCTCCCTTTCTTTCTTCGAGCATTGCCATCTTTGATCCTAGAACTCAAAACTCTCTTAAGATTTTCATGAACTTGATCTCAACTCTCCCAAGGTTTGTGGAAAACTTCATTCTTTATTCTACTCTTGAAATCCACCCAAAATCATGAAAATCGCCAAACCAATCCGACGATTCGTAACCCTGCACAACTCAATAAAACACATCAAAAACACAATAAACTTGAGACCAAGACACCAATTTAAGCCGAAATGGAATGCTCCAAGTGGATATAAAATCCACTTATCAGATACGAACACCAAGTTTCTGAAAGCTTTACCTGAGGAATAGGATACTCAAACATCTATCATTAGACACCAGTATTATCTCAATGATGTGTCTCTTGATGAGGTGTATGGAATGCTTAGAACTCATGATCTTGAGGTTCAACAGAGGAAGAACAAGAAAAGCAATAAAGCAAAGGCTGTTGCATTAAATGTTGAGTCAAAATCAAAGGGAAAATCTATGGAGGTTTCAAGGAGAAGAAGTAGAGTTGTTGAGTCAAATACTGATGACTCATCATCAGATCCTGATGTCAATCCTGATACTGATACTGATGATGACTTTACTGATTCTGATATGATGGAAATGGTTGCTATGATAGTCAAAGGCTTTAAAAAGATGAAGTTCAGAAAGGCTAGAAGACAAGGCAACTTTCAGAAGAAACCTTTCAATGCTGATAAGAACAGGTACAAGATGAATGAAGGAAAAGGCAACAAGTTTGACAAGTCAAAGGTCAAATGCTACAACTGTGATGGAATGGGTCACTTTGCAACTGAATGCAAAAAGGCCAAGACCAAAGCTCTTATCTCATCAAGCAAGGATTGGATGGACTCTTCCTCAGAATCTGAAGAGGAAAAGGTGAACTATGCATTGATGGCAAATGTTGATGAGATTACTGCTCCTGATAATAAGGTACCTGAAACTATTTTTGATTTTGATACTGATAATGTTTCTGAGTTAATATCATTTCTAAAGTCTTTGCATATTAGCTTTAGAAGTCAATCTCTTGAAAATGCTAGAATCATATCTGAAATGTCAGAATTATCTAAGAGAAATGATCATTTACAAGCTGAATTACTCTTTATGCAAGAAATACAAAATGAATGTGATAAGGCTAGACACATGAAACTAAAAATGGAGTTTAGATGTACTGCACTTGAAAAAGAACTTGAAGATGCTAATGAGAAACTCAGAACCTGGACACACTCTGGAAAGAAAACACACGGAATAATTACTGATAAAAACTGGAAAGAATGTCTAGGTTATAAGCCAGAAAATGATCAGAAACTGAAACAGAAAGTTGTAGTAAATGATAAGGCAAATACAAAGATCTATAGACATGTCATAAACAACACCAAATCCAACATTAAACTTGTCAATTTTGTATATAGTAAAGATTCCAATTCAGTTACTGAAAAAGGATCAACTTCCACCAAACAAAATACGGAGAGTATGTCTAAAACTGTTAAGATGACAAATCCTAAAAATGTAGGTCTTTTGTCTAAGAAACAACTGAGAGACAGAATCTATGAAGTCACAGATAGAAGGAAAACAGCTACTGCTAAGAGAAACAGAAATGGTAAGGTTGGAATAAACAAAGAGAATAATTATAAGTATATTCCAAATGCACCTAGAAAAACTTGCTTTAACTGTGGTAATTCGAATCATCTTGCTATTGACTGCAGGATAAATAAAAAGAAGGCAACTGCTATTCCTAAGTCTGACATTAGGAATAGATACGTATTTTACAAACCACAGAATCCATCTTTTCATTGTGGTAGTAAATGGCATTCTATTTATACATGTGAAGAATACCATAATTTGTACTATAATTATTATAAGCCATTGCCCAAATTTAATAAAAGTACAATTTCTGGTAAAGTTAAGAATGTCAATAAAAAGAATGCATTTACTAACTCTAATACTGACAAGGCAAATTCTAATGGATTCAATCCTGAAAGGACTGCCTTTGTCAAACAGACTTCTGCTGCTAAAAATGTTAAATTGCATGCAAATAGAACCGAACAAGTGTGGGTTCTTAAAAATTATAACTGAGTTTTTTGTGTTTCTGGTTGCAGGGTAAAAAGAAAAATGTGTTAGTCATGGATAGTGGATGCTCTGTACACATGACTGGAAACAAATCCATGCTATCAGAATTTGAGGAGAAAGTTGGCTCAATTGTGTCTTATGGAGATGGCAACATTGGATAAACTTTGGGATATGGCAATATAATCATTGGAAATGTCATCATTGAAAAAGTAGCTCTGGTGAAAGGACTCAAACACAATCTTCTTAGTGTTAGTCAAATCACAGACAGAGGTTATCATGTCAACTTCTATGATTCTCATTTTGAAGTATTCAGCAAGGCATCAGGAAAAGTTGCTTTGACTGGTCAAAGACATGGTAACATTTATGAAGCCAACATCTACACCAATACTGATGGTCCCTCCACATGTCTCATCAGTAAAGCCTCAGTAGATGAAAGTTGGAATTGGCAAGAGGATTACCAAAAACATTGTATACTCCTGATGGACTCTGTGATGCTTGTCAGAAGGCTAACAGAGAAGGACATCATTCAAGAGTAAAACTAAATCCTCAATTGATGAACCATGTCACATGCTTCACCTTGACTTGTTTAGACCAGTCAACATAATGTCCATCAGTAAGAAAAGTTATACTCTAGTCATTGTTGATGAATATACTAGATTTACCTGGGTATATTTTCTGCACAGAAAAGATGAAACTGCTGAGATACTTTTGGACCATGTGAGACTCATTGAAACTGGCACAAAGCATAAAGTCAATATTCTGAGAAGTGATAATAACTGAATTCAAAAATTCAGTAATGGAAAAGTTCTGAAAATACAAAGGAATAGTTTAACAATTCTCTGCTCCTGGCACACCCCAGCAAAATGGAGTAGTTGAAAGAAAGAACATAACTCTCATTGAAGCTAGCAGAACTATGTTGGAACAAGCTAAATTACCTGCATATTTCGGGCAGCAGTCAACACAGCATGCTATACTCAGAACATCACTTTAATCAATAGACATGGTGTGACTCCGTATCAAATGATTAAAGAAAAGAAGCCAAGTCTGAAGCATCTGCATGTGTTTGGTTGCTAGTGTTTTGTTCTGAGACCTCATCCTGAACAGCTAGGAAAATTTGAAACTAAAGCTGATGAGGGCATCTTTATTGGCTATCCAACTACAAGAGCCTTTAAAGGTTACAATCTAAGAACAAAGACAATCATGGAGTCTATCAATGTATCTTTTGATGATAAGAAGATAACAGGAATTGTTGAAGACTCACATGATAGCTTGATTTTCGCAAATGAAGCTCAAGAATTCTGATGAATCTATGTCAGATACTGATATCCTATCAGATCCTGACAATCCATCCATTCCTGATGATGCACCAATTACTGATGGTGAGGCCAATAATGCAAATGTTGAGGGAGAGCAACATCAAGACACCATCAATACTGATTCAACTCAAGCATCAGGAGGAGGTTCATCAGAAACAGATTCAAGTGATAATCCTGACAGTACTTTAGGAGGAGATAACACTATCTCAGTGGGGGCTTCTAATAATTCTAGTTCTTTTGAAGATAACACCAATCTAGGGGGAGCATCCAATTCAAGAAATGATTTACCATCAGGAAAGAAATGGACTAAAAGTCATACTCTTGATTTAATTATTGGGAATCCTGATGCAGGTGTTAATACTAGAAGTGCAACTCAAAATGAATGTCTTTATCATAACTTTCTATCAAAGGAGGAGCCTAAGAAAGTTGAAGATGCACTCAAGGATGCTGATTGGGTTACAGCAATGCAAGAAGAACTTAATGAATTTGAAAGAAATGAAGTCTGGAAACTTGTACCAAAACCAAAAGGCAGGTCAATTATGGGTACAAAGTGGGTGTTTAGAAACAAGACAGATTCAGATGGCACCATTGTTAGGAATAAAGCAAGGCTAGTTGCAAAGGGATATTCTCAACAGGAAGGAATAGACTATGATGAGACTTTTGCTCCTGTTGCAAGGCTAGAAGTTATCAAAATTTTTCTTGCATATGCAGCCCACAAGAAGTTCAAGGTTTTCCAGATGGATGTAAAAAGTGCTTTTCTCAATGGAGAATTGGAAGAGGAGGTATATGTTGAGCAACCTCCTGGTTTCATTGATCCTAAATATCCAGATCATGTCTACAGACTGGATAAAGCACTTTATGGACTAAAGCAAGCTCCAAGAGCCTGGTATGAAACTCTGGCTCAATTCCTACTGGAAAGTGGATTCAAAAGAGGTACAATTGATAAAACCTTGTTTTATTTGAATCATGGTAAGGACTTGCTATTAGTTGAAATTTATGTTGATGATATCATATTTGGGTCAACTAATTCAAAACTTTGTGAGAAGCTTTCAAAGCTAATGCAGTCTAGATATCAAATGAGCATGATGGGAGAAATGAGCTATTTCTCAGGTCTGCAAGTTAAACAGATTGATGATGGGATTTTTGTCAATCAGTCAAAGTACACAAAGAATTTGTTAAAAAAGTTTAGCATGCAAGATAGTGCTACTGATTCAACTCCTATAGCTACAGCTACAAAGCTTGATCCTGATCAAGGTACTGAAGTAGATGTAACTAACTGCAGAGGTATGATTGTCTCACTCTTATATCTAACTACAAGTAGACCAGATATCATGTATGCAACCTGTCTATATGCAAGATTTCAGGCAAATCCCAGGGAACCACATCTTATTGCAGTTAAAAGGATTTTCAGATACTTAAAAGGCACACCATCTTGGCCTTTGGTATGCTAGAGAGTCTGACTTTAGTTTATGTGGTTACTCAGATGTTGATTTTGCAGGATGCTAAATAGACAGGAAAAGTACTTCAGGCAGTTGTGGGAGGTAGACTAGTTTCATGGTTCAGTAAGAAACAGAAGTCTATCTTAACATCAACTACAGAAGCTGAGTACATAGCTTCAGGAAGCTGTTGTGCTCAGATATTATGGATGAGAAATCAGCTAATGGACTATGGTTTGTCATATTTAAAAATATCTATTTATTGTGATAACCAAAGTGTTATTGCTATGACAGGAAATCCAGTTTAGCATTCTCTTACTAAGCATATCAGTATCAAATATCATTTCATAAGGGAACAAGTACTGGAAGGGACAATTGAGCTACATTTTGTTCCTACTGATTAACAGCTAGCTGATATATTCACCAAGCCACTTCCTGAGGCCACTTTTACAAAGTTGGTGAATGAACTAGGAATGGTGAACTATGAAAGTTACTGAGAAAACAAGTAGAGAGATATTACTGATAATCATCAAATCCCGATGGTTGTCAATTCCTGATGAGAGAATCCTGATCGAAGTAAAACTTTGACTTGGTCAAAATCCTGATAATTGGTCAAATCCTGACGCGACGGTTCATTTATCAGTATGATGAATTTCAAGATTTACAGTTGGTTTTGTATTCTTGATTTGATTATGATTAATGTTTTTGAACTTCTGATTCACCTGTTTAAAATTTCATAATGTTTTATGCTAATCAGAACAGTTAATAACAGAAACAGAACAAGACATCATATTTGATAAACAGGATTTTTCATTGATAATTAAAAAAAGATTACATGCATAGATCAAATCTTTTTGTTTTCTCTATCTACTAATCTATCAAACAGGAAACTCCAAACCACTCCATTGCTAGCAGCTATCCCAGATCCCATCTTTGCCACTTTGTTTGGTTGGAGGTTAATGGGATAAGGTTATTTTTGCTGACATATTCATTAACAGTGGTTGGATGTTTTGGATGAGGATGCTTTAGAGGAAATCCATTCCAATGTCATCTGGAGAGCCGCATCAATGTCTATCTCTTTTGCAGGCTTTTCTTTCTCGATCTCCTCGAGACAAGCATCCATCTGCAGCCATAGTGTCTCAAGTTGTCTTTCCCAATCCATCGCTTCGAACTCTTCACGCTGAGAATATTTCGTTTCTCTACGAGATGGAGATTTTTCTCTTTTATGCTCATGTTTAACATATTTGTTAAAGTGTTTTTGAAGGTTTTTTAGATTTGTCAAGTTAATACAAGTGATTTTTTTTCAAGTGAGATGATATTGGTTGTGTCTCAGCGTGTTATATAGAGGTGAGAGACTCTAGAGAACATGAAACGTTTCATATTCTCTCATTACCGGGACCAGGTATTTTAACACTATGATATGTGATTTATTTAATTTCTCTAATTAAATATTTCATTGCTATTTTCTTTAATCAATATCACAAAATAGGTTAAGTATTTGCAGAACAACGTTTAGAGCGCGTGTGTCTCACTCACCGATACATACATATAGATACACATAAATTGTCGTGCAAATATCACCACTTACCCACGTTCGTTGTCCACGAACTATGTGCACAAATCAGTTACTGACACCAGTACTTGAGATTAATTTGTTTAATTAAACAAAACACAATCGTTTCTCAATTAATCATTATTCTCATTACATCAGTAATTCATTCTCTATCTATCTCTGTGCACCCACGAACCCTAATTTTCAAAATATCACATATCTCTCATTCAAAATTACAATGGACTCTTCACCATTCATGAACAGTAAGACTGTGATCAATGGAGTTACTTTTTGAACGAACAACTTCGTTGTTGTTCTCAATCATCGGGATTTACCTAATGATTTTCACATCATTCAGGACTTTTTGGCCACAAGCCCAATAAATTATGCTCTAACCCAACCTGCCAAAGTCTCTTTCAAGTGTGTTATGCAGGTTTGGAAGACTGTGGTTTTTGGTCAAGGTATATCAGGAAAGCCTATATGACTTTTGAATACAATGGTGTCACACATCATGTGACTCCTGCTGTCGTGGAAGAAGCTCTTCATTTACCATCACTAAATGGTAAGACTCCTGATAATGTTCCTGATTCTACTCTTCTTAAGTTTACCACAAGTCTGGGATATAATGAAGAGCCAAAGAAATTTGCTAACCTGTACAGAACAAAGCTTAAAAAGGAATGGAATTTCTTCTTTGATACAACCAGTAGGTGCTTCCTGAACAAAGTTTCAAACTTTGATGCACTACCTTCTGGCTCAGTCAAAATTGGGTACTCTCTAATTCATGATCTTCCTTTTGATTATGGGTCTTTTATTCTGAAAGCATTAAGTGATAGAAAAACAGATAAATATGGTCTGTTTTCTTAGATTTTTTCAATTAATATTCTCTCACTTATGTCCAAATGCTAAATTTGAGAATGATACAACTTTGCCTATCTGTAGAATTTCTGATAAAAATATCAAAGTCCTGATAAATTCTGATAAGGCAAATGGTTTTGAAGGCAATGCCCTTATTCCTGATGAGGTCAGGCTTCTTTTGACAATGAGAATGCCTACTCATTATGGTCTAGCAACAAGTGCTATGGAACAGGACACCACACATTCTGTTCCTGACACAAGCACACAACTCAAGCAGCTTTCCAAACACTCAACCGCCTCTGATGTCTCTCAACAGGCATCAACTGTAAAAGCAAAGAAATCGGCTAGATCTGATGTGTCTGGAAGACAATCAGGATCAAAGGATTTCTCCATTCAAACCCTCACTCAAAAGAAGTTACAAAGGGGTGAACAAGGGGTTCTGGTTATTGAAAAAGTTGTGCCTAAGGTTGTTGAGTCACTGATTGAAACGGGAATATATAAAGAAACTGGAGAAAAGAGAAAATTCTTGCAACATGTGGATTCTGATTCCGATGGTGATGATAATCTACCTATCTCAAAAAACATAAAGAAAAAGGAAGTTGTTGCTACTGCTACTGAAGCTTTGGCTAGCTCTGAAAAGCCAAAGAAGAAAAGAAGGTTAATCAACAAGAGCATTTTTTATATTCCTATGGAGATACAGAATCTTACTGATGATACAGAGTATATTCCTGATGTCTCTGTGAATCCTGTTGATACATCAATTACTATTGCCTCTGAAAATCCTGATTTTTTCACTCCTAATAATTCACCTGTGAAGACTGTTGAAATTTCTGATTCTCCTGCAACTCTTTCTCCAAAAGGAAAAATTATTGAAATGTCTGTGGAGAAAGTAAATGCTATTGCTGCTCAGCTTGGTCTACAACCAACACCACTTCAAGTGAAGAGACAAGCTGAAGCAAGGGTCTTTCAAAGACAGAAGAAGCAAAGGATTACTTCACCTCTGAAAGGATCTAGCCCACAAGAACCTGAACTTCAAAGGAGTTCAGCAGCTACTGTAGATCCAACCACACAAGAACCACCTACTCACAGTATAGGTGCAGGCTTTTCTGAAGGAACAGCTACACAAGAACCACTCTCTCAAAGTGAGGGTGCAAGCAAAGATGTTCCTGCCCCACAAGCACCATCTTCTCAAAGTGAAGATGCAGGCATTCTCAAATCAGCACAGGAATTTTCTGACACTGCTCTAGAGATTTATGATGTTCAGATTGACATTGCTCAACATCTGAAAGACAAGGCTGATCATGACAGACATATTGCTCAAATGGATGTTGTTTATGAAGAAACTGAATTTGAGGGACACACAAGAACCTTCAGCTCAAAGGGTTGAAGAAGCTTCAGAACCTCTGGCTCCATAAGAACCATTAGTAGCAAATACTGATGCAAGCCTAGTTCCTGATGATAACATCATTCCTGGTGATAGTGTTGCTGCAATGCTTGAAGATGTCAATCAACCAATTCTGGTGCAACCACTTTCATCAAGGCCAATGGAACCTACTTCTTCAGGTAACACTTCTCTTTCTACTTCTACTCTTAATATTGATAGCATGATTGTAGATAGCCCTATAAGGGATACCTCTATTTACATGACTATAGTCCACTCCTCTCAGTCACCTCTTATTTCTTTGAATTTGTCGAGCCAGAACCTTTCTTGTGAGAATGAGAGTGAACAATTAGAGAAAAAGAAGAGTGAAGAGTGAAGAGAGGCAGTCTCCTGTACTGGCAAAAGGAGAGGTATATAAGAGTGAGAAGTTAATCACTTCTAGTGAGGTAGCAGTTACCATTGAAAGTAACTTAGGCAAAACAGTGAGTAGCGATGAGATCACTTTAAAAGATCAGAGAGATTTAGGAACTGTTTCTACTCAAAATGCAGGTCCTCATAATATTTCAGCTTCTTCTTCTGCTGATTTGAAATTCAAGGGTATTCTGAAATCCTGATGAAAATTAGAATGATGATGCTTCTGATGCTAATGACAGTGATAGCTCGGATGATGATGATGATGATGATGATGATGATGATGATGATGATGATGATGATGATGATGATGATGATGATGATGATGATGAGGATGATCCTGAGACAGCACAGCTCAAAGAAGCTATTCATGCTAGTCTTGGTGCCACTCATGGATCTTCCAGCAAGTTTATTGAACATTTTAGCAAAGTTACAGAGGGTACAATTAAACATAAAGGAAGCTTGATACATCCTGATATCATTCGTGATACTGGAACTGGAGATAATGCTGACCGTGTCAGTAGTTCTGAATGGGATAGCAACAGGGCTAATCCTAGAGACACTATTTCTTTTGAAAGGCTCAAGGTCATGCTTACTTTGTTTCTAAAACTTTAACTGATAATGCTCCTCTACAACATGTTGTGAAGATGTCTACTATTCTTTCTAAAGTTCTTCAAACTGAAATTGCTTCTATCAAGGATTTTCATGCACATACTCGAGCTGAGTTACTGAACAAGTTCGAATTGACTGTTATTGGTTCTCAGGTCAGGATTCTGACAAAAGAGGTTGAGAAAACTAATAAGAGACTTGATTCTCTTGAAATCAAAGTTGACAGCATTGAAGTTTCTCTCCAACTTATTTTATCTTTATTGACTGATCCTGACGTCAAAAAGGGGGAGAAGGTAGTCAAAACAAAATGTACACCTGATCTAGTTGTAAGAAAGGATGATGATACTTCTGGAAATGATGGTGGTGCTCAGACTCATAGAGCTGAAACCTCTGATGATGCACTGGTAACAAGGAAAAGTCAATCTAAAACTCAAACAAGGCAGTTAACCCATGTTTCTAGATCTGGAAAGAAGACAGTAAGGACAATGGTACAATCTCAAGTCATGACAGAAGAACAGTTTCTGACACCTAGTCAAGGTCAATTATCAACAATTCTTGAGGATGATGTGTACATTGATGATGAAAATAAAGAAGCTGCTAAACCTTTCTTTCATGAACTTGATACTGACACTGGTGAGGTTCTTCATTTGTTTCATAAAGATGAAAGAGTTGAACTAGCAAATACAAAGTCAGCTCTTTCTATGCTAGCTTAAGAAGACTTTCCTACTTTGTCAAAAGAAGAAATTCTAATTGAACAGAAAAAGCTTGTGGATAGTTTTAGCAAGAAGACTCCTGCTGCAGGTAGAGGAAAGGCAGAGGAGGTAGAGGCAAAGGGAGAGGAAGGAAACCTATTCAAAGTATATCCAGACATACAAGGTCTAGTGGAATTCAAATAGAAGAAGTATATGAAGATTCTCAGAAAGTTATAAAGAAGAAAATTCCACTATCTCTTGAAATGATCCCAGCTATCAGACATGATATAAGTGAAGAAATTGAAGAGGAAAATTCATTGGTAGCAAGGAAGAGTAAAGTGACTATAGAAGCACAGAATGTTGCTGTTGAAACAGTTAAAATTTTTGTTCCTAACGTAGAATCAATTCCTAATGCTATTCCTGATCCTAATGAAGCTGAAATCTTAAAAGAACTTGAAGTTATCATTCTTACTGTTGTGGTTGAATTTCATAATTTGGAAGTTGATGAAGAGACACTAAGAATTGATAAGATTCATAAAGTTTGAAAGACAAAGGGAGATCAGGGAAAAAGCAAGAGATGTTGAGATTAAAGAAACTAGAGATTACTTGAAAAGTATAGATGAATCAAGTGATTTGCTGTGGTATGATCGAAATAAACTTGTTCCAGAACATCAACAGAATTATACACCAGACAAGAAGAAGAAAGGCAAGAAATGGAAGAGTATTGATGATTGGGATTATAAAGGACCAGTTGTTTTTCAACAAGGTGCTCCTATAACTGAACTTACTATGGTTACTGAAGTTGAGCCTATTGGGTCTGATACTTCACAATTATCTCCAAAAGCCAAATCACTTTGGGCAGACATTCAGTCTAGTTTGAAGGGTTGGGAACCTAAAACAAGAGGAGGTATTGGTCATAATCAAGCTCAAACCATTTCTACTATACAGACAGATCAACATGCTCTAGTTGACAGTATTGGTGAAGAATTAACTACTGATCACCTGTGAAAACTTGAAGTTGTTGCTATTATTGCTGATTGTCATGCTGGTGCTAAGAATGTGGAGAAATTGTTGTACTTCATGAAAGACAAGACTATCAAGAAAATAGCTATTGATGAGCTATTATGCAAATCTACAAAGGAACTGAAATATGTTCTTTATTTGCTCAAGGGAAAAATCATCAATATTAAAGAAAGAGAAGTCTACAACAATTGGTCTTACATGATTCTGAGAACTATCAGACAGAGATTTCTAGATGGAGGAACAAGGTATGATGGTAACTATACTCCCATGTACTTAAATTCAAGAGATGAAGAAATTGAGATGCAGAGAGGCATTGCTGTTAAAGAAGAATATTTTGGTATGGAACAATTGTCTCTTAATCCTAATGGGAAGGAGTTGGCATATATACTGTTGGGAGACTTAGATTTACCGAGAAACTCAATACAGAATCTCAGGGTAGCTATTTATCAGATTAATGAGGAAGATAAAGAACTCAAGAATCTGAAGAAGAAACTGATTAAAATTCTTGAAATCAAGGAAGAAGAGTTGTTGACAGATTTCTTGAAGATAAATCTTTTCTATCAAAGAATTTCTGAAACTGTTCCTGATGACTTCTAGAAGATATTTTGTTTTGAGTTTTTGACAGCATTGAATCAAGGAATTTGTGCTTTATTTCACAAAGTATAAATTGGGGGAGATTGTTAGATAATGATTCAAGTGACATCAGGATCTGAACTACTGATCAGATACTGATGCTGACGACATCAGTATTGCAATGTCGGTATTATGTTGGTATCTGGATTGGAAGCTGATCAGGATTACATGAAGATTTATATTAGTCCAGAGATCAAGGAAGATTGATTTATCGACTCCTATTTTATAGGATCGTAGCTATCAGTTAGGATATGTATTATAAATAGTTGTTAATTGATTTGACATATCTTGTAATTGATAGGGCAGCTGTGTGATGTATATAAACACAGTTTAGGTTTTAATTAATTGTAATCGCTTACACGAGATATCTTGTAACCTAGAAGCTCTCAAGGACATCAGAATTTCTTGAGAGAGTTTGTAACAGTTTTATATCAGAGTTAATAAAGCTGTTATTTATTCATACTTGAGTTATTACTATTGCTAATGTCGAAAATATTATACAATTGTATTTAACCCCCCTTCTACAATTGATTATTACTGGGTAACAAACTGCAACAAAGGATACCTTATATGGCTTCACTAACAATCAGGTTCCAATCAAAGGTAAGATTCGCCTACTAGGTACTTTAGGTGATAAGCCTTGTTGCACTACACAGCTAGCTGAGTTTATTGTCATTTAGGATAACATGAATTACAACGTCATTCTTGGGAGACCAATCCGGAAGGAGATGAGGGTAGTTACCTCCATCTATCATTTGAATATGAAGTTTCCAACACCCAATGGTGTCGGTTCAGTACGAGAGTGTCAGTATGAATCGAAAGAGTGTTACAACAAAGATTTATAACATGCTGCTAAGGCTGCCAAGCTTCAAATACCTATGAGGCTGCCAAGCTTCCAATACCTATGAATGAGGTTCTTAATGACTTTACAGGAAAGAATCCAAATGACATAACAGGTTATTTTCGTAGCAAGACGTTAGAAGGATTTGTATCAGTATTATGTAGAGTAATTTGAATTGAAGAGGTGATAGAAGAGGAATCTCATGTTGAGATTCCAATTTTTCAGGGACCAGATACCCCATATTTACTGTTAGAAACCAATACCCTTATGGATAAAGATGGAGATGTATGTGTGACGAGCGAGTTAGAGAATGAATAAAATAAAAAAGTTAAATGCACCGAAAGTAGTGAAAATAGTCAATCACTAGCTAAAAGAAGGAATGTCATGCATGAAGAGTATGTACCACCTGTTGTGAAAGGACATGAGGAACCAGTAAGTAAGATGGATGCCATAAATAGTAATCAAGACTAGACTAGCTAGAGAAACAATAGAAGTGAAGATGAGTGACATAGACACTTCAATAGTTTTGAGAATTGGAGCTCAACTCGAACCAATATTAAAGGAATCACTTGTCTCCTTTTTTAAACCAGAACCTAGATGTTTTTTCATGGTGCCATGCACACATGGAAGGGATAGATCCAAAAGTCATGTGCCACAAGTTGAATATAGATCCAGAGAAGAAAGGTATAAGACAGAAGTGAAGACCAGTAAGTGGAGAGAGAGCTCTAGCTTTGAAAGAAGAAGTTGACAGGTTTCTGGGAGCAAGATTGGTTAGAGAATCTTTTTATCCAGTATGGCTAGCAAACCCAGTTTTGGTGAAAAAACCCAATGGAAAATGGAGAACCTGTGTGGACTTCACAGACCTTCACAAAGCATGCCCTAAGGATAGCTTCTCGTTGCCACGTATTGATCAGTTAATAGATGCAATGGCAGGACAAGCTTTACTCAGCTTTATGGATGCATTTTCAGGTTACAATCAGATCCCTATGTATAAACCTGATCAAGAACATACATCTTTTATCACTGATAGAGGTCTCTATTGCTATATTGGTTTGCCATTTAGATTTATTAATGCTGGAGCTACCTACCAAAGGTTAGTAAATATGATGTTTAAAGATTAGATTAGTAAAACCATGGAGGTCTACGTGGACGATATTTTAGTCAAGTCGAAGGAAGCTTCTGATCATGTGAAGTACTTAGCAGAGATGTTTGATATCGTACAAAAATACAAGATGAAGCTAAACCCTCAAAAGTGTGTATTTGGGATAGAATCAAGAAAGTTTTCATGGTGAACCACAAAGGTATAGAGGCTAATCCAGCCAAGATTAGAGCACTGATTGAGATGAAGTACCTAGAACTGTGAGAGAGGTCCAATCTCTTACCGGAAGAGTTACAGCCTTGAACAGATTCATTTCAAGGTCATCTGATAAATGCCAAGAGTTCTTTAAATCCATTAAGAAAGGAAACAAGTTTGAATTGACAGAAGAATGTGAGATAGCTTTCGGGAAGCTTAAATTTCATTCAGGAAGCCCTCCACTGTTGATAAAACCTGTTGATGGAGAGAGATTGATACTCTACCTAGCTATATCTAAGTACTCCGTACGTTCAGTCTTGGTTCGAGAAGAAGATGGACAGTAAATCCCAATCTATTATGTCAGCTAAAGATTACTTGATGCGGAAACGAGGTACACTAGAATGGAAAGCTTGTTTATGCTTTGATTTTGGCATCTAGGAAGCTGAACCCCTACTTTCAAGCTTACAAGATTGAGGTAAGAACCTCATATCCACTTCAACAAGTAATGCATAGGCTAGAAACCTTTGAAAGAATGTTAAAATGGGCCATAGAGTTGGGTCAGTTTGATATAGAATACAACCAAAGATAGCAGTTAAGGCTCAGGCCGTAGCAGACTTTTTGTTAGAATTTTCGCCTCATTTAGAGGTTGCTGGTCAAGAAGAACCCGAGGAACCTGTTAAAGAGCAGATAGAAGAAGACAATTGTGCACTCTAGTGGACTCTTTAGTAGATGGAGCTGCCAACAACAATGGAGCTGGAGCAAGCATAGAGCTAATCAGTCCAGAATGACATCGACTTCATAGTTCCATTCAATTTGCTTTTAAAGCTACTAACAATAATGCAGAATATGAAACGTTTATTGCAGGTCTCAAGTTAGCCTTGGAGATGAAGGTAGAGAACATCAGAGTATTCAGTGATTCGATGCTAATAGTTTAGTAATTCGTGGTGGATTCCAAGCAAGAGGTCCACGGACATATATATATATATATATATATATATATATATATATATATATATATATATATATATATATATATATCTGAGACATTCACAAGAGTTGCTTGAAAGATTCAGAGAGGTCAAGTTGGATCACATACCACGAGGACAGAATATGAATACAGATGCATTAGCTAAGCTTGGCTCATTGAGAGAGTCGACATTATTGGGTGTGATTCCACTCCAGATTCAAGAGCTGCTTAGTGTTCAAAGAAGAGGTCATGGATGTAGAGGTTCCAGCTGAAGGATTATGGAAGACACCTATCTACAATTACATTGACAGAGGTCAGCTTCCTCCGAATCAAGATGAAGCCAGGAAGTTGAAGTATAACGTAGCCAAGTATGTGATCTATGATGGAATTCTGTATAGAAGAGGATTCAACCAGCCATTGCTAGAGTGTATAGCTGGAGCGCAGTGTAAGTATATCCTTGAAGAGATACACAAGGGAGTGTGTGGAAATCACTCGAGGGATAATTCTTTAGCCATGAAGGTCCTTCGATAAGGATATGACTGAAGGGATTTATGGCGCAACGAAAGCGTGTATAACGATTATATATCAATAAAAAAACATAAAAGATGCATATGATTCATGCATAAAGTTGTGGGATCGATTTCTAACCTTTAAAAGCGATCAAATGGAGACAAAGAGAGGTCCTAGCAGCTTACAAATATTTTGAAATTTATTTGATCGATTTTGATACGAAAATGATTTTTTCGGATTTTCTAAACTCTTTAGAAAATAATTCTCTCACTTTATTTAATTTCTTGAATTAAATCCTTAATTAATAATATTAAGAATTCATCTTATTTAATTTATAATCAATTGAATCTTATTTAATCAATTATAAAATTGCTAATAAATTATTAATTTCACAAATAAATAATTACTAGCCATTATTAATTAATTCCTCCACCAATAATCAATCTCTTTTATTGTGTGACCCTGTAGGTTCAATATTAAGTCGGTAGTAGAAATAAATAATAATAATAATAAAACTATTTTATTATCATTTATATGAATTCTTCTAATTCATTAAATTTTAATTAATTATACTTATTCAACATCGTGAGGGATACTTCTCAGCATATCGCGACTATGCGGATAATATGAATTCACTGCTTAGAATACCTAGAACCTAATCAGTGATGGTTCCCACATACAATAAATTCCTTCTACCCTACAATGTCTCGATTAAATACAAGGCATGGATCTTGTGTCAAGCCTATCTAATTTAATCATATGATTTCCTATTCATTATTCTTAGTTCCCATTAATGCTAATTATAAACTTCTTTATAATTTCATTCACTCTGGCCAGAGATTCCTGAACTAGCATAAGTGAAATAACTCATAGGAAATTCTCTTCCATCACTGGAAGGGGCAGATCCTCTATTGATCAATCACTATCTTCGTGTACAAATTCTTATGCCCAGAAGAGCCCTTATTATTGTTCCTAGAGACTAAGAACTAAACCAAAGTGTAGTTCAATGTACACATGATGACTATGATTACCTCAAGTCTAAGGACACTTGTACAACCATCACTATATGAACAACTACTGACATGTGAGTGAACTCCATTAGTTGTTCAACTATTCGAGTCATGTTCAGTGAACTTGTTCTCTAATAAGCACCTACATACTAGATATAGTGTCACCACACATATGCCTATGAGAACAGACATCCTTCATATTGAAGCAAGCATAGTATGTACCGATCTTTAGGGATTAAACAAATACCAATTAGTTATCCTACGACCAGGAACAATTTAATTTTAGAGTTATCATCTTTTAGATCTCACTATTACAATCTCATCATAATTCTAAAAGCTTTACTCTAAACTATGGTACGTCTAATTTAAACACTTAAATAGATAAAGCCCGTGACAAAAAAAACAAATAAGTCTTTTATTAATATAAATGAAATTAAATAGATTACATAAAAGTTCTTCCTAACTCATCATGCACGATTGGTTTAGGACACTTACACTTTCAATTACTGGCCAACCCTTAAAGCAGATGCTCATAAGTTTGCTCAAGCATATGATAATTACCAGAAGTTTTCAAATTTCAATACCAGACCTGTAGCACCAATCAAGTAGATAGTCAGCCTTTGACAATTTGCCGTATGGGGATAGACCTCATAAGAGAGCTTCCCACAGGAAAGGGAGGAGTTAAATATACAGTGGTTGCAGTTGATTACTTCACAAAGTGGGCCGAAGCAGAACCACTTGCCAAGATCACAGCCTCCAAACTAATTGAATTTGTTTTTCGAGCTATTGTTTGCAGGTATGGAATTCCCCAAGAGCTGATTTCTGATAATGGAAAATAGTTCGATAGCAAAGAGCTCAAAGGATTGTGTGATCAATTTGGGATCCAGAAAGCATTCTTAGCAGTGTATTATCCACAAAGTAATGGACAGACTGAAGTTGTAAACAAGATTATTAAGCATGCGTTGAAGACACGATTTGAAGAGAAGAAAGGAAGCTGACCAGAAGAGTTTTCTGGACTTTTATGGTCATACAACACCACACCTAGAACTACAACTAGTGAGTCCCCCTTTACCCTCACATATGGTTGTGAAGCTATGGTACCTGTTGAAGTTGCCACAGGTTCCTTAAGAAGAAAGCATTATGACCCCCGAGAATAATGAGGTCAACTACAGACTTTACTTAGACATGATTGAAGAGTTAAGAGCAGATTCTTAGATGAAGCTAGAAGCATACCAGCAAAGAGTTTGAAGGTGCTATAATAGCAAGGTCAGGGCAAGACCTTTTAAAGTTGAAGACATGGTGTTGAGAAAAGTTATGCCTAATACCAAGGTTTCTACACATGGAGCCTTCGAAGCAAATTGGGAAGGGCCTTACCAGATAAAATCAGCCATTTGGGAAGGAACCTACCACTTGATGGACATGGATGGGAAACTTATTCCAAAAGCCTAGAATGTGAAGCATTTCAAGAAGTATTATCAGTAAACCTTTTTAATATGCTTTTCTTAGGAGACGTAAGGCTCTTTCATCCCAAGAATAAAGTAGCTTATTAGTTGTAGCTTCCCAAAATAATTCTATTTCAATAATGATCATGCATGTACATGGGGGTATCTGATGTGAACCTTCCTATTTGCAAGACAATTTTAGCATTGAGAAAAAATAGCTCTGCGTTATAATTAAAGTTACTTTCTTTGATTATATCTTGGTGATTGTAGCTTTTTAATAGTTCTTTTACGTAACAATAATTACCCAAAAGAACGGGGGGTAGTATACGTACTTAGCCAGGCGATAGTGACAAGATTTCATATGCCAATTTGAAATTTTTTAAGTGCTTGATTTAGTACTTATTTTATAAAAATAGGAACCTGCAGCCAAGATAACTAGTAATTTTTGATATTACTCACAAGTTATGAGTAAAGATTTATAGAGTACAGACAGATTATATTGATTACGATGTTTGATTGACTAGTTTCTAAAAGCCTCAGGTTCCCTGAGCATTTGACTTAGAAGCCTCAGGTTCCCTGAGCACTTGATATGATTTAAAGCCTCGGCTTTCCTGAGCAGTTGATCTGATTTAAAGCCTCAAGTTTCCTGAGCATTTGATTTTAAAGCCTCAGGTTCCCTGAGCATCTGATTTAAAGCCTCAGATTCCCCGAGCATTTGATTTTAAAGCCTCAGGTTCCATGAGCATCTAATTTAAAGCCTCAGGTTCCCTGAGTATTTTATTTAAAGCCTCAAATTCTATGAGAATTTAATTTTAAAGTCTCAAGTTCCCTGAGCATCTAATTTAAAGCCTCGGGTTCCCTGAGCATTTGATTTAAAGTCTCAGGTTCCCTGAGCACTCGATTTGCAAGCCTCAGGTTCATCGTCAGAGGCCCAATCATCTCCTAGATCAATGAGACTTAGGGCAATAGGATTCCCGGATTGAGGAACTAATGGTTTAAGAAGGATATTTTTAGGTGAGTTTGTGTCAGGTATGATAACCCTGGATATAGTTCTTTCGCCTATTGACACAGTAAGCACTGGATGAAATGAAGAGTGTGAGTCAGAACGGGTGGACTCAGAAGACATTTGCAAAGATAGATGGATAAAGGTCAGGTTCAAGGGAGTCTAAAGAAAAGCTAAGGTTCCTAACAAGTAATTGAAGAAAGCTCAAGACTCCGAAACATACAAGAATCAAGCAATGGTTGCATATTAAAGGACATTACAGGAACCTCAAATACGAGCACATGTTGATAGATATACAGAGAAAAATGTGTAAATTATGACAGAAAAAGCATGAAAGACATTCATACAACCAACATCTAGTAAAAATCAAGATAATACGGTCATGAATTGACATACGAGATGAACAGACACTGAAAATAAATGACGACAATAGAGATGCAAGATACAATGAAAATACGAGTGCGCGACATGGAATGTAAAAAGCAAAGTTCGGATGCGGATATACATATTTATACAGAAGTTATGATGAGACAAAAACACATGCTTATAAATAAGACATGGATAAAAGTTCGCATACAAGGACAAAAAATAAGAAAAGCTGACCTGAAAGAGGCAAAAAAGTAGATAATTAAAAATGGAGATAAAATTGTGAAAGAACGAAGAATGATGAACGGAATCATACCTTGAATTGAAGAAAAGCGGTGAACGGAAGCTGAATTGAATGAATGACCGTCAAAATTCTCCTTCCTCTCTCTCTCTCCAAGGTTTTTTGGTAAGTTTTGGTAAAGGTAAAAAATGAACCTAAAATTTTAAATGTGATTATATAATCGAGGTAAGTAGGGGACAACTGTGTTTACGTGGCAAGCAGCGATTGAGTGAATATACATACTGGTACACGTGCGGGAGGCAAGTAGCCCTTGGAAACACCTAAATTTAATACAACCTCGGTAGCTGATGAGGTTAATTCAAATTTTGAATTATCCAATTAAGACATTTACAGTAAAAGATCAACCCATTCCGTGTTTTAAGATTGTTGAAATTCAAGAGGCATGACAAAATATTCAGCAACAAGCGAGGTTCCGCAGGAAGCTGAATGAAGATAACAAGTAAATTCCAGAAGCTGAATTTTGAGGAGTAAAAATTCAAAGAAAATTCTGCAAAGATTATTTGAAGAATGTACAAAGAGTGACTAGCATTTGAAGAATGAAAATTTGCCAGAAGAATGATTTTCAAAAGAAAAAGAAGAGAACAGGTTCCTCATCAAGAAAGAATCTAACCAAGATTATACCTATCGAAATATTGTGTGTCCTATTTCTTAAGACGAGTTAGCTCATGTAAGCTTGGATACATAGTGTTAAAATAAGGCATTTTAAGAAGAACAATTCAATACAAGATAGGTTCCTTTCACATTACATGACTTCAAGGAATCGGGGGGTAGTTGTGCCCAAAATCATCATGGGCTAGATTTAGGCCCATTAAGCTATAGGGTCCAATCCATACGACCCATAAGATAGATCCAGTACAAGATATGAAGACTAGGTATGAAAAAATAAGCATCAGACAAAGAGATCATCAAGAGTTTACAAGCATCAAGAGGTTCATGAAGAACCAAAAGCTGAGCAGATTACAAGTAGACCAGGTTCCTCCCCGAAGGATAGTTCGAATTAGCCTAGCATTAATCATGAAGACAGTAAGAAGCATATAGGAACCACAGAGAGACTCCCCAAACTAATATATTTATTATTTGTGCAGGTACAGTTTCCTGTAGATAGGTTCCCAAAAAGCAGGTTCCGAGATATAGGTTCTTGAGCATTAGGTCCTGAGACATAGGTTCCTGAGCACCAGGTTCCTAAGCTTAGCCAGCAGAAAGATCTAGAAGTTATCTGGAAAGATATAGACTTATTAAGATATAGACTTATTATTTGAGAGTACTCCTAGGACCCAGCTGATCGTAAATTACCTCTAATAGACATTCGAATTGTGATGGGGTACGAACTCGAGTTTTACTCCACTTAGTCAACAATTCGTAGTAAGCTCTAAACGAACCAGAGACCTACTCGAACTAGATTTAGTCATACAGCTGGTCAAGCAGAATTAGAATAGACTTATAACTACGTGAGCTTGATCCCTATATAAAGGTACGTAGACAACTTGAGAGAGGACAAATACTTTTGCATTCTGATTATCTCTAAAGGAACCTGAGATCATTGGAAACACTCTCAAGCACAGCTCACCCTCACAAACACAACCCAAATTCTCCATTGATCGTTATCCTTTACAACTCATCATAAATCTCTCAAAATTTGTTACGAAATCCACTCATAATAAATGTTAGTATCTTGATACACGAAAAACACAAAATATAAATTTATTAGTGTCGGAAGTCATAAATAAAATAAAAAAATTTCAAACGAAATCCAAAAAACGGAATCACGAATACAAACAAATTCAATACTTCCAAACGTATCTAGCTGCACAAATAAGAGAAAAAAAAAGTATTCATGTCATCTTAGAGGGGTAAACACATCCAAACGTATCAGAACAAAAACCAGGTTAACAAGAAATCCAATTAACCCATCCCGTTCTAGTTTCTTTTCTGATTTTCTTCCGACGCTCAGACTTGCAGGCATTTTACAAATATCCACAACGACTATATAATTACGATTAAATGTTGGGTTTCATGTCGTAATTGTCTTTGTAAACAGGACAATTTTTGTGTTGTAATAACACTAGTAATAAAATTTCAATCATAATGAAATATAAACTTGTGTAGATGGGTCAAATTTTGATAAAGAGAGCCTTATTGAGTCATATTAAAGTAATAAATGGCCAGAAGGTCCTGTTCTTTTCCAATTTTGTGTATCTACAGTCTAATCAGAATATCAATATTTTCTCTATTAAATTGAGTTGGATTCTGGTCGACAACCCTAACTTTAAAGATCATTTGACGAGAGAAATATCTTATTCAGAAGTACATTTCAGATTTATTGATTACAAGATGATTTTCATATATATAGTATAGCTTATTTCTCCCTAGTTCATTAAACATATTAGATGCTGTTCTTGATAGCTGAACTATAGGTTTTATCAAACAGCTTATTCCACAGCATGATCCCCCCATATCTTGGAGTAGTCTTTATAGTTGGAAGAACTTGAGAGATTAATGCATTAGGTGAAATATAACCACCGCTAGGTGCTGCTGCAGAAGCTGCTGGTAATCCAAGAAAGATCTGACTGCGCGATGGGAGCGCAGAGGCCCACTGTCTCCACCTTGCCAAAAGATTGGTAGCAGTGCCTGTGTAATGACACTGTGGGTTGTTGTAAAACTGGATCCAAACGTAGTCGAAAAGTCCGGTTTGTATTGCAGGATTTAGTTTAGCATCAGGGATTGGACATTGTGGTGCCGCTGACAAGTAGACTTTCCTCTGTGGTGTACTGAATCCCGAGAGAGCCCGAGCAAGATCATCAAAGTAAAGACCGGAACCTGTTTCAATATCAAAGTCTATGCCATCTAAAATGGCGCTCCCGAAAGGACGAGAAGCTGATTGGCCACCTAAGAAGTTGTTGTAGAGGTAGCTAGCTACTTGCCTAGCATCAGCCGCAGAAGACATGCTCGTAGCTGAGTTTGAACCACCACCAAGAGAGAGGAGGACTTTGATACCATTTCTTTGGCAGTTGGAGATAGCGTCGCTCAAGACTCTGCAGCCATTAGAGCTGGGAGTGCAATGTCCAGCTAAATTCAGGATAGGATTTCTCCCACTCCCAAAGGTGGTTAAGAAAGCAATGAGTACGTATTTGTAGTTTCCTGAGGCGCAAGTGGAAGCCAATGTGCCTTCATTTCCGCTTTGTCCCCAATAGACGGCTATTCCAGCGCCTTGTGAGGAATGGAAGAGGGCAGAAGTGAATGTGATGAAGAGCAAAAAGAGCACAGGAAGAGAGCTTGCCATGTTTGCAAGTGAAGTATAATTGTTTGATGTAGTAGTTGCTAATAAATGGACATTATATAGGCTTCAGAATGAGGTGAGTTGGAATGTTAGTACTTGCATAGAACTTCAAAAGATTTGAATTTTGTGAAAAATAAAGCGTGCATCAAACTTCAAAAGAGTTGAATTTTGTGAAAAAGAAAGCGTGGAAAGGAACGGGAACATCTTCCACGAAAACTACACTTGTTTCTGTCATTATTTGGCCACTGTTAGAAATGTGGAATGGTTGACCTGAAGTCAAGTCAATAGTTCATTTACAAAATTAGCCCTCCAGTGCGTTTTGAAAATTGAAACTGAGAGGCCTTTATGCTTGAAGAAATTCATACATAGCGGCCTTCTGGATTCATTCAGTTATAGGTGAAGATCTTTCTTCATTAACACAGATATACTCATATAGGAGTAAATGTTAGTATCTTGATGCACAAAAAATACATTATATATATTTATTAGTATAGGAAGTAATAATCTACAAAAATATGAAATATATCAACATTAATGATCTGCAGACCGCAAGTATTATTCATCTTACAAGTTATTAGGAGTATTCTCTTAAAAAATATAACCAGTGTTTAATAAATATTAAATACTATCATATGTATTTTCTTTGAAATATTATACCACAGGATTGTAAAGTTGGTTTAAGAAAATTATAAATATATTTGAAAAATATGATTTTTAGACAGCACTCTGTTAGTCTGTTTTGATCTACTTTGGAATTTACCAAGTTCCGGTCTTCCTGCACTAACATAATAATTACATAACATACTAACAGTTGTGAAATATGTTGGCTTTCCAACACTTAAGTCTTACAAACAAGTCATTGTCTAAACTAGAATCAATCAAACTACATAGTTAATAGTTTAGAGGGTTGACTGTTAAGTATACATTAAACTTAATTAAACAGGGGGTGTCAACGTAATTAAGGATTGTGATGTCATCTTCCATAGAGATGCCATCGTACCATTGGAGCAAGGAACATAAACGTTGAGAGTTTAAATTAGACAAATGATGTCTTTGTAATACTATTATCCTTTGTCTATTTATGATATATATTCATATTATTAGTACTCGATTTATTTAAACTAATGTCTTGGGTCATTATATAGTTCATTTCGAAGGATGATTAATCAGGGAATTTATTCTTCTAATCGTGCATCTAAAGCATTGTTTCAAGATGATTTCTCACTAAGAATAACTTCAGGAACAGAATTCAAGTAAATCACAAAAAATTGCTACAAGAAAAGGATGGACTTCACATTCACAAATCTTCTATTAGAAATGCATCAAGTTCCATATGGAAATGAAAAACAAAGACAATGGAAATGAAAAACAAAGAATTGTCTTTATGCTTTTTTTCCTGTAAGCAGAGTTGATCCTATGATAATACCTTGTTAAAGATGTGATTGTAATTACAAGTAACATGGTTACAGAACTGAACATTTAACAGTTTGCAACAACAGCGGGATGCTAAGAAACAGGCAGTGAAGACAATTAATCACAACTTACTCATTAGATGGCTTCGAATTTTTAAATGGCAAAACCAAGCTTAGCCAACAGCTTCGAACACCAGTGTATTCAGCAATCTTCAGTGCAGCACCAAATATTCTGCTTCAACTGACATTAAAGGTCATCTTGAAACAATGCTTTAGATACACAATTAGAAGAATAAATGCCCTGATCATCGAGCATTTTTCTAGTTCTTTGAGAGCCTGAACGTTTCTTCCCGGACATTGGGGTCTCACATACTACTGTGTAAGTAGACCTTTGTCTTTCCATCCTTTTGGATTTAGAGGAGAAAGATTGAGATTTCGTTGTCCCAGCCTTCGGCTGCTTTGGGGCCCACACCCTCTGCAAATCTGGTGCCGAACTTGTGAATGATACAAATCTTCTGGCTCTCTCTCTCCTCTTGCGAGCCTCACTCAACTTTTGAGCATGTTCTTCTCTCTTTGTTTCCTGGGGACTTCCATCAGTCATTTCAAGTGGTTGGGAAGACTCATCTTCTGTGGAGGTCATTTTTTGGGAATCTTTATTAAGTATGTGATACAACTCTTGTTTATCCCTCCAAGAGTGGTTACTGTCCTCACTGTTGAGCTGGAGCAGGTTGTTTTCATCTTCTTCACCAAATGGCAATAGATCCATTTGTGTGTAGATTTTATCTACCACATCTCCAAGATTATGTTGATACCTGAAAGTTGGAGAACAGAATCAATTAGTTATTATGCATGCTCTCCCTTTAATAAACTAACTAATTTCACACTTAATGTTCTTACAGGATCGAAGTCAAAACTAGTGTTACACAGTTCACGCGTTGCAGAAAATATGACCTCTTGAGTATTTTTGGAGATAAATTTTGAAATCCCAGTGACAAAATATCATGAATATCAGAAGACATCAGTGTATATTATTATTATTATTATTATTATTATTATTATTATTATTATTATTATTATTATTATTATTACGAGATATATTGGTTATGAACACAATATCTGCTAAACTATAAAAGTTTCAAGAGCCCTCTAAGAATTCATATTTACTTAATAAGGTTATAAATAGGTTCCATTACAAGCTAATCTACAACTGTGCAGCCGGTAGCCATTACAGGCAAAATACAAAGTCTGGATAGATGCATGTCCTTCAAATTTTTAGCACAAGCATTTTGGCAGGTTTATGCTTTTAAGAGCATAAATAGAAATCTATCACTTTGCAATGTAATTAAAAAGATCAAGACAGCTTTCAAATTCCCCTGATTACAAGGTGGATGGGGGCATTGGCAGAAGGGATAACGATGATCGAACACGAGACATACCGTGAGTAAATCCTACCACTCCGGCTACACCATATTTTTCGGATTACATTTGCTATACATATAAAAGCATGACAAAAATAAAATTCTCAAAACTAACTACCAACAGAAAATAGTCAATTAACAGTGCCCCTCGAAAAGGATGCCTTTACCTAGTTTTTATTGTCCTTTCAGCATAATCATAGAGGCTCACATGGCCATGGATGCCACCTTCAACAAGATATTGAATAATATCTAATAGGGTGCATATTTGTTTCACAAGCTTTCGCTTTGTAAGACCTTCAATAGAGCCTGCTACCTCTGACTGCAGTATTTCCATCCGAAGTAAAATCTCTAATTCATATCTAGCTCTAATTAAGGAAAATGTTGTAGCAAAATAAAACAAACTTGTTTAACCTGTGTTAAACTTACAAAAGCAGTCATACAAACATTAAGAAGAAAAGGAGTTAAGGAGTTAAGGATACTCTTTGACCAAAATTTCTGATGTAGAACCCTGATCAGATGCTTGCACGGATGTATTATCATTCTGCCTCTTCAATTTCTTGGGATCCCTTGTTAGAAGTTCTATCAGTTTGGCACCTACAGTTCTGTTAGAAGTGTTTTCTAATTCAGGGGTTTGATTTTCCAGACTTTTGCTTTCTTGTTTTTGATGTAACCAGTGGATGGATGCGTTTACAAGTCTCTGGGCCAATATTTGCAGGTCAACCCATTCAGCTTCAAGACCATGCTGAATCTTTTTAGGTAGATTAGAGAAGAAGGTTTCTGCAGTTTCTGAGCAAGAAGCTGATGCAACTCCATCTTGCATTTCTGGCGGTTCTGGTGAAACCTGGCTAGATATGGGCATTTCAATTTTGCAATGCGTCTTACTCATTCTTTCATCTTTTTCATCTATTTTGTGCTGATGTGACCTGGATTTATCTGGAGGTATATGGTGATCCAAACTAGACTTCTGAATTTGTCGCAACCAACATTTCAGAAATTTCATCTTCTTAGATTTTGCAAATTCTCTGGCAAAATAGACCTCAGCCAGATTGAAATCAGAGAGCTCATAGGCCGCTCTGCAGAACGTGTTCCACGTGAGATTCTGCAGCACATTCTTTTTTATTTTCTTCCTTTTTCCATCCACCAGTGGTGCACAAATTTCAGATGTTGAGGCCCCAAATTTATTAACAGGATCAGATGATACCTTATTAATCCTATCATCTATAAATGAGAGAAGAGCCGAATGAACAGTAAAAGGCTTAAGGAGCCCCTTGAATGATTTGCCATCCTCATTTAATGTCGACACTAAAGCCCAGCAACCTTCCCTACAGAGAAAACTCAAGAAAATTTGCCATTTGGGATTAAAATTACTCGACTCACCGCTTCTTCCTGCAATTTGTTCAAGAACTCTATTGGCAAAAAATTTATCTACATTCTTGTTTCTACTTCTTCCAGATTCTTCCGATGAAACTCGCACTAAAAATTGATTGCGTGATTGTTTTGTAATTTTCTGAATCTTCTGAACCGTCTCAACACGCAACATTGCAGTCCTTCCACCAAAGTAATCAAGGAACTGCTGTTCTTTGTCAAATCCCTCATCAAGTGGCGCACCAACTGTATCGACTGATCTAATCCTCAATAATTCAAGCTCAGAACATTTACATTCCAAAGGTTTCCCACTAACATCCGAGACTATAAGCCTTAGTTCCCCACGGATACTCTTATTCAATTCATTAGTATTATTGTCAACACTAAATGAAGCCCCAATATAAGGATACATCAATCCAAAAGGAACCAGGGCAGAACCCAAAATAATTGAATCCGTTGAGCAAAACCCCCAACCCAAATTCCTAATCCCATTCTCAACCAAATTCGTAAACTCATTCACTTCATCAACCTCATTAATATCATCACTACTCTCATTCTCATAATTAACATCAACCCAACTAACACGAATATCTTTACTAACAAATCTATCATTAACAACACAGAAATGTTTATAAAATACAGAATCCACCCCACCCGAAATATCCAACCCAACAAATTCAGCTAAACAAGTAATCGATCTACACACAGGCGAAAACAAAACGACCAAATTAGACGATAAGGCCGGAAAATCACAGCCATTACCTGACACACCATCATCTATATTCACAGCTTCCCAAGCGTAATCGTGCAAAAGCTGAAGCAATGATTGAACCATATTCGACGCCTTCGAAGGTAAATTGGAGTCTTTTAGAGTCCCAAACGAGGCTGACGATAATGAATTGAGAATTGTCGAAAGGGAATCTAGGGTATCAGAAGGGAGATCAAACGAGACGACGTTGGAGAGGAAATGGAGAGCGGAGGAGGAACGAAGAGGCGAAAGAGAGGAGAAGAAGAATTTGAAGGCGAAGAGCGAAGCGGAGAGGGGAGGGAAAGAGAGGAGGATTTTAGAGGATGTGAGGATTGAATTGAGGTAAGGGTTAGGGTTTGAGAGGTTGAGGAGTGGGTTTAAGTCTATTAAGAGGAGTATTCGTTGTGTTTTCGAGTAATCCATTGAGGGGTTTGGGAGGTGAGGGGTGGGATTTGGGGATGGGGAGAGAGATTGGTGTGACCGGAAGTGAAGTGAGATCGGAGAGATTGGGAGAGAAAATGAGAGAGGGGAGATTTTGATTTTGACTTTGGAATGTTTGTGGTTTGAGCGGGAAGTATTGGGGGGAAAGTAAATGCTATAAAAAGCAGCCGACTTTGTTTTGGATATTTATAAGTTAAAAATATTACTCTTATTTAAAATATTATATTTATTAAAATTAAGCCTATCTTAGTAATTTACTATTTATATTTTGGAAGATACTAATATAGATGATAATGTAATACTAGTATTATGACATTCTGTATGTCATGTTTTTTGATTCCTAAATCATTATGCCTAGAAATTGAGAGGATGATGAATGGCTACTTCTCGAAGTCTAACAGCAACAATAATAAAGGGATAAGATGGTTAGCTTGGGATCGTATGTGCATGCCTAAAAGCAATGGAGGTTTGGGTTTTAGAAGTTTGCACGGCTTTAATTTAGCTCTTTTGGAAAAACATGTATGAAATTTCATTAAGAATTCAAACTCTTTGGTTGCTCGTGTGTTTAAGGCCCGTAATTTCCATGGAAGTAATATTCTTCAAGCCCCAAAAGGTACTGGCTCGAGCTTTATCTGGATGGGTGTGTGGGAGGCAAAGGAGCAACTTTGTAAAGGTTTTCGTTGGGTCTTAGGAGATGGAAATGAAATTATGACTTTCTCAGATCCTTGGTTAAGAATGAAGAGAGACTACTGTGTGGAAGACCATCATTTGAATGGTGTCCGTAATGAAAAAGTTTGCAGTTACTTCCGTCCAAACACGTGAGAGTGGGACGTGCATAAGGTGCAGCAAAATTTTCATGAAGACGATGTTCAGCTGGTGCTTCAAACTCGCATACCTCAAAATGAAGTCAGGGATAGATTGGCTTGGACACAAACTAGCAATGGTCAATACTCTTTTAAATCTGGCTATCACTACTAGTTCTCGAGGATGATAGTCTGGAAAGTGATGTTAACTCTAAAGGATGGAATAGACCGTGGAATCTAAATCTTCCCCACAAGATTAAAAATTTTCTGTGGAGATTCTGTAAGAATAACATCCCTATTAGGAACCTTCTGAGGAGTAAGGGGGTTCATATTCCGATAATTTGCCCAATGTGTGAAGTGGATGTCGAACACCTGTTGCATCTGTTTTTTGACTGCACTTTTGCACAACAATATTGGTCCAAAGCAGGTTTGGTTTTTGACATTAGGGAGGTGACCTCAGCCCCTAACTGGCTTCTTAACAAAATCAGTGAGGAATCTAATGATAATATCATCAAGATAGGCATCGTGCTTTGGGGCATTTGGTTTAGTCGAAATAAAAAACTTTGGGAAAGGAAAAAGCATTTCACCTGTTGTTACGATGGATACGAGCTCGAATCTGGTCGTGGATTGGCAATTAGCTATGCAAAAGAAACGGGCAAGTAGTGGTGTAATGGCAAGAAGACAAGGGGAATAGAACTCTAAATGGAATCTGCAAGAGGAGGGTTGGCTAAAACTGAACGTCGATTCTTCTGTCTACAGTGGAGCTGAATTTTTTGCTATAGGCATGGTTCTGCGAGATGACTTGGGAAATTTTGTTCGAGGTAAGAATATGAAGTGTGCTGGGACAGTGAGTGTTATGGAAATAAAGGCTATCGGTATGCAAGAGGCTTTAAGATGGATTGAGGAAATTGCAGCTCAGAATGTGATTATTGTTAACACAAATCACGCAAGCGTACGTGGTCACAAGTAATATAGATATAAGTAAAGTTCGTTCCCACGGAGACCTAGTTTAGGTTTAATTCAGTTATTGTACCTATGCAACAATGTATTGTTTTTATTCACTGCTAAGACAATTAACAAGATTGGGTTTTGATTAACTAAATTAACTAAAAAAAACAATTTAACAAGCTAAGAATTAATTATCTAATGAGAATTAAAATCGGATTACTTATATGAGAATAAACATGGGATCCTAACTTCATTAAATACTTCGCTTAGATCTGACGCCTTTAATCACTATATGCAATGGTTATGATATCTGATCGGACAACACGAAACAAGTACACGCTACCTGTCAGTATACGTATACCAAACTAACCATACATCCACAAAAGAGATAGAAGATAAATAGACACCAATTATGCTTAGACCCTATATGTCTATATAATTTGAAAATATATCGGTTGAAGAGCAAGTTATCCATATTGATCACATAGGGCAACATAATATATTTCTATTTATGCTACAAATCATGTTGATAAACAATCATGAACCTATGCTAGCATGGCAAGTTCTAAATCTCAAGATCCACTTTCACTTCATAGGAGATTAACATATTAGATGTTAACTACGCATCTATCAATTAAGCATAACCATACAAGGATATCAGATATACATCACACACAGATCTTTAAAGCATCAAGATACTAAAGCTCCATAAATAAATCTGTTAGAATCCCATGACAACGATTAGTTCATAATCGAACCGTTCATCACCATGGGATTTGATGAAAACATGATTTGAAACAAAGACTGAATGTATATATTAATAATACTGAAGTTGAGTTTAGAAAACAAATCCGAAAACTGGAATCCAAAGTACGCCTAGAAAAGAATACAAAAGATGAAGTGGATCTAGATCCCGTTGCGTGTCACGAGCGTTGGTGAATCCTTCTCTACTCTTCTCCCTTGTATCTCTGAGTAATTGTACGTTTTAGGGAGTTGTGTGGTGTTTATATAGACTCCCCAAGTCTTGTCCAACAAGAAATTACCCAATTTGACTCAAAACAGGAGAAATTACCAAACCGAACTAGAATCAGGATTTCTGCAGCGAAGCACCGCGCCCCCGCGCAGCCACAACGCGCACCCGCGCATCCCAGGCCTCCTCCGCGCGCCCGCGTGGCCCTGCTAGGCGCCCACGCCAGGTTTCTGCTGAATGCTGAATTTTGTGCCTTTTCTTCGTTTTTTGCTCCTTTTCTCCCATTCCTTTTCATATGCTTCTGTTCTTCTTCCCCTTAACTCAAGAATCTATGAAGTACCATAGTGCACCACTCCCTTCTTCACTCCCAGCTCCATTTCGATTCCAAGATCAACGGAAATCATCAAACCTAGCCGAAGTAGATAAACCTACACGACTAAATGAAAACACATCAAAAATACAACATACTTGAGGCCAAGTTAATCAATTTAAGTCGATTAGAAGCATTCCAAGTGGATATAAAATCCACTTATCAATTATTGAAGGTGGTTCGCTTTTGGTGATCAATGTTTTGCAGAAAGAGCATGAGTATCAGCTAGAGGTTGTAGATGTTTTGGAGGTTTGTCGAACAGAACTAAGTTTGAGGCCTGATTTGGTTGTCCGTCATGCTAAAAAGCAAGCAAATAAGGTGGCTCACTTTATGGCTAGAATTCCTTGTTTGCTAGATATCTACAACATGTTCACGTCTCCTCCACAATTGGTGTTGGATTCTTTGCATTCGGATATTTCTTCTCTTTAATGAAAGTTTTCCTTATTCTCAAAAAAATAAAACTAGCATTATACCCCTGCAATGCATGGATACTTTATAAATATTATAAACGAATTTTTATGTTAAATTTTTATTTTTCTAACTTTTTTGAAAGATTTACAAAATAATGTTTGCAAAATTCATTAAATTGATGATTGTTATTTTATTAACATAATTTTTAATATTTTATTGCAAATCTTAAAAATCTTAAAGAACAATTTGATTTTATTGCAAAATATATAGAAAACACACTCAACAAGCAGAGATCAAGGAAAGTTTACGAGCTACAAACGAGAGGATTGATGGTTTACAAGTTACAAACGAGAGGATTGAGGGGGTTATTGCTACGGTAGAAAATACACCTCTTCGCGGAGGCTTTATAAGAAACCCTCCACCCACTAGTAATAATTACGATGATACATATTTGAAGTGGTATGTACGAGAATTTAGTGGGGCTGGTGATTCCGAGGATTTCTTAGTATGGGTGGGTCAAATGATTTTTTTTTTTTTTGATTACAAAGGCTATGATGATCAAAAGTCTTATAAAATTGCAAACATGAAGCTAATAAGATATGCATCTGCATGGTTTGATAATTTGAAGTTCAAGCTCATGAGGGAAGAGGCTCCTAGGATCACAACTTGGATTGAGATGAAAATGCAATTGAATAATCGTTTTGGCCCAAAGGAATACACACAAGATGAAGTAGTCAAGAGAGATGAAGTTGAAAGGGATATTGTTCAAGTTGAAGATACACATGTGAAAAATCAATCAGATAACGATAATGTGATCATACCAAAATCTTCAAGTTGTGTAGAGCACGAGAGTAGTACGGTTCTTGATATTGATATAGTTGAAAAATCTTATGTGGAGAAAGTTTTCCTTGTTCGAGAAAAACAAATTGATGATATCATTGAGGTTTAACTTATTGACTTTATAATTCCAGAATCCTTGATTAAGCCGCCTTCACCTAAAATCATGGTTTCACAAATCTTTGCACCTCTGTCGTTTTTAAGATTTGCGATTTTTTTTCTGGATCCATGTAAGTCGTGCATGGTAATTATTGTGTTCTACGAAACTCGTGGGCGAGTTTTTTCCAACAAAGGGAGGATGATGAGGAATAGAAGTGGAAGTAATATAGAGTTTCTATATACTTTATTCATATCTAGTATTCATAAAACATATTATATGTATTAATTAAACAAGTTCTAATTATTTAGTTTATTAATAATAAGTCCAACTGTTTATGGACCTTATTGAGAAAGTAGATATTTGGCTTGCAAGTTTTTACCTTTCACTTGAAATGGTTTTTCTTGTTTTAAGCACTTAGGATTTTATTTTCAAGTTGGATCAGGATTTTGATGGGTTAACTAGTTGGGTTCAGGTATTAGCTAAATCACTAGCTGATATTGAATTTATTTTAGATTCCTATCTGAATAAGGGTTGAATAAGGTTATTTATGTAGAATATAAATACTCTTGTCTTGTAATCTTGTGGGAGACGATATTGATAATAAAATTTTGGCTATTCGGTAGCTTTGTGTTAGGTCCGATGAGATTGTAGAAGGGGGGTTGAATACAATCTATACCAATTTATCGAAATTTGTTCTTCAAATAATATTTTATTTTAAACAAATTTGAGCGGAATAAATTGAAACAAATTTCAAGTTGAATATAACAATATATTAACTTGATGGGTGTTACAATTTCAGTACAAAAATTAATCAAGTTGATAAAAACTAATTTAGAAAATTCGACATGAACTTTTCTAATTTAGTTAATAAAAATCAAGATTAGAACTAGGAAACTTAATTCGCTAGTAGTACAAGAATCACAAATAATCAAGTTCCACCGGATAAAATATTACAAAGGAGATGAACTTGATTTTACATAAATTAATTTGTTCTTGGTGTGTTCTTGAGCTTGAGAGAGAAAGATGGTGGCTGCTGTGTTTTTATTTGATGTTATGTCCCGTGTATATCTTTCTTGTCTGCTGCCTTCTGCTTGTTTTATAGCCTTTGTAGTCGATAGTCATAATGCTGTTAAATATGACAATCCATTGAGCTAATATGACAACCAGTTGAGCTTGATATAACAATCGGTATGACTATCAGTCCGTTTGAACTATCTCTTTGAATGAAATATGACTATCCAGTTTGAACTGAATATGACTGTCACACTTGAACTGAATATGATTGTCACACTTGAACTGAATATGACTGTCACACTTGAACTGAATATGACTATTCTTTTGAACTGAATATGACAATCGGTATAACTATCCTTTGATAGTTATATTATCATATTTTTTTCTTTTGCTGGATATAACTTTCGGTATGACTTACAACTTTTTTCATTTCTTTGTTTGTTACTAAACAAACAAGTCGACCTGCTAATTCGAATTATCACCTGGCCAAAAACAAAAGCACTTGACTTTTGTTTTATTTGTACGGGCTCCGTAGTAATGCTTTTTAAACCCGCACAGCTTATAATCTTTAATTAATAAATAATTATTTTAATCTAGAACATATAAAAATAAATATCTAATATTATTAGATATTTATAAATATAATTTTCTAAATAAATAAAATATTTATTAATATAAAATTATACTTAAACTCTAAACTGCGGTTACCTTAGCGTCTGGAACCGGACTCCTTTTGCTTAACAAATAATATATCAATTCCAACCGGGGTTCCAGCTTTAAAAATATATCACTTTCCATATTCTTGTGATAATTCTATTTTCTCATAACCCGTCCAGGTGTAAGCTACGGTCTCTTGAGGATGTGAAACCGGACTCCTTTTGCTTAGCAAAAAATACAACAATTCTAACCGGAGTTTCAGCATTAAGAATATATCACTTAGAATTTCTTTATGATAATTCTTTTCTCTCGTAGCCAGTCCACTTGATAATAAAATCCTTGTGGTTAATTAATTTAGCACTTCTGTTGCTTGCACAATGATTTTCTCTCATACCAGTCTTGATAGCTTGAACCACTGAAGTTAATGATGAACAACCACTATTAAATGTTGACACTCGATGTACTGTCTGGTTCATGAGTGACTAACCGCAATGACTGTTCTTCATATATTGACTTTAAAATCTGGTTCCTTTTCTTTTCTCCTCTCTCTATTAATTCTTCTGTACTGTCTCTGTCACTGTCGAAATCTCTGTCACTTCAAATGAATCCACTTCTTTAACGAATACTTCACTGAGACTTGATCAGATGTCTGAACTTCTTTCAATGTAGTAATTCTTCAAGTCTGTAGATTGACCTTGATCTTTTTCTTCTGACAGATAACACTATCTGAGATTCCTTGTGACAGCCTATATACTATTTACTATTACAATCTTGTTTAAGTTGAGTTGTATCCTCGAAATACAAATAGGCTACATCATATGCCTTTCAATCTCCCCCTATTTATTTGTGAAAGGCATATGATGTAGCCTATTTGTATTTCGAGGATTCAACTCAACTTAAACAAGAATGTAATAGTAAATAGTACATATACTGTCACAAGGAATCTCAGATTGTATTTTCTGTCAAAAGAAAGAAGACAAAGTCAATCTACCGTTTTGAGTTATACTACACTTGAAGAAGTTCATTCAGTTGATCAAGCATCAGTGGAGTAATCAAGACAGTGGTTTCCATTTATAGTGACAAGAGGTTCCTACAGTGGCAGAATACAAATTATAAAGGTTTGAAAAAGAGTGAAGAAAAGGGAGACATGAAACACAGTTTTAAAGTCAATATATGAAGAACAGTCATTGCGGTTAGTCACTCATGAACCAGACCGTGCATCGAGTGTCAACATTAAACAGTGGTTATTCGTCATTAACTTCAGTGGTTCAAGCTATCAAGACTGGTAAAAGAGAAAATCATTGTGCAAGCAACAGAAGTGTTAAATTCATTAACCACAATGATTTTATTATCAAGTGGACAGGCTACGAGGAAAAAGAATTATCATAAAGAAATTCTAAGTGATATATTCTTAATGCTGAAACCCCGGTTAGAATTGTTGTATTTTTTACTAATCAAAAGGAGTCCGGTTTCAGATCCTCAAGAGACCGTAGCTTATACCTAGACGGGTTATGAGAAAATAGAATTATCATAAAAGTATGGAAAGTGATATATTCTTAAAGCTGGAATCCCGGTTGGAATTGATATATTTTTTATTAAGCAAAAGGAGTCCAGTTCCAGACCGTCAGGTAACCGCAGCTTAGAGCTTAAAGATTTATTTATATTAATAAATATTTTATTTAATTAGAAAATTATATTTATAAATATCTAATAATATTAGATATTTATTTTTATAATTTCTGAATTAAATTAATTATTTATTAATTAAAGATTAGAAGCTGTGCGAATTAAAAAGCATATCTACGGAGCCCGTACAAATAAAACAAAAGTCAAGTACTTTTGTTTTGTTGAATTAATATGGCCAGGTGATAATTCCTTATGCAAGTCGGCTTGTTTGTTTAGTAAAAGCAAGTGGTGAGAAAAAAAAAAGAGAAAGTAACTTTTCAGTAACCACATGTTGCTGTCGGCCAATAATTCACCTCCTGTAGAGAGCGTGTCTTCCACGCGCCTGGAAGAAATAGAAGAAAAGCTCCCGCGTGTGCAGCACTTCCCCAGCTGCGAGTGGTCTTCGTTGTCTGCAATAATTTCAATTTGTTCAAACAAATAAATCAGCCGAGTTTTTAATTCAACAAGACAATTTTGATTGTCTTGCCGATTATCTTGACAGTTCAAATCAGATTGTCTTGATGATAATTAAAAAGGATTGTCTTGATGATAATTAAAAAGGAAAAGTCTTCTACAGTTGTTAAAGCAAGACAAATATCTCAGAATTGGATTGTCTTGCCGATTGTCTTGGTGGAAGTTGATTGTCTTGCCGATTGTATTGCCTATTGTCTTGGCAGTACAAATTTAGTGTCTTAGTGGTTCTGATTGTCTTGCCGATTGTCTTGGCAATACAAAATATTTTATAAAAGAGGCAAAAGCAATCAGACAGAAGAGAGCAGCAGACACAACTTCACAAATTCTCTCCGAGCTGAAAAGAGAAAGACCAAGAGAAATAGTTCTGTTCTTCAAATAAATTCTTGTAAATTATTTCTGAGCTGTATCATTAAATCTGAACCGATAGAAATTGTTTACTTGTAACGTTGGAACTATCTAGCGAGTTTTTATTCCTAGAACTTATCTCTCGAATTGCATTTAGCATTCGATCTTTTTATTACAAATATAGAAAAGTTCATGTCTAATTTTCTATAGAATTTGTAATAATTAGTTGGCCATCAAACCATTGTAATTTGTACCCGTGTATTTAGACACACCCCATCAAGTTAATATAAATTTTATATTTAACTTGAATATCGGTATTCGTTTTATTCCGCATCAATTTGTTCTTGATTTAATATTTTAAGAAAAGAGCAAATTCGATTAAACGACATAGTTTGTATTCAACCCCCCTTCTACAAACTATTTTGGACCTAACAATTGGCATCAGAGCCTTTTGATTGACGCACAAATCAAGATCCTTATTTTTGTGGTCCTCCAATTGGTTTTCGAGTTTGTTGACCCATACAGAAATTAAATCCGGTATTAGACCAAAAAGTCAACTCCTCTATTTTCGATTTTTTAACCTTCAAAAAATTCAATACTTGAGATTTTTGAACTTTAAATAATTGGAACTTATTTTTGGATTCTTTAACTTTCAAAATTTTCAATTTTGAGATTTTTGAATTTTAAATAATCTTATTTTCGGATTTTTTAACCTTTAAAAATTCTCAATTTATGATATTTTTGATTTTTAAACAATATGAGTTTATTTTCAATTGTTAATTAAATTGAATTTATTCTCAAATTGTTTAATCTTCAAAAATTTTCATTTTATGATATTTTTGATTGTTAAGTAATCTTAACTTATATTCGAATTTTTTAATTCTTGAAATGATTAATTCTTGGAAATTTTGATTTTTAAACAACTTGAGTTTATTTTCAAATTGTTTAATTTTCAAAATTTTTAATTCTTGATAATTTCGAATTTTAATTAACTTGAATTTATTTTCGGATTCTTTAACTCTAAAAAATTTCATTTCTTGAGATTTTTTGATTCTTAATTAATTTGACTCTAATTTCGAATTTTAATTAATTTGAACTTACTTTCAGATTTTTTATTTCTCAAAAAAATTTCGAGTCCTTGAAGTTTTTGAATTTTAAATATTTTAAATTTATTCTAAGCCAATAGTTCTAAGAAGGTTGTTAGTTAAAGATTCCTACGAATTGTCAAAGATGATTTGAATCTTTTGAAGAAAATGCATTTTTCAATGAAATTAATTTCTACCTACTGAAGAAAAATTTGTGGAAGCTCCTCAAAATTATATCCATAGAATTCACTGGTTTTTCAGAAGCAGGAATGGAAGAGGTTTTAGTGGATAGAATTTTTCTCGAAGATTTGAATTAAGTCTATTGATTCTGTGATATACAAACACTAAGTGGATTGCTCCAATGTAACATCTACTACACTTAGTGGATTGTACCAAGAAATATCTTTCAAGGAATCAACAGAGATTTTAGAAAAGTGGAATCAGGGAGGCTTGAGAATGAACTAGACAGTTAGACATCTCAGTCAGGAATTAATGATGGAACCTCAGAACATACATGAAGAGTTACTAATTTAGAAAGAGTACAAATGTTTAATCCAGGAATTAGGCCTATCTATTCCGAAGCAGAAACTCTTCAGGATACAGTTCAAGAGGTGGCTACAAGACCGAGTTGGTGGAAAGAACAAAACATGATAGTTGCAGTTATGAAAAGTTTTATGTGATAAGTAACTATCAAGAAGTGCAACATGGTACATAATTCTGACAGACAAGGATGAATAGGGATTCATTAAATGAGATGAAACAGAAGCATCAGTGCAGAACTTATCTTGCTAAAGAAAAGAGTTGGGATGGATCAGATGATGATGAGAAGAGCATAATTAATATCTTGCCTTCATAGCAATCTCTGAAGATGATTCACCTCACATGTCTCAGGTATCAATTTTTCGAACTAGTGTAATATGTAATTCTCAGAAATTCAAAGCATGTTAAGATCTTAGTTTTTAATTATTATATCTTTGGTTAGAAGATCTTATTATGTGTATGAATATTTGTTGAATTTAATTAATTGCAATAGTGAGTTAGAAGTGTTCCTTAGACAATATCTCTCAATTCTTAAATGATATATGTCAAGCATATATGACCTCTGCTTAAGCTAGTTTCAGGATCCCCAGTAGAACAAGATTTGCTTATTCATTCTGAATTGTTTGTTAAGGTTTAAAAAGTTTAAAAGATGGAATAATTACCTAGGGTGTCAGTAGAACATCAAGTCATTTGTAAAACTGACTTAGGTAATAGAGATTATATAATATAATATAACAATAGGAATGGATTGGATAGAATTAGTGATTAATTGTTAATTCTTTTATTCCATGCATTTTTAGAAAATTATTGAATATCTGTAAATCTACTTGCTGCCTGTTACACAAGTGTACATAGGTTAAAGTAGATAGTACTGGATTTTCTAAAATGCATAACATGCCTAATTTGCATAATTCTTATCTGCAATGTTTTAATGCTGAATGTATGCAATGTATTCTTATTATCATGTCTGCTTATTTCAAATTTCATAAATGCATTTCCTAGTATTTGCATTGATCATAGAAAAAGCATGTTTAAGAATAACAATAAGGTACAGACTGCTAGTCCTCCTTATGTTAGGAAGGAACCATTATTCTCCTTGTTTAGTGAATATTTTGTCAATGACATTAAAAAGGAGAAATGGTCAGTCAAAGATAAGAATGAGCATGTTAAGGTTAAAACTGTTGTTAACTCTAATAAAAGAGAAATCTCTAATCCATCTGGACCCAATTAAACAATTTGGGTAACAAGAACTTTTATCCATTTGTGAATGTAGGGCTTAACAGGTTAATCGATTATGCATTATTATTGATTTATTCAAAGCATATCATCGAAGAAAGAACCCTGCTATCAAATGTGAATGTGAAGACAGGCCAAGTGGTTTATCCCTTGGAGACAACAGCAAGGGTATGACCTAGGGTCAAGGCTATTCAATAGCTAAGGAATGTTGTCAGTAATAAAGCATCTTTTACAAGATGAAGAGCCTACTGTTCGAGGATTAAGGTAAAAGAACTTATCTGTAGCTGACATGGAATCTCAGTCAAAGGTGAAGTCAACAAGGTCAAATCTAAAGCTTCATTAGACAAGAGTTCAGCTATGACATAAGGAGCTCTCTCACCTGAATGTCATATCAAGAGATTCTTTCCTGGAAATCGAATCAGTAAAGGAGACTACCTCATCTAGAATTAAAGTAAAATAAAATTATGAGGCATGTCATAAAGGGAAGTCAAAAAGAATCACACAGAAGTTCTACATCAAAGTAAAATATATTTTAGTAGTGATGACTAATGACTTCTCTCAAGAAACAAGTTGTTGTTCAGACAATCTGAAGACAAGACACCACTGATGGTGATTGATCATATCTAGAAGAGTGTCAGGAAGCAAAACTGACTATGACAACTTGGAGACCAGATTACAGGACCTATCAATTAGTGTTCTGGATGATTTCTGCACCTTCAAGAGTATTAATGCTGAAGTAGTCAATAGTTTGCTACTGACATGATCGAACCCTGATCAGTAAGAAATATAGGAAGACCTCACAAGTATGTAGGAAATTGTTTTGCAATGATAAATGAAAGTGAGCATCCTAGTAATCAGCTAATGCTCAAGAGGTTAATTTCCTTGGTTACTCAGTGGAGTCAACAGCCTATAGGGTGATTGTTATTAATCAACAGAAGGTGATTGAAAGTCTTAGTGATGTTCAATAACCTCTAGCTCCCAGCTATCAATGGTGATGATTATTCAGATCCAATCAATGTCAAACATGGAGAATCTTCATGTAAACCCAACAGCAGCTTAGGGGGAGCAACAGAAGGATCAACTAGTCAACTCAACACCACACTGAAAGTCAAAGGATACTATGAGAACATGTCTACCAAGACAAAGAATGTTGACTAAATTAATTCTTTGTCCTAGTTCTTAGTGTTTCTAATGGTGGAAGTAAAAGACTAGCAGAGCTTCAAGTACTAATGATTATTTCTTTAGTTTTCTTTTAGAAGAAACTAAGAAAGCTACAAAAGCTCTGAAAGATTCAGATTGAGTGATTGCAATGCGAGATGATCTCAATCACTACAAAAGGCAGATTGAAGGGAAGCTGGTATCCAGACCAAACAACAAGGCTGTATTTGGTATAAGGATAACCAGAAGTTTAACTGGATGTCAAGGCATTGTTATGAGGGACAAAGCCAAACTGGGTGCAAGGTTACAAGCTGATAAGACAGTATATCTAACAAGAAGCACCAGTGACAAGACTTGAGGATATCAGGCACCTGTTGTACATTCATGATCATAATGGACATCTAGACCTACTGAATCTGGATGCTAGAGGAATGTGAACAAGTGCACTCCTCGTTGGTGAGATAATGAAAGAACTCTACAGGTTAGTATGAACTGGTATCATCACTCAAGCAAGCATGGAAGACATGGTATGACACCCTACCTATAATTTAATATTTGGTATCAATCTTTAACAGTTGGCATCTTTTAACAATTGGTGTCACATTTATAGAACACTCTACATCTTTAGGCACAAACATAAATGATATACATGTGCAATGATATCTTGATTATATTATATGTTGGTCTACTAACTATAAATTGGGATAAAGATATTTGCTGTTTTGATGTTGGTAAAGTTGCAATTCTTTTGAATTACTTCATGCAAGCCAATAGAAGAATCCTTTTAGGAGCTCAGGCAAGCCAAAAGAATAATTCTATTTGGAGCACAAGTAAGCCAAAAGAATGATGACAATAAAAGTAAGTCCAGGATCTTTTGTTTCTATTCAGAAGATTCTAGACCTGTCAAGACTACATGCCAACACACCACTATAGCTGGCTTTTGACCTATTAGCTTGGACCTAACAAGTTGGTAATCAAAAATCTTAAGATGGACCCGGATCTACGGAAATGGTACCCTAGAGATATTTGACCCAACAAGTTCAGGATCTACTAATTAGGACCTAATCAGGCTATAGAGGAATCATCAGCTCATTATCTTATTCAATTGATAATAGATCACTTACACACATATTTTATTCTCAATATACAAATTTGCAAGGCCCCAAGTGGATCCTAGAGAATCTATTCTTGTAGTTATTACACTTGATTTTCAGATGTCTTAAGTTGGACCCGTCTCCGGAGATGGTACCCTAGAAACATCAGTTCTGACATGTTTTGCTGCATAGAGACAGATCAAATGAGTTGTACGAAAGCAGGAGAACACAAGGAATCAAATTCATCTCCAACAACTCTGTGGAACACTCAAGGACTAAGCAACTTGCATAAGGTATCAATTATTTCGAGAGCATGTCTTTAATTTAAGATTAACTTGCAGACATGTTTGCTAAAATCACTTGATGAAATTAATTTTTCAACATTGGTTTGTAAACTTGGGATTTTATTAATGCTATATGATTTGTAAATCCCATCTGTTAAGTAATTCTTAAGTAAGCTCACAAGTATTCAATTGTCTGTATTGAAAGGACTTGTGAACTTATTTACATCCAGACCTCACGTTGAGAATTATCTGTTGAATGATTGCCATGTGTATAATTGTAATATATTTTAGTGGTGATTATTTAAAGATAATTTAAATACTTAAATGCTAAAATCTAACTCATAGAGATTTAGTATTTAATTATTTAATTATTTGTTTTGATTTATATGAGTATCGGACTTGAAGCAATTCAATTTAGTATTTGCTCTGTACCTCATATTTATTAAAATAAATAAACAACATAACTAATTTGGACCTATCTGTCTTGGTCTTTAATTAGTTGTGAGATGTTAATTCTAGTGAATTTTATCAATGCTCCATTTTCAGAAATTCACTATAATTAATATCATGGCTCTAACAATTGGTTGTATTGAAGTTTTGACTTATATCAGTTAATGATATTAAGTTAGAATTCTATTTACTAACTAATTGTGAGATATATTGGTATGTGTGAAATTACTTAGAACTCCTCTAAGTAATCAATGTTATATCTTTTACAATTCACTCATATTATTATACATGTTATGAAAATTATCTAAGTAGAACTATGGATATTGTAATATCTAAAGTGATCACTGTTCAGTTACTTGGTATAATTTTTATGCTTATTTGCAAGCTTCTATTCACTTTGATAATAAATGTTATATACTATGGATCAAGGTGTATAGGACTTAGAATATCATTTCTAAGATTGCAGACAAGACAGCTTTGGTAATCGAGTCTTATTTATAGAACCAAGGTTGTCTAACAGTAAACAGTTGTTAGGAGTTAACAATTGTTATTATCGAGGAGTTGCCTTGAAGTCATAAGTTTGAAATGTTATTTCTCAAGAGCTTGTGTATTTCTTGTCAACTAGTTCCTCGTACTTATGAATATCAGTGAATGATGTTCTTAAGTAGTTAGATACTAATATTCATTCTGTCAATTGGTACTCAATGTAACAATTCAATCTTCACTAAATTGAATTTATCTTACAGTAGATTGAATTTATCAAACAATTGGTATCATTGAATATTTAGTATTTAGCAGTGATTATTTATATCCTAGTTAAATTATGACGTGAAGCAATTCAATGGTTTATTTGCTCATAATTTAATTTTGGTAAAGTAATCATAAACACAATTACTTGCATTCTAAAGTATTTGATAAATACTAACAGTTGGTATCAAATAATAAAATATTTGTTTACTAACAATTGCTAGTTGCCCTAATACTTCATTGCAAACTAATTGTGATGTATATATTAGTTCTGATGATATTACTTAGGATTTATTCTGAGTAAATGTGTCTTATCTATAAATCATTAGTGTTAGTATAAATTAAGGTGTTCAACTTTCTAAGTAAGTGAGACTTAAAATTACATTCGGTCTCCTATCATATTTTGAAGTGGTGAAAATTTTCAAAATTGAATTCTCTAATTCTGGTTATACACCACTTTATACATATGATAGTTCTTAGAATATTTTACATCCATCAGTCAATTACTTAGTTTATGTTGTGCTAAGTAATGAAGTGCCAAAGGAGAGACATTGGTTATCTGTACTTATGTACTTGGTAATCTTTGTTACCTAAACGACATCAAGTGCTTGTATGAGTCTTTTCACTAACTTTGTGTTAAAGTTCTCTATACATAATAAGCACTTAAAGAAAATCTTTCTTTCTAAATTACTGCGAAGTCAAGAGTTTGTGTCTTTTAAAAATCAAACGACCTAGTTTTCATTAAAAGACATTATAATACATTGATTTATGCATAAATACAAACTCTTGCACATTAACAGTTTTTAAAAGAAAAACTCAATTTTTTCTACAGTTGTGATTGCTTATATTATAAAACTTTTTGAAGCCACAATTGTACATCATTTCTCTTACAAGATATAATGCATATGTTTTCACACAATGTTATGGTATGATGTAAATGCATTCTATCTCTATATTGCTCTATTGCTATGTGATGCATGTTCAGCTCCTAGTGGAAGTTTTCTCACATTGTAAGTCATGAGGTTGTAAACCCAACAACTTCTATCCCGGACTATAAATCCAAATCTAAACACATTCTGACTTACCCCTTAAAATGAAGTAACCTATCAGACTAGAGGTCACCAGGGAGTAAATGCACTTGATGCAACAAATAAGAATGTGTGGGATATTCTGTTGGTAAGTCAATACTTCATACACAAGACTAAAATACTTTCTATGCACAAAGTGAGATTGCACACACTAAGGATGAATTGACAGAAACAACTCATACTCCGACCATATTACGGTTAGGATTATAAGTTGAAGGTTCCTCAAAGAACCAAGAGTCTTCACAGACCTCGAGAGAAGGTATTGATCTCAATGCAAAATTCAAAAAGATCATTATCTAACTCCCCAGAGGGAACATCTCTGGATCTTGCGGGTATCGGATCCGACATAGGTGCGGATCGACAACTTGTTAACTATGATTCAGATTTACCTGATGAGTTTAACAAGGTGATGTCTTCATAGACATTAGATGGAAACATGATTTTAATTCTAAGTTTTGATTTCATTGTTTGCCTTCTCAGAATTCAAATCTGAAACCCATAAAAAGGGAAAAATTTTATCAACTTGTAGATTATGACTCAGATTCGTCTGACGAGTCTAACAAAGATCGGGGATTTGCGAAACCCCATTGCACCACCAGTGACCTCTCTAGAAGGGGCTATGGTGAATTTTCCTTGCAGGTACACATGGATGTTGGAGCTATGAGAGATAAGAGTGATACACTAGTGAGCATGAGTGTAAACACTTGAGAGATAAAAGATGAGATCACTCATTTTAAGTGATATGAGTGGACACTTGTGAGGTACACGAAACAGAATCACACACTCACAGTGAGGAAGAAAGATAAACACCAAATCTCATTCCCTATTCCCAAACAAAGTTTACTTACAAGATTTGGGAGATACAAGGAAATTGTCGGAAGATTTAGTTGTCAGGATGATCAATAGTGAGGCCATTCTATAATATCTAAAGGGCAAAGTTGATCAGTCTACATACTTCTATTCTGGAAGTCTTCATAAAAATCCTTTAACACAAGCAAAGCTTCTTTACTTTATTGCAGCAGTCAATGTTAGATGTATGAAGAATCTGTTGTACTAAAGGTAAGAAGTGAGTTATAATTGAAAAAAATGGTATCATCTTATTTACATTTGGATGTTTGCTATAATTGAATGCTTGGAGGATTACTCAACTAAGGGGGAGAGATATTTTGAAGAAGATATACTCAAAGATTGCCTTAGTAAGAGATACTCAACTAAGGGGGAGATTATAAGCTTACCTTAGTGAGAGGGAGATGTTCTATCTAAGGGGGAGAGATATATAAAAAAAGATGTACCTTAGAATGGGGGAGTATTCACCTTGTCAGGGGGAGATAGAAATATTCGCCTTATCAGGGTAGATGAAAAGCTTACCGTTATAAGGAGGAGTCATATCACCTTAGGTAGGGAGACATGAGGAAGGAGAGAAGTATGAAACGACAAAGCAAAATTCTTCAGTATGTGGTTGTCAAGTCATATTTTTACCACTGAAGGAATTCTAGTATCTGCTGATAATGTTCAATTTAAGATATAAAGGGTTATCAGGCAGATATGTCATGAAATGAAATTGAGTTACTTAATGAAGATTTGTTCAGTGCTAGAGGAGCAATCATCTATCAGTTCATCGATCAAGGATTCTGGAATTGTAATATCTAAACCAGAAAAAAAAATTATGTATTATTTACTATAGCTCTTTAAAGCTTTATCTTCTTCTTGTTTGTAGTAGAGTTATCCTCTAGGTATTTGATTGTTATTGTCTAACAAACAAATAGGGGGAGATTGAAAGGCATATGATGTAGCCTATTTGTATTTCGAGGATTCAACTCAACTTAAACAAGAATGTAATAGTAAATAGTACATATACTGTCACAAGGAATCTCAGATTGTATTATCTGTCAAAAGAAAGAAGACAAAGTCAATCTACCGTTTTGAGTTATACTACACTTGAAGAAGTTCATTCAGTTGAACAAGCATCAGTGGAGTAATCAAGACAGTGGTTTCCATTTATAGTGACAAGAGGTTCCTACAGTGGCAAAATACAAATTATAAAGGTTTGAAAAAGAGTGAAGAAAAGGGAGACATGAAACACAGTTTTAAAGTCAATATATGAAGAACAGTCATTGCGGTTAGTCACTCATGAACCAGACCGTGCATCGAGTGTCAACATTAAATATTGGTTATTCGTCATTAACTTCAGTGGTTCAAGCTATCAAGACTGGTAAAAGAGAAAATCATTGTGCAAGCAACAGAAGTGTTAAATTCATTAACCACAATGATTTTATTATCAAGTGGACAGGCTACGAGGAAAAAGAATTATCAAGTGCAGCACTTCCCCAGCTGCGAGTGGTCTTCGTTGTCTGCAATAATTTCAATTTGTTCAAACAAATAAATCAGCCGAGTTTTTAATTCAACAAGACAATTTTGATTGTCTTGCCGATTGTCTTGACAGTTCAAATCAGATTGTCTTGATGATAATTAAAAAGGAAAAGTCTTCTACAGCTGTTAAAGCAAGACAAATATCTCAGAATTGGATTGTCTTGCCGATTGTCTTGGTGGAAGTTGATTGTCTTGCCGATTGTATTGCCTATTGTCTTGGCAGTACAAATTTAGTGTCTTAGTGGTTCTGATTGTCTTGCCGATTGTCTTGGCAATACAAAATATTTTATAAAAGAGGCAAAAGCAATCAGACAGAAGAGAGCAGCAAACACAACTTCACAACTTCACAAATTCTCTCCGAGCTGAAAAGAGAAAGACCAAGAGAAATAGTTCTGTTCTTCAAATAAATTCTTGTAAATTATTTCTGAGCTGTATCATTAAATCTGAACCGATAGAAATTGTTTACTTGTAACGTTGGAACTATTTAGCGAGTTTTTACTCCTAGAACTTATCTCTCGAATTGCTTTTAGCATTCGATCTTTTTATTACAAATATAGAAAAGTTCATGTCTAATTTTCTATAGAATTTGTAATAATTAGTTGGTCAACAAACCATTGTAATTTGTACCCGTGTATTTAGACACACCCCATCAAGTTAATATAAATTTTATATTTAACTTGAATATCGGTATTCGTTTTATTCCGCATCAATTTGTTCTTGATTTAATATTTTAAGAAAAGAGCAAATTCGATTAAACGACATAGTTTGTATTCAACCCCCCTTCTACAAACTATTTTGGACCTAACAGTTTGTTAGACAATAACAAGCAAATACCTAGAGGATAACTCAACTACTTCACTTAAACAAGAAAAAGATAAAACTTTTGTATTATGTAAATAATACAAAAAAAAAAAATCTCTGGTTTAGATTTAACAATTCCAGAATCTTCAGTTGATGAAATGATAGATGATTGTTCCTCTAGCACTGAACTGATCTTCAATATATAACTCATCTTCATTTATGATTCTTCATATCTCTGCCTGATAATCCTTCACATCTTACATTGGTGATTATCAGCAGTTCTTGAATTACAATCACTTCCCATTTCTAACACAGCTTTTCTCACTAAAGAAAAATAGTTGTTCCTACTATATAGACAATGGTGAATCAATACCATTTCTATAACTTCTGGTGAATTTACTACTCTTTGAAAGACTAATAGAATAGTATTGTGATGTAATTCTCCTTATATCTCCACTTTCATAACAAATGAAAGTTCTTTTGCTTCTTCATCTAAGGCTCCCCCTTAGAAACTAGACTTGCTTCTCATCCTAAGCACAGTCTTTACTGCTCCCCCTTTCTAACTCATTCTTCTTTTACTTGTACCCCAACACTTCTCCCCCTTAGTTGAGTATATCCTACTAAGGTAAGCTTTAAGCTTGAATATATCTTTTTTCAATATATCTCTCCCCCTTAGTTGAGGAATCCTCCATCCAACTAATTGACAAAGTAGTTGATACCAAATTGTTACCAATTTATACCAATCGTTAGAGTACATTGAAATCAATTGATAAAGCTTTGTTAGAAAGGAAGTTTCATTTTCTTCCTCACTGTGAGTGTGTGATAGTGTTTAGTGTACCTCACAAGTGTTTCACTCTTCTCTCCACTCATTTGTGTTGAGTGTCTCACTTCTCTCTGTGTTTACACTCTTGCTCACTGGTGTATCACTCATTGCTCCAACATCCTTTAGTGTACCTGCAAAGAAAAATCACCCTAGCCCCTTCAAGAGAGGTCAGTGGTGGTGCAATGGGAGTTCGCAAATCCCAAATCCTCGTTGGACTCGTCAGATGAATCTGAGTAATAATCTACAAGTTGATAATATCCCTTTTAAAGGTTTTCAGATTTGAATTCTGAGAAGGTAAACAATGATCTATAAATTTAGCATTGAGATCAAGGTTCCCTTCTAATGTCTGTGAAGACATCACCTTATTAAACTCATCAGGTAAAATCTGAATCATAGTTCATTAAAAAACCTTTAACTTATAATCCTAACCGTAAAATGGTTGGATTACAGGTTTCCGTCAATTCATCCTTAGTGTGTGCAATCTCACTTGTGCATATGAAATATTTTGGTTAGTGTATAAGGTAGTGACTCTCCAACTGAATATCCCACACATCCTTGTTTGCTGCATCAAGTGCAGTTACTCCCTGGTGACCTCTAGTCTGATAGGTACTTCCATTTAGGGGGGTAAAATAGAATGTGTTTGAGTTTGACTGTAGTCTGGGACAAAAGTTGTTAGGTTTACAACCTTATGACTAAACATGTGAGAATACAAAATTCCTTGTAGATGAACCTGCATCACAGAATATGAGCAACATAGAGATAGAATGCATTTTCAACATTGAAAAGTTTTCTGAGAAAATATTGCATTTATCTTATGTAAAATGATGTACAGTTGTGATTTCAAAAGATTTACAATGTAAGCAATCACAGCTGTAGAAAGAGATTTTGAATTTAGGAAGTTAAAGATCCTGGGCCGGTTTTACTAAACAAGAACATAGGCAAAAATCCAATTAATAAATATTAATCGAATCAATGTATGTTAATGTTTAAACCAATACAAACAAAACTATTTTATCATGCTTTAGGTCCTGTAAGATAGATACCAGCTATTAGAAATTGTTAGCACTTGATAGGTCTTGTCTTCCAATTGTTAGATCCTGAAAATCAAACATTAGTTCCTAACCAAATTGTATAGACACATACCAATTTGATACCAACATTGGTCAATTGTTAAGTCCTTAACACGAAGATCTGTTAACAGCAATCACAAAACAAAGATTTATACTTAAAACTGCAGGTTTTGTGTGTGTTAGGAGGAAGAACAACAAAAGAACCAAGTACAGTGACCTATTTGTTAGTTTTGAAAGTATAGTGACTAAACTCTAAAAACTATACAAACTATTTATATACATATGAAAAAGAATATACAAAAATAAGAAATAATATACATAATAATTATACAAAATAAAAACTATAAGAAAAGAAAAATTCAAATAAAACTAAACAAAGAAGAAAAATTTGAATTAACATAAAAATAATAAAACTATACATAAATTAATAATTTACATAGCTTAAACTATAAACGACCATACGACTAAAATAAAAAGACAAACACTACAAAACATGTTAAATAAGATTAAAATTTAAAAATTACAATACATGTACAAAAACATTAAGTATATACAAGAGTATTTATAATAGGTTAGCAAATCCATATATTTTCTGACAAAACAACTTTCTACTATAAAATTATTTAGAGAGAAAATATGATTTAATAAACTATCATAAATATGGCAGCTATTTTAAAATAATAAAATTTCCAACAAAAATAGCTTCCTCAAAAATTCTAACTAGAGAATTAGAGAAAAATATTTTTAGAGAAAATTATTATTCTAAAATAAAGAAACATGGATTAACGCATTAGAATGATTATGACAATTCTTATAGAAAGATGACAAGATAGAATTCGAAAAGAATGTCATACCAGTTACTTGGCGCTCAAACCTTGGCACCAACTTCCACGTTTCTTGTTGTTCCAGATTCGCAAGTGCTTTCTCAGATTTCTTAGATTCTATACCTTGATTCTGAGAAGCCCTTTTTGTTCTTACTACAACATCTAGATCACCAATGATCAGCTCTATTCCAAACAGACTGTTTGAGAAGGTTGGATCTTGATGAATCACCTTGTTCTTCAAAGTGATGTTGTGTTTGACTAGTGAATCCTTTGTTTACTTCCGTCGAGTTGTTGCCAGAATGACTTGATGATTATTTTCCAGTGACATTGGTATTGCCAATAACAAAAAATTTTCTACCACTATCACTTGGATAATTATCATCATTAACATTTTAAACTTATGACTTCAAGGCAACTCCTCGATAACAACAATTGTTAACTCCTAACAACTGTTTGTGGGTAGACAATCTTGGTTCTAAAAATAAAACTTGATTACCAAGACTGTCTTGTCTGCAATCTTAGAAATAATTTTCTAAGTCCAATACACCTTGATCCATAGTATATAACATTTATTATCAAAGTGATTTGAAGCTTGCAAATAAGCATAAAAATTATTCAAAGTATTTGAACAATGGTAACTTTAGATATTACAATATCCATAGTTCTACTTAGATTATTTTTCATACCATGTATAATAATATGAGTGAATTGTAAAAGATATAACAATGATTACTTAGAGGAGTTCTAAGTAATTTCACACATACCAATACATCTCACAATTAGTTAGTAAATATAATTCTAACTAAATATCATTAACTGATATAAGTCAAAATTTCAATACAACCAATTGTTAGAACCATGATATTAATTATAATGAATTTCTGAAAATGGAATATTGATAAAATTCACTAGAATTAACATCTCACAACTAATTGAAGACCAATACAGATTAGGTCCAAATTAGTTATGTTGTTTATTTATTTTAATAAATATAAGGTACAGAGCAAATACTAAATTGAATTGCCTCAAGTCCGTAACCCATATAAATCAAAATAAATAATTAAATAATTAAATATTAAATCTCTATGAGTTAGATTTTAGCATTTAAGTATTTAAATTATCCTTAAATAATCACCACTAAAATATATTGCAATTATACACATGACAATCATTCAACAGATAATTCTCAGCGTGAGGTCTGGATGTAAATAAGTTCACAAGTCCTTTCAATATAGACAATTGAAAACTTGTGAGCTTACTTAAGAATTACTTAACAGATTGGATTTACAATCATATAGCATTAATAAAATCCCAAGTTTACAAGCCAATCTTGAAAAATTAATTTCATCAAGTGATTTAGCAAACGTGTCTGCAAGTTATTCTTAACTAAAGACATGCTCTCAAAAGAATTGATACCTTATGCAAGTTGCTTAGTGCTTGAGTGTTTCACAGAGTTGTTGGAGATGAAATTGATTCCTTGTGTTCTCCTGCTTTCATACAACTCATTTGATCTGTCTCTATGTAGCAAAACATGTCAGAACTGATGTCTCTAGGGTACCATCTCCGTAGATTTGGGTCCAACTTAAGACATCTGAAAATCAAGTGTAATAACTACAAGAATAGATTCTCAAGAATCCACTTGGGGCCATGCACATTTGCATAATTGAGAATAAAATATGTGTGTAAGTGATCTATTAGCAATTGAATAAGATAATGAGCTGATGATAACAGCAAATATCTTGATACCAATTTATAGTTAGCAGACCAACATATAATATAATCAAGATATCATTGCACATATATATCATTTATGTTTGTGCCTAAAGATGTAGAGAGTTCTATAAATGTGACACCAATTGTTAAAAGATACCAATTGTTAAAGATTGATACCAAATATTAAATTATAGTTAGGGTGTCATACCATGTCTTCCATGCTTGCTTGAGTGATGATACCAGTTTATACTAACCTGTAGAGATCTTCAATTATCTCACCAACCAGGAGTGCACTTGTTCACATTCCTCTAGCATCCAGATTCAGTAGGTCTAGATGTCCATTATAATCTTGAATGTGCAGCAGGTGCCTGAAATCCTCAAGTCTTGTCACTGGTGCTTCTTGTCAAATATACTGTTTGATCAAATTGTGACCTAGCATCCAGTTTGGCTTTGTCCCTCATAACAATGCCTTGACATCATCCAGGTAGACTTCTGGTTATCCTTGTACCAAATACAGCCTTGTTGTTTAGTCTAGATACCAGCTTCCCTTCAATCTACCTTTTGTATTGATTGAGATCATCTTGCATTGCAATCACTCAACCTGGATCTTTCAGAGCTTTTGTAGCTTTCTTAGTTTCTTCTAAAAGAAGACTAAAGAAATAATCACTAGTACTTGAAGCTCTGTTAGTCTTTTACTTCCACCATTAGAAACACTAAGAACTAGAACAAAGTGTTAATTGAGTCAACACTCTTTGTCTTGGCAGACATGTTCTCATAGTGTCCTTTGACTTTCAGTGTGGTGTTGAGTTGACTAGATGATCCTTCTTTTGCTCCCCCTAAGCTATTGCTGGGTTTACATGAAGATTCTCAATGTTGACATTGCTTGGATCTGAATCATCATTACCATTGACAGCTGGGAGCTAGAAGTCAATGAACATCACTAATACTTTCAATCACCTTCTGTGTGATGCTTCTTTGACTTCTCTTTATGACATGCCTCATAATTTTATTTTACTTTAATTCCAGATGAGGCAATCTCCTTTACTGATTCGATTTCCAGGAAAGAATCTCTTGATATGACATTCAGGTGAGAGAGCTCCTTATATCATAGCTGAACTCTTGTCTGATGAACCTTAGATTTGACCTTGTTGACTTCACCTTTGACTGAGATTCCATGTCAGCTACTGATAAGTTCTCTTTCCTTAATCCTCGAACAGTAGGCTCTTCATCTTATAAAAGATGCTTTATTACTGACAACATTCCTTAGCTATTGAATAGCCTTGACCCTAGGTCATACCCTTGCTGTTGTCTCCAAGGGATGAACCACTTGGCCAGATACCGTCACCACTCTTGATAGCAGGGCTCTATCTTCGGTCATATGCCTTGAACATCCACTGTCCAGAATCCACATAACACGATGTACCTGTTACACACCCTGCAATGCCAAAACAGTTAAACCTTTTTTGGGACCCAAATTTGATTGGGTCCGGAATACTGAAGTATTGGCCTTTGTTAGGCAAAACAACATTCTTAATCTTAATAACAACATTTTTCAAGGGGACTGGACATTTAACCCTATAAACAGCTTTGACAATCTTTGATTTCATCTTAGGTATCCATGTCTTTTTAGCAGCAATAACATTTGTTTCACTGACTGGACATTTGACCTTGTAAACAGCCTTAGTAAAACTTTGTTTAGGCTTTGGTACAAATGTCTCTCTCCTAACATAAGGAGGACTAGCAGTCTTTGATCTAACATTATTCATGTTCATATGTTGTCGAGGAGCAGTCTTATTATCACATGCATGATTACCATTAAAGTAAGCAGACATCACATTAAAAGCACAAGACATACAATTGACAACACCACATGCTTTATGATTAGAATCAATGATAGGCATGTTACTCATGTTAGACATGTTGTTGTTCTGCTTCAACTTGTTACCACCTAATCCAGTCTTAGAAGAACTAGTTGTTTCAACAACCTTGACTGGCACTTTAGGTACATCTTTCTTGGATGAAACATTTTCTGGATTAGTGTCCTCAACAGATTTAGCCTTAACAAAGACTGTGACATCTTTCTTGGATGAAACATTCTTTGGATTAGCGTTCTTAACAGATTTATCCTTAACACATTTATCCTTAACAAAGACTGTGCCATTTGCACTGTCCTCATTTCTCATTTCTTCGTGGATAACCATAGAAAGAATATCTGGTGGTCCAGCATCAGATTGTTTAAATAGAGGTTCTTTAACATTTTTGAGTACATGAGGTATTCCCCTTTCTTTAGCACTAACAGGGTTAGGGGAATTTATGCCCAATGATCCAACAGCTTCATTGTAGCCATACCCTATACCTGTTGTTCGTTCTACAACTTGATTGTTAAAAAACTCTTTAGAAACTTTAACAGAATTATAACAAGCCCTGACCTGTGTTTCAAGTTCAGTAATTCTAGTCATTTGTTTTCCTACAACTTCTAGAATAGCTTTCTCCTTTTTATGAAGCATTGTTATTTCATCTCTTTGTTGATCTTGATTAATATGCACCCTTTTCAATTCTAACACTTCATTGCCAAGTTTAGTGCTTAGCAGATCTAGTCTTCTATAATCAGTTTGTGCATTATCTAAGGAATTATAAAGACTACGAATCAACTCACGGTCAGCAGGAATTACCGGTTTGTTATGATGATCAGATGCTCCATCATTTGCCACCAGCGCAAGATTTCCAACTTCTTCATCTTCATTGTCTGTCTCATCCCAGCTTTTTTCTTGGGCAAGATATGCTGTGTCTGCTTTCTTCTTACCAGATGCATACTCTCTCCTTGAATCTTGTTCAGGTCGATGACACTCAGTTGCAAAATGTCCCATTTCATTACAGTTGAAGCACCTGATCTTGCTTCTGTCTACCATTCCAGTCTCGTAGCCAACCCTTGTGCTACTTGAGGACGAACCTCCTTGCTGGAATCTATTCTCAGTAGACCTGAGTCTGAAATTAGGATTTATTATAAATCTGAAATGATTAAACTGTCTTACAACCAGTGCCATTGATTGATCCTCCAACTGCTCCAGCTCCTCTGATGAATAAAATTCTCTACAACCCTGACTTGTAGCTGTCTTCCCATACTCTGCTACAATCATTTCCTCTTCAGAGCTGTAAGGTTGAACAATCTTAGCTTCCAATCTATTTTCCCTGACTTTCTTAGTTCCCTCGTTTATTGTTATAATGGTGTCCCATATACGCTTGGCATCTTTACAGTTAACAACATGGTTGCACATGATCGCATCTAGGGATTCCACCAAAATTAATTGTACATTAAGATCAAGGGCAATATCCACTTTGTCATCATTTGTATAAACACTAATGTCCTTTGGATATGTCCTTGCGGGAACTACAACAACTCCTTCCACGATTATTTCCTCTTCAGTAATCATAGGAACTATTGGCCCGGTTTTCAATATTCCTAAATATTTAGGATTGGACACTTGTAGAAAAAGGATCATTTTCTTTTTCCATAGTTCATAATTCTCCTTGTCAAATATGGGTATCTTAACAGTTCCAATTTTTGAAGACATGCTGAATTTTTAAGTGAGTTAAAAATTCGAAATGGATTTTTGACGGAATAAAAATAGGATCTTGATTTGTGTATCAATCAATAAGCTTTGATACCAATTGTTAGGTCCGATAAGATTGTAGAAGGGGGGGTTGAATACAATCTATACCAATTTATCGAAATTTGTTCTTCAAATAATATTTTATTTTAAACAAATTTGAGCGGAATAAATTGAAACAAATTTCAAGTTGAATATAACAATATATTAACTTGATGGGTGTTACAATTTCAGTACAGAAATTAATCAAGTTGATAAAAACTAATTTAGAAAATTCGACATGAACTTTTCTAATTTAGTTAATAAAAATCAAGATTAGAACTAGGAAACTTAATTCGCTAGTAGTACAAGAATCACAAATAATCAAGTTCCACCGGATAAAATATTACAAAAGAGATGAACTTGATTTTACAGAAATTAATTTGTTCTTGGTGTGTTCTTGAGCTTGAGAGAGAAAGATGGAGGCTGCTGTGTTTTTATTTGATGTTATGTCCCGTGTATATCTTTCTTGTCTGCTGCCTTCTGCTTGTTTTATAGCCTTTGTAGTCGATAGTCATAATGCTGTTAAATATGACAATCCATTGAGCTAATATGACAACCAGTTGAGCTTGATATAACAATTGGTATGACTATCAGTCCGTTTGAACTAGATATGACAATCCATCCAATATAACTTTCGGTATAACTATCTCTTTGAATGAAATATGACTATCCAGTTTGAACTGAATATGACTGTCACACTTGAACTGAATATGACTGTCACACTTGAACTGAATATGGCTGTCACACTTGAACTGAATATGACTGTCACACTTGAACTGAATATGACTATTCTTTTGAACTGAATATGACAATCGGTATAACTATCCTTTGATAGTTATATTATCATATTTTTTTCTTTTGCTGGATATAACTTTCGGTATGACTTGCAACTTTTTTCATTTCTTTGTTTGTTACTAAACAAACAAGTCGACCTGCTAATTCGAATTATCACCTGGCCAAAAACAAAAGCACTTGACTTTTGTTTTATTTGTACGGGCTCCGTAGAAATGCTTTTTAAACCCGCACAGCTTATAATCTTTAATTAATAAATAATTATGTTAATCTAGAAATTATAAAAATAAATATCTAATATTATTAGATATTTATAAATATAATTTTCTAAATAAATAAAATATTTATTAATATAAAATTATACTTAAACTCTAAACTGCGGTTACCTGAGCGTCTGGAACCGGACTCCTTTTGCTTAACAAATAATATATCAATTTCAACCGGGGTTCCAGCTTTAAGAATATATCACTTTCCATATTCTTATGATAATTCTATTTTCTCATAACCCGTCCAGGTGTAAGCTACGGTCTCTTGAGGATGTGAAACCGGACTCCTTTTGCTTAGCAAAAAATACAACAATTCTAACCGGAGTTTCAGCATTAAGAATATATCACTTAGAATTTCTTTATGATAATTCTTTTTCCTCGTAGCCTCCACTTGATAATAAAATCCTTGTGGTTAATTAATTTAGCACTTCTGTTGCTTGCACAATGATTTTCTCTCATACCAGTCTTGATAGCTTGAACCACTGAAGTTAATGATGAACAACCACTGTTAAATGTTGACACTCGATGTACTGTCTGGTTCATGAGTGACTAACCGCAATGACTGTTCTTCATATATTGACTTTAAAATCTGGTTCCTTTTCTTTTCTCCTCTCTCTATTAATTCTTCTGTACTGTCTTTGTCACTGTCAAAATCTCTGTCACTTCAAATGAATCCACTTCTTTAACGAATACTTCACTGAGGCTTGATCAGATGTCTGAACTTCTTTCAATGTAGTAATTCTTCAAGTCTGTAGATTGACCTTGATCTTTTTCTTCTGACAGATAACACTATCTGAGATTCCTTGTGACAGCCTATATACTATTTACTATTACAATCTTGTTTAAGTTGAGTTGTATCCTCGAAATACAAATAGGCTACATCATATGCCTTTCACTTTGAGAATCGAATTCAAGAGTGAATTCGGAGTTTGAGTTCTGTTTCTCCATTCGGAGATTCGGAGTTAGAGTTTTATTTCTCCATCTTTGGAGATTCAGAGTTTACTTTATATTTATCATTATTACATACTATTATGAGAACATCATGTTCAGTATCAATTTGGTATCAGAGCCAAGGTTTCTCCATCAATTTCTTAATTGTTGGGAGATCTATGGTTTTCGCAAAAAAAGGTACTGTTCACGCGTACTTTTCATCGGCACTGTTCACAGTACTGTTCATCGACACTATTCACAGTACTGTGCATCGTCATCAGGGCTAAGGTTATTGGTTATCAAGGTTATTCTAGAATTGCACAATAAATCGACGTCAAATCTTCGAATTTGGTATATTAGTTCTTGGATTTGTATGGTTGCACGTTAATGGCAGGGGATGAAGATTTAAAACTTGAAGGATCAGATGGAGATTTCTTGAAGTTGACTCTTAAAAATCTGAAAGAAACAATTTGATTTTATTATAAAATATTTAGAAGAACACACTCAACAACAAGCAGAGATCAAAGAAAGTTTACAAGCTACAAACGAGAGGATTGATGGTTTACAAGTTACAAACGAGAGGATTGAGGGGGTTATTGCTACAATAGAAAATACACTTCTTCGCGGAGGCTTTATAAGAAACCCTCCACCCACTAGTAATGATTACGATGATACATGTTTGAAGTGGTATGTACGAGAATTTAGTGGGGCTGGTGATTCCGAGGATTTCTTAGTATGGGTGGATCATATGGAATTTTTTTTTTTATTATAAAGGCTATGTTGATCAAAAGTATTATAAAATTGCAAACATGAAGCTAACAAGATATGCATCTGTATGGTTTGACAATTTGAAGTTCAAGCTCATGAGGGAAGAGGCTCCTAGGATCACAACTTGGACTGAGATGAAAAGGCAATTGAATAATTGTTTTGGTCCAAAGAAATACATGCAAGATAAAGTAGTCAAGAGAGATGAAGTTGAAAGGGATATTGTTCAAGTTGAAGATACACATGTGAAAAATCAATCAGATAACGATAATGTGATCATACCAAAATCTTCAAGTTGTGTAGAGCACGAGAGTAGTACGGTTCTTGATATTGATATAGTTGAAAAATCTTATGTGGAGAAAGTTTTCCTTGTTCGAGAAAAACAAATTGATGATATCATTGAGGTTTAACTTATTGACTTTATAATTCCAGAATCCTTGATTAAGCCGCCTTCACCTAAAATCATGGTTTCACAATTCTTTGCACCTCCGTCGTTTTTGAAGATTTGCGATTTTTTTTCTGGATCCATGTAAGTCGTGCATGGTAATTATTGCGTTCTACGAAACTCGTGGGCGAGTTTTTTCCAACAAAGGGAGGATGATGAGGAATAGAAGTGGAAGTAATATAGAGTTTCTATATACTTTATTCATATCTAGTATTCATAAAACATATTATATGTATTAGTTAAACAAGTTCTAATTATTTAGTTTATTAATAATAAGTCCAGCTATTTATTGACCTTATTGAGAAAGTAGATATTTGGCTTGCAAGTTTTTACCTTTCACTTGAAAGGGTTTTTCTTGTTTTAAGCACTTAGGATTTTATTTTCAAGTTGGATCAGGATTTTGATGGGTTAACAAGTTGGGTTCAGGTATTAGCTAAATCCTTAGCTGATATTGAATTTATTTTAGATTCCTATCTGAATAAGGGTTGAATAAGGTTATTTATGTACCCTATAAATACTCTTCTCTTGTAATATTTTGGGAGACGATATTGATAATAAAATTTTGGCTATTCAGTAGCTTTGAGAATCGAATTCATGAGTGAATTCAGAGTTTGAGTTTTGTTTTTCCATTCGGAGATTCAGAGTTCGAGTTTTGTTTCTCCATCTTTGGAGCTTCAGAGTTTACTTTATATTTATCATTATTACATATTATTACGAGAACATCACGTTCCGCATCAATATATTAATTGTAGTTGATTATTAAGAAACTCAAAGTTGGGTTTACATCATCCTACAAAAAATCTATATATTATAAATTAGTGGATAGCCCATTCCTTAGGTTCGGTATCCATATTTAGGCTCGGATAAAATTTTATACTATATTTTGATCAATGGACTATCCATTTTATAGGTATGGTATCCATTTTAGCTTTGTATTGGATCTAGATTATTATTTGACCCATGTTCAATTATGAAAAATTGTATATTAATTTTAAATATCATTAATGTCCATTATATTTTTGGTAAGTTCAATAATAAAAATTTTGAGTGAATCTTTCAATTTTGGTAATCTCATTAATACATATCATCACAATGTCATATGTAACAAAAGTTTGACTAAATTAACTTTTAAATGTACTTATTATATTATATAAAATAGCATTTAATTGTACTAATATTAGTCGTTTCAAGATTTTATTATTTAATCTTTATTAAATTATTTTGTTTATTTAATTTATCTTTATTATAATATATTAGTAATTTTTATAAAATAATATTATGAAGTACCGTGTGCGTAGCACGGGCTATAATCTTATATTATAAATTAGTGGATAACCCATACCTTAGATTCGGTATCCATATTTAGGTTCGAATTAAATTTTTAACTCTATTTAGATCCATAAACTATCCATATTTTTGGTTTGGTATCCAATTTAGGTTTGTAGAAGATCCATATGGCTATTTGACCCATTTTTTATTCTAGAAAGTTTGTATATTAAATTTAAATATATTAATGCAACATATATTATCTATGGTAAGTTTATTAATATAGATTTGAATTAATCTTTAAATTTTGGTAACTTAATAAATGCAAATGATCTCATAGCATATATAATAAATATAATAATATTATTAATTTAAATAATCTCATAACATATATAACAAATATAATAAAATATATACTTTAAAATAATTTTGAAATAAATTTATTACAATATATAAAGAAATGCACTTATTGTATTAATTTTATTTTTTTTCATAACTAAATTATTCAATTTTTAAATATTAAATTATATAATTTATTAAAATTATTAATTAATTTTCAAAATACCCGTATGCGTAGAATATTAAAAATTATACTAATTTATTGATTAGTTTATAATATTAAAATATAATTTATTAAAATTATTAATTAATTATGGGTAACTAAATTGTGATATTTTTTAGGTGAAAAAGGTAATTGAACAGTATTTTTTTTGTTCGTTCGCAGGGAAGGACTGAATGTAATATCAAGTTCAAGTATCTTATCTCTCACAATTTAGAAGTTTAGAAGAATGTTTGGTTTGTTTATAAACTAAATTAAACTAATTATCAATCGAGAATAAAATATATGAGGAAAACAATCCAAGAACTGGGGTTCTTTACTTGGTTTCAATGCACATTCAATATCTATGTGACGTCTACGTTCTTACTCTGCTGAAAACAATTCTTCTAAGGTTATAATGTTCCTTTCCAAGATACAATATAATGTCTACAACTACACCTTAATTGTCACTTCCATGATACAATCAAAGTACAATCATAAACTATTACGCACCAAGAATTATAAGTCTCACAACTCTCCTATTAATCTTCCAATCAAATATTCGAGTTATGTCTGTTAAATCTTGTACTAAAATTGCAACTCCTTTTCCAAGTTATTACAATCCCTACAATCCAATCAAAGGTTCATGACGCCCCTAATTGTGTTAAGCCCTCAATAACAGATCAGCAAAGCAAGAAAATCACAGATAATTAAACACACATGAATACCAAGGAATACTACCCAATCCTCAGATTAGAGATTTAGTTACCCATAATTAAGGAAGAAAACAAAACACACGAATTAATAGAAGAACTCATAATTATAAGAATATAGAAAAAATCTTTAATCTTCAATCTTCAAAGAAAATAATAGTTCTCCAAAAAAATCCATAAAAGCTGCGTACAAAGTTGTATATATCGAATAGTGTTTTTCCCCTCCTTCTAAAATAATAACCTAGATGAGTTTATATATTGTTACAAGTCTAAGTAATTGCCTTAAATAAATAGGCCCAGCTGGAAGTAATTAGAATTATATTACAAGTAGGAAAAAGGAGATAAAATTCTGATTTTTCCTTGAAGTTCCGCACAAACCAGTTGCGCACAGGCGCTGCTGCGTGATGTACAACGCTATAGCGCCTCCTCCATTCTGTCCGTCGAGCGCTGTAGCGCCGTGTCAAGCGTTGTAGCGCCTTGTCCAATCTGATCTGGAGCGCTGCTGCGCCTCTTGGAGCGCTATAGCCCTTAAAATGGCGTTGTTGCCCTTAGAATGGCGCTGTTGCGCCTCTTGCCTCCTGTTCCACAAACTGCTTCGCTCCAAAATTCCTTAGCAACGAACCATAATTCCACCATTTCGTTTTAATAATAAGTGTAAGAGTAATTTTGTTCAAAATTTTGGTAGTCGATAGTCTAATCTTCAGTGCGACAAAATAAATAATAACCGTTATATCTTAAAATAAATAGATGAAAAACGTTGGATCTAGCAAAACAAAATTTTATATTTTAATATGTAAACTAAAAAGTGTATTCATATTGAAATACGAAAAAGTGTATATCAATGATTTAAGTCATATATAATTGGGTTTTTTACATTGAATATGATTATCAATGTAGGTCTTCTACACTAGATATAATTAATATAAAAATTTCTAATTATATTTCTCTTGAGATTTTGAGTGGTTCCATTTCGATAATAATTGTTAAATAATCAATAAATTAAGTTAAATTTATCATGTAAAAAAAGACAATTTTATGAGTTTCGTGTGGACTATAAAATCATACATATCTGATTTTTAGATATCGCGATAGAGCCCAAATAATAAATATAAACTTTTTTTTAATATTAATAAATAAATAAATAAAATTTAATTGCATCCTATTTTAATTATTTCCTTTTCATATTATAATTTTTTAAAAAAAAAATCAATTCTAATGCTGGCTTTTTTAACTATATCCATTTTAGATTATAATTTTCTTTTTAATATGATATAATCTTGATCGTCTATTTTTAAAAATATTAAATTTGATGATTGAGATTATTTTGACAGTGCAGTGATCAAATTATGGATAAGATTCCTCTTACGCTTATTATATATAAGGATGTAATGATTATATAACGTGAAATAATTTTATTTTATGAATCACAAACTAAATTGAGTTAAATCTTATCAATCATGGAACTTGTCATACATATCAATTGATTATGGCCCCGTTTGAAAATTTTATTTTTCAGAAATAAGTTATTTATTCTGAAAAAAGTACGTAAATATGTACTTTTTTCTGAAATAAGTAACTTATTTTTGCAAAATTACGAATCAAACTCTTCATACACATTTTTTTCTAAAAAAAAGTATGTAAATATGATTTTTTTTTCCCAGAATAAGTAACTTATAAGTTATATATAAGAAATTCCAAACAGACCCATAATGTATTACTCTCATTCAAAACTAATGCGAAACATTTTTGTATAACCTTTTTCCTCTCCTTCTTTGTTGTAGCTAAATTGGTCATCGGATTATTAAACATGAGATTATTAAACGAATAAACGTAGTCATTTACGTATGATTTACTTTGTTATGAAGCAATGTTTTTTTATTATTATTAATATTGGATATTTAAAGAAATAAAATTTAAATAGGAGAAGTATAATTATGTTTCCTAATTTTACTAATTAAGCTATGTCATGATCCGTCAAAATTCGCTAATCTGAATCAACTAAAATCGAACATAATTGTTGATTTTATTAGGATACGAATTACGGGTTGATTTGAACTTTTTAAGAATAGCTACTATATGATTTGGATTCGGTTTGACTTCCAACCCCAATCAAATCGGACAACGACCACCCCTAAAATATATTAATTGTAATCAATTATTAATTTTGGTGTATGGGTTGACAGTGTACAAAATGGTTGTTACTAATTTTAAAGAGTAATTAGCATTTTGTCCGTACTTCGTACACGACATCTTATTTAATTTAAAATGACAATACCAAAAATTTAACAAATTTGATTGATTTCTTAAAAAGATATTGTATGCAATTATATAAATAATCAATTATTAGAAAGATATTCTATATAGTTATATAAGTATTTAATAAAATAATGATATGCTAAAATTTATATAAAAAAGTAGCATACAATTTTATTTTAACAATGTTGAAAATTTATTTAATCTATCAAAATCTACAATAAAAATAATAAATATTTTTACAAATATTGTTCTCTAATGGAAAACAATAATAAATTGTCTTCGTTATTCAAATGCGGAAATGATAATCCCTTCACCCCCAATGACTCCAAAACATTAAACCTCATATAATATCAAGAACATATTATATTAACTATGAGACCTCATAGTTAATATAATATGTAAATGTTGGAGAACAATGGGACCACATTTCAAACAATTTTTTAATTTTTTTTGTTAATTTTTTTTATGAATGGATAGAGGGTAGAATTATAAGACTTTTTTGTGAAGATGCCCCTAGCGGGACCCTTTAAAATAGCTTGAAATGTAGTTAATATGTGTGTTCTCACTGTTCTTATTTTAAATTTTTTTTTGTTATTTTTTTTATGAATGGATAGAGGGTAGAATTATAAGACTTTTTTTGTGAAGATACCCCTAGCGGGGCCCTTTAAAATAGCTTGAAATGTAGTGAATATGTGTGTTCTCACTGTTCTCATTCTCACCAGAGCGTGGCCATTAAACTGTATTATTAAATTCATGTATGAAAATACAGTGTATATATATTATTAATATAGATTCTTTTATTAAAAATAAGTAAATTATATAATTAAATAAGCAAGTCAAAATATCAGATAAATATTCTAGTAGATTTATAGTTTATATTCAAATTAAGGTCTTTCACCATGGCTCTCGCTTTCTGAAATTGTTGAATTTTTATTTTATTGACTTTATTATATTAAAAGTATGTTCTTATTGAAACGAATATAATAATTTGAATTTGAATATATTTTTAAACTACTTATTTTGATGGGTTGTTATTTTTTTTGTGATCAACTTAGAGGAGTGACCAAAAATAAAATTAATGGGAATACATAAACCCATTACCCACGTTATGATAAACGGTACCTATAAAATGGAAGTTGCTTCTGTGGTTCAGGCTTGTTAATTACTTCAATATTTTATTAGCTTGATCATCATGTAGACCATCTTTCTTTTTGTCACTTATGTTGCTGCTATGTAGTCTATCTGTAACTAACATCTTTCTTTTTATCACTTATGTTGTGGCTATGTAGTCTATCTGTAACTAAACATCTCTCTCTGCTTGTAATCTATATTTATAAATGCAAACTTCTTCTTCTTGTATTGTATTTTGTTTTCAATATTTAAAATTATGTAGCTGGAGGAGAAGAGAAAGGCTGGAGGTGCAATCGTAATATTACAGCATTACTGAAAATAAGTACAATATCATAATAGAATTTTTTGTTTCAATCTAAATTGGATCGCTCCAAATGCAGTGTAATGACAAAAAGGGGCATTAAAGAAATAAAGAAGATTAAAAAAATGAAGGATAATACTGTTTACCAAAAACACATGTCTCCGCAAGAAGCTCACTTATTCACTTTTATCTTCAAATAATGTATGATTACAAATTATAACAATCACATTTTCCACTAGCTATTCTCTCTCAAAAAGCCAACTAAACTGAAAAAGGGAAAAGTTAGTGCTTTTATATTTTAATGTGGAGCTCAAGTGAAAGTGCTAAATATGAGATCATATATGAATTGAAATTGAACGCGAGTAAAGAAGATATTTAGAGCATAAATAAGAGCAATGTTGCCTGACCCAGAGGGCGAGGCTTGTGTCGTGGGTCTGAGCTTTTAAGTATGCTATTCCATAGTCCCTTCGGAGACATTCGATAAAAAGTATGCTATTCCATAAGACCTTCTGATACGTAGCATGTCTACCCCATGAACCTTAAGTTGAACAAATCCATAAAGAACATAAACTTGCTTGAAAACAAAATAATGTCTATAATGCTAGAGTATCAAATTGAGTCCCAAGATTATTTAAAAATAACATGGTGCAAGTAACGTGACATCATGATTGGTTGTAGCTGATTGTCTACATATTTTAATTTAAATTTAAATATAAAGTGGTTCATTACATTTAATTAAACTACATAACCAATTAAATGTCACATGACATGTGGGATTCCGCCATTTAAATAAATTATTTGATCTATTTCTAGTATGCCCTTCATCCTTGCTACCTCTTGTATCGGTACTGTGCCAATGTTATTAACTGGTAATCTTTCCAACTACCTTTGTTATTATGACATGTAAATTCGAAAATTGAAAGGCCAAGAAAATATTTTAAAGGTACCTTTTTGGTGTCCTGTAATTTATTATAACATCGGGTAATTCATTAAAACTTTAATTCTTAAATGCCAAATCAAAATCAAAACCAAACAAATATTATCCTGTCTAATTTTTAATATTGTGAAATCAATAAAAACTTAACTTTCAATGCCAAATTAAAAACCGGAACCAAACATATATGACCCGTCCATACTTCAGGGGGTTGAGATGTTAATTTGGTGAAAAACCCAGCTTTCAAATCTGAAAAGTGCAAACATGCGTCAAAATCCAACAGTGTGAAGATTTGAGCGGCTTGGACTTGAAGGTGAAAAATGACAGAGATAGATTTGGGTAATGACAAAAAGGAGCATCAAAGAAATAAAGAAAGATAAAAAAAATAAAGGATAATAGTAGAGATTTAGATTTGGGTCGATCCAATTGGGTTACTCCAAATGTTGTGTAATGACAAAAAATAGTATATGTTTAGATTTGGGTCGATCCAATCTAAATTGGGTCGCTCCAAATGCTATGTAATGGTAAAAAGGGGCATCAAAGAAATAAAGAAGATTAAGAAAATGAAGGATAATAGTATCGCTGACGGAATTCGAACCTTGAAATTTTAGTAAATAGATTTAATCATGTAATATATTTAATCATTAGATCTAACAGTTCTAATTTTTAACTAAAAATCTAACGGATATTATTCGTTGTATACAAATTTTATTATATTTTGTTAGTGGTTAGAAGATATGATGTCATATTTTTGGGTATGTATTTAGTAAATAAATTTAATCATGTAATATATTTAATCATTAGATCTAACGGTTCTAATTTTTAACTAAAAATTTAACGGATATTATTCGTTGTATACTAATTTTTATTATATTTTGTTAGTGGTTAGAAGATATGATGTCATATTTTTGGGTATGTATTAATTATTGCAATATTATGTTTTAAATTAAAAGTCAAAGTGTTTTAATTAGAGAGAAAAAAAATTACTGATTGAAATATATTATATTTTAGGTATTTATAAAAATTCGAACCTTGAAATTTTAGTAAATAAATTTACAGCTTGTTTGGCAACTCAAGCTTAAAGCAAAAGGTTGCTTTAAGTTGTTTTCGGCTTGTTTGGGTGACTTGCTTAAAGCTGGGCTTTAAATTAAAAAACAGCTTTAAGTCATAAGTTCCATTTAGGTACTTTTAACTTATGACTTATGGAGTTTTTTTTTCCACGATTCTTGTAAAGTTTAAATATTATGAATTGAATTTTTTTTGTTAAGTCAAATTTCACTTTAAGTCAAAATTATTAAACCCCCATTTAACTTTAAGTAAAATTATCCAAACACATTCATTCAACTTAAAGTAAACAACTTTACTTTCTCCTTTAAGTTAAAAACACCTCCATTATGTTAAAAGTAACTTATTTTAAGCAATCCCAAACGGCCTCTTAATCATGTAATATATTAATCATTAGATCTAACAGTTCTAATTTTTAACTAAAAATCTAACGGATATTATTCGTTGTATTCAAATTTTTATTATATTTTGTTAGTGGTTAGAATATATGATGTCATATTTTTGGGTATGTATTTTGTAAATAAATTTAATCATGTAATATATTTAATCGTTAGATATAACAGTTCTAATTTTTAACTAAAAATCTAACGGATATTATTCGTTGTATACGATTTTTTATTATAATTTGTTAGTGGTTAGAAGATATGATGTGATATTTTTGTGTATGTATTAATTATTGCAATATTATGTTTTAAATTAAAAGTCAACGTGTTTTAATTAGAGAAAAAAAAATTATTGATTGGAAGATATGATATTTTAGGTATTTATAAAAATTCGAACCTTGAAATTTTAGTAAATAAATTTAATCATGTAATATATTTAATCATTAGATCTAACAGTTCTAATTTTTAAATAAAAATCTAACGGATATTATTCGTTGTATACGAATTTTTATTATATTTTGTTAGTGATTAGAAGATATGAAGTCATATTTTTAAGTGTGTATTTAGTAAATAAATTTAATCATGTAATATATTTAATCATTAGATCTAGCAATTCTAGTTTTTAACTAAAAATCTAACGGATATTATTCGTTGTATACGAATTTTTATTATATTTTGTTAGTGGTTAGAAGATATGATGTCATATTTTTGGGTATGTATTAATTATTGCAATATTATGTTTTAAATTAAAAGTCAACGTGTTTTAATTAGCGAGAAAAAAATTTATTGATCGGAATATATGATATTTTATGTATTTATAAAAGGTAATATCATCAATTATAACTAAACATCTTTTAATTGAAAAAGGCAATCGGCTAATTATCATTAATTATATTATTAATAGAAAAATGAAGGATAATAGTAGAGGTTTAGATTTGGGTCGCTCCAAATGCTGATTAGAGAAAAAAAAAATTATTGATTGGAATATATGATATTTTAAATATTTATAATAGGTAATATCATATCATTTATAAGTAAACATCTTTTAATTGAAAAAGGCACTCGGCTGATTATCATTAATTATATTATTAATAAAAAAATGAAGGATAATAGTAGAGCTTTAAATTTGGGTCGATCCAATTGGGTCGCTCCAAATGCTGTGTAATGATAAAAAATAGTATAGATTTAGATTTGGGTCGATCCAATCTAAATTGGGTCGCTACAAATGTTGTGTAATGACAAAAAGGGACATCAAAGAAATAAAGAAGATTAAAAAAATGAAGGATAAAAGCAATAATTTTCCTGTGTAATGACAAAAAAGGGCATCAAAGAAATAAAGAAGATTAAAAAAATGAAGGATAAAAGCAGTAATTTTCGAAATGCAATACTAGCAGACATTAAGAATATATTGATATTGATATTGATGCTAAATATATATAATTGAATATAAAAATGTTGTACAGAATGATGTGACAGCGTCATTAAACATGCATTAAAAAGGTTTGTTGAGCGTTATTAATTTAATTTGTTTTTAATGTGCTTGTAATTTATTTTTGACATACTTTACTCTTTATTTTCAATTTCAAATTCTTCCACTATTTTCTTTAATTTTATTTAAAATATAACAATCATATATTTTAAATGCTTGTTAACATATAAATAAAATTTATTTACAAGTTTAATTAAGAACCCATTATTATTAACACAGTTTCAATTATTTTATCAATCGTTAAATTTTATGGTTTTAAATTTTATATTGAGATATTTATTAAAACTTTGATCTAATCTATACTATTACATAAATTCCGAAACATTGAAAGTTTTGGTACCTGTTTTTTGGTACTAAGTGAATTTACTTATTTACCCTTCATTATAAAGAAAAATATATATGATATCTATACTATTAAAATTCTTAAAATAAATAATAACATAATATGATTAATGGTATGTAGTCGATTACTTTTCTTCACAATTACTTTTAATTGAAGATATTACCTTTTATAAACACCTGCTAATCTTACAATCACAAATATCTATACTATTATATACTATTATATAAATTCTGAAACATTGAAAGTTTTGGTACCTGTTTTTTGGTACTAAGTGAATATACTTATTTACCCTTCATTATAAAGAAAAATATATATGATATCTATACTATTAAAATTCTTAAAATAAATAATAACATAATATGATTAATGGTATGTAGTCGATTGCTTTTCTTCACAATTACTTTTAATTGAAAATATTACCTTTTATAAACACCTACTAATCTTACAATCACAAATATCTATACTATTATATAAAAGCCGAAACAATAAAAGAGTTTTGGTATCTGTTTTTTGTTACTAAGTGAATTTATTTATTTACCCTTCATTATAAATAAAAAATATATATGATATCTATACTATTAAAACTCCTAAAATAAATAATAACATAATATAATTAATGGTAAGTAGTCGATTGCCTTTTTTCACATTTACTTTTAATTGAAGATATTACCTTTTATAAACACCTGCTAATCTTACAATCATTAATATATACCCGAAAATATCACATCATATTTTTCAATTATTAATAAAATATATTAAAAATCTGTATACATTGTTTATAAAAACATCAATCGTATCATATCTTACAATCATTAATATTTCCTTTCAAATTACAACATGTTACCTTTTTAATTTAAAACTAATCTTACAATCATTAATATATACCCGAAAATATTACATCATATTTTTCAATTATTAATAAAAATATATTAGAAATCTGTATACGTTGTTTATAATAAGGAAACATTAGTATAATCGGTAAACATGAGTATATTAAATTATATTAAATTAAAATTCATTAATTAAAATAATGGTAAGTAGTCAATTGCCTAAATTAAATTATAATTACTATAAACTAATCAATTACCCTTTTCTCATAAATCGTATAATATTTTTAATTTTGACGTTACCTTTCTATTTCTATAGTTAAAATATATTTTTTTCCAATTATATCACGGGAGGTTCTATTTAATAAAAGAAACTAATAATATTCTAATATTAATAATTAACTGATTTTCTTTTTCAACTAAAACGTATCATCTTTTATATATTTTCTAACTAAAATCCCTCTTTTAATAGAAATATCACGTACAATATTAATTTCTTCTTTTCAAAAACCATTACGAGCAATTGTATTTAGTAAAATAACGTAATTAAATTATAAATACTAGACACTAATCAATTACCTTTTCACCTAAAACATGTTACCTTTTTAATTTTCTTTAACTAAATCCTCTCTTATTCTAATCATTACACGAGCATTATATTTAATAAAATAAAAGAATTATTTTATAATTAATAATAATTAAACAATTATTTTTTTGAACTAAAACCTATCATCTTTCTACATTTTCTCACTAAAATCTCTCCATTTTTAGAAATATCATGGATAACATTTATACAACTATTATCAAATCATCTCATATAAAAATTTAAGCCTCCAAAATTAATATTTCAAAAAATAATTTAAATTAATACAAAAAATTTTATAAAATATTTTAAAAAATCCGTGCATCGCACGGGTTTTAAGCTAGTACTTTTTGTTTTTGTTATATTAAAATTTTAATATTTATTCCATTTCCTGAAATTATTAATTGGGTTAATCCATATATATCAAAATTTGTTAAATATGAAATTTTAAAATATGTATAAATTTTTATAAGGCATCTATACTATTATATAAAAAGCCGAAACATTAAAAGTTTGGTTGGTTGGTCGGTCGATCAGTACGGTACCTGTTGATTTTATTTATTTACCCTTACTCAATTATAGATCTACTAACTAATCAATTTCCTTCTTGAGGTTAAGCATATTATCTTTTTTATTTTTCAAGAACTAAATAATTTCCTTTTTTAATGTAAAATACAATATCATTTTATATTTTATCTAACCAAAATTTCTCCTTTATTAATCAATTTTTTTTTCAGGTTAAACATATTACCTTTTCTATTTTTCAATTACTAAATAATTTCCTTTTTCAGGTAAAATTACCTGTTGATTTTAATTATTTACCCTTACTCAATTACAGATTTACTTCCTTCTTGAGGTTAAACATATTATCTTTTCTATTTTTCAAGAACTAAATAATTTCCTTTTTTAGGTAAAATACAATATCCTTTTATATTTTATCTAACTAAAATTTCTCCTTTATTAATCAATTTCCTTTTTCAGGTTAAACATATTACCCTTTCTATTTTTCAATAACAAAATAATTTTCTTTTTCAGGTAAAATAGAATATCCTTTACATTTTCTTTCTTTCAAGAACTAAATAATTTATTTTCTCAGGTAAAATACAATATCCTTTTATATTTTATATAACTAAAATTTCTCCTTTATTAATCAATTTTCTTTTTCAGGTTAAACATATTACCTTTTCTCTTTTTCAATAACAAACTAATTTCCTTTTTCAGGTAAAATAGAATATCCTTTACATTTTATTTAACTAAAAATTCTCTTTTTTAAAAAATAGTACGACCAGTTTTGTTTAATAAAATAACATAATTATATTATAATTACTATTAACTAATCAATTACCCTTTTCACCCAAAACACGTTACCTTTTCTTCTTTCCCTAACTAACATCTATCTTTTTCCAATTATATCATGGACGGTTACCATTTTCAGCCAAACACGTTACTTTTTTTTTCTTACTAAAATCTCTCTTTTTCCAATAATATCACAAACGTTTCTATCTAATAAAAATAAAATAATAATATTATAATACTAATAATTAACTGATTACATTTTCAGCTAAAACGTATCATCTTTTTTATTTTTTCTAATTAAATTCCCTTTTTTCTTAGAAATATCACCGGCAACATTAATTTCTCATTTTCTAAAAACTATGAGCAATTAGTAAAATGACATAATTAAATTATAGTTATTATAATTACTATTAACTAATCAATTACCTTTTTCAGGCAACACACGTTACAATTTCTTTTTACTCTAACTATAAGCTCTCTTTTTCCAATTATATCACATGCGGTTCTATTTAATAAATATAAAATAATAATATTATAATACTAATTATTAACGAATTACCTTTTTCAGCTAAAACATATCATCTTTTCTATATTTACTAATTAAATTCCCTTTTTCTATAAATATCACGGGCAACATTAATTTCTCATTTTCTAAAAACACTACGAGCAATTTTATTTAATAAAATAACACAACTAAATATAACTAAATAATTTCATTCTTCAAGTAAAATACAATATCCTCTATATTTTGTCTAACTGAAATTTCTCCTTTTTTAAAAACACTACGAGAAATTTTGTTTAATAAAATAACATATTTATATTATAATTACTATTAACTAATCAATTACTTTTTTCAGTCAGAACACGTTACCTTTTTTCTTTTCTCTAACTAAAATCTCTTTTTCTCCAATTATATCACGGGCGGTTCTATTTAATAAAAATAAAATATTAATATTATAATACTAATAATTAACCGATTACCTTTTTAGCTAAACCGTATCATCTCTTCTATTTTTTCTATTTAAATTCCTTTTTTTTTTCCTAGAAATATCATGGTAAACATTAATTTCTCATTTTTCAAAAACAATATGAGCAATTTTATTTAGTAAACTAACATAATTAAACTATAATTACTATAAACTAATCAATTACCTTTTTCACCTAAAACATGTCACCTTTTTAATTTTCACGTTACTTTTTCTATTTTCTCTAACTAAAATCTCTTTTTTTTTCCAATTATATTACAGGAGTTTCAATTTAATGAAATAAAATAATAATAATATAATACTAATATCGATTACCTTTTTTCAGTTAAAACGTATCATATTTTCTATATTTTCTAACTAAATCCCTTTTTTTCTAGATTTATCACGGAAAACTTTAATTTATCCTTTTCTAAAGACATTACAAGCAGTTTTATTTAGTAAAATAACATAATTAAATTATAATTACTGTAAAGTAATCAATTACCTTTTTTACCTAAAACGTGTTATCTTTTAAATTTTCTTTAACTAAAACCTCTCTTTTTTCCAATTATATCATAGACATTCTATTTAAAAAAATAAAACATTTAATTTATAATTACTAATAATTAACCGATTACTTTTTTAATTAAAACCAATCATTTTTTCTATATTTATAACTAAATTCCTCATTTTCTAGAATTATCACGGATAACTTTTAAATAATTACTATCAAATCAACTCATTAAAAAATTTAAGCCTTCAAAACATGTTTAAAAAAAATTATTCAAATTAATGAAAAAAATTTATATAATAAAAAAAATCCGTGCATTGCACGGATTTTAGGCTAGTTTTTCAAAATAGTTGATAAGCAAAAGCGACATACTCATAATCAAACCAATATTAGAAGATACAGAATTGTAGTAATATGTAATATTTTACAAAAATAATGGTTTAAAATCAATATTGATAATTTTGCATAATAACATAACAGTTAGATTAAAAACCTTAACCCTAAATTAAGAATTTATGTTTTATCTTGAATATTTCAAAAAAAGAATAGAAAAAAATTGTACAAGTTTAACCAAAAATATATACACCAAAAATATATACAACTCATTTTAACGAAAATAAGTTATCATAATGATAATAATTCATTTTATTCAATTATATTCGGCTTTCTTAAATATTACAAAAAAATATATTTGAATTTTTTTTATATAATACTAGGCTATTTGTATAGCGTGCATTAATAAGAGAATCTTTATTTATATAGTTTTAAGCACTTAAAAATTATAATTATGCTATTTTGAATTAATAAAATTGTCACTATATAAAATATTAGAAATAATTATTATAAAAATTTAAATTGAGGCAGAGTAAAAATAAATTAAAGTTAAATAAGAGTTGGGAGAGAATAGATAATGATCAACAATTTTTTTTAAGAGTAATTAACAAAACTACGTTACTTTCAATTAAGTTTTGCAATTATACGATCTTTCCAAAATTATTGCAAATATACGTTCTTTTAGTCTTTTCTTTACTCTTTTACCAACCCCTATCCCTTTTTAGCCTGTATTCTTCAATGACCACCATCACTCTACTAGATATCTTGGTTTACAAGCTCGAGATACTCAAATCCTTTTTCCTCCTTCAGATTTCTGACATCCCGATCTCCTTCGATTTACGACCTTGATCTCCCGGCCTCCATCTCCTTTTCTGACGTCACCTTTGATGAATACCACCATCACCACTGTTTCCATCACCAACTTCCTTTAAATTGGGGCCGCAGCCAACGACCATCATCGTCGACTAGTAGGAAGAGGAAGAGGCAGGAAGAGACTTCCGATCTGTTCCAATCATGGGAATAATAATGTCGATTTGGGATGTATATGGTTGATTTCGGTGGATTTGGATTATTTTGATGGATTTTGGTTGATTATGGATGAAGTTGAGTTTGGTTGATTTCAGTGGCTTTGGGTGTTGCATTAGTTGATTTCGATAGATTTGGGTTGAAATAATTAAGTTACAATTAATTAATTTGGGTTGCTTGCAGATTTGCTAAAAGTTGTGTTGATTTTAGTTGCATACCATATTTTTGCATTTTTTTCAAATAAATCGTATTTTGTAATAAATATCGTATTTTTGCAAAATTATGTTTAAAATGATAGTATTTTTGCAAAAAATTTAAAACCATCGAATATTTTTCAAAAAAGCCCCTTTTTTTAATGCAAAGTTTAGATGACACTCACACGTCATTTAGTACAAAATTTTGTACCTCATTCCACCATGATTTGTCTTTATTTGTTGAAACTTTATGTACATATTTATATATATATGGTTGATTCTATTTTTGATAATCATCAAGATGTTGGATCATCTTGTTTGGACATTTAATCTGTTTCTAAAAGAGATGCTACAATCAAATACTCGGATGCTTATACGGTTAAGTTCATTGATTGGGATTTGGTTCATGAATCTGTTCTTGCACATGTCCCTGGTTGCCTTCTTGATTACGCAACTGAGATGTTTTGTTTCATGACACATTCATCCATCCATCCATTATTATATATTAGCTTATAACCCGTGCAATGTATGAGTTTCTTATATTATATTATAAATTTTATTTAATATTATAATTATGTTTTTATATAATCATTATTTTAATAATTTTTTTAATTTTAATTTAATATAATTTAACATGCTCATGTTTATAAATTATACTAATGTTTCCTTATTATAAACAACGTATACGATTTTTAATATATTTTATTAATAATTGAGAAATATGTTGTGATATTTTTGGGTATATATTAATTATTATAAGATTTGTTGTAAATAAAAAAGGTAACGTGTTTTAATTATAAAGGAAATATTAATGATGAAATATTAATGATTGAAAGATATGATACGATTGATCTTTTTATGTGTTTATAAAAGGTAATATCTTCAACTAAAATTAAATGTGAAAAAGGCAATCGACTAATTACCATTAAATATATTATGTTATTATTTATTTTAGGTGTTATATTTTTCTTGAAAATTATGGTTTTATATTTTCGGGTATATATTAATGATTGTAAGATTTGTTTTAAATTAAAAAGGTAACATGTTTTAATTCGAAAGAAAAATATTAATGATCGAAAGATATGATATAATTGATGTTTTTAGTTGTTTATAAAAGGTAATATGTTTAACTAAAAGTAAATGTGAAAAAGACAATCGACTAATTACCATTAATTTTATTATACTAATGTGAAAAAGGCAATCGACTAATTACCATTAATTTTATTATGTTAATCGACTAATTACCTTTAATTATAACGTGTTTTAATTCGAAAGAAAATACTAATGATGGAAAGATATGATACGATTGATGTTTTTAGGTGCTTATAAAAGCTAATATCTCGACTAATTACCATTAATTATATTATGTTATTATTTATTGGTGTATTTATTTTTCTTTATAATGAAGGGTAAATAAGTAAATTCACTCAGTACCAAAAAACAGGTACCAAAACTTTCAATGTTTCGGCTTTTATATAATAGTATAGATATATGATGTAATATTTTCGGGTATATATTAATGATTGTAAGATTAGTTTTAAATTAAAAAGGTAACATGTTGAAATTTGAAGGGAAATATTAATGATTGTAAGATATGATACGATTGATGTTTTTATAAACAACGTATACAGATTTTTAATATATTTTATTAATAATTGAAAAATATGATGTGATATTTTCGGGTATATATTAATGATTGTAAGATTAGTAGGTGTTTATAAAAGGTAATATCTTCAATTAAAAGTATATGTGAAAAAAGGCAATCGACTACTTACCATTAATCATATTATGTTATTATTTATTTTAGGAATTTTAATAGTATAGATATCATATATATTTTTCTTTATAATGAAGGGTAAATAAGTAAATTCACTTAGTACCAAAAAACAGGTACCAAAACTTTCAATGTTTCGGAATTTATATAATAGTATAGATATTATAGGTCAACATGACATTTCAAGCCAATTTAGTAATTTACTAATTTGTCCTTCCATCATATTAATATTAATAAAAATGTTTGTTATGAGAATTGAACTCTTGAATTCTGTGTCACAAATGAATTATTTTCACATCTCCAACCACTACACCAAAGAAATTTTTTAGAACCTTTTTATAACTCATTAACTTCATACACCAATAACTCATTTTTTGTAATATTCAATATTTTTATTAATTCATATATTTTATAGTTAAATCCAAGCCGAATTGTTCATATTTAAACATTTTTTGAAATGGGTTCAATTCGAACTTTCGAGTTACTCGATCTCGGTTAAAAATTTTTTGAATTCAGTTCGATAGTATTCGAGATAAACTCGAGCTTTAGCTATTTAAGTACTTTATCGAGTTAATTTCTAGTTTTAAACTTCTCGATTCTTGAGGTTCGCGAGACTAATCAGATTTTTAACATTTAATTTTTTTAAATATTATAAATAGATTTCAATGAAAATATTCAATATTTAAAATAATTCATATATTTTATCGAATTGAACCCGAGTCGAACCGTTTATATTTAAACTTTTTTAAGATAGGTTAAAGCGATTCGTGATTTCGAGATTCCGAGATTTATGAGTTAGGTTTTGAGGTTAAAATTAAAGGACCAATTGAAATTGTTGGTAATGGTGTTGACGGTAGTAAAGTGAGTAAAAATGCGATCGACGTTACAAATTTAGATCTATTGAGAGAGGGATGAATGAATTAGTGGAGGTGTGATCATGAATGTGACTGGAGTTCATGACAAACATGTTCATCAGTTACTTTTGGAGTGGTGATCGATTTGGTGACAACAAAATATCACAGAGTGATGTTGGTTTATACACACGCTCCCTCTCTCTCACCCATTCACACCCATTATACATATATGTGTGTGTATATCATGAACAATGATAACAAATGAAATGAGGTGGTGATAACAACGGTGTAAAGCAAGTGATGGTGTTTAAGCTCGTCGAAAATGGAAGGGTCATAGGAGTGGATGTGGGTGAAGGTTGAGATGTAAATTAGATTTGAATGTGTGGTCATGATTAGTTTTCGATTCTCATATCTGGAAATAATCTTTTTTAACACTTGTCTATATATAAACTCGTGATTAGATTTTTAAATTACGTATTATTTAATCATTCTAAGTTACATTTTTTAAATTGTTAGATGTGAATGTATTGTTAAGAAATTTGAGTTATTATTAGTGTCCGTAAAAAATACCACACTAATGACGTATAGTGTTTCGAAAATTAAAAATTATCTATTTAAAAAAAAATCAAAAAAACAATATTTTATAAATTTAAGGGAAAAGATTATCTAAAGCACACAATAGACAAGTTTTCTATTAGTGCGGTTTAAATAATGATAAAATAATTATTATTTGAACAATCCAACCATACGGATGTTAAATTCATACAAAAATACGTGAATGTACAAATTTTCGTGTAATTTATTTATTTGAAACTATAAATTTATATCAATAAGATTATGATAAATCTGTGCCGTTGAATATATATAGAAAATAGTATTATTATAGAGTGATGCTCCACTATTTCAAATATAATAAAAATTTGTATACAATGTTATTTCGACATAAACTTTTCATCCGTACGGTTGAATTATCAAAAATAATAATAAAATATAAAATTTAAAGTACACTAATAAAAAATTTCTCTATTATGTATTTTAGAAATTCCATCCCCTAAATTTAAATGGTACTCTACTTTGCAGGAACTATCATGTTAGTTGTACTTTATGATCCAAGACTGAACTTCCCCTTGGACGCCATCTGTTTACACTTTTGGTTACACCGATCTATGCAAAAATCAAATGGGGTGGCTCGTATCAGTATCTTTCTAAATATGGAGACATATCGATCTACTCCCTCCGTTTCATAAAATTCTTTCCGTTTCATATATCGGGACTATTCATAATAAGAGACAAATTATTAATTTACGTCTAATCTATAAAACCAAATATAGTCATGAGTGATCTTGTTGGATTCGTATTTATGAGTACTTTAATACAGTGAAGTTTTCATATTTAATACTAATACGAAATTAAAGATATTAACGATTAAAAGTGTGCATTGGCAAACGTGTCGAGTCAAAATGGGAAGAGTTTTTTGAGACAGAGGGAGTAATAATTTATCGTATCAGTGTCGTTGGCTCCTATATTTTATCGGGTTAGAGTTCAAACAAAATATCACATCTATACTATCTATACTAACTAGCTTTATACTTTGTAGTATAATTTTGATTATAATTTTTTTTTTGTAAAATAAATTTTATAACATTTTGAATTGTTTATTTTTACTTTTAATGATTGTAATGCTTATGTGTTATATGATTTGTAGTATACATATGGTTTATAGTATAAATTTATTTTTTTTGTAAATGATTTTTCTATAATTTATATTTTAAAGTTTAGGCTAACATATATTTTAGTATATCATAATTATTTTTTATTTTTTTATTTTATTAGATCACAAATTATATGCTTAAAACATATGGGTACTATATTCGTGTAATAATCTATTCTTTTTTTTTATATATATATTTTTGATTATGTAATCTAATAATTATTTAAAAAAAATTAGATATTTTGTTATAGTGTTTTATAGTTTTTAAAGACATTTTTTAAACTTGTTTGGAAATATGTGTGGTATAAAAGTTTTTATTTGTTTGAATATTGATTATATTTACATGTTAATTTTATATTTTTGAAATGTGTGGTATTTATTATGTGTTTTTGTTTAAAGTAATTTTACGGGTTTTTTGTATTATATTTAGATACTAATATAAATTTATTTTATGGGTGTTTGGATTGCTTTTTAATTTAAAATATGTTCATTTATTGATTTGTGTTCACTTTTTTTAATTTCAAATTTTTCTTTGCAAAGTAAGAATTTGTTTATATGTTGATTTATGCTCATATTTTTTAATTTAAATTTCAGCAACATATTTGTTGTCAAACCTAAAAATAGAATATTTAATGATTTTTATGAAAATAATTTTTTCAAAGCAATTTTATTTAGTAAACAATTGTTTTTGTAAATTATATTTTAAGGTTTAGCTTAACATATATTTTAATATTTTATATTTTTTGCGGTGTTTTCAATTTTATATAATATATATAATATATTTAGACACGTGAAAAATTATTGGTTTAACTTGTTGTGAACACAAATACATTTGTACTTTTTTTAATGAAATTTTGTACTATCTTATTTTTGTATTGTTTTAAATTTGTTTTAAATGCATTATATTAAGGTTTATTGTTGATTTTAATTTTCTAAAATTAGATTTTTTTTTGAATTGGCATTTGTTTTGTGGAATATATTTTGCTGAATTTTGGTGTCATTTCCAATTATGACATGTTTTTTTATTACCTTTTTATTATCTTGTTTTACCATATATTTTATTAAAGACTTTTTTTTTGATTTGTAAATAATTGTATTTTTTTTAAAAGTTATTATTGAATTGAAATTCTGATGGTATGCTTTATTTACTTGTTTATTATATATAAAGAATGAATTTGTGACTCATTTTTAATTATGCTTTTTTTGCTATTTTATTCTTGTTTGTTATTTTAGAAATATATTTGTGTCAAACCTAAAATTAGAATCTTTAATGATTTTTATAAAAATAATGTTTTTCTTAAAACATTTTATTTGGTAGACAATTTTTTTTTGAAAATTTTGTTTTAAAGATTTAGCCTAACATATGTTTTAATATTTCATAGCATAATTTTAGCTTTTAAATCAATATTCTGGCCCATAATATTTCATAGCATAATTTTAGCTTTTAATTCAATATTCTGGCCCAACTCTTTCTCTGGCCCAATTCTAATTTCTAATAAAATTACCTTTTAATCCCTGACGACCAGACGACCACCTAAACCTCCTTACGCCAATTATATATAGGATATCTATACTATTATATAAAAACCGAAATATTAAAAGTTTGGTTGGTTGGTTGGTACCTATTGAATTTACCTAATTACCCTTATACCCAATTAATATTAATATTAACATTACATTCAGAAATCATTATTAATTTTTTTTTTAAATGTATCCAATCGAGGAGGTTGGATGTATTTGATATTGTAATTCCCGTCGAGCACATATGAACTCAATAAAAGTCGGTCTTAATTCATCTTTGTGCTTCAGTCGAACGAATAATTAAAATCGATAACAAATTGAATCAACCTTAATTTTTGATCAATAAAAATGAGTTTATCTAAAAATATGGCTCAAACTGAACTTGATTCAAATTCAATAATAATTGTATATGATGAAATTGACTGGGTTGATAAGTTTGGATTGGACTATATGTTAGATTCGTAAAAATTATTTTAAAAGTTTGAATTGTTCGATGACTTGAAAATTCGGCTTCAACTTCGAATTCGATTCCTATATATTCATAGTCGAATCAAGTTTGAATAAAAATTCAACTCAACTCTGTTTGGATTATAATTTTATCAGCAAATATTAATCTTAATATTCTTTTAAACAGGAATAAAGATCGCGTAAATCACCACACAAATAGATCATATTCACAAATATCTATACTATTATATTAAAACTGAAACATTGAAATTTTTGGTTTTCGGTTTGGTTATCCTATATTTATTAAAATAAAAAGTTTTGCTTTTCGGTTTGGTTATCCTATTTATTAAAATAAATAATACATAATATAATTAATGGTAATTAACTGATTGCCTTTTTCACATTTATTTTTAGTTGAATATATTGCCTTTTATAAACATCAAAAAAATCAGAACCGTTAGATCTAATGATTAAATCTGTATACAACGAATAATGATCGTTAGATTTTTAGTAAAAAGTCAGAATCGTTAGATCTAATGATTAAATATATTATATGTTTAAATTAATTTTCTAAAATTTCAAGGCTCAAATTCTATCAACGACATATTTTTTTTTAAAAATTAATACAAGTTTTAAAATACATAATTTTGCAATCATTAATGTATACCCAAAATATTATACCATTTTGCTGTTAGATTTTTAGTAATTAATAAGAACCGTTAGATGTAATTATAAGATATATTTTATGATTAAAATTACTAAAAATTCAAGTTTCGAATCCCGTCAACGACATATTTAACTTAAAATTCTATAATATAAATTTTAAATCATCATATCATTAAATAAATTTATTTTAAATCATCATATCATTAAATAAATTTATATTAAATTATATTAAAATAATGTTAAAATAATTTTTACAAAATAATGATTATATAAAAACATATTTATAGCATAAATTAAAATTTATAACATATTAAAAGAAACCCGTGCATCGCACGGGTTATAAGCTAGTAATATATTAAAGCCGAAACATTGAAAGTTTTGGTTTTCGGTTTGGTTATCCTATTTACAGTATTAAAAAAAAACATAATATTTTAATGGTAATTAAATATATTATGTTATTTTTCATAATATTTCTGTTTAATTAAAACATGTTACCTTCTATCTAATTAAAACACGTTACCTTTTACTTTAAAACAAATATTGCAATCATTAATATATACTCCAAAAATATTGGACCATATCTTTCAACCATTAATAAATACCTAAAAATATGAACCATATCAAATCTTTCAATCATTAATATTTTTTCTAACTAAAACACGTTACCTTTTAATTTAAAACCAATCTTACTATCATTAATATGTATCGAAAAATATCACAGCATATCTTTCAATTATTAATAAATATATAAATTTTATAACATATCAAAAGAAACCCCGCACGAGTTAAAAGCTATTTATATAATATAAGCAAACAGGGGTATAATTTGGTTGTTTGGTTGAATTTGGTTCAACCATCTAAAAGAAAAGTGACTGTTAGATATTTAATAAATAGATAATAGCCGTTAGATCTAATAATAAGGAATATTTTATATTTAAACCCATCTTCTAAGAATCCAATGTTCGAATCCCGTCAACAACAAATCTACATTAAGATTTTATATTATTAATTCTAATCAATACATATCATTTATTAAATAACTATTATTATTACTAATAATTTTATTAATTAATTACAAAGTTAAATTATATCCATAATAAATTATTATACTCTATTTTATTTAATCATATAATTTTAAAAGTATTTAAAAGTAATCCGTGTTTTGCACGGACTATAAGATAGTATTGAATAAGTGAAAAGGATCTTATAATCGTATTAAACGGGAATATACATACAAGTCTAGTTAAGTGACATGTGAATAAAATCAAGAGCTGAGATTTATCTAGACCATTTTTCAAGTTCTGTGATAGATATTTAAAATTGTTACTTGGTTATTCTTGCGCATTTGATGTATAATTATTTTTCACTTTTTATGTATTATATATAAGGGATTGATGTGTGTCAGAATGACCTCATGTAGAATCTGAGGTTGAAATTTTTTTAATACAAAAGTAAGATATTTAGGTAAATTATTGAGAAAAGTTTGATATTTACAAAAATGTTCTTACAGGATCCACTTATTTTATAACATTTTTATATTATAACCTCATGAAAAATTCCCGAGAACAACTTCAAATCCACAATATATACAAAATATACAATTCGAGGATCTTTATGAAAATAGGCGATTCCTTCTTATGAATGTGGGTAAGACTTTGCACTTTCCGGTTCCCTTTTTTGGTACTACACCGATATTTTTTTTTTCTTCATATTATTCAAAGTTTTCAATAATCTGAATACATCTCTTTAAATAATATTTGTTTAGCTCAAATTTTATGGCGGTGGCTCCAAATGTATTTATAGCTTTCACAAACCATGGAGTATATATGTCAATTTAAATTTAACGAAAATTCAGCCTTAAGATAGAGAATTTACATCGATTTTTTTAAAAATAAATCTGTTTAGAATTTAGAAAAAAAACAAGTGATTTGGTAGTAACTAGTAGACCAGATTCCATTCATTTGAAGCACTACAAAGAAACAGTAGAACTGGATCCGACTACCACTGCAGCCAGATTCATGTCAGATTCAAGAATTATCTGAAGATGGAACTGCCACATTTTATATATAAATCCTAGGTAAACGTAAGTACATGGTGATTCTAAACAATTCTGAGCTATAAATGAACATATATAGCAGGCACATCTTGGAAGGTTTGCACTTCTCTTCTTTTTCCACATACATCCTACCTCTCAGTTAATATTTAGCTCATACATATGTCAAATCTAGTATAAGCACCTTCCCGAAAATAAAGGCTCTTCAGCACTCAATGATGGTTTCTGCTGTAGTAGTTAATGAGGCAATCCATGCCCCTGCCTTGTAATAGCTATCTGGGAACTGACACAGGAACATATTATATCTGGGAGACGGTTTCTGCCGTAGTAGTTAATGAGGCAATCCATGCCCCTGCCTTGTAATAGCTATTTGGGAACTGATACAGGAACATATTATATCTGGGAGACGGTTTCTGCTGTAGTAGTTAATGAGGCAATCTATGACCCTGCCATGTAATAGCTATTTGGGAACTGATACAGGAACATATTATATCTGGGAGACGAGTATCTTCTACATACTGTTTTCTCCTACAAGCTATGTTACCCCGACTCTTTATTTTGCCTTAAATACCCGTGTCGGACACTCGACACTCGGACATGGGTATGGACACTTGGACATGAATTTTAAACCAAAAACATGTATTTTTTCAAAGTATTGCCGAGTCCGACACTTGGATACGTATCCATGTTGGACACTTCCAGCCGAGTCCGGGTAACATAGCCTACAAGTCAATGTGATTCAGCAGACTGATAATGAGACCAATATTCCTTGACAAGCCGCCCAAACAGTGAACCTTCTTTCTTCATCAAATTCATTGGCTTATCAAATTCCATGAGTTTTCCTGAGAGAAAATCCAAAGATACTCCAATGAAATATAACTATTATATTTATACAGCATATAATCTTTACTGAGGACTTGTGGAAAAGTAAGTTTAACTATAACAAAGATAAAACGCTTTGGTGCGGAATAATTCGACTTCTTTATAAAAGGAATGGTAGTTTCCTATACCACAGAGCTTCCAACTTTCCTATGGAGTTCTCTCTTAGTTATATGTTGCCTTTTACTTTTCGGATCAGATCGGGATCTAGGTGTCCAATAGCTAGTGTTTGTAAATAAAATTAAATGAAGGCACACATACATACAGCCATTCAACAAAGAACGGATTCTTACCATCACTTATAGCTAGAACCATCGTGCAATCCATCACTGTAGGAATTCTATGGGCCACCGTGATTACAGTGCAATCAGCGAATTCAGTTCTGATAGTTTTCTGCAATATCAAGTCTGTAGCATTGTCAATTGATGCAGTTGCTTCGTCAAGGACCAATACCTTGCTCCTTCTCAAAAGGGCACGGCCCAAACAGAACAGTTGTCGCTGCCCCATGCTCCAGTTGAGCCCATCTTCTACCACTGAAACGACAAGTTGGAATTTGTTACGACTAGTGACCATCATAAGAAGGTAACTGTAAAGTACTTAAATGATGCCAAGTACCTAAAGAATCAAGACCAACTTCTTTCTCTTGAACCGTCTCTCTAAGCTGACACTTCCCAAGGACCTTACATAGCATATTAAAAAATTTCAGATAAGAGATATCCTACAAAGGCTGTAGCCCAATAAAGAGTATAATTGCAATGCTTAATTTAATTCTCCGATATGTATATTATAACTCCTTTAACAGGTTCTTTGAAAGGAGTGGCCATCTTTACCTCCCAAATTTCCTGATCGGTGTGCTGAGATAAGGGATCCAAATTGTATCTGACAGTTCCATTGAAAAGAGTAGGATCTTGCGGTATAATCCCAAAACGTGACCGTAGATCGTGAAGTCCGATGGTAGAGATGTCAATTCCGTCCACTACTATTTTTCCTCCTGAGGGCTCCACCAGACGAAATAAGGCACCTATGAGGGTAGTCTTCCCGCTGCCTGTCCGACCAACAATACCTATCTTGTTCCCTCCTTCAAATGTGCAACTGATCCCTTTAAGAACAAGTGGTGCAGCTGGACGATATTTGATCTGCTTCCAAATAATTTTTCTAAATATCTTCAACAGCTTTTAGCAAAGATAACCAATTCAAAAAAAAAAAAAACATACCTGCAAATCTTGAATATCGACTTTACCCACATCCGGCCAATTGATAGGGGGTCTTTTATTCTCTATTACTTCAGGAGCTTCACTTGGTAGATGCATATATTGCTTAAGCCTTTCTACTGAGATAATATGATTTGCCAAAAGGCACTGATTATTTATAGAGCCAACCAAGGACAAGTTTAATGAAAGACCGTAGGACAAAGCCATTCCAATAAATCCTGCAAGGTTCCGGATATAGTACTGGTCAAGAATTAAAGAAAATTATACTCTATATTATCATTGTCGAATATTATTAAACAGGAAGAGTAAAATTAAAACATTCCCTGAACAACAATATCGCAATACAGATCAAAAAAGTACCAACCAGAGCTGAAAGTTCCAGAAGGAAGCAGAACCATGCAAAGTGCTGATGAGGAGAGAACAGTTGCACTCAGTGTTTCCAGTCGTTGGATCAACCACTCATTTGCAGCAAAATTGTGCAAGTATGGACTGGCATTTGTATCAATGAGGTCAAGGCTCTTCAAAAAGAATCTGTCCTCCTCCTCAAATGCTCTGATTGTCATAGCCCCAGCTAATGATTCTGCAAGGTGGTTAGCTACCAAAGACTTTGTTGTGCCATTGATCCGCATCAATTCTTTCGCAGTGGAAAAGTAGTATCTCTGTTTGCCGTAATGCCAGAAAAGGTTTACATATATAGACGATGAGAAAGAGAATCCAGATTTATAAATCCAAGTCAAAGAACAGAGTGGTCTTGAACAATAATTCAAATATTTTGCTAGATCCATACAGGGAGAAAAAGCCCCAGGATTTATGCAAACAATATAGTCAGTTTTTCTCGTAAAACATGAGGGCACAACATAATCTTTTACAAAAAGACTATTCTTTAATTAGTCCAAGTTTCCCAAGAATAATGATCTGCTGTTATAAATTTTATCCTTCTAATTACTTGCCAGCAAAGAATAAGACCCAAAGCCGAAGTTACTAAATTTTTCTTGTCAATATTAATATGCAAGACATTGATTTGCTGCTTAGTATATCGACGTGGTTAAAAACTACTATGCTATTACATGCATATACAATTTGCGAGTGTTTCACCTGTAAGAGGATAGCCAGATAAATCATTGGGATGGCAACAAATAAAACTTCCCAAGTAACAACAGTTATCACTCCAAGATTGGAATAAGCGTTGATGGAGGCTGCAACGGAGAAGATCAAGCTGAAGGGAATGTCAATGTCAACAATACTTAAATCAGCTGAGACCTGCAGAAAGGTAATCATATCCACAATAGTAAGAGTTTAAACTTCCTTTTTGGTAAAGAAACAGGATCGACATGACCTAGAAACTTACCCTGCTCAGTATCCTTCCCAAAGGTGTAGAGTCATAAAAAGACATTGGAGCACGGAAAAGAGATTCTAATAATTTTGAAAATATAGACTTCGAGGAATGCAGACCAGAAGAAACTGAAGCCAAAGATCTACTGAATAGAAAAAAAGTTGAAATGAATCCAATAACCAAATACACAAGAATCAATCTCAATGTGCTAACTTCGGGATTCTCTACATTTGCAGCCATCCAGGAATTCTGTAATATCTGGCAGGTCACAAAAGCAATGTGTGAGACAATAGCCAGCAAAAAAAGAGGTAAACCTCTTCCCTGATTTATATACTGTATATAAGGTTTCAGGCCAGCATCTCCAACTTCACGTTCCTCTTGCTTAATTAGCTGATCATCTCCTAATGCTTTAGATTTCTTCTCGGGCAAAGTCCTTGCATCTCCAGAAACAATCTTACGCTCCTGGGAAGGATTTATCTCTGCAGGCCTCTCTGAACCAGCAGTTTTTTTATGTGCATTGACCAAATTCTCGAAATCTCTGCTTGATGCCATTAATAGATGGTAAGGAGCAGCATGCAAAATTTCCCCATCTGACATCAACTGCCAACAAAATGAACAAATTGGTAATTCTATCGATAATTAAGGGACACCAACATAATGAGTTACACCTCTCCAGGATCAAAACTTTTTAACGAAAGTAAAATTATTGGCATAGGTGTCAAGATATTATGTACAACTTTATAAAGAAAGTGAAGGTTTTGGCAAATGTGTTGAAAATCTATTTACTCCTAATTATATTTATTCCCTTCACCAGCATGATATCGTCTACTATCTTTCTACCTTGTCACGCACAGAAACATATCTGGTAGAACCAAGAGCTCAATCATACGAATAATTTTGAAATTTCTTAAAAGAACTACGGGCTTTAGAATTCAAAGGGCTGGGCCATGAATAAGGCATTGAATATGTTACCAAATGAATTGTATTCAGCACTTCAATTACATAACCAAAGAAATCCTGATAAATTTACACTTATATATTTTCTAACGTAAAGACAAAAATATGTAAGTGTCGTTTATGTTCAACTCACCAGAACAGAATCAAATGCAGGAAGGAAATCAACTTGGTGAGTCACAAGCAAGACTGTCTTCCCTGAGAGAGCATCCATTACATATTCCTGTGAAGCTTACAATTAGATTTAAGCAAGTAATTATTAATTTAACTTCACCGATGTAGTGATAAGGGTACGTACATTAAATAAACTGCTGGCAGTATGTGCATCCACGGCACTGAATGGATCATCCAAGAGATATATATCTGCATCTTGATAGAGAGCACGAGCAAGCTGAATTCTCTGCTTCTGCCCACCACTTACATTCACTCCTCTTTCCCCAATTTCAGTGAGATCACCATGAGGTAGAAGCTCAAGGTCCTTAACCAATGAACACTTTTCCAATGTTTCCTGATATCTGTCGTAATCCGGACTAGATCCGAAAAGAATATTATCTCGAATGCTTCCTGTCTGGATCCATGCCGATTGAGAAACATAAGCTATATTCCCATACACTTGCATCTGTCAAGTGAAGCATGCTGATTAGTAACTCTTGTAAAAGTTGAAGCCATGTCATACATAGATGGATATCCATTGACAGATATCATTTATAACTAAAATCCCAAGACATGCAAGGAGAGGTCCTCATTAAAAATAGTTGTAGGGGAAACACAAAATTAGAACTTACAGTTCCATTAATACTTGGTACCTCCCCAAGAATTGCTGCAAGAAGGGTCGACTTGCCTGAGCCAACCTCTCCACATATGGCAACCTTTTCGCCCATTCTGACCTCTAAATTGATGTTTCGAAGTGTTGGCTTCAAATTATTCTCCTCCCATGAGAGATCAGCAGATTTAATTATAATGTTGTGGTCAGTATTTTCTCTGTTCCACTTGTGCCGGATTTTTGAACTATCCAGTTCAGGTGCCTCTAAAAAATTTAAGATTCTTGCAAATGCAACTTTTGCCTGAATAACGACCCCAATAACATCAGGAATACATCTCACCGGATCCTGAACAAGCCGTAATGTTGCAACAAAGGTGAACACATTGCTAGCATATAATGGAACTTCAAGAAAATAGCAGGCCCCAAAAGTAGCTGCAGAGACCAACACAGGGGACGACCAGAAAAGAAAGCTATTATATGCTCTACGCAACTGAACAGCTGATAGCCATTTATATTCTACTGTCCTCAATTTTTCTATGGCATTCTTGAAATGAGTCTCCCACGCATACAGTTTTAGAACCTTCATATTCACAAGAGCCTCCGAACTAGCCTTGAGCCTCTCATCCTGTGCTACCATAAGCTTAGACTGGAATTTGTGCTGTAATTTAGCAAGGGGGGTATTGCAAAGAACGGTAAGAATTATGGCAACCAATGATGCAATCGTAGCAAGACCAACTGAGCGGTACAGGATTACAAGAGCAAAGCAGAGTTGAAGGCTTGTTGTCCACAACTGATGAAACCAGAAAGGGAACTCTCCAATTCTATATGCATCAACAGTAACATAGTTCATTATCTCACCAGCGGAGTGCACTGTCTTTGCAGCATTGGATAATCTTAGTTGCTTCTTGTAAATGGCTGCTGTAAGCAAAGACCTAATTTTAACACCTATGAGTCTGCTCCTAAAGTACCACTGCCTTTGTGACAAGGATTCCAAATTCTTTGAAAAGAAGAGCAATAGAGCTAATACATACCCCTCATATTTAAAACTTCCTTTACCTTCAGCAACATTAATGAAAGCATTAAGAAGCAGAGGTCCAGCAGATATTGTTATTATCTTAAGAAGTGCAAACAATCCAGAAATGATTGTGTCTCTCTGGTGGCATAAAAAAATTGTGCTTAAAATTGATGGCTGAGTCCATGGATCCTTGGCTTTCTGTTTGTTGAGTTGTTCCATGAACAGCAAGTAGCATGTCTCTGCTTGGTCTTCTTTGCGCAATTTGGGTATATCTTCATCCAGAAGAGTTTTCTTTCGACCACTTTTCATTAATGGATTCAACCACCAGAAGGACATCTTACTGAAAAAGCCGGCCGTGGCAAGTGGAGTGACAAGGCCAGCAGAATCATTTTTCATGCCATCAGCATTGCGGCCACCGTTTAAGGGGGTATAAAGATCAGGCCCATTCTCATCACTTTCTTCATAAATCAATCCCTTGTAAGTGCATAGCAACAATAAACTTGCTCCAAGAAATGAAAACACATCCAAAGCTATCTTCATTGCCAACTCTTTGTGAGCAATGGCAGCAAAAAGAGACAGGCCAAAAAAAACTCCGCCATATATAAAGGCAAGAACTGATAAAATGCGCAATGGGGCTCTTGAGAAATGCTTTCCCCAAATACTCACGGCTAAGCTTACTGCTAACCATGTCAGTCCATGAAACAAAGCTAGCAACCACCAGTTTAAAGGCACAATTGCTTGCTTTCTCCTCAACCTCTCTTCTAATGTTAAAACACCCCAACACAAGTAACCCAGTCCCAAAACACCATTATAAATAGCTGATATCAGCTGCAAACGTGAAACTCGACGAGAACTATGCGTGGATTTGTCTGGCCTCTTGAAAAATATATTGCATAAGAGCATGGCCAAAAGCAATACGTCAAAAACAAAAATTAACACATGATTGAGGCATGAGGATGGATGAGTCAAAAGCACCAAGTCAGAACCACAAGGCCCGTGATTGCCATCTGAACAATCAGATTTCCCACAGAACAAGGTCCATAACTCATCCATTTCTTCTTCTAATCCACTTTATCCTTATTGCAAGCTCTACAAGGCAGACCAATAAAAGAAAACATTAGCAATTACAGAAACTGGTGCGTACCAACAAATGAAACATTAATTAAAACACAGTACACATAAGTGTACAGAAACACTCTTATACAAATACAATAAAATGATCCATGACAAACATAATTGAGAAACTAAAGATCTAAAACATGTTTGAAAATTGATTGGACATTGCAACAAATTTACGTCATAAGTTTTGTACTAGTACTAATCATAAAGAAATTCGATAGAGCAGTCACTGACACAGCAAGTCGTGTTCAGAGAATATCTTCAATGTAAGACTTAAAAAGTTTATACATGTTAATCAATAAAACACCAAATGTCGATCCGAGGGAAAACGCTACTGATATAGAAAATTATTAACATAAAGCAAACCAAAAGTAATTAGTATATCTCACTAAGTTCTGGGTAGAGTAAGACGTACGCAAACATCATAGCAGTAAGGCTATTTAAGCGCTTAAAAAGAGTAAGAAAATCGAAAGGCATCCAAAAATAGTTAACATAGCAATACAATTAACAGTGTTCGTGTAACAATGATTACCATAAACACGCGAATTCACCTCTTCCAGCTCCTCCTCTTAAATACGAAAAGACTTGCCGGTATTGGCAAATTCGAAACGAAATCACCTCCTGAGAACACCTCAAATGCGCACACACACATGCAACAAAGCAGTGTGTGTTTTCAACAACGAGACGAGTGCGCGCTGAGACAGATAAACAGTGAAAATCATTATTATAAACGAACAAAATGAGCACAAGATCCCAAAACAAACATTTCAACATCTAAGCAATAATATAATAAGATTACTACTACAAATTAAACTAATGCTATCGATTTAACAAAAACTACTCCACTGACAAAGGCTATTAAATATATCAATTTAAAAATACTCAACCACACAATTAGAAACAATTACAAGTAAGCTAAAATTAAAAATGGTTATAAAACTAACCAATACAATCGCGACGACAGAGGCTAATCTCTGCCCTAAGAAATGAAAATCAGGATTGATTGTTGTGCATATACATGTATGTATGATAATGTATATACATTTATTTGTGCAGGATGGTACGAGTTTTGTATTTATTCGAGATTGCGACGTCAACGAATATTGACGGTAGATTTTATTTTATGTACCCGGAAGTCGTATCGTATATGCCTCCGACTCTGTTTGCATTAATAAGTTAAATTTAAGGTCCAATTCCATGATTTCTGAGTCACCAAACATGAATTTTAGGTAACCTAAAAGCCCTGCGATGATTGTAAACTGTTTAATTATATTTCGTTAACATTTTAAGTTGTATATATGTTTTTATTATTAAAATATTTTTGAATTTTATAAATTTCATGAATATAAATATTATTCTAATTATGTATTTTAATTATTACTTTCAAATACATATGTATATATATAAATATTACATAAAAGTAGTTTTTTTTAACTTTTATGTAATTTTTAACTATATAATTTATAACTCATGTGATGCACGGATGTTTTTTTTTAATAATTTTTATCTTATTACTCTTATTTTCATATATATATATATATATATATATATATATATATATATATATATATATATTAATTGGTAGAAAAAATTATTTACGTTAATAAAATATCATAGACATGCCGAAAGTCGATGAGGGATATCATGATCTTCCAATACATCATATAATTCATTTTTAATTCAGTAAATACAAGAGTACTCATATAAAGCGATACAATAAATAACATACAAAACAAAATTCACACAAAGCGATACAAAAATCCTAAAAATTCAAAGGATGTTATTTCGAAACTTTTAGATCAAAAGTTCAATTTTATTGAAAATTTTAGAAAATAGAAGAGGGGATAGAAAAGCGAAGAAGATTTAATTGGTGAATAAGATGAATAAGAATGGAGAATGGGAAAAAAGGTGGCTGACCTTATATCTGAAAATGAGGATCGACTCTCATATACATAACTTATCGTATTTACTTCTCCTGCAAATTAAGCATTCCAATTTACGTCCCGTGTGAGAAATCTTATTTCTAAAAGATAAGTTATTTATTCTGGAAGAAAGTACGTAAATATGTACTTTTTTTTAAATAATTAACTTGTTTTTGCAAGATAACGAATATTAAACTCTGCATACACATTTTTCTCTAAAAAAATATGTAAATACGATATTTTTTCCGAAATAAGTAACATATAAATTCGAGTTAAGATTTACCAAACAAGACCTTAATATAAAAAAAAAGGAACAAAATTTGTAAGATGTGAAAGAAACATAAAAATCATCCATAATTTAAATGTACTGACTCGTCGTTAATTGGTCGAGAAGAAGGAAGTTTACAATTTGCAACCCCTTACATCGTCACAGCACACGTTTCTCAGTTACATTTCCTTGGTTTTGTGATGTAGACATGTACCGGCAGTCCGGCACTATCTGACTACCGCAAACAAAAATAAATTATACTCCTACCAAATAATATTTTTTGTGGAGCCAATTATGTCAATAGTATGATTGTACATGTGAGACGATGGCTCAGAGTTGCATGGCTCATATATGATTGTTGCTGCTACTAGTTTATTTATATGTCTAGTTGTGTGTCACTTGATTCTTGAAGACGAGATTGCAAAAAAAAAAAAAAAACTAAGTAAAAATTATTAAAATAACTTATTTCAAAGTTACGAGGTCGTATAATTGATCAAAAAGTACTATAATATATTCATTTTATCATTTTTACTTTCTTTTCTATTCATTTATTTACTGGCTATTGAAACACCTAATGAAATACCTAATGTGTCAAGTATAATACTCCTAATAAAAGATTTTTTTTAGAAAAAACATATTTACAATGACTAGATAATACATGACATCGATCGGACATCCTCTTGTAGACCAAACAAACTTACCAACGCACCCGAAAACACATCAAAAGAGTCGCATCATGGATGTGCAGCATTACAAACACAGACACTACTGGTAAAGTCGCCCAAACAAGTGGCCCTTATATGCATGCGCCCAAGTAAGCTTCCCTTTTCCATCACAAAAGAAAAAGAAAGTAAATTGCCCTTTTTCTTTTTTAATGAACCCCTTTTGTGTTTCATTTCATGTACAGCACCTTACAGCCACATGTGTGCATGCATCCGACAAATTGGTAGCACGTGGTCACAAACTCACAATGCATCTTCTCCTCTTAGTCGATTGGAAAAATATTTTATAAATATTCATTTTGTCATTTTCATTTCTTTACGTATAAATTTGAACACAAAAGCTAAAAATTTAAAAAGTATATTATTTCAGAGTTGTGCACTGACGTGTGCCACTACGAAAAGTATAAAAAAGTGATGGTGCGCGAATCCGTGAAGGTTGTATCGACTTCATTTTATAAGAACCTTTACAGAGTCTCTTAATTTATTCTTAAATATAATATTTTCTTCATTTCATTTTAAGTATCATTTTTGATTAGTTTTAAATTTCAATTTAGAGATTGAAGTCATTGGGGTTCTACATGAGATTAAAAGTTTTTCAATACAAATATGAGGATATTTAGGTAAATTATTGTAAAAAAAATAATATTTACAAAAATGCCCCTACGGAACCACTTATTTTATAGGCTCAGTTTTCTCTTCAATTTAAGTGTTGTTTTTACATTATCAAGACAAGTAAATTTCCTTTTCATTTATATACCCTTATTTACAACTATAACATTAAATGTACTCCTTCTACTATTAGTAACTAGAAATATACCCGTGCACGGAATGATATATTTACTTTTTAAATTATTTCTTAAATCTAAAAGAAAACATTCCGAAAATATGTTACATTTATGGTAATTAAAATTTTGAACTAAAAGATAATAATTATTACTAACTTATATAAAAATAAGTTATTAAAAATAACTTAGAATTAAATTTTTTATTTTATTATATATGCTCATCCCATTTTACATATCACTTTTGACTTCTTAGTGGTTAACTTGACCAATCTTAAACTAAATATTAATTTTTTTTCAATTATTATTTTTTAAAACTAAAAGTTGCTTTGTAACATGGATTTAAATGTACTTTTAATGATCTAACTTTATTTATTAATTTCAAATATATAATATATATTTATATATAACATATATATAAATATATGTAACAAAGAATAGAGCTCTTCTTCTTTTACCCGTAAATAGTCAAATCTCAAATAATAAAATGTCAAGCAATCAAATATAACATATTATATGAACTATAGAAGAGAGAGACCTCATTTCACCGTGAAAAGTGGATTATCCTGTGTCATCTTCCTTAGCATTAATATATTTATTTTCATATAATTTTTTTTATAAATTTTGTATTTAATATTAACTATATTAGTAAATTCATGTATGAAAAGATAATGTATATATATTATTAATATAAATTCTTTTACTAAAAATAAGTACATTATACCTGACAAAAAAAATAAAAAATAAGTACATTATACAATTAAATAAGCAAGTCAAAAAATGGGACAAATATTCTAGTAGATTTATAGTTTATCAGCTCAGTTCATATTAATCAACAACTAAAACATGGTATTTGAAGTTATATTGTGCATAAAACACATTATTCAGAGTTATAATAAATTATTGATGGTTTTTATCAATTCTGATCGATATTTGATTTTGTAATTTCTAGTAAATTTTCCGTAATTATTTAACCAAAAAATACTAAATTTCAAAATTTTGAAACTCCATTGTAACTATAACTTCAAATAAAATTGTCAACCAACTTCCTAACATCAACTTGGAAGAAGTTATAATTGCTTAAAGAAAAAAAGGATTCTGAGATTAATCTCAGGGAACTTTCCTGAGATTCCCTTTAAAATTTATTGGACTCGCAGGGTTAATTAATAAAATTTCAAACAAATCTTGAATTTATAAAAATGTCCATCCATATTTATATATAAAATTATACTATCTTAGGTAAGATAAATTACCTGAGATATATCTCTGGTTCCCTACTCTCTTACTTAAATAATAAATGTTAGGTCCAAATGTGTTGTAGAGGGGGGGTGAATACAACTTTTCGAATATGAGAAGCAATAAATACGATGCAATAAATGAACACACAGATTCAAGGAATATATTTCTTATATATAACTTGAAATGGTTGCTACAACATTCATTACAAAGTATGACAGAAGTTCAGAGAGAAGTGAATGATACTAAGCTCTGTGAATGCACTCTCTCTCTTTTTCTTGTGTTTCTCTCAACTATTGCTCTCTAACTAAAACATTACACAAGTACTTCTATTTATACTACATGTAATCTATGTCCTGTAGTCTTCAAAGACTAAGATGTACGTGGCCCAATGATGTCCACATAAATCTTGCCTTATCTTGAAAGCTTGGAAATCTGCCAATCAGAAGATGCCATGTGTCATGTTGAAGCTGCACTCTAAGTAGAACTTCTACTTGAGAATTTCTACTTAGCCATCTCGAAGTTCTAAGTAGAACTTCTACTTAGAAACTTCTACTTGGCCATCTAGAATATTTAGTACTTAGAAAATATTCTGGTCTTCAACTTGAAACTTCAATGCACATCTTGAACTTGTGATATCTTCATGTCTTCTTTATTCTTCACCAAGCTCTTGAATATGGATCTTTATTACTGACATAAACTTGCTATCAATGTCCTGACACTTGATGCAACGGTCTGGTTCATAAGTGACTAGTCTTGATAGGGTTTTTTGCTTCTTGAATAAATTACCATATCCAATTAGAAATGTGGCTTTCCAATATTTGCTTTCCTTCTTGTTCACTTGAAATCAATTGGTCTTATTGATACTGATAGTTATGATCTTGATTCTTGGCTTTCCAAATCACTGAGGCATGAACAACTTTGACTTGAACTTCTCTCAATGATTTCTTCTTGGATTGATCATAGTTAACATGTTAAGTTGTATCAATTACCTTGTCTTCATTTAGTGTTGATTTCTTGTGACTTCTTGTTCTTGATTGTCTTCTGGTTAAGTATCTTTTCCTTTAGTTTGAGTTACATTAGTTATAGTGTTACAAGTTTACACACTCTGCCTTTCAATCTCCCCCAATTTGATTGTCTAACAATGACATTCAAATTAATGAAGTATAACTCAACTAAACAATGAGACGAGAAAAGATAATTAACATTACAGTCTTGAATAATTTACAATTGAAATTTACATGAAAACAATACAAAGAACTTAAACTAGAAACAGAATTCGAACTTCGAATTAAAGATCATTTGAGTGATTCCTATCACCTGGATTATTTCATACCTTTTAGTCAAACTTGTATCACCTTATTGGATTCACTCTAAGGTGAATTTTCCTCAAGTGAGTTAAAGCAACCAAAAGACATGAAGTTTTTCCAACTTCAAGTTCACACCACTCTGACCTTTAACCCTAATTCCGTTTCCTCTTTCTAGCTTCAGCAGCTTGGTCTCTCTCTTCTTTCTGCCTTTTGCTCTTCTCCTTCTGCTGCTTTTCTTTCTTGTATACTGGATCTTTAAGCTGCTTCCACCTAGCATTCAACAGACTCACAGCTTCCATTTCTAGAGGGTTCTTGGGCTCTGGATAAGGATGTTTGAAAAGCCTTCTGAGTTTGTCCACCTCCTGAGTAGTTCTGATCTTTGGAATATCCTCGAAGTTCTTCATGATGAGCTGAGGTTTCCAGTGAGATTTATCAGATTTGAACTGACAATAGATCATCTTGGGGTAGCCCTTGACACGGTCAGTATTGTGGACACTGGCCGCATCTCGCTCCATTCTCTTCTTTTCCACCACTACTTCAGACAGGTAACTCATGAGTCTCTGCTTTTCTTCAACAAACTTATCTTCCACTTCGCCCCATTTGAATACATATAATACTCTCTCCAGAAATGCAGCATCTTGAGTCCGTAGCAGCCATTGTCTACTCATATGCAAGATTGTTTGATTTTGGTCTGCATCTATGAATACTAAGGCATCAGCTGTATCTTCAACATAAGCATGTATCCAGTATACGCTTTCACTTCCTGGAACACCAATAGCCTCCCTTATTTCTCCTTGTTCTAGTGCTCCAGAAGGAAGAGTCAGAGCTTCATCAACATTCTTCATGGCTTGAAGAATATTCCATTTCTTCTCTATTAGCTCCGGCTCAATCTTCACGTCATCAAGAGGGTTTGGAGCAATGACATCACACTTCCACACCTCATTGCTCTTCTTGAATATAACTCTTTCAATGATCTTCACGGATTTATCTTTAAGCTCAGAAGCGAATCCCTTACTCATCATTTGTCTACAGACAGCTTTGAGAGATTCCACTGAAAGCTCCATTAGATCATTTTCTTCCATGCTAACCCTCTTTATCTTTCCGTCAACTACCATCCGGACAAAATTTGGATATGCTGAGAATTCTGGACCCTTGTCCTCTGCTAGCTGCATTAACTGATCCCTGTACAGAATGCTTAGCTCCTCAGATTGAGAGTATTGAATTTTAGTCGCTAGCAAGAACAACTCTGACGCAAATCTTCTCATTATGAATTGGTCATCCACATATAAGAAAGATGTTGGGACTCCTTCTACCAAAGACAAGATAACCTGCCACTCCTTAAGATTTGCATTGTATCCAACCCTGACTTTAGAAATTAATCTCTTCAAAGCATTTATATAGTCCCCAGTCATTGGATTCTGCAAATTCAAGTTGTAGAACAGATCATCTGCATCCTTGTTATGAACTCCTTTCGCACATGGTCCCATCATTATCTTCCTTGCTTCATCCCATTTCTGCCCTATCCTTCGTTTGTCCAGATCAACTTGAGGATTAGCTAGCCTTGCAAGCTCATACTCATACTGCTTCCCTTGTAGCTCCACCTTCTGTTCTAGGAACGCAGCATGTTCTTGCATCATCTTCATTTTATGGAACTGAGCTTGTTCCAAGGCTAACTGTTGAGCTTTAAGGGTTTCCTCATCAACAGGAAATTCTTCAGGCAGTCCGGAAGACATCCCAGCACCTCCACCTTGTTCCTTCAAAGATCTTTTTATAGCGTGTGCCAACGGTACGTCTTCCATGTCAGAATCTGAGTCAAGTACCTCCTGTACTGTTTCCTGATGACTCAGATCAACAAATGGTTCATCAACCATTACTGCCTTACCCTTTCTCATCCTCAGAGCCTCTTCATCAACAGACGGCTCAACTTCTGGTTCCTTGACAAGATCAGCGGGTTCTTCAATTTCTTCGATGTGAACTGCCTGCTGTCTCGTCTCCTTTCCACTCTCCCCCTTAGGTGAGTTATCCTGAGCTCCACCATGGTCTTCAGATCCACCAGCTGCATAGGAACCTCCAAAACCAGAACCAGAGGCTCCCGCTCCACTAGCACCACCTGCACCACCTGCTCCAGCATCGGGGGGAGGTTGTTGCGACTCGAAGCACTCCGGGGGCACAAAACTCCTGACTGCGAACATCAATCTACTGATTTCCACAGCCATTGTATGCATTGTAGACTCCAATGCCCCCATCCTCTCATTGAGAGTGCTTCCCAAGACACCACCAGCATGGCCCAAGTCATTGACCTTATTTGTCAAATCATCAAAAGCTGTAGCTTGACTTGCCATTCTTGCTGCGTAGTCGTCTAGAGCCCTTTGGTTGTTTCCAATATTGATCCCGAACTGCCCCATCGTCTGTCCGAACTGCCTCATCTGATTTTCCATTGAAGTCATACGCGTATCAAGATTTTCAGTGTTAAGGGACGGTGTTTGGTTTAGGTGACCTCGCTCTAATACTCGTTCTGTTGGTATTTGACGCTCGGTTTCGGGCCTTGAAAATGAAGGTCCCTCTCTCCCTAACCTCTCACACACACTCCCTGTCTCACGCTCGTGTATGTCTTCAATGATTGATCCAAATAGTGAAGCAGTACCTGCAGAAAATTGATAAGAAATGTTGTTGACAGTTATGGGATCAAATTCTGTTTGTTCCTGAGTTGGAATCTCAGGCTGAGAGGCTGCAAAGTGTCCTTGTACGACATCAGAACCGATCCTCTTTGCAGCATCAGTACGTACCGGTGAAGGTACGGCTGAAGTTCTTAAGACTTCATGTCCTCTTGAAGCAACAGTATCTTCATGAGGCACATCATCCTCACCAAAATCAAAATCCCTATGTGCAGAATGTTCAAGGGGTGAACCACTCGCGTGAGGTGGAGTGGTTGCGTGTGACACGCTAGGGTTTGACTGTGGTTGTGAAGTAGCAGCGTGGAAAAGTTTGGCTTTCTTGCGAATAAGTTGCTGCTCTTCGGGTTCACTCTCCTCATCATCTTGTATATATATACGTGCTGGTTTTCTGACTTCCGTTAACAGGGGTGATAGAGAACAGGAATGTGTATCAGACTCAGAGTCAGAAATATGGCTCTTACCCTGGGATAGATCCTGCGGGTTAGCAGTCTCTTGGGTCGCGGAATCAGAAACATAGGAGGAGGAATGAATAGTATGCAGGGAGAGATTACCTGATTGATTACCTTGTGCATCATCGCTTTCCTCATCAGGAATCTCATCAAATGCCTCAGCATGAACAGATGGATTTTGAGCATGTGATGAGACTTGTGATGATGCCTCCAAATTGGTAACTCCTGCATCATATCTAAGCCACATTTGTATATTTTCAGGAGTAGACATTGGTTTACCTTGATGTTTATCCTGATTCGCAATAGTTGAAAGTGACTTAGTGCCCATCCCTAGCGATTCAGATGTGGGGCTTCTGGCAAATCCCTGTCTAATAGCAAGAGCATCCTTCGGTATTAAGTCATTGATCAGCATTTGAAGAAACCGAGGAAACCAGCAGACAACATCATTTGTAGTGAGGTCTCTGCTTGCAAAGGATCCCATTGAGGCCACTATCTCAGAGAGAACTATGCGTCCATAGTTTATATCCAGTTCTCTTGCTAGGGCAACTGCAAAGGTTTGCATTGGAATTGGAATTTGATGAAAGTCTTTTTCGCGTGCCCGAAAACATCTTGTGATGGCCTCGAAAAAGTAATTCCATTCCGCATGGAAGAATTGCTTTTGGATATTTCCTGTGATTGGGCCTTTTGGAGGATAACATCCAATTTCTTCAAAGAATCTGAGGCGTTCTGCAGCAGTAGGTTCTGGATCATAGGCATCTTTAATTGGGAATCCCAGAACTCTGTTGACAATTTGTTCGGTCACCTCATATTCCTGACCCGCTAAGGTAAACCTGAAACCGTAGGGGGTTGATTTACTCCCAAAAGTAACCGCACTAGTCCATAATTGCTGTAAAGCATCATGTACTAGTGTAGGTTTAGCAGTAAAAGCATGGCTAGCTTTGGAATACAAATTGAGAAATCGTATCCAAAACTTAAACCGCGGGAGTTGATCACCAATTTCCGTAGAAATATTATAAAAATTGTTTTTAGCAAGGGAAAATTGGTGAGCCATTTTAATTAAATGTTTTTCTTTTAAAAGATGTGAATTTTTATTTTAATTGAGAAAAACAAATAAATTACGAATTAAATGATGTATCCCTTTTAATTTATCAAAAAGAACAAAAGTCCCTTAGATAAAATTAAACTACGGGATTAACAATCAAAAACCAATGACCAAATCTGAATATTCAAAGAAGATGAATATTCGTGTGTACCAGTGAAATCGTGTGTGTTTATGAATGGTGAATATGGAATTGCGTTTTATGAACAGTACACAAACAGTTATATGTTCGTGTGTATGTATATGTGCGTGTATATTGATGAACACAAAACACACCCACACAAAGATTAAGGATAACACAGTCAAGATTAGTCCAAAAATTGGCAGTAATTCGTGATTAGTACGAGTTTAATCACAAAAACAAGGGTTAACGGTATGAAGTTATGAAATCGCCTTGTTTTGTGAAGAGGCTGCTGTGAAAATTAGAATTAGGTAAAGTGAATTAGGCATCGGGTTAAAGATGTATATATAGAAGATTGTAAAATGACAGAAATGTCCCTGTTAAAAAATGTGAAAAGTACTAAGTCCATACAGGGGACATCTAAGTCGAACTCTATCTCGAACTTTTCTATCTCGAACATCTCTATCTCGAACATCTCTATCTCGAACTTCGAGATAAAGTTCGAGATAGAGGTTAACTCGAACAATCATGCACAAATAAGCACTTTAACCAATTATACAGCAGAAACTATAGAGAAATCCTATCTTGAACATTATTGATTTGTAGTAAACTTGGAAAAAAAAAGAAAATTCAAGATACTTTTCGAGTTAGAGTCTATCTCGAACATCAAGTCGAAATTCGAGTTGAGTTTCAAGATAGACTAAGAACTCTATCTCGAACATCAAGTCGAAATTCGAGTTGAGTTTCGAGATAGACTAACTCGAAGTTAATCTCAAATTCTTTCCAAAATACCCCCTTGAATCAAAAAGTACAGGGTAATTCAAGATATGTTTCGAGTTAGGAGTGTAACTCGAAAAATTCCCTTTAGCTTAACTGAGAACTCTATCTCGAACACCAAGTCGAAATTCGAGTTGAGTTTCGAGATAGACTAAGAACTCTATCTCGAACATCAAGTCGAACTTCGAGATAAATTTCGAGATAGACTAACTCGAAGTTAATTCTCAGTTCTTTTCAAAATATTCCCTTAATGGAAACCTCATCTCAACCTTTGAGGTAAGATTCGAGATAGAATTTATCTCGAATATTTTGAAGATAGAACTAGGCACACTGGTAACTCGAACTCGAACTCTAAGTCGAATTTCGAGATGAATTTCGAGATTGCCAACTCGAAATTCTTCCCAGACTTAGAATTTTTCAAAAACTTCACTCTGACAGATTAAGTCGAAATTCAAGTCGAATTTCTAGATGAGTTTCGAGATAGAACCTAACTCGAAATTTTGAAGTTTTTCAATTCTAAGGCCTCTAATTACATGAAACTCATAGGTAAATTCATCTAAAAATCATGCAATATTTAGAATATTATGAATTTAACTCCCCCTATGATCATGCAATCTAACAAGCATAAATTCACAGATTTGTGCTATAAAAGACACTTAAAACACAAAGAATTCATGCAAAAACACACTATATGCAACCTATAACAATCATTAATTAGGCATATTAAAGTCTAAGCACATAATGATTGATTAGCTTGCACATACAAACATAAACATGGATTTTACAGATAGAAGGCTTTACTAACTTGTGTTAAGCATTCCCAATTCACCAACCAACCTATTGAATGTTACTTCATCAAGAGGTTTGGTGAATATATCTGCAATTTGTTGCATTGTGGGCACAAAATGTAGCTCCACAGTCCCTTCCTCGACATGTTCTCTTATGAAATGATACCTGATGTCAATATGCTTGGTTCTTGAGTGATCTACAGGATTGTTGGTTATGACAATGGCACTTGTGTTGTCACACATGATTGGAATTTTCTTATGCTCCATGCCATAATCCTTCAATTGGTTCCTCATCCACAGTATTTGAGCTACACAGCTTCCAGCAGCAATGTACTCAGCTTCAGCAGTAGAAGTAGATACTGTATGTTGCTTTTTACTTTGCCAGGACACCAATCTTCTGCCAAGAAATTGGCAAGCACCAGATGTGCTTTTCCTATCAATCCTGCAACCTGCATAGTCTGAATCCGAATAGCCAATAAGATTAAAACCTGTATCTCTTGGTTACCAAATCCCTAGATTTGGTGTGCCCTTGAGATACCTAAAAATTCTTTTGACGGCTACGAGATGTGATTCTCTAGGATCCGCTTGGAACCTTGCACATAAACAAGTTGCGAACATTATATCGGGTCTACTTGCAGTTAAATAGAGGAGTGAGCCAATCATACGTCGATAGCTTGTGATGTCAACTGATTTACCTGATTTGTCTTCATCAAGCTTCGTGGCTGTTGCCATGGGAGTCTTAGCTGCTGATGCATCTTCTAGATTATACTTCTTGAGTAAATCTCTGACGTACTTGGATTGACAGATAAAGATACCATCTTTTCTCTGACTGATCTGTAATCCAAGGAAGAAGGACAGCTCTCCCATCATGCTCATCTCATATTTTTCCTGCATTAGCTTGGCAAATTTCTCGCACAAGCGCTCATTTGATGACCCACAAATAATATCGTCCACATATACTTGAACAAGTATTAAGTCATTTCTCACAACTTTATAGAACAATGTTTTATCAATTACTCCCCTAACAAAACCATTTTCAATTAAGAATAGAGATAGGGTTTCATACCATCGCCTTGGGGATTGCCTGAGGCCATAGACAGATTTGAAGAGTAGATACACAAAATCTGCATGTTCTGGATCAACGAAGCCAGGCGGCTGTTCCAGATACACTTCTTCTTCTAACTCTCCGTTCAGGAAGGCACTTTTCACGTCCATCTGGAAAACTTTGAAGTTCTTATGTGCTGCAAATGCCAAGAACATCCTGACTGCCTCAAGTCTTGCAACTGGTGCATAGGTTTTATCATAATCAATTCCTTCTCGCTGAGAATAACCTTTTGCAACCAAACGAGCCTTGTTTCGTGTTACAAGTCCGTTTTCATCCAGTTTATTTCTGAATACCCACCTAGCTCCAATTACGGATTTGTTCTTTGGTCGGGGTACCAGTTTCCAAACTTTCTGCCTTTCAAACTGATTGAGTTCCTCTTGCATTGCAATCACCCAATCAGCATCGCCAAGAGCTTCTTCTATTTCTTTAGGTTCAAGCTTGGATAAGAACCCAGAATATAAGGAGATATTAGCCATGTCAGCTCTTGCAGTTCTTCTAGTAGTCACACCAGCATCTGGATCACCAATAATTAACTCAAACGGATGGTCTCTATTCCATACTCGTTCACCTGGAAATTGTCTTGATGATTCAGCTTGACTTTCTGAGTTGGGGTGCTGACTACTTTGATTATTTTCACTAACTCCCCCTGAGTTAGTGCCAGCTCCTACAGAACTAGAGTCAACTCGGCTTGAGCCTTGAACAGTAGTCCTTGAGCTGCTATTTACTCCCCCTGAGTTGTTACCGATTCGTACTGAAGAAGTCTCTCCTGATCTTGTAGAATTAGCTTGTTCACTAGACTCAGGTTCTTCATGTACGCTTGGAACATTTAATGGAACAACCAACTCAGGTTCATCTTCAAGATCTTCTAAGTCCAGATTCTGAAATTTTAGGGACTCAGATTCACTAGAATCTCTTGAAATTGATGAGAGTTTGGTATCGTCGAATCTGACGTTGTAACTTTCAGTCACTTTTTGATCATTCACCAAGAACACTCTATAAGCTGCCACCACGTCTGTAGAGTAACCAACAAAGATTCCTTCACGAGCTTTTGCTGCAAACTTGCCTAGATTTTCATCATCTATAAGCACATAGCATTTTGCTCCGAAGACATGAAAGTATTTGATTGTTGGTCTTCTGTTGTTCATTAGCTCACATGGTGTCTTTTCTTTATCTTTTATGATCAAGGTTCTATTTTGAGTGTAACAAGCGGTACTCACTGCTTCGGCCCAGAAATACAAAGGAAGTTTTGAATCATACAACAAAGTTCTTGCTGCTTCAACCAAAGTTCTATTCTTCCTTTCAACTACTCCATTTTGCTGTGGAGTTCTCGGGGCTGAATACTGACGACGTATTCCTTTAGATACACAGAAGTCATTCAGCACTGCGTTTTTGAATTCAGTGCCATTGTCTGATCTAATCGTCTTCACAGTAAGTGTTGAAACATTCTCAATTTGAGTGATGTGATCAATGATTAAGAAAGATACTTCGTCTTTCGTCATTGCGAACAATACCCATGTATACTTGGAGAAGTCATCCACGATTACTAAAGCATATCTTTTCCTAGACAAAGATAGGACATTCACTGGGCCAAACAAATCCATATGAAGAAGTTGCAGAGGCTCAGTAATACTAGAAATTTCTTTGCTTTTATGCGATGCTCGCTTCGACTTTCCCATTTCACAAGCTTCACAGAGTCCTTTCGGAGCGAACTCCATTTGAGGTAGATCTCTCACCAATTCTCGCCTCGCGAGAGCATTCATCGTTTTGAAGTTTAAGTGAGATAGCTTTTTGTGCCATAACCAGCTTTCATCATCCGAGGCTTTGCTGTAGAAGCAGGTGACCTCATCCTGATTTGCTGAATCCATATCTGCAACAAAAAGATCTGCCTTTCGAACTCCTCTCAAAGCTAGTGAGCCTTCCTTGATGTGAGTGATTGAGACACCTTTCTTGTTGAAGACAATTTCGTAACCTTTGTCACAGAATTGACTTATACTCAACAGATTGTGCTTTAGTCCCTCAACATAGGAAATATCTTCAATGATGACATTGCCAGTTTTCAGTTTGCCATATCCCTTAGTCACACCTATGCTGTCATCTCCAAAGGTAACATAAGGGCCAGCCTTCATAACCAACTCTGTAAGCAGGGACTTGTTTCCAGTCATATGCCTCGATGCTCCACTGTCTAGCACCCATATGACTTTATTTCTATTCTGCTTAATGCCCTGCAATGACAGATTGGTTAGACATTCTTCGGAACCCAACTTTGATTGGGCCCGGCTTTTCGATAAGATCGAGAATCAACAGATTTAACAACAGGAGATGCACTTTTCTTCACATTACTAGAGCTTTCGACTATCTCCTTTCCTTTCTCAGACTTGACAGATTTGTCAGTCTTAGGAGAAGGTTTGTCACTCCTAACTTTAGGAGGACTGACAGTCTTGGCTCTACCATACTTTTTCTTGATATTTGAACTAGCAACAGTATTTGAGCATGACTGGCTAGATGCATTCATTAAATGCACAAAAGTTTGCATGATATTAAAAGTGCATGGCATACAGTTAGGTTGACCACACTGTGCATGATTGTGATGCAGATTATTCATTGTATGTGTGGTAGGCATGGCATGTGCAGCAGGAACATTCATGTTAGCTTTGCATGCATAAGAAAGATGTTCAGTAGATTTACAATGATAACATGCTTTCTTTATTCGTTCAGCCTTAACCTCTTTTATGCCTTTTTCTTTCTTTCCTTGTTGTTTAACAGCCTTAGCTCCTAATCCTAGTCTAGATTCATCTCTAGGGAAATTGATTTTAACTTGTTTGATAGGAGTTACAGGTTGTTCTTTCTGGCGATCTTCCATCTCAATCTCATATCTAGCTATCAATTCAGTCTCTTCTTCTTCTATTCTAGGAACAAGATGTTTGTAGATAAGTTTGACAGCCGATTTAAGAATACTAGGTGTTTCCTTTTTAAGGTCACTGGAACTAGGGTCAATAGGTCTCTTTCCTTCTTTCTTAGGAAGATCAGAATAATCAAGTCCTATACCTACTCCAGTTATTTTCTTAAATGTGTCATTATCTACATACACTTTACTAGCCGCTAGTTTGTAAGCTTCGCATTTAGTTTCTAACTCAGCTAGATTGTTCCTAAGACATGCTTCTACTTCTTCCTTAAGGACGAGCTTGTGTTCCAGAGATTTAATAAAGTCTCTTAGAGAAGTATCTACAGTGCAAGCAGCCTCTAACTCTTCCACTTTTGCCTCAAGCATTCTACATTTGGCAACAAGTGTTTTCTGTTCCTTTTGAGAAGAGTCTAGGCTTTTGCACAACATATAGATCTCTTCACTAAGAGCCCCGTTCTGTTCTTTATAATCATCAATAGACATTTCTACTTTAAGAGTCAGAACTGGTACCTCTGGTTCCTCTGATGTCTCAGCCATGAGGGCAAAGTTTGCTACATGAGTAACATCTTCCTCATCTGAATTATCCCAAGCTCTTCCTTCTGTAACCAATAAAGCTCGTTTTCCATGTCTTTCCTTCAACAGTGCTTCATAGTTGCTTTTGAGAGCTTCAAATGTCTCTTTTGGATAAGTCTGTTTAGGCTTTTTGCAGTCCGAGGCAAAGTGTCCAGCTTCACCACAATTATAGCATTTGAACTTCATTTTGAAATCCAAAGGAGATTTGTAGCTGGTATTCTTGCCTTTTCCTTTGTAGCCTGACGAACTACCACCACCCTTAGCAGCCCGATAATAAGATGAAGATTTTCTCTGTGGTCCGTTGCTCTTTCTAAATCTCATGTTGCTGAACTTCCTTGCCATGTATGCCACGACACTATCGTCCATGTTGTCCAGCTCTTCTTGGGTGTAGTAGTCATCATCACTGTCAGATGCGCACTCGTCATCATTATCAACTTGATGTGGTGCAAGTGATGATTTAGGCTTTGCTGCAACCATTGCCTTCTTAGACTCTTCCTCATCAGCAACTAATCCTGATGCACTTTCTTTTCCCTTTGAATCATTGTCCCATGCTTGATCTTGAAGAGTTTCCAACTCATAGGTCTTTAATATTCCATAATATTCTTCCAGAGAAGTTGTATGCAAATCTCTGGTTTCTCTTATTGCGTAGACCCTATGTTCAATGCTTTTTGGCTGGTTCCTCAGATATCTCGTATTAGTCTCAACCATGGGGAGAGTTACACCTCTCAGATTCAAATCCAATACCAACTGACTGAATCGTAGGTAGACATCTGTTATGCCTTCTCTTTTCCTTATTCTAAAGGTGTCATACTCCATCTTGAGTATGAGTGTTTTGTTGCTTCTGACCTCTGCAGATCCTTCCATGACAACTTCTATCTTGTCCCAAATCTTCTTCGCTGTAGTCAGACCTTTGACTATGTTGAACATTTCATGATCAAGAGATTCCATCAAGGTTTGTCGAACGGCAGTATCACAAGCTATTTGTTCCTTATCAGCATCCGAAAACTCCGAGACCTTTTTAGGCTCAGACCGAGGTGGTATAACCACTCCTCCTTCCGTATGTGAAGGAATAACTACCATTGGGACAAATTTACCCTTGTCAAGGACTTCCAGATATTCAGGGTTAACAGTCTCTAGATATAGTCTCATTCTGAAAACCCATTCTTCATAGTGATCTTTGTTGAACATTGGGATCTTGAATGCATTTTTAGGAGCCATCTCAATTCTGGTCACTAAAAGTTTCTAAGTACCCAAGACTAGGCTATGTAGAATATTTATGTAGAACTTTTGCCTAAGTCGAAATTTCTCTAAGTAGAAATTTTGCTCAAGTCGAAATCACCAATTAGAAATTGTCCAAGTCGAAATTCTATGTAGAAATTCTCAAGTAGAAATTCTATGTAGAAATTTTTGCCTTAGAATAATTTTTCTGCAGATTACTTTAATATTGAATAAACAATATTATCTCTTTAACACCTTTTGACTTTGAATGCTTTACTCACCTAACCCACCTAACCCACATGCTAGGTACTGAGTATGTCTTGTTTTACTTTCGGCCGTGAATAATGCAAATCACAAAGTCCAAAAACACCTTTTTATTCTTTTACTATTTATCTGTTTGAAAAGGAGATCAAAAAGTTGTTGGGTTGTCTTCTTTGATAAGAACAGATGATGAACACTCAAGAACACCAAATATGAAAGTACCCAGATTAATTCACAAAAATTAATTAAAATACATCCAAGCTAAATAATCACACCTGGAGTATTTAAATAATTTTTCAGATGAGTTTTCAATACAAATGATTTAAAGCACACTTTTCAAGAAAATGAAAAGTAGATCTAGAAAATGAAAACTCACGATTCTTCTACTCAACACAAGGATCTATGTTTTGTATGTTAAACATATAGCTCTGATACCAATTGTTAGGTCCAAATGTGTTGTAGAGGGGGGTGAATACAACTTTTCGAATATGAGAAGCAATAAATACGATGCAATAAATGAACACACAGATTCAAGGAATATATTTCTTATATATAACTTGAAATGGTTGCTACAACATTCATTACAAAGTATGACAGAAGTTCAGAGAGAAGTGAATGATACTAAGCTCTGTGAATGCACTCTCTCTCTTTTTCTTGTGTTTCTCTCAACTATTGCTCTCTAACTAAAACATTACACAAGTACTTCTATTTATACTACATGTAATCTATGTCCTGTAGTCTTCAAAGACTAAGATGTACGTGGCCCAATGATGTCCACATAAATCTTGCCTTATCTTGAAAGCTTGGAAATCTGCCAATCAGAAGATGCCATGTGTCATGTTGAAGCTGCACTCTAAGTAGAACTTCTACTTGAGAATTTCTACTTAGCCATCTCGAAGTTCTAAGTAGAACTTCTACTTAGAAACTTCTACTTGGCCATCTAGAATATTTAGTACTTAGAAAATATTCTGGTCTTCAACTTGAAACTTCAATGCACATCTTGAACTTGTGATATCTTCATGTCTTCTTTATTCTTCACCAAGCTCTTGAATATGGATCTTTATTACTGACATAAACTTGCTATCAATGTCCTGACACTTGATGCAACGGTCTGGTTCATAAGTGACTAGTCTTGATAGGGTTTTTTGCTTCTTGAATAAATTACCATATCCAATTAGAAATGTGGCTTTCCAATATTTGCTTTCCTTCTTGTTCACTTGAAATCAATTGGTCTTATTGATACTGATAGTTATGATCTTGATTCTTGGCTTTCCAAATCACTGAGGCATGAACAACTTTGACTTGAACTTCTCTCAATGATTTCTTCTTGGATTGATCATAGTTAACATGTTAAGTTGTATCAATTACCTTGTCTTCATTTAGTGTTGATTGCTTGTGACTTCTTGTTCTTGATTGTCTTCTGGTTAAGTATCTTTTCCTTTAGTTTGAGTTACATTAGTTATAGTGTTACAAGTTTACACACTCTGCCTTTCAATAAATAAGTACAAAGATACTTAAAATTAAACCAAAGTTCCTACCAAAAAATATTAAGCTAAAAGTATTAGTAAGCAAGAATTGAATGCAAAATTAGTTTACTCCACTATTAAAGAACCTAAACCAAAACACATTAATCTGGTAGCAAGACTACCTTACATACCAAAATATAGATTTCCCCATAACATTTTTGGACACATTACCAAAAACTTAGATGCCGCATTTTGTTTGTACCATTTAATTTTTTTCCAAAATTGCCCATTTAGCATAACACCTTCCAGACATGAGATTATCTATTCTATTATGACCTCCATGCTCCAAGATTTCTAAGCCATTCAAACCATCCAACGGAGCTTCCAATTCCTCCTGGCTTAATTCTATTGCAAGCCCACCCCTTAAAATATAACATCGCTTCTTCCCTTTAAAATAACCACAATTTACATGATTTTAACCAACCTTAGCATACACTACGGTCCACCCACGTGCTCAAGATCATCACTTGTAGACGACTACTTTCATATGCTCTTGAATCTGTGACTGGAAGTTCAAAAACTTCATGGCATACATCTTATTCATTATGCTCAAAAACCACAATTTACATGATTTTAACCAACCTTAGCATACACTACGGTCCACCCACGTGCTCAAGATCATCACTTGTAGACGACTACTTTCATATGCTCTTGAATCTGTGACTGGAAGTTCAAAAACTTCATGGCATACATCTTATTCATTAGTGTCAGGTGTTTCCATGTTAATAGTGGGCCCGATATTACTACCTGGTTTATAATGGGGAAGTGAATATTTAATTGTATATTATTAAAACTAAGTTGAATTCATAAAAAGACAAAGAAAAGTGGGGGAGAGAATGTATCTTATAAATTTAGTATAAAATATTAGTTAGGAGTGGATAACAATTCTTACAATTGAGAAGAGAGATTACATTTTCTTGAAATACATTTTTTTCTTCTCTCTACTCATGTCTCACTTAAGAGCCATCTCTCCTCATATCTCACTTAAGAGTCAAGATGAAAATGCTCTCGGAGATGTTCTTACTCTCCTAGAGAGATTTAGATATGTGGGATTTAGGATATTTAGGATATGATTCCGACTGGAATATAAATGCAATGAGGCGAGAGTCGAGACATTATCCTGAATTTGTCCATATGTGCGACTGTGTATAAAGTTTTGTCTCTTTAACGTTATATACTCCCCTAATTTTTATTAACAAAACTATATATTATCAGTGTTAAAAATATCAAAAAATGCTAAAATTTCTAAGAAAAAAAGAAATTGATATAAATATTACTTTTTTGAAATTAAGTAACGATAAGGATGTAAAAACCTAGCCGTCTCACCGAAAGTTTTGTCTCTCTCTCTGCTTGTCTTTTCCCAAGTGAGTTCCTCCCCTCCGGCGGTGGTTTATCCACCGGCCGGAGGTCATCTTTCTTGCTTTTCATCTCAATATAACCCAATTTAATTGGCGTTTGTGTGTCTCTCCTTTTGGAGTGGTCGTTTGTCTCTCCTTTTGGAGTGTTTTTTATGTCTTTGATTAATTATGTTTGTTTCTGTTTGGTGTTGAATCTGCTTAGAATGATTTTGCTGATTTCTTGGGGGATCTGGATAGTCCGCATCGAAGCTGGGACGGTGACATTTATTGCAAGAGCTCACCACTCACAACCAAAGGTTGTTCATCATATTTTGGGGGTTTTAACTTTTGGCATGCCTATAGCTGGTATCCGGCATGTAGATAGCTGGGGTGTTACTCATCATTTGGGGGTTCCCATATTCGGCATGTCTATAGCTGGTATCCGGCATGTAGATAGCTGGAGTGTCGTTCCTCTAACCTCAGTTTATGCAATCGAGGCTTCTGAACACTGGGGTATCAATGGTTCTTATGTGATGTGGTCAATTTTGATACCGCTGCTTTCAGGGATGTTGGCGCAGTTTGGATCGCCTAGGAGGTCTTTGAATTCGTTTTTAGTTTCAAGAACTTTTAAGTTCAATGTGTTAAATGATCAGGAAACAATTTATTTGTATTTCAACCTGGTTGTATCGACATTCGGGGGTTTGTCCCGCTGTTTTATTTTGAGTTGATTTTATCCAGTAATATAATTCTATGCATTTCGTCAAAAAAAAAAGTAACGATAAAGATGTACATTTAATATATGAGTCCCAATTATTATTTTTATTTTAGCAACTTATTTTCAAATTAATAATTAATGATTTTTGCAAGAGATAGAATCTTTTAATATGTGTATCATCTTTTAAAATGACTATTTATTAAATAGTAAAGAAAATCTACCTAACACTGTAGAATAATTCTCTACCTATGCGGTTTAAAATTATGCATCAATTTTTTTGTAAATTTAATCGTACCGATGAAAATTTTATACAAAAATAAGTAGGTGTGCAAAATTTTATAAATTTTATCCTTTAAAAATACATTTAATTTAGCATAGTATTATATATATGGTTTACAATATGAATGTAACGGCTCAGATTTTATATTATTTTTTGATTAAAATTTGAATCATATACAAAATCAATTTCTATGTATGTAATATGTACCCACTAATTTTTGCGTAATCTTTTAACCTGTACGGTTGGATTTTCGTAAAAAATATTGAAAATATGAATTCGAAGCCACATAGATAGAAAATTTTTCTATTGCGTCAAGTAAATTCTTTTTGGTAAATTCTTTTTACCCTTTAAATCATGGTCGAATTTTGTCCGGGAGAACAATTAAATAAAAAATATAAGAACAAAATATTCTCTAATACAAATTTTAGGATTTGTTGGGTCAATCCTGTCACAACTCACAAGATTAAAAACCAAACCAAACCAAATATACCCAGTATATCCCGCTCAGAGCAGGGTCTGGGGAGGGTAGGTTGTACGCAGACCATGCCCCCACTTTTTAGGGTAGGGAGGCTGTTTCCGTGAAGACCCTCGGCTATGTGCACGACATATACGGTGAGTGATATATACAAAGGAATCTAAAAGATATGCAACAAAGTTCACAACAATACCTGAGCCCATGGCTTTCTCCACACGGGACTTACCTACCATGCCCCTAGATACCACCAAGCGAGGCTCCCTGCACCTGCACAACCGGGAAACATATGATAATAAAAATGAAAATGTAAAAAGATAGCGGAAAAAGCCGAACTCCTATGATAAGGCCATCCGAGACAACCCAACTCTGAGGTTCTCCACTACAGAGCCGTCCCCTAGAAGAGAGTCCACCACTCTGATCTGCCGCCTCCACGAACACCTGTCAGCGGTCATGGTCTCACTTAGGTTCATAGCCTTCAAATCCAACCTAAGCTGCTCTTCCCATGACCTCCTCGGTCTGCCTCTCCTCATCACCCCAACAACCGAAAGACTCTCGACCCTTCTCACTGGGGCTTCCGGCTGCCTCCTACGGACGTGGACGAACCATCTCAACCTCCATTCCCTAACTTTCGCAGAAAGTGGCGCCACTTCGAGCTCGGTCCTAAACACCCTATTAGGGATTCTATCTAGCATCGTGCAGCCACACGACCACCGCAACATCCTCATTTCAGCTGCTTCCAACTTGCTTTCGTGGGTCTTCTTCGCTGCCCAGCATTCAGAACCATATAACAACGCAGGCCGGATTGCCGCTCTATAGAATCTCCCTTTCAACTTTAAAGGAACCTTCTTATCGCACATCACCCCTGACGCTGCCCTCCACCTTAGCCACCCAGCATTGATACGATGCTTGACATCGTCTTCAAACTCACCTTCCTTCTGGATGATCGACCCCAGATACTTGAACTTATCCGTACGTGGGACGATCTGATCTTCGATCTTAACCTCCACCCCTTCTTCGATGGCCTCGCCACTGAAGTTGCACCAGAGATACTCGGTTTTAGTTCTACAAGATTGCTGGGTCCAAATTGCTCACACTTGTATCTAGGGGTGAGCAAAAAACCGAAATGAAACCGAAACCGAACCGAAACCGACCAAAACCGAACCGAAAAAACCGAAACCGAAGCCGAACCGGCGGTTGCGGTTTTTGATTTTTAAAAACCGAAATTTTCGGTTTCGGTTCCGGTTTTAGGTTAAAACCGAACCGACTAAAACCGAACCGAACCGATTATTAAAATAAATATATAATTTATATAAATTTATAAAACTTTCTGGTGACTGCTCCGGCTGGTAATTCTCATTTTCGTAAACTATATATATAGGTTTCTACTATCATGTAAATTGTATTAAAACTAAGATTATATTGCAATCAATTTACATATTACATGAGAAAGTTCTAATTTGCTTTTGTATTAGCAACCGAGAGTACATTTTGTCATTTACTCATATACATTGTACATTATCACACATGCATGTATAAATTTTGTTAAAATATATTGTGAGCCATGTATAACTTATTAGCTTACTAATGTCATATGATACTGTCATATAACATTACCACTAACATATACATACAGTGTATTCATTCAAAAACTCAGTTACTTTGTTTAAAAATCGAGAACGTTGTAATTTATAAATTTAAAGTCTTGTAATATATTTATGATTTTTTTCGTTCGGTTTTATAACCGAAACCGAACCGTTAAAAACCGAACCGAGCTTTTTAAAACCGAAACCGAAACCGACGGTTCGGTTGCGGTTTTCAATTTTAAAAACCGAAGGCATGCGGTTTCGGGTTCAGTTTCGGGGCAAAACCGAACCGAACCGAACCGTGCTCTCCCCTACTTGTATGTGTTAGAATGTCATACAAACTGCATCTGGGCTGGGCCACTTGTATCTGTTAGAATGTCATACAAACTGCATCTGGTCTGGGCCTCTTTCACTCGAAGCCAGATCTCAGGCAAAAAGGCCAAGGCCCAAAACAATTAATTATGATGTTGAACACAGCCCAGGCACTGAAATCCACAATTCTGCAAATTGTTTTTAAGCGCGACTCAACCGTATATATAGATAGTTTCATTTCCCCAACTGATCGATCGTTACAACTTATTACTACCAGATTTCGATTTAAAATTTCACGAGATTTTTCAGATCTCTTGCTCCTTTTTTTTTTTTTTTTTCTTTCTTTCTAGCAGAATCACTTCAATTCAGCTGCGATTTTAAATTATATAAATTCTAATTACTCTGCATAAATTGAATTTGAGAGAAGCGAATTGAAGAAGAAATGCAGAGTAGGGGATCGAGTAACCGCCTCTCCGGTATGGTTTTCCGATCCCGTATCTCTACTCTCTTGCTCTCTATGTTCGCCACCTTCGCTTCTTTATACGTCGCTGGCCGGTTCTCTCTCTCTCTCTCTCTCTCTCTCTCTCTCTCTCTCTCTCTCTCTCTCTCTCTCTCTCTCTCTCTCTCTCTCTCTCTCTCTCTCTCTCTCTCTCTCTCTCATTTATATATTTGTGTATATTTATTCACTGAACACGAAATGTTGAAATTCATACACAGTCATACACTAGGGTTTTGCCTATGTTTCATTTTGTTTAGGTAATTAGGAACTGTTAATTAAGTTACCAAATTTTAGTCTAGTGGAGCTGTTTGTTGATCCCTTGCTTTTTAATTCCGATGTTGTCATTTAAATATGTATATGTGTTATATTGATAAGGAACGGTGGGAATTAAGCTATTTAAGTTTGTAGAGCGAAAGGGAATGGTGTGTAGAATTGATAAGTATTGTTTCAAGTTGCGGTTTGGTTTTAGATATTAGTGTTACGACTGATGTATGTTGGCTAGGCACTAACTTCCAACTTTGTCTTCTTTGGCTATATATAGGTTGTGGCAGGATGCAGAAAACAGGGTATACTTGGCCAAAGAGCTCGACAGAATAACTGGTCAGGTATCTGATCGTAAAGGCAAATAAATACACCTTAGAATATTCCTAGATAATAGTACATGTTTCAAGTACATCTTAGAATATTCCTAGATAAGAATACATGTTTTATTAAATTATTATTACGTTCTTGTATTTAAAATGAATTATGGCAAGAATTAGGAATAAGAGTTTGTAAAATAAAAGATAAAGGATATGTCAGGGTGTTTTAAGAACAAATATCCCTAGGCTATGACTGTCGTCATGGACTATAATCACTTCACTGTTTATAATTTAAACTCACAATTTCACATTTAATTCTTTGAAATAAACTTAGGAACAAGTTTTGGTCACATTCTAGTTCATTTTAGGAGATAATGTAACTTATGGAAAATAGGTATCATAATCCTGTGGAAATGAACTAAAAATTTAGTCCATGAATTATAGTCCTTAGATAGTTAGAGTAAATAACCAAAGTAGGCTGAGGAGTATAATGTCTTGAAACATTCGGCTTCCTAACTGGGGAAAATTATCCCCTTAATAAGCTTATAGTTTGAGGATTATAATCCCGCGGATTACCACCCATGAAAAGATAGACGAGTTATCACCTTAGTGGTTTAGTTCAGTAAACGTTCTTTTTATGTAATGATAACAAAATTGAAGTAGAAAAAAATTTAACATATGTTGGATTAAGGCAACTACGTATACCTAAAATATTTCCAACTATTTTTGATACTTCTAAATCTCTACAATTGCCAACAATCAAATCTTTCCTTCTAAATACAAAAAAATTGTGATAATAAATAAATGTAATAAAGTGCTTCTCTTGTTTTTTGCATTTCTCTTGATTATTGGTGGTTATCTAATAATTAAGGTGCAAGTTTTTGAAAAAAATCTGGAATTTTAAAGTAGACGAATTTGCACTTTGCATCCCTTTGGTTTTAGCTTGTTGTACATCGCAATCTATAGTTTGTATATATCCACTTTGAATCCCTCATCTTTCTGACTTGTTACATTATCCATCCTATTAAAAAATTCCGTTAATTTTGACCATTAAGTATTAACATTAGTCAACAAAGGGTTTCTTCTCTTCGGTCATTAATTAGAATATTTATTTTTTAAAAAAATAAAACAAAATGAGAATGCACATTCATTGTGTTTTTTCTTACAGAAAGAAGTATTTTGTTTTCAAATGGAGTTGAATATAATTCTAACAAACCAAAAATAATATTCTAATAAAAAATTTAATAGTGAATTTAATGCATTCTTTTAAAAGTTTAATAATCTTAGTTGTGTATTATTAAATTTAATGTTTTTAAATATTAAAAATTTATTAATGTTCTATTCAAAAACATTATTAGTGTTTTAATTTTACATATATAGTATGATAAACAAAATATGGATTCTGGGTTTTCTTTTTAAATATTTATTTTAGTTAATGATTATGCCTGTGACACTTAAGATCTGATGAAAACTAGCTTAATGGGTGGAATATGTGACGGGTTCAGAGGTTATGGACTGTAAAGCGTGATTGGCAAACCATGAAACCCAAACTGCATTTCTCCAAAATCATAGGGATGCAAAGTGTAAATTCGTCTTAAAACTAAGATGTCATTAAGAAATAATGAATACTAGAATCAAGGTTTTAATTAAAAGTATGCCAACTTATTGTTCTTTCTCATTTTTACACCACTTCATTTTTTTCCTTCACTAGCCATGTTAAATAAGACTTATGTATGTAATTAATTAATCGGCTTAAATAGTCTTCTCAGCATGGTAAGCTATCAGACCAGTTTCATAAAAGTTATGGATATATTTGGTCAGTACCTCTCCATAGGAAATCCCTGGCCATGATGAACGAGAACGACATATTTGGTCTTCAGTTGCAGGAGAGTGTCCATCTCACATATGTATCCGTTTGAGCTAGTGTATAGGTTTTCTTTTGTCTTTGGCTCATACCAGGACTGGGCATATAGAAATGATGTGTTGTTATTCCACATTGCACTTGACATATGATATTTAGCTTTGGCAGATCACATATTATTAATTTTGGTGGAACTGATTTACATAATAATTTCTATTTTCAGGGGCAGTCTGCAATATCAGTGGATGATACATTAAAAATTATAGCATGCAGGTAATATAATTATCAATTGTTTTTTGTCTATTGTTTATCATATATTGGGTCCTTGAAGTTATTTTTTCAGATTGACCAAGGATATTGTGATTGTTAGGGAACAACAGAAGAAATTATCGGCCCTTGAGATGGAATTGGCTGCAGCAAGACAAGAGGGTTTTGTATCGAAGCATTTACCAGATACAAAAAAGCCTCCCAGAAAACAGCCAGTAGTTGTAATAGGGGTACTCACAAGCTTTGGTCGCAAGAACAATCGAGATGCAATACGTAAGGCATGGATGTCAACTGGTACAGTACTTCCTCCCTTTACGGCCTCGATTATCTGTTGCTTTCAAAGGAACATCATTGTTATGTCAGCTGGTGCATAGATAATGCTTCTTTGCTTGAAGTAATGGGTATGGGTACGAGCATGAAAGGATTTAAGCGTGTATATATACATACATATATACATATATATATATATATATATGTGGATAAATATGTATAACAGAGAATGATGAGAGCAACGTTTGCATGTATCCAACAGTAGGTGAAATGAGTATATAGTTATTTAAGGAAATTATCTTTTGTTATGTATAAGCCTAAATATAGCTTATTATTCAACTTAGCTGTATTAACTATTAATGTGATGCGGTTTTGAGGGAAGTGTAGCAGAAGTTATTAAATTTATGTAGTTAGTACAGACCATTCGACTCTCTATTTCACCTCAAGTATCAGTGTCGCGACACTGGCACGGACACTCAACACCTCATTTTTGCCAAAAATTTGCAAACATTTTAAAATATTGACGAGTTTGACACTTGGACACACATCTATGTTGAACAGTTCCAACCAAGTCTAGGTAAAATAGTGTATTGATTAGACATTCTTATTGAGTTACCCTTTTACTTCCCTTAAGGCAGAAAATTTGTCTTGAATGTGGGTATATTTGAACAATTATGGTTACTTAAAGTAAGTTTATACTTTATACCCTGGGGACAAGACTCCATACCAATAGGGAATGTCCCGATGTACAGAGTCTTATCCTTATTTCTCATGAAGTGGTTTTTTTTATGAAATGTTATTGACAAGTCACTAATTAGAGATTCTCTTTTATTTTGATAATAATAACTCACTAATCGATTTTCCTTCATAAAATGTTAGTGACACAACTTGGAGTGAGTAGTTGCAGTTAGGGCTGGCAATTTTCGACCCGCGACCCGACCCCGACCCGAACCCAACCCGCATGGGTCGGTTTCGGGTTTATATTTTTCGGGTTCGGGTCGGTTTCGGGTTGACCCTAACTTGACCCGAAAAAATCGGGTTGGGTTCGGGTCGGGTTCGGGTTACCCGAAACTGACCCGAATATATATATATATATATATATATATATATATATATATTATTTTTAATATATATATATATATTATTTTTAATATATATATATATTATTAATATATATATATTTTTAATTAATATATATATATTATTTTTAATATATATATTATTTTTAATAAATATTATTATTATATATATATATTATTTTTAAAATTTTCAAAAATTAAATTTCGGGTCGGGTTACCCGAAACTGACCCGAAACCCATTCGTGTCGGGTTCGGGTTGAGTACCTGTACCCATTAAATTTTCGGGTCGGGTTCGGGTTGGGTCAAAAATACGACCCGAGTCTGCTGACCCGACCCGAAACCCGAAATTGCCAGCCCTAGTTGCAGTGAAGACCAATCTCCTACTTTTAGCAGATTTTGTCTAGTCTCCTTTCAGCCGAAAAAATAGTTATTGGTTTCTCCAACTATATGAGGCAGCTTAACGAGTTATCGGATCTAGAATGTAGTTGCTTATACAAATCCTTTTAGAGCAGTAACCCAGATTATTGTCCTTGCAGGTGCAGCTTTAACAAAGATGGAAGAGGAAAAGGGGATCATTCCACGATTTGTCATCGGGAGAAGGTCTGTGAATTTCTTTGGTACTTTCAAGTTTCAGTTAAGTTGCCTAGTCAGCATGAGTTTTAGCCTTGGCTTAAATTATTTTAAATTATAAATTTGCAGTCCTAATCGTGGCGACAATATGGATCAGGCAATTGACAGCGAAAATAGGCAGACCGGTGACTTCATTATACTTGTATGTAACGCCTCTTGAAATTATATATGATGTCAATCTCTATGATTTGGTACTCATTGTTGAACAATCGATACTAAAATTTAATTAAGGTGCAATCTGCTTGGTACTTTAAATTGGTGCACGTTAATGATGCAGGATCTTCATATTCAGCACTTAGAACTTTAAACCGAACAATTCAGAAAATAAGTAATGGAGCAAAAGAGAGAATGATGAAAATATGAAAGAAAGGGAGTATAAGCGAGGCCTCACACCTAGATTGCTTAACTTATTCAAATCTGTCTCAAACTGTATCTGATTACAAATATTTATAGGTCTTATGGTAAGCTTCTAGCTAGATAACATTGAGGACTTCTAAGTCAAGGTACCCTTGGATTCCTAAGAAACTTCTAGACTTGTTTACATAAATTTTAGGGCTCTTATTCATGAATATGGGCATTCACTGAACTTGATCATTTTCTGGAAGCTTCTTCTTCTCTCTTGATTATATTTTATCATATCTCTTCGAATTTGTATCAATTAACTCAAACATATTTAATAAGTTAAATGTTTTGTTACGATTAAGTGAAAGAAGCTATCATGATTTGCTTCTGTCTTATCAATAATAGAAACAATGTTATTATACACCATCAGCCTGGTGCATATATATTGATTTAAAATGTTACATCAAACATTTTAATAATATAAATAAGTTCAATTACTTTGCAATAGAAGAACTTTCCATCATTTGCTTGTTTTCTGTAATTTACAGAAGCAATGTTAGTAGACTCCGTAATTAAAGCAAGTTTTTAATTTCTTTTGACAGGAAGACCATGTAGAGGCTCTTGAGGAACTGCCGAAGAAAACAAAAAGTTTCTTTGCTCTTGCTGCAGAAAAGTGGGAAGCTGATTTTTATGCAAAAGTCAATGACAATGTTTATGTAAATATTGGTGGGTGTAGTTATACTTTGTGGTTTTACCTTATTTATTATGTTAAAATCTTTTTTAAAGCATTTAATTTAGCTTTCAGTTTTGTTGTTCACTTTACCTTCTAACGCTGGTGCAGTTCAAGAGAAGTCAAAAATATTTACGGATCCTTATTTACGAAAATAGAGAATTTGTAAATACTAAAATGGTCAAATTTTAATCTAGAAGGGGTCGTAGCTTACTTTGTAACTTACTTGTCATCTCGTGGTTCCAAGATCATATAATTTAGTAAAACTCATTAAAAAGTTTTATCTGTCATTTTATTCGTTTCAGATGTCTTGGCCAATGTACTTGCCACACATGCGGATAAGCCTCGTGTATATATCGGTTGTATGAAATCTGGCGAAGTTTTCTCAGAACAGTAAGTTTACCAATATATTAACATGTTGAATTTGAATGTGACTCTTGATTATTGGGTTCTGCATTCAAAACTTAATTTGCTGAAATATTGGCAGGAGCCACAAATGGTATGAACCGGATTGGTGGAAATTTGGGGATGGAAAAACGTATGTGATTCTGCCTTGGTACTCTAAAGTATAATTGCAATTAGTTGGTAGGTTGCATGTCAATTAAGAAATTTAATAAAAAAATCAAATAGTAAAGTGTTATCTTTAATAAGATGACGTGAGGTGAATTACAGTAATGTTAATAATAATTATGTAAATAGTGTAAAATTATATTACTACATAATAGTGTTATTGCCGTGTCTGATATATTTTTAGGCTAGGTTCCAACCAAGTTAATGTTGGAATTAATGTCTATTTTTCTGCAGAACATAATATTTTTTCATAAACTTTATAATATTGTATTTTATTATTAATTATATTTTTCTGAATAATGTTTTTAAACGTTTAGGAAGAATGACAAACTTAACATGTTATGTAGAAAAGCAGATTATTCCTCAAGTATATTATGTAATTTAGAAAACAAGAAGCATTGTGTACTGCAGATGAACACCTTTTTTTATAATTAGAAATATCGTAATAAATGTGAGATGCTGATAAAACAAAATCTAGGGCTGAAATTGATTCTAAGTTCTGATTCTGACTAAAGATCTAATTTGATTTTGACTCTATATATATGATTGGAAATGTGTGATATGTGGATTACGAAGTTGACGACTCACTCTGGTTATTCTCCAACTCATAGTGCTATCTTGGTGTTTTTATCAATTTTATTTCAGTCCCTACATACCATTCTTGGCCCTTTGACAAAGACATATTTGACCAATACATGTCTGTAATGTTTATTGATAGTAATCTGTATTCAATAGGTACTTTCGTCATGCATCTGGTGAGATGTTTCTCATATCTAAGGCATTAGCCAAATTTGTTTCAATCAACAGGTATGTTTAATATATGTTTATGTTGTTAAGTGGGCGGTTTACCCCTAACTACCTGATGAATTGATCACCATCTGTGTTGGCAGATCTATTCTTCGCACTTATGCACATGATGATATTAGCACCGGATCTTGGTTCATTGGTCTTGATGTCAAACACATTGATGAACAGAAGTTTTGCTGCTCATCTTGGTCATCAGGTCTCCTTTCTCTATATCTCACATAAATATACTCACTGTCACACATAATAATAATATGCACATACAGAGAGCTGATATAGGTAATCTTACAGAGGTATCATTGTGTCTTTGGGAACATAATTCTCCCAATAGAGTACATAAAGGGCTTGAAGTTCATTTACCCTGTTTGAATCTTTCCCAAGGATTTGACATGATTGTATATGTTGTTTGTCTTTCAGGAGCTATCTGTGCAGGCGTATGATTAGATTTGTTTAAACTATATAGATACCAACCCATTGGACGGCTTCTAGATAGGGATTTCGGAATTGTACCAACTTCTGCTGCCACAGATAGCTGGGAACTAAGCAAGAGCTAATTTTTTTATTAAATTTAAGATGATTATATACGCCTCTCAGAATATAGAATTGAATCAGGATGTTTTTTAAAGAAAAGGAAATTGAGATGTTTTGAATCGTGGTTAAATTCTTCTTAATTTTTGGACACTAGCTCGCGAGTACTGTCCCTGTCGTTCACATGCATCTATACTACTGGTTTCATCCAGCTACATGTTATCTGGTTGTAATTATTATTTTAATGTTTTAGTGTACTGGAAAAACCAGAAAGTAAACCAAAGTGTGTTTTATGTATTCATCTATGAGCAAAAAGCATTAGGAACCCTTGTCAATTAGGTACCAAGGGATACAATCATACAGTAGGCTTGGCAGGATCCACAAATTATCATTAGAAATGGTTTTAACAATTCTTTTGAAAACGATAACGAGATCGAGGTGGCAAAACAACCGAATTTGGGTGTCAGGCCTGAATCTTATGATTTTTTTTTTGATAAAATCGTACTTGCATTAAAATATCTCAAGGTTACAGATGATACAATCTCGAGCGGAAACATTCCACTCCGAAAGACCTGACATAGAATATGTCGCCCTCGCTAAGCAATGAGCTACAATATTCGCAGACCTAAGTGTGTAACACACTAACACTTCATCAAAGTGTTTATCCATATTATCCGTACGAGCCTCCAAGATAATATAATCCAGCACCAAAACTCACACAAACGGTGAGAGAAAAACAAACTCACACAAACAAGCGGTGAGACAATAACAAACTCACACAAAGGTGAGACAACAAAAAACAAATCGATATTACAATCGGAAAATGCTTAGAAACCTTAGATCCGAATTATACATAGATCAACTAAAAAACCGAAATCCGATTTTATTGAATTAAAAAGCAAGCAAAGCGGAGGGACGGCGGAGGGTGGCGGGGCGGCGGAGCGTCGGGGTGGCGGAGGCGGACGGTAGAGGGTGGGCCGGGGTGATATGATTGGGCAGATCTGGAAGAGGGGGAGAGGATGAAGAGGGGTGGATGAAGAAGATGACGGGATGATGAAGGGAGGGGGGTGAAAAGGGAGGGGGAGATGCTAAGGTCGGCCGACTCTCATTGTTAATCTTGAATCTTATGATTTTTATGTTAAATGGTTTGGAGAGATTTAAAGTTGGTGGTTTAAAGAAAAATTTAGCAGGACATGGGCCAGACGTATCAATACCAAAAGCTAAACGAACACAATACAGGACTTTGCTCCAAACGAAAGCTACACCAGCACAGGTGTAGCTTATGGTGAACTCAGGACAGACGGTACTTCTGGATTGTTGTATAGTAGAGAAAGACAAATAGCAAAAAGAGAATGCAACAACATGCAAATTAGCAACTTAAAAGAAAATTTCACAATAAAAAACATTAATAAGACCTTAGTTGAATTCCAGAATTGAAAAAAATGAAAAGCAGAATCATATAAAAACTTCTTCAAAAATCTTTGATTCCTATTATTAATGGCAGCATATACTCAACCTAATTTCATACTATTAGGGCTCTAAAAGTAAAAACACTATCATCTAACCAATGCCTTTCTAACAGTGTCACTACTAGTTCCGCAGCTTAGATAATAAACAGACTAGGAACCATATGTAACCAAAATGCATTCTTAAGAATCAATCTTTTACATATCTGCATGGTCTCATGAAGCGATCCAAAAATCAACAAACGTCGCATCTGATTACCAACCTGTCGAGTTTGGTGTCATACCACAACTTCTCTATGGGATATTTAAGCCTGTTAGTTCTTGGCTTGTCAGCCTTAAACTGCACATTAAATTTAACTGCTCCAAGGTTATTGTTAGGAATCTGTTCGATTCCCGGAAAATGCGAAAGCGATTTGGTAAATATGTGTGCTTAGATCCCATAAATATATGTGATAGTAATGAAGCAACAAACCAACAATACAGTAAAAGAGATAAGAGATTTAACGTGGTTCGGCCCAGCCTACATCCACAAGAGCAACAACTTCAAACTAGATAAAAGAGTTTACAATATCCGTGTATCCGGCCCCTAAATTTTATACACAAATTCAGCCCTATAATACCTATTATGTATATCCCCCAACTCACTGAAATGTTTATCTCAAAACCTCCCCCACTAAGGAACCATCTTCGATGACTATAGTCAGACCCAAGTACCCTAAGGAATAGTTTAGGCACGAGGACCTTCTATGCGGGCTAAACCGGCTCCCTTACTAGATGGACTATCGGACTATCTAGCAGTTATATAGAGAGAGAAGAGAATTATGGTGTGTTTGATAATGAAGGAGGAGAAGGGTATTTATAGGAGTTAGATGTAATAGGTGGGGGTTGGTGAAGGGTTGGTGAAGAATTTGGTGAAGAATAGGCTGCTGCCTAACAGTTATTTGTAATATTTTCTCCCATGGATCTTAGAGTCATATCATCTACATCTGCTGACGATCCCCAGAAGTCTATGGCAAAGTGGAAGGTAGAGTTTTTTGGCCTCATATCAAACTTGTTGAGACTTATCATCCAAAGGGCATCCTTTTTGGTTTCGTGAAAAATTGCAATTCTGCTGTTAGAAAACTCAAACCAAACCAAACCAAACATACCCAGTATATCCCGCTCAGAGCAGGGTCTGGGGAGGGTAGGATGTACGCAGACCATACCCCCACTTTTAGAGCGGGGAGGCTGTTTCCGTGAAGACCCTCGGCTGAGTGCACAACATATATAGAGTGTGGTAAATAGAGCGAAAATGATACGTAGTATCATTTTCATGTTGATGTTCCAATGGGCAGAAATAGGGTTGGAGAGGTTAAAGTGGAAACCGTAATTGTGTCGATATTAATGGTTGGAATCTCGCCGTCTAAGGGTTCTCTTCCTAGTATATTAATTATAATGATAACAATGACAAGCATTCTACCCGTGCTACGCACCGATCGATAAATTGTATTAATAAATTAATATAAATATATTATTTTTATTTTTATGTAGAAAAATATATAATTTTATTGAATGTTAATTAACGTAAGTATAAAATTATTTATCCGTGAATTCATACCAATTGAATTAATATTAATATTATGAACCAATCATCAAAACAATACAACCCCCGTTGAAAAGTTCAAAATTCCTCTTTATTGTTTTTTTAAAATTTAGTTTTCATTTTATTTCTCTCTTTGTTAGAGAATATTTCTACGTATCATGTTAACAAATTTTGCACCCATATTCTGAGAATTCTGTATATTTATTAAATATCGAATCCTTAAAATATTTATAATATTAATTCATTGAAAATATTTGTATGATTAATTTTTCGATTACATATTAAAAATGTGTAGAAACTTAATCCTCACGACTCCAATAAATCATTAGACTGTCTATCAAAAAAAAGTTGCATGTTTCAGCATTATTTGAAAGGATATCTACTATGCAAGATATATGAAACGAACGTAGTTATAACAATAGAAACTTTCATCTAATCTAATTTGCTATGTGATTGTTCAATATCATTTTTACAAATTATATGTCCTTTTATTATTGAATTGATTTACTATAAAAAAAATTTATCAACTAACCAAACAAATTCAATATATTGCGTTATTGGAATAACATATAATTGTTAGATTTTATGCTGATTGCCCTTATCTTATTTGTAAAGACAACTTAAAATGTGCATTTTCAGTTCAGAAGTTTGTATTTTGATTTTTTTATTTTTTTCTTAGTAAAACACGGTATAATAAATTATAGTTATCTTTTATTCTTAAAATAAGACATATGAAAATGAGTATCACCTATCATTTTTAAATTTGACTAACTTGTGAAAATAAGTTAATGTCCATAAAATTGAAATCAAATGTGTAATATATAAACACATAATCACATTATTATATATGTGTCCTTTTAATTCAGATTTTGGGTTAAAGAACATGAAATTCATTTTTCTTTAACAGTGAGTATATTTTTCTTACATATATAAGAAGAAAAAGCTTATGTAGAACTGACAAATCATTTTCTACATTCATGTCATGTACTTTAGGGTCTTGAACGAAAATGACATGATATTAAATCGTGTAACTAAAATTTGAACACAAAATGACATTAAATTACATAAATTTTTTCGTGTACACAAAATGAAATGAGCTACGCGAATAGAAAAAATATAACAATTATATGAAATATTACTATTATCCAAGTTATGTAAATATATAATAATATGTCTTAGAACAACATTGAAATGTTACAAAACAAAACTAAAAGTAGCATGCATGGTTTAAAGTCTCCGAAACAAAATGAAATCCTCCTTTTTTTATTTTTTTCTTATTTCTCGTTAACAAATATCTCTCTTTGCGTAGAATCTTTCTACCAAGTTATTTAGTTTTCTTAGCCATTTTTTATACTTTGTTGATATAAAAAAAATATATTCAACCAACCAAGCAAATTCAATATATGCTTTAGGTTAAGATATGGGACACTATTACTTTAATTCAAGAATATAAAATTCAAAAAGACATCCTTTTATTAAAAACAATATATAATTTTAAGTGTATCAACCTTTTTATTCATCATTATTAATAATTTTTATAACAAAAACCGTAGCTGCTGCTGCTGCTGCTCTCTCTCTCTCCACCTTTCCCAAAAGATGTTAAACTAAAGTTTAGGAGCTGATATCAGTTTTTTAAGTTTTTTTTTTAAAATTTTTATATTGATTTTTCTTTTATTTTTCAATAAAAATATCATTGAGAGTCTAGTACCCCGTTGTCCGTTGGTGAATTTTATCTACCAAAATATTAGATTTTGTACTACCTCCTTGTAAATGATAAGCCCTATTTTCTTTTCTTTGATTTTACTTTGACTTTCACTAAATATCTCTCTTTATTGAGAGCCTAAAATATTCTGTTCGTGGATTTTGTCTACCCATATATATTAGATTTTGTTATATTAGTTCGTTGATTTTGATAGTATAGAATCACAGTTCTGGTCGGTTGTTTGAATACGTTATGACAAATCAGATATACATATTTCTCACATTTATAACAAATTGTTAGATTATCTCGCCGAAAAGACTGTATAATTTAGTGACATAAGCTAGAGATGTACCATAATTGAAAATCTGTTCAATGATTGGATAAAGGAAATTAGTGAATAATTTACTATGTGTTTGTTCAATTTTAATTGTTTTTGTAGATGTTGTATGCCCTTTTATTGATGATTTTTGCAGGTTTGATTATTTTTGTGTATGACATATGTCCTTTTATTGATGAATTAATTATCAATAAATAAATAGTGATTTATAAGAAAATTTGTGCTAAATTTACCAATTTACTGTGGAAATATTCGCTAACAATATTTTCATTGACTCTGTAATATTTTTATTTTTTGATTGATAATTTATACACCAAATAATGTAAAGTACTATTTAAGAGTATATTTAATATTTTGAATAATTCAAATATATTGTCAGGTCAATTTTTTTCCATTAATTATTCATAACTAAAAGATATATAACCATATGTAATATACTGTTATGTGGATTTATAAAAATAATATTTATGGTTAGTAGAAATTTTTTAAAATTAAAACATGTGATATGCGAAGTTCTTAAATCAAGATATTTTATATTTAAATTTAATTTAACCGCGATTAGTAAATTAGAATAAGCATGGTAAATAATAAAAGTTTTGTATATGATTGATTGATTTAAAGTTTAGAAGTAAATTCTGATTGTCTCTAAAATAATTTTAATTTTTTGATTGGTAATTTATTTACCAACCAATAATAATACTTTTATAGCGTATATTTAATAATTAAAATAAATAAATATATGTAGTGTTCGTTTATATGAATTTATTAACTATTTTATTAACAAATTGTGAATAAATATATTTTTGAACCTTTTAAAAATTTGATTTTTTGAAAATATGAATTTTATCCAAGCTATTTAAAATTTGTTCAAATCCGATTTTGTAGTGTTGGCTTATATGCATTTATTAATTAATTTTATTAACAAATTATGAATAAATATATTTTTGAGCTTATAAAAAAATAAAAATTTTGAAGGTATAGATTTTATCCAAGTTATTTAAAATCTGATTTCAAATTCGATTTTTTCAAATTTTGAGTTAAGTTAGATTTTAATTATTTAATATCGATTATAATTGTACAATATATATTATAAAAATCATATGATAATATGATTGTGATTGACTTTATATTAAAAGAGTTGTTGATTAATGAATGATTAATAATATCATGATCGATTTTAAATTAAAATTGTGATTTTCTTGTAAATATTTTTTTATTTAAAAAATATGTATTTATGGATATGTTTAATAAAATCAATATTGTATTTAAATTCGTTTATATGAATTTATTAATTATTTTATTAACAAATTTTGAATAAATATATTTTTGAACCTTCAAAAAATTGAGTTCTTGAAAATATGGATTTTATCCCAATAATTTAAAATTTGTTCAAATCCGATGTTGTAGTGTTGGCTTATATGCATTTATTAATTAATTTTATCAATAAATTATGAATAAATATATTTTTGAGCTTATAAAAAAATCAAATTTTTGAAGGTGTGGATTTTATCCAAGTTATTTAAAATCTGATTTCAAATTCGATTTTTTCAGATTTTGAGTTAAGTTAGATTGTAATTATTTAATATCGATTATAATTGTACAATCAATCAATATATATATATAAAGGAGGATAGCGGGAGTTTAGGTGGCGCTCTAATATCGTCTCAATCGATTTTTCTAATTTTCTAGAATTTTAAACACCAACAAATATAAAAATATTAATTAGCATATTAGAAGTAGAATAGGTGTTCGAATTTATAAAGGAGAAGAGTTCGAATTTATAGGAAAGACATATGATTAGAAGTTCTATTGGAAGTATAATAAGTATTTATAAGGCATACGATTAAAAGTTCTATTGGAAGTAGAATAGGAGTTCGAATTTATAGAGAATAAAAGTTCAATTTTATAGAAAAAATATATAAATAAAAGTTCTACAAAAAATATATAAATAAAAGTTCTACTAGAACTAGAATAGGTGTTTGAATATATAGAGCATACATATAATTAAATATTTTATAGAAAGTACGATCTTCTTAAATTATATATTTTTTATATAAGTTAATTATACATATATTAGGAAAATTTATTCATAAATCCAATACTATTGTCATGAAAAAGTCACCGTATTTAAAAAGAAAAGAATTGATGTGTTTAAGTAATAAAAGAACAATTAGTAAAAGAACAATCTTATGAAGAAATCCTAAATAAATACAGGAGTATCTATAATATAAAGAGAAAATAAGATGTGTTTTCATTTTCTAAAACTCCAAAATTTTAGAAAATCTAGAGAAAGTATAAATTGGAATTCACTCTATTTTTTAGGTTTTGATTTTAAGGAAAAAAATTGTTGTGTAAGATAAGTATCATCAATAATATGTAATGAAGTTAGAATTTCGATCCCAAACGAGAGCGGCTCAAAACGTGTTTAACGGGAAGACGGCTCACTATAAAATATCGTACTAGCTATTAAAATATCATATGATGTTATAAATTTTATTTTATTTTTAGGATTTGATTTTTATGGATAAACATTATCATACAAGTAATATATGTAAAACTTAGGTTTTTGGTCTTAACGAGAGAGCGAATCAATAGTAATAAATGTGTTTAACAAGAAAGCGGTTCATTAGATAAGACCGTATAAAAGATGTTTAAATATATAATTAATACATTAAATAAAATGTTTTATTGGAAGTAGAATACGAGGACGGTGGAGACATCTTATACGATTTTTTAAAACTATACATCTTTTTTCCTAGAAATCTTTTATTTTAACTTTTTTATACAAGTTAATTATACTTGCATTACAAAAATATATCCATAAATGTAATATTATTCCCGTAACAAAAAGTCTTCGTATTTTAATTTTTTTTGATATGTTAACATAACAGAAAGACATTCCCATGCAGAAACTGTAAATAAATACAAGAATATCTATAATATACAAAAAATATAAGATGTGTTTTCATCTTTTAAAACTCCATAAATATTAGAAAGTTTAAAGAATATAAAAATTGGAACTTACTCTCTTTATATAATGAAGTTAGAATTTCGGTTTCAAATAATTGCGGCTCGAAACGTATTTAACAGGAAGACGGCTCGCTAGAAAAGATTGTATTAGCTATTAGAATTTGATACTGAAGTCATAATTTTTTTTTATTTTTACGGTTTGATTTTATAGATAAAAAATATTATATAAGTTGTTAAAAAGTTGGGATTTCGGTTTTAACGAGAGAGCAGCTCAATCGAAAGAATCGTATTTAACAAGAAATTGATTCATTAGAGAAGATTATTTAATTATTAAAATTTAATATTAATATTATAATATAACGTAAATGTTTTGAATTTTTTTAAAAATATTGTAACGCCGCCGCGAAGCGCGGCTTTATCAACTAGTATATATATAAAGGAGGATAGCGGGAGTTTAGGTGACGCTCTAATATCGTCTCAATCGATTTTTCTAATTTTCTAGAATTTTAAACACAAATAAATATAAAATATCAATTATAAAGGAGAAGTTCGAATTTATAGGGAAGACATATGATTAGAAGTTCTATTGGAAGTATAATTAGTATTTATAAGGCATACGATTAAAAGTTCTATTGGAAGTAGAATAGGAGTTCGAATTTATAGTGAATGAGAGTTCGAATTTATAGAAAAAATATATAAATAAAAGTTCTACTAGAACTAGAATAGGTGTTTGAATATATAGAGCAGACATATAATTAAATACTTTATAGAAAGTACGATCTTCTTAAATTATATATTTTTTTATATAAGTTAATTATACTTATATTAGGAAAATTTATTCATAAATCCAATACTATTGTCATGAAAAAAGTCACCGAATTTAAGAAGAAAAGAATTGATGTGTTACCCTAATAAAAGAACATGAGTAAAAGAACAATCTCATGCAGGAATCCTAAATAAATATAGGAGTATCTATAATATAAAGAGAAAATAAGATGTGTTTTTATTTTCTAAAACGCCAAAACTTTTAGAAAATCTAGAGAAAGTATAAATTGGAATTCACTCTATTTTTTAGGTTTTGATTTTAAGGAAAAAAATTGTTGTGTAAGATAAGTAACATCAATAATATGTAATGAAGTTAGAATTTCGATCCCAAACGAGAGCGGCTCGAAACTTGTTTAACGGGAAGACGGCTCACTATAAAAGACTGTACTAGCTATTAAAAGATCATATGTTGTTATAAATTTTATTTTATTTTTAGGATTTGATTTTTATGGATAAATATTATCATACAAGTAATATATGTAAAAGTTAGGTTTTTGGTCATAACGAGAGAGCGAAACAATAGTAATAACTGTGTTTAATAAGAAAGCGGTTCATTAGATAAGACCGTATAAAAGATGTTTAAATATATAATTAATACATAAAATAAATTGTTTTATTGGAAGTAGAATACGAGGGCGGTGGAGACGTCTTATACGATTTTTTAAAACTATACATCTTTTTTCCTAGAAATCCTTTATTTTAACTTTTTTATACAAGTTAATTGTACTTGCATTACAAAAATATACCCATAAATGTAATATTATTCCCGTAACGAAAAGTCTTCGTATTTTAATTTTTTTTGATATGTTAACATAAGAGAAAGACATTTCCATGCGGAAACTGTAAATAAATACAAGAATATCTATAATATACAGAAAATATAAGATGTATTTTCATCTTTTAAAACTCCATAAATATTAGAAAGTTTAAAGAATATAAAATTTTGAATTTACTCTCTTTATATAATGAAGTTAGAATTTCGGTTTCAAATAAGAGCGGCTCGAAACGTATTTAACGGGAAGACGGCTCGTTAGAAAAGATTGTATTAGCTATTAGAATTTGATACTGAAGTCATAATTTTTTTTTATTTTTACGGTTCAATTTTATAGATAAAAAAATATTATATAAGTCTTTATAATATATGTTAAAAAGTTGGGATTTCGGTTTTAACGAGAGAGCGACTCAATCGAAAGAATCGTATTTAACAAGAAATTGATTCATTAGAGAAGATTATTTTGTTATTCCCAGATTACACACTTGTATAATTGTAGAAGGGGGGGGGTTGAATACAATTCTTGATATTTATAAATTTCTGATAAGAACTTCAGAAACTTATGAAGAGATAATTGCAATGTAAGATTTAAACACAAACACATATAAAATCAGGTGGTTAATATGCACCACCTGAAGCTTTTATTTGAAGAAAACTCTGTGATACAAAATGTACACAGCTGCCGTTTTACAACTCTTTGCTTCTAAGAATATTCAAGAAACCCTAAGCAAATATGTCTGTTTTTCTTAACCTACAAAGAGTTGCTACACTTGGTTATATATCCCAAGTTTTACAAGTACTACTGGAATAAGATAATACTAATCTAATTCTAGTTGACTTGCTACTACACTCCAAATACACATGTAGCCGAAAGGTTGTCCTTGTGTTCAGACATGTCTCCTGCACCTTTCTTGTATTCATAGTGTAAATAGAATGTTTCTTTCTTCTGTGTTTCCAAAGTATGGCTGCCATACTGCTTTTTGTATCTACTTTCAACTCATGTGATCTGTCAGTCAAACATGTCCTTATCAACTGCTAATCTCCAGCTAATCATAGGAAACAGTGTCAATGATTATCCGTTGATGATGTATACTGACATCCGTTGATGATGTATAGTGACATCCGTTGATGATGTATAGAGCAGTATCCGTTGATATTGGGACTTGAGCTGTATCCGTTGATAGAGTGGATTTGAGTTGTATCCGTTGATAGAGTTTAGTCTTCATCCGTTGATACACTTTCACTTAGACAGAATTACATAGCATAGCTTATTTACAATTGGCTACCCTATTCTGCCTATCCGTTGATAGTCAACATGACTGTGGATAAAAACACTATCAACTGATAACATAGAGATACTGCAGTGTGCTACAAAACCTCATCCGTTGATGAGCTACCTGTCAACGGATAGAGTTATAAATCCTCATCCGTTGACAGCTACAAAACCTTAAACAATTTGATTGATTGTGAAGTTATCATCAAGTACAACATATTCCTAACAATCTCCCCCAATTTATACTTGATGGCAATAAAGCATAAATTCAGGACCTTGATGATAACAAAACATTCCTAAAGATATATAAAGAACAATGCATAAATTGTATTAAGCTACAATAATTAAAAACTGAAAGTTTGAGAAATTTACAGAGAAGTGCTCCTCTAGACTGAGCAGATTAGGACTGTTTCTTTCCTCTTGTTGGCATCACCCTTGGTTTTCCTTCCTTGGCAGAGTTGGACTCAATCTGTATTTGGAGTTGCCTATAGAAGGCATCTTCTTCATCTACCTTTGGATTTAGCTTCTGTTGTAGCCATCTCAGGTATTGAGAACTAGCCTTTGGTAGTTGGTCTTCTAACCTGAAGAATCTCCTGTTACCATCTTCATCCCTGAACTCCATCATCCAGAAAGGTTGGAGGTGGATTTTCTGTCCATTGTATGGGATCTTCATTTTCCTTGGTAGACTTGATGGTGAGTTCCAATCCCTCCTTATTTGATCTATCCTGTCCAGTATCTCCCCTTTTGCTATCTTGGAGAACCCTGTGTATCTTTTGATTGCAGAGAACACTTTGGTTAAGGTATGATAATTTTCTCCAAGAACCCTTTGTAGTGGCCATGTCCTTTCCATTCCTCCCTTGTATACAAAGACCAATCTTTCAGGCAAGTGTCTATATTTGTCAATTCCTCTTACTTCTGACAATTCATCCAGATAAAGATTCATGTCAGAGTATTCTTCAATATCTGCCTGATAGATAAAATCATCCTTGTTTTCCAAGATTGGCTGCCTGACAATTGCAGGTACCCTACAACTTGAATTGGTTCCTTTGAAGGTTGCTTCCTTGGTTTCCTTTTCTTCTGTGTAGGCTTCTGTTGAGGCTTCAGCAAGAATGAAGGAACCTCAATGGAGTCAAGATTCATTGGTTCCTCTTTAGGTACTATAGGCTCACCATGGAAATTTACATCTGGGTTGAATACTTTTACATCAATAGGTTGTGATGTACCAACTGTCTCTTTGTTTTCAGTTTCTGGAGAGACAGGCCTCCTTGCATGTGATTTTAATCTCTTGGATTTGGGGACTGATTTCCCTTTCTTTTTGAATTTGGGGACTTCCTCAGGTTCCCTCAATTCATCCTCTACCTCATCCAATAACTCTTGAGCCAGCCTTGCTTGCTTCTCATCTGAGTTTTCATATTGATATTCAGTGCTTGGTTGAGATTCTCTTAGCAGCCTTGAAGTCTCTTCTCTCTTGGCTTCAACAAATCTAGGATGGCTGTTGGATATGTTTAGAACTTTTCCATTCCTTATGATTACAGCCATCCATTCTCTTACACAACTGTTAGTCTTTTCCTTGAATTCCTTGATTGCCTTACCCATCAACTTCTCTTCATCATCCTTGGGAAATGGAAAGTCCAGTTGTAACTTGTTCTTCCCATTTGCTTTTGGTGGAGAGAAGGGTCTTGATTAAATGTAGGGTTCAAATTCCCTAACATGAGAAGGCTCAGCATCATAGAATGTAGGAGCCACAATTGCTGGAGTGAGCACCTTCAGAATTGTTGTAGATATTGTTGGAGCTGAGGTTTGGCTAGAGAACAGAGTTGATGCAATAGATTGATTGATCAATCTTTCTGTCCTCATTATCCTTTCATAGTTTTCCTCTTTCATCTTTTAGAGAGCTTCAATTTTGGCTAGCTTTTCCTCTTCTGTCAAGTTTGAGAGATCAAACTCTTCAGATAGAGCTACTTGTTCAGGTTTGGATTTTCTGGGGGAAGCTGTGACAATGAATTCTTGTGGATTGACCACTATGGTAGGCTGCTGCTCCCCCTGACTTGCTGCTTCCCTGCTTTCAGAAATTAAGATTTGACTTGTAGTTGCCACAGCCACTTCCACTTTCTCCCCCTTTTTGTTAGCATCAAGGGTTTGACTAGAAGTTGGGGCTGCAACTAACTTTTCTAGCAGTTGGGTTTGCAGTTTCTGATGTTGAAGAAATTGCTCCATCTGGGACTCCATCTTTTCCACTCTTGAATTGAGAAGTTGCACAGACTTAGCCAGGTTGTCTTCTTTGAGAAACCTTTTTTGCAACACCCTCTGAGTGGCTGTAGGAGCTAGTTGCTCTAGCTTGGAATCCACAGAGATCTTCACATCCTTGATTTCTTGTTTGACCTCCTCTAAATTGGATCTCTGAATCACCATTTGCATCTTTTGTAACTTTAGGGAGTCAATTGCCTGTTGAAGAACAACCTTTCTCTGTGGATCTGCTTCTGGGTGCTCAGCCAGGGCAGATTTATATTGCCTTATGATTTCCATATCAAGTTGATGATAGGTGTAGTTTTGAGCAAATGCAAAATCATGAATACTGCTACCACCTTCATCTTCAGAGCTCTGGCTGTCTTCATCTTCAGAATTGTCAAATTCATCACTCTCAGCAGTGGTTGGCAGAGCTGCTATAGATTCCTTAGCTCTAAGTAGAGATTGTGAGGTGTGCACTAGGTGCATTGCCTCCTCTGCTTCCACATTGCCCTGTTGTGCCAGAATTTGATAGGCAGGAACAGGGTGAGTAAAGGTTTCAGCATCCAAAGAAATGGAGTCAATCATGGACTGATATTCTCTTTGAAATTCCATTTCCTTGGATGCATCCTCAACCCTCATTGACTCACTAGCAATTGCTGCTTCTTCCATCCTTATCTCTACTGTAGTCCCTTCTCTCCCCTCATCTCTCTTTTCTTGCATCAAGGGCTCCCCTTGGCTCACACCTCTCACACCCTCACCTTCACCTACTAAGGTGGAACTCTCAAACTCTCCTTTTGCATGACCGGAAGAAATGGCCAGCCTCTCATTATTTATCTCTCCTTTTGCCTGCTCACAAGGCAGCCTCTCACTCCCTTCCCTCAAACCTAGAAGTGTTTCAACTACTGAGAACTCCTCTACACTTGACACTGGAATGTCAGATATAGCAGTGGTAGAGTGAGTTATCAACGGATAAGGAATATCCGTTGATGGAGTAGTTATAGCTGTCAACGGATGGCTAGATAGAGGCGCATCCGTTTATGGAGAAACACTTGTCAACGGATGAAGGATATCCGTTGAGGAAGGAATAATTATATCCGTTGAAGAGAAAACCAACACTGAATCTGTGGAGATTGATTTTAAGTTCGAGGCCACAGTCTGTGTTGAGAATTCTGGAAGGGAAGATTGATGGTCCAACAAATCATCTAAAAGATGATGACCACCAATTACAGAGTGGGGCTTCTCCAAGAATCTTAAAAATGGAGAATCAGGAATTGATGTAGATATCATATCCACATCCAGAGATGGAGTTGGTGATGGTGGATTGTAATGTGTGTCGATTTGAAGATTAAGATCAAGGGGCTGTCACTCCACATATATTGAAGCCACATCAAACTGAGTTTGAGAAGGTACAGTTTCCTGTACAGTGTGTGCACCCTGTGATTCCCCTGTGGTTTTAGATTTCACTCTTCTGCCATAGGTTTTTGAGATTGGGCTATATGTGTCCCTAACCCTCTTGTGCAGTGTTCCTTGTGGGGAACTTGATTCAGTAGTCACACTTTGTTGAGAGAGTGTAACTAGAATTTGGCCTGTAGTTACATTAGCAGTCTTTTGAGAGACTGAAATGGTGGTTGCACTCATCTCTCCTTCCTTATCCTTAGGGCTTCTTTGATGTTCACCCTATCCCTCACCACTCACTACCACCTTCACACTCCCCTCAAGAGGTTTGGTAGATTTTACAACAGGTGTCTTTTGAGAGACACTTGAGGTTTGCTTTTTAGAATGTGGTTTTGGAACTCTGGATTTGGTCACTTTGGTAGGAGCCTGTTTGGTCACAACCACAGACTCCATTGTGACACTAGAAGGCAAAGAAATTTGGGGGTTGGAGATAGGGGTTTCAGAGTTAGAGATAGTTACCTGAACAATTGGTAGATATACCAACTGTACTCCTGCATTGAGGTTCATTCGAATCAGGTCACTTAAGACTCTCTTCTCCTGAACAAAACATTGGAACTTGCTATCCGGGTTAGCAATGGATAGCTTATTCTCAGACACATGCAGTGCTAAGAGCATTAAAAATCTAGCAAAGTAGATATTCTTGCTTCTAGTTTCCTTTTTACCCAACTTTGCAGCTATCTCATACATAACTAATGTGCCAAAATTATAGAATTTATCATTTAAAAGCATACACATCATTGTTAGCATGGACTGGGTAACAGCATCAAAATTACTAATTTTTCCTGAAAAAGTTTTAATGAAGGCATCACAGAAGTAGCTCCATTCTTTAACCATTCCTTTTCTAGCAATTTTCCCTAAGTTTTCAGTACTAAGGGCATAATTAATAGAATTAAGCATGGCAACAATTTCAGCATCAGTAGGTACTTTCAGACAGTTATTCTCAGGCAATTTTAAACAAGCAGTTATTACATCAGAATTAACCACATAGTTTTTACCCTTTAAAGAAAAAGCAGTTGTACCGTCTGTGCCATTGTACTCAGCAGATGTCCACATCTCTTCAATTACCTCGTGGATTAAGGGAGTGGTGCCCGTCATAGCATATGACAGTTTGCATTTCTTCACGAAACTCATCAAAGTGTGGTAAGCTTCTGGAGCATTCACTGTGTCAACAAAGGCCGCGAAATTGTTCTTCTCATAGGTAAACCCAGTGGAGGACATCATCTTAACAATAGGCGCCATTGAAGTGATTGAACTTTGGTTACAGAGAGTTTTAGGGAAGACGATGCAGTTAACTTTTGATATGCTTGAAAATGAATAAAAGTGAGATGTGAGAGTACAAGTCCGCCTTTTATATTTTTCAAGAATTAAAAATGAAATAATTAAAAGTAATTACTCCATTGGTCAAAAGTAACTGTCAGATAATAAATAAAAAGAGAATAAGTACAGCCATGATTAGATATACACGGTTACCAACGGTTAAAGAGAAATGTATATCAACGGATATAGAAAGAACGGTTGAGATACAGTTTATCCGTTGATGACGTGGATAGCCTGTTACCCGTTGACATGCAAAAATCTAGTAATGTGTTTATACTATCAACGGATAAAAGGATATCCGTTGATAAGCTGATTTTGCCTTAGGCAAAATTTCTGCAGAAAATTTTTCTGAAAGTTTTAACTTTCAAGTAAATCAAAACACATTTCCAGCTTCAATTCATTGAAATCAAATATCACTAGAAATTATGACAAGTTAAGCATACCTAGCTCACCTACCAATCTTGTGAATGTGGATTCATCAAGAGGCTTGGTGAAGATATCTGCAAGCTGCATTTCACTTGGCACAAAGTGCATTTCTACTGTACCATTCATCACATGTTCTCTAATGAAGTGGTATTTGATGTCAATGTGCTTGGTTCTCGAATGTTGCACTGGATTCCCTGTGATGGCAATAGCACTTGTGTTGTCACAGAAAATTGGAATCTTCTCAACTTTTAGACCATAGTCAATGAGTTGGTTTCTCATCCATAGAATCTGTGCACAACAGCTTCCAGCCGCAATGTACTCAGCTTCAGCTGTAGAAGTGGAGACTGAGTTTTGTTTCTTACTGAACCATGACACAAGCCTGTTTCCTAGAAATTGACAGGAACCTGTAGTACTTTTCCTATCAACTCTGCAACCTGCATAATCTGCATCTGAATAGCCAGTTAGATCAAAACCAGATTCTCTTGGGTACCAAATGCCAAGGTTTGGTGTTCCCTTGAGATACCTGAAAATTCTTTTAATAGCTATTAAGTGAGACTCTCTAGGATCAGCTTGAAATCTAGCACAAAGACAAGTAGAAAACATTATATCAGGTCTACTAGCTGTTAGGTATAAAAGTGAACCTACCATGCCTCTATAACTTGAGATGTCCACAGACTTTTCCTTAGTATTCAACTCAAGCTTAGTTGCAGTGGCCATAGGTGTTTTAGCAGATGTACAATCCATTAAGTCAAATTTCTTTAAGAGATCATAAATATATTTTGTTTGACTTATGAAAATGCCCTCATTAACTTGCTTTACTTGTAGGCCAAGAAAGTAAGTTAATTCACCCATCATACTCATTTCATACCTACTTTGCATAAGTTTGGCAAACTTTTTGCAAAGCTTCTTGTTAGGCCGAATACACAAATAATAATCAACTTTGTATGAGAAATTAACAAGTAAAAGCGTTTATGCACTTAAAAAACTTCTTGTATTTCAAACCCTCTTCGTGATGTAAAATATCACAAAGAGCTGCTAGGTTACAATAATGATAATTCGTTATCGATACCCTTCTAGGATTAACCTATCTGTATTTATATAACATACAGCTACAATACAATCTCTAATTGATATTCCTAATAATCAGCTATACAATGATATCAATTACAGATTGTCACACGTCTCCTATGTCAACTCGATCTCTTTGATAGCTATCCAATCTTCAAAGATATCGCTTCCATAATTAATCTTTAATCACTGTTGAACAGTAGACGCGCTTCCTCCAGACAGAGTTTAACAAACTCTGTCGAGCTTCCAACTGTCAGAGTTTACACAAACTCTGACTGCTTCCAGCTAAACTCTGATAACTCCCTGTAACACTTAAACACTGATCAAAACACATCAATTATATTTAACAATCTCCCCCAACTTGTTCATTATCAAAAATGTACAAGTTAATGACAATAATTGATGATGTCAAAACAAATGATAAATACAGTGTTTATACAGATTCAGAGTTTAAGCTTAAAAACTATAGAGAATAAGAAAATTCTTACAGAACTTTAATCTCTAATCATTTCAAGATCTGGCATGGTTCTGAGATAATCAATCAGCAATCTTCTTTCTGCATTTTCAAGTTCAATCTTCATTGCTTCTTTGATTTCTCTGAGTTGAGGATCACTTTCATCTGTTTGGTAAATAGCAGCCCTAAGATCATAAATCTTGTTTCTTCTCATTTCATTACCCAGTCTGATAAATCTGTCTTTTTCTGCCTGAGTATTGAAGTCAAGTACTGTGATTCCCAAATCAGTTTTTAACTTTGCAGTACCTTTCTTCATTTCAATGAGATTGCCTTGGTAATCCCTGTACTTAGGAATGTATCTGCTGTTGTATTTCTGTCCTCTAATAGCCAGATTCTGAGTCATCTTCTGTCTTAGTACATTAGCAACAGATTGAGTCCTTCGACTATTCACCTTGAAAAGATATAGAACATACTCTAGTTCTTCCCAATATTTCAAGCCGATATCATCCTCACCAACTTTAAATACTGTCCCATCAGCCATGAAGTAAAGAAGAAAATCTTTGTCTAAACTCTTCTGATGAACCAACTGCACTGATTCCAGTCTATCCAGACTCTCTTGAGGTACACCACGACCTGGAACAGCCAGTGAAGAAGGATCTCTAGGACCAGTATATTGCCTTCTGTCTCTATGTGAGCCTAATCCAGCCTTATTATTTCCAATCTTACCAGATAAAGCTTTTCCATCAGAAATATTCATTGAGACTCCAGATAACACATCTGGATCATAAAGTGTTCCTTTACCAAAAACTGATTTCAACTGAGAAGATAGAGGTCTAAACACAACTTGTGTAGCAACAGAGGTTGTATCTTTCTTCTTTGAATCTTCTCCTTCCATAGCAATGCCTTTCAGCTTGAGTTTAGCTTCAGCTTCTGTTGATTTCTTAGATAAATGTGATCTTTGATCAGCATCAACATTTTCCTTGATCACAATGCCTTTAAGAACAGGCCTAGGAGCTTTTTCTTTTTGTACCTTATCAGACTTTAAAGCTTTAAGATGTTCTTCTTGTAAACTCTTTTCCTCAGCTTCAATGTCTTCAATCGTTACTCCTTCCTCATTCTCTTCAACTTTACTCAGTCTGGCAAGAATATTGTCTTGAGCTTTAGAGAATTTTGTAGTCACTAGTTTTGAATGTGTTTCCATTTTCATCTCTCTAGCTACAACCTCATTTCGCAAAGAAGTGATTGCCAAATTAGTATCATCAAATCGTCTATCCAGAGTTTTAACTTGAACTATAGTTGCTTTCAAGCAAGAAAGAATCTCTGGATTAGAGATAGTATCAGCACTTTGCTTAACAAACTTAGCTGCTCTTCTTGATGGAAAAATACAATCTTCTTTGTACCATTCAGCAGCATTCTTGGCAAATTGTGCTCTCTCAACTTCATGAGAAGTACAAGGTTGAGAAAAAGGTGTATGTTTATCATCAGTTTGTACTGGTGCACTCAGAGAAGTATCAGAGTTTGCACTACTGTCACCTTCAGCTTCAACACTTGTAGCTTTAACTGGTTCATCTTCAGCCATAGATTTAGCAATATCTTCTGTAGGCTTTTCAGGATTTTCTTCATGTTGCTCAGGCTCAGCAACAGGCATTGACTGAGAAGTTACTTTGGTTGCCTGATCAATTTCTTCACCTTCTTCAACAGTGTGGTGAGCATCAGATATTATCTCAGTATGAGATGCCACAGCTTCAGAAGGAACAGATGTAAGTTGATCAACTACACCAATATTCGAGATAGGATCAGATAATGGCATAAATGAATCAGGAACAGCATTTATTGGAGAAACACCATCTCTTGCATCCTCTTCTGCAGGCATTTTATCCTCATCCACCACCACCAACCATTGTTAATGAATATGTCAGCAAAAATAACCTTATCCCTTCAACTTCCACCCAAATAAAGTGGCAAAGATGGGATCTGGGAATTTTTGCTAACAATGGAGTGGTGTGAACGGACCTTTTACTTTCCTGTTGAATAGATTAGCAGATAGAGAGAACAAAAATATGTAATATTTGCTTGTAATCTCTTTCTTATTATCAATGAAAATTTTGTTTTTCTAATCATATTCATTGTGTTCTGCAACTGTTATTTGTGTTATATGAACTGTTCTTCAAGAAAATGCATCAAGAAGAGAATATGAAAACTAATTAAAGTAATCATATAAAGAACACATTCATGAACTATCCACTGATTAACAGTTGTCAAAAACCCTACTTACTCCAAGACTTTCAAATTGTCCAAGTGAAAATTTACCTTAGAGTGCAAATCACGAATCAACAGCGTTTGTCAATTCTCCAACTTTATCATCGAAACCCTTTCATAAATTGCACAGTTGTGAATATTTGTGTGTGTGAAGCAGAGTTTACTAAGTCAATTTTTAGAGCATCTAATTTTTCATAAAATCCATAAAGTAAATCAATAAACACTGGATGCACAAACTGTCATAGTAAACACTGACTGTATGATGAAAGCTAAACTCTGAAGTAATCGAACTTTATACAGTAATTTTTATTTTATACCCTCTTTATATACACAATTTTTTTTTTTTCATTCTTTTTTTTTTCATTTTTTTTCATTTTTTTTTATTTTTTTTTATTCCAGTAATCAGAGGTTGGAACCAGTCACCAAAAATTCAAAAATTTTAGCCCTTATCATTTTGATAAGTTCCTGGGTCATCCTAGTAGTTAACTAGTCACCAAAAATCAGAGAATTTTAGCACATATTATATACCAATAGGTTCCTGGGTCATCCTAGTATCCAACATAATCTCAAAGGAGTATAACAACCTATATACACTTTCTTTGGGGTATTGCAGTAAAAATTTTATTTTATCAGAGTATAACTAACAGAGTTTAGAGTTCATCAACATCAGTAGTTCTTCATGAAAGGTAATGCACACAGTATTTATAGACTCAGAGTTTAGGACAAAATAAACTAAGAGATGCTATAAATATGAGCCAGTATCATGCTGTGTTAACTTTCTGCACAATCTAAGATTAGATCTCAATAACTCAGAAAGATTCATGATTAATTGCTGAGAATCATGCTTCATACATATTTCTTCATTGGTGTTTTCATTCAGACAAAAATCAACTCAAAGTTCACAGAGTTTATCAAACTTATTAACAGTGTATGACATACAGACATGCTGACAGAGTTTAACAGAGTATGCATAACAGAGTTTAATCGACAGAGTTCACTTAGTATTTAACCAATCAGGAAATATGATTAATACATCACATAAGTAAAGTTTGAATCTAACCAACATTTCTAGTCAGAACCAGAGATCATTCCTAGTTCATTAACCAGCCTTGTAAATGTAACTTCACTCAATGGTTTAGTGAAGATATCTGCAAGCTGTTGTTCTGTAGAGACAAAATGTAGTTCAATATTTCCTTCTTCCACATGTTCTCTGATGAAGTGGTACCTTATGCTGATGTGCTTGGTCATTGAATGCTGTACTGGATTACCTGTCATAGCAATAGCACTTTGGTTATCACAGTAAATAGGTATATTACTGTACCTCAATCCATAATCCAGCAATTGATTCTTCATCCATAAGATCTGTGCACAACAGCTACCAGCTGCAATATACTCTGCTTCAGCTGTAGATGTGGAGATTGATTTCTGTTTCTTGCTGTACCAGGAAACAAGTCTGTCACCAAGAAATTGACAGCTTCCACTAGTGCTCTTTCTGTCTACCTTACAGCCTGCAAAGTCTGCATCAGAATATCCAAGTAGCTTAAAATCTGATTCTCTGGGGTACCACAGACCTAATGATATGGTGCCCTTGAGATACTTGAAGATTCTTTTCACAGCTGTCAGATGTGGCTCTCTAGGATCTGCCTGAAACCTTGCACAAAGACAGGTTGCATACATGATGTCAGGCCTACTAGCTGTCAAGTATAGAAGAGATCCTATCATGCCCCTGAAGTTTGTCATATCCACTGAAACTCCTGTGTCTTTGTCCAGTTTAGTTGCTGTTGCCATGGGAGTTGATGCAGATGAACAGTCAAGCATACCAAATTTCTTGAGAAGATTTCTGGTGTATTTTTCTTGATTAATGAAAATTCCATCTTCTGTTTGTTTCACCTGTAGGCCTAGAAAGTAACTAAGCTCTCCCATCATGCTCATTTGATATCTGGACTGCATGAGCTTGGCAAACTTCTTACAGAGTTTATCATTAGTAGACCCAAAGATGATGTCATCAACATAAATTTGAACTAAAAGGAGGTCACTTCCTTGGTTGAAATAAAACAGAGTTTTGTCATTTGTACCTCTGTTGAATCCACTTTCTAGAAGAAACTGAGCAAGTGTCTCATACCATGCTCTTGGTGCCTGCTTAAGTCCATATAGTGCCTTATCTAGCCTGTAGACATAATCTGGATATTTGGGGTCCACAAATCCTGGTGGTTGTTCAACAAACACTTCTTCTTCAAGCTTTCCATTCAGAAAAGCACTTTTCACATCCATCTGGAACACTTTAAATTTCTTGTGAGAGGCATATGCTAGAAAAATTCTGATTGCCTCCAATCTTGCTACTGGAGCAAATGTTTCATCATAATCTATTCCTTCCTGCTGTGAATAACCTTTTGCTACCAGTCTAGCCTTGTTCCTCGTGATAACACCTTCACTGTCAGTCTTGTTTCTGAAAACCCATTTAGTACCAACAATAGATCTGTTCTTTGGCCTTGGTACAAGGGTCCAAACTTCATTTCTTTCAAATTCATTTAACTGTTCCTGCATTGCTGTTATCCAGTCTGCATCTTGAAGAGCTTCTTCCACTTTCTTTGGTTCATTTTTAGACAAGAATGCATGAAATAGACATTCACTTGCAGTAGCACTTCTTGTCTTTACTTTTGCTTCTGGATCACCAATTATCAAATCAGGTGTATGTGATTTAGTCCATTTCCTAGCAGAAGGCAAATGACTTCTATCAGCATGTGATCCTCCCCCTTGATCCATGCTCTCCTGATTCTGTTGTGATCTATTTTCGTTTTCTGAGACTCCCCCTGAACTTGACTGTCCAGAGTCAGAATTTGAATTTTCAGAGTTTGAAGCATCAGAGTTTGATCCAGATTTTTCAGTTGACTCAGTATCAGTGTTTGAGTCTTCATCTTGATCATGCTCCCCCTCAACTGGTTCTCCTCTTTGTTGTGACTGAGAAGTTTCTCCAGAATTTACCAGTAGAGGTTCAGAGTTTGTTTCAACAGTGTCTGTCAGAATTGTTTCATCAGAGTTTCCTTCATCAGAGTTTAAAACTTCATTTTCAAAGTTCAGTTGATCATATTCGTCTTTGTCTTCAAGTCCAGTTATCTTCTTATCATCAAAAGAAACATGTATAGATTCCATGATCACTTTAGTTCTCAGATTGTAAACTCTGAATGCCTTTGTTGACAGTGGATAGCCAACAAAAATTCCTTCATCTGCCTTTAACTCAAACTTGGTCAACTGTTCTGGATGAGTCTTCAAAACGAAACATTTGCACCCGAAAATATGAAAGTATTTCAGGTTAGGCTTCTTTTTCTTCACCATCTCATATGGTGTCTTTCCATGCTTATTGATCAGTGTTGCATTTTGAGTAAAACAAGCAGTTTGAACAGCTTCTGCCCAGAAATAAGTTGGCAATTTTGCTTCATCAAGCATAGTTCTGGCAGCTTCAATTAATGTTCTATTTTTCCTCTCAACTACACCATTTTGTTGTGGTGTACCAGGTGCTGAAAATTCTTGTTTCACTCCGTTGTCCTTGCAGAATTCTTCCATTGTTGCATTTCTGAACTCAGTTCCATTATCACTTCTAATGATTCTAACTTTGTTGCTTGATCCTTTGTCCAGAAGCTTCACATGCTCCATCAGAGTTAATGCAGTTTCATCCTTCTTTGCTAGAAAACACACCCAGGTGAATCTAGTGTATTCATCAACAATGACTAAAGCATATTTCTTCCTTGCAATAGACATAACATTTACTGGACCAAATAGATCAACATGCAGAAGATGATGGGGATCAGTGATAGAAGATTCTGTTTTGCTCTTGAAAGATGACTTCCTTTGTTTAGCTTTCTGACATGAGTCACATAGGCCATCAACATTTAACAGGGTCTTTGGGAGTCCTCTTACAAGATCCTTTCTGATCAGTTCATTGATGTTGTTCAAGTTCAAATGTGAGAGTTTCTTGTGCCACTTCCAACTCTCTTCACTAGACATTCTTGTAGACAGGCAAACAGCTTTTCCAACAGAGTCTATCAAAAGCTTGATTTCATAAATGTTGTTTTGCCTGTGACCAACTAGAACAACCTTTCCTGTAGATTTGCTGATAACTTCACAATATTCAGGTTGGAAATCTACATGATATCCCTTGTCACAGATTTGACTCACAGATAGCAAGTCATGCTTGAGTCCTGGGACATGAGCTACATTGTTGATGATGACATTTCCAAGATTGATATTTCCATATCCCAATGTTCTTCCTATATTGCCATCACCATAGGAAACTTTTGGGCCAGCCTTCTCCTCATATTCTGATAGCAGGGCTTTATTTCCAGTCATGTGTCCTGAACATCCACTGTCCACGACTAGGGTTGCCTCCCTGTTACCCTGCAATCACAAACAATTACTGAGGATTAGTTTTAAGGATCCAGACTTGCTTGGATCCTTTGGCATTCTTAACTTTGTTAGCTTTTGCAGCGGAATTAACATTATCAGAGTTTGAGCTAACAGTATCAGTGTTTGCACTTGCAGTATCAACTTTAACCCATTTTAGATTGGGTTTCAGTTCATAGTAATTATGATAGATAGCATGATATTTTCTGCAAGTATAGATGGAATGCCAAGTGCTTCCACAGTGTGTGCATAGAGTCTGTGGCTTAGTTCTAGCAAAATCCTTCTTTACCTCAGACTTTGTAGGTAAAGAATTTATATTTTTATTTTTCTTGCAGAAATTTGCAAGATGCTTAGTACTACCACAGTTATGACATGTCTTTCTTGGAGCATAACTAGCAAGCATTGGTTTATTTCCTGAAGTGATGCCTACTTTTCCATTTCTGTTCTTGTTTGACACTTTCTTTTTCTCAACAGATTTTAACTCCTTCAGTTTATGTTTGAGTTGTTTATCTGTCATTGAACCAATATTAACCTGATTAACACTAGTTTTTACTGGTTTTCTTTTGACAGCTTCTTTTTCATTCTCAGACAAAAATTTACTGGTTCCATGAACAAATTTAGTTCTGACTTTAACTTGATTTTGAAATCTAAGTTCATCTTCCTCATTATAACCTAGACCAACAGTGTCTGTTTGAAAAATCTGTTGAGTGTCCTTTCCAGAATTAGTCCAAGTCCTAATTTTCTTATTTGCTTCCTCCAACTCAGATTCTAGTTGTTTATATTTCTGAAGCAAAATCTGTTCTTTGCAAACAGCATCATCTCTCTCTTTCTGAACTTGTTGCATGTTTTCAAGTTTCTCTTCAACAAGTTTATTTCTCTCTTTAAGTTCAGAATTTTCAGCTTTTATCCTCTCATTTTCTAAAGTCTGATCCCTATAACTTATATGCAATGACTTAAGAAAAATTCTTAATTCAGCAATGTCATCAATATTATAAGCATAGGTAGTTGGAGGTACCTGATTTTCAGAGGATTCTGATTCAGTAGTAGCCATGAGAGCATAGTTCACTTCTTCATCAGAATCTGAAGTATCTGCCCAATCTCTGCCTTTAGTGTAGAGTACCTTTCCAGTTTTACCCTTCTTGCACTCAGGAGCATAGTGACCCATCTCCTTACACTTGTAGCATTGAATTTCAGACTTATCCTTCTTCCCTTTAGAATCTCTCTTATCAGACTTCCTGTAGCTTTTCCTGTCTTCATTTGAATCCCTAGAAAACCTTTTTCCTTTCTTGAAATTCTTGAAGCCCATTTTCTTGAAAGTTTTCACCATCAGCACAGCCATTTTTCTCATTTCTTCTTCATCATCCTCAGAGTCAGATGATTCAGAAGAGTTTGAATCATAATCAGAGTTTGGTGAATCACTTTCTGAGTGTATGACCAAAGCTTTTCCCTTCATTTTCCTTCTTGTTGCCTCTTTCTTATGAGGCTTCTCTTCAACATTAAGAGCAACAGACTTTCCTTTTCTACTTGATCTCCTGTTTCTCTGCTCCATTTCCAATTCATAAGTTTTGAGCAGTCCATAAATTTCATCAATCTCTGTTTCAGCAAGATCATAGTTGTCTCTAATAGTGGTTGTTTTCACATCCCACTTTTCAGGTAGAGAAAGAAGAAACTTGAGATTCGAGTCTTCTAGATCATATTCTTTGTTGACCAATGACAGATCATTAATCAGTTTACAGAATCTATCAAATGTTTCTGTCATGGTCTCTTCAGGTTTAGCCTCAAAATGCTCATACTCTTGTGTGAGTATGTTTCTCCTATTCTTCTTAATAGCTGCAGTTCCTTGACACCTGACTTCAAGTGCATCCCATATCTCTTTTGCAGTGGTGCAGTTAATGACTTTGTTAGACATGACATTGTCTAAGGCACTATGAAGTAAATGCCTAACTTTTGCATCCTTAGCAATTGATGATAGATCTTCAGGAGTCATGTCCTTCTTTTCCTTTGGAACCATTTTTGCTGCTTCACCAGCAACTGCAACAGATAGCTTTGTAGGATTGTGAGGGCCTTCATAAATCCTGTCAAGATATTCTGGATCTGTAGCCTCCAGAAACATAGTCATCTTGACCTTCCACATAGCATACTCTAATGGCCTCAGAATAGGAACCCTGATTGGTTCATAACGACTCACAGTAGTAGGAGCCTTTTCAGAAACAGTAGGTGTTGGTGGAGGAATTTCTGACATGATTATTGTTGTGTTTGGATCTTAACCTGTAATAAAGTAACAGATTGGCTCTGATACCACTTGTTAGGCCGAATACACAAATAATAATCAACTTTGTATGAGAAATTAACAAGTAAAAGCGTTTATGCACTTAAAAAACTTCTTGTATTTCAAACCCTCTTCGTGATGTAAAATATCACAAAGAGCTGCTAGGTTACAATAATGATAATTCGTTATCGATACCCTTCTAGGATTAACCTATCTGTATTTATATAACATACAGCTACGATACAATCTCTAATTGATATTCCTAATAATCAGCTATACAATGATATCAATTACAGATTGTCACACGTCTCCTATGTCAACTCGATCTCTTTGATAGCTATCCAATCTTCAAAGATATCGCTTCCATAATTAATCTTTAATCACTGTTGAACAGTAGACGCGCTTCCTCCAGACAGAGTTTAACAAACTCTGTCGAGCTTCCAACTGTCAGAGTTTACACAAACTCTGACTGCTTCCAGCTAAACTCTGATAACTCCCTGTAACACTTAAACACTGATCAAAACACATCAATTATATTTAACACTTCTCATCTGTAGACCCAAAAATAATATCATCTACATAGATTTGAACAAGTATTGAAGAGCCATTAATATCCCTGTGAAATAAGGTTTTATCTACTGTACCTCTAGTGAAGTGATTCTCCAAAAGAAATTGAGACAAAGTGTCATACCAGGCTCTTGGTGCTTGCTTCAAACCATAAAGTGCTTTCATGAGAAGATATACATATTCTGGAAATTCTGGATCCTCAAAACCAGGAGGTTGATGGACATAGACCTCTTCTTCCAGTTCCCCATTTAGAAAGGCACTTTTGACATCCATCTGATAGACTTTGAAATTGGCATGTGCTGCATAGGCTAGAAAGATTCTTATTGCCTCAAGTCTTGCTACTGGAGCAAAAGTTTCATCAAAATCTATTCCTTCTTCTTGAGAATAGCCCTTTGCCACTAATCTAGCTTTATTCCTCACAATTATGCCATTTTCATCTGTCTTATTCTTGAGAACCCATTTAGTACCTATGACACTTCTATCATCAGGTTTGGGCACAAGTTTCCATACTTTATTTCTTTCAAATTGGTTTAGCTCTTCTTGCATTGCTAACACCCAATCTGGATCTAGAAGGGCATCTTCCACTTTCTTAGGTTCCTCTTGAGACAGGAAGCTACTGTATAGACATTCTGCTTGAGTGGCCCTTCTAGTTTGGACTCTTGAATTTGATTCACCAATGATTAACTCAAATGGATGATTTCTAGTCCATTTTCTTGCAGGTGGAAGATTTGATCTTGATGAGGTTGCTTCATTTCCATGATCATGTTGATTTAGCATTGAATTTTGACCTTGAGAAACTCCCCCTGAGTTTGTTGTCCTTGCTGAGTTATGAAGTTGACTGTCAATGGATGCATCATTTTGCCTGTCGACGGATGCTTGAGAATTTCTGTCAACGGATGCATCTCTAATAGTGTCAACGGATGTTGCAGAATGACTGTCAACGGATGTTCCAGAATGACTATCAACGGATGCTTCATTTTCAGTGTAAGCATCACTTCTAGTTGGTATAACAGCTCTAGGTGGATCTCTGTGGTCATGATCTTCATTCTCCTCATCATCATCATAGTACATTCTTCCTTCACCTTCATTCTCAAATTCCAACTTTTCATGGTAACCTTCATCATTTAGGCCTAGAATCTTTTGATCATCAAACACAACATGTACAGATTCCATAACAATGTTGGTTCTTAGATTGTAGACCTTGTAGGCTTTCCCTGCTGCATATCCAACGAAAATAGCTTCATCTGCCTTTGCTTCAAATTTGCCTAAATTATCTCCATGATTCCTTAGCACAAAACACTTACATCCAAAGACATGTAGAAAATCTAAAGTTGGTTTCTTGTTGGTTAATAACTGATAAGGAGTCATTCCTCTAGCTTGATTGACCAAGGAAATATTCTGAGTAAAGCATGCAGTGTTGACAGCTTCAGCCCAGAAATATGTTGGTAATCTTGATTCACTTAACATTGTTCTAGCTGCTTCAATGAGAGTTCTGTTTTTCCTTTCAACAACCCCATTTTGTTGAGGTGTTCTGGCAGCAGAAAACTCATGGACAATTCCATTCTCTTCACAGAAAATCTTCATTGTGGAATTCTTGAATTCAGTACCATTGTCACTCCTGATCCTTTGTACTCTGTCTTCAGAACCATTGTTTAGCATTCTGAGGTGATTGATAATGATTTCACTTGCACAATCCTTGGAGTGCAGGAAGAAAGTCCATGTGAACTTAGAAAAATCATCTACAATCACCAGACAGTATTTCTTCTTTGAAATAGACATGACATTTACTGGACCAAATAAATCCATATGCAGTAATTGAAGAGGCTTAACAATGGATGACTCTGTCTTGCTTTTGAAAGATGATTTCTTTTGTTTCCCTAATTGGCAGGCATCACATAGCCCATCTTTGATAAATTCTAAATGAGGGATTCCTCTAGCAAGATCCTTTCTTACCAAATCATTCATAACTTTAAAATTCAAATGTGACAGCTTCTTATGCCATAGCCAACTCTCATCCTTACTTGCTTTGCTGAAGAGACAAGTAATGGATTCTGAGCATGCTGAATTGAAGTCAGCTATGTAAACATTTCCTTTTCTAAAGCCTGTCAATACCACATTGTTGTCTTCCTTGGCAGAAACAACACAGGCTTCTTTTGTGAACTTTACTTCATAGTCTTTGTCACAAATCTGACTAATACTCAGCAAATTGTGCTTCAAACCTTCAACTAAAGCCACTTCTTCAATAATGACATTGTCTTTTGAGATCAGGCCATATCCCTTAGTATATCCTTTGCTGTCATCTTCAAAGGTAATTCTAGGGCTAGCTCCTTCCTTGAATTCTGTGAGCAGGGTTGAATCTCCTGTCATGTGCCTAGAGCATCCACTGTCTAGGTACCATAGATTCCTTCTGTTTCCCTGCACACATTTCAAAAGCAAATCAAGTTGATTTTGGTACCCAAGCTTCCTTGGGTCCTTTCTTGTTAGCCTTTGACTTTGCACTCTTAGCATTCTTCAACTTAGGTGTAGATGCTTGAGTAATGGGGTTTGACAAATGCTCATTCGCATGAATATTGGGTGCATGCATGTGTGGAAAATTGGCATACATATTATTCATGCTAGGTAGGTTCCATGACATTTGTGGCACATTCATAGATTGAAAGTATGGATTAGACACATATGGCATGTTCACATATGGATTTGAAAAACTAGCATTTTGATACAAACCAGGCATAACAGGCATTGCAGGCATACATGGCATTGGTTGAGGTACATGAACAGGAGCCTTGTTGACAATCTTGCAATTAGAAGATAAATGATTGACACTATTACAATTACTACAAGTTTTCCTAGGAGCAAACTTGTCAGGAGAGTAATTGTTTTTCTTGTTGATGCCTATCTTACCATTTCTGTTCTTTTTCTTTTTGCCCTCAATTTCTACCTTTTCATTGTCTGATTTACCAACAGCCTTTTTGTTGTGTAAATCACCTGTCTTAGCCTTCCCACTGGATTTGGTTTTGCTGCACTCACCATTAACAAAATTCTTGTTTACTGGACCATACTTGATATCCAGTTTCCTAAGTTCCTTCTTACTAACAGACTTTTTGTTAGTCGACGGATACCTCTCATCCGTTGACGGTTCATCTATCAACGGATGATCACTATCCGTTGATTCACAAATAGTCTCTAGATCCTCAAGGCCAGGTTCTAGCTCCTTTTTCCTTTGAGTCCAGGTATCCTTCACAAATGATTCTATTCCCTGAACTTCTATTATGTTTTGAGAAATATTCCTACAACTTTGAAATTTAGCAATTATCCCTTGTTCTTTTTCAAGCTGGTCTTTTAAAATCAGTTCTCTTTTTAACACAGCTTCAAGTTCACTTTTAACATTATTGCAATCAACTCTCATTTTCTCAAATTCTAGAAATTGAGATTCTAGAGGAGCATTTCTATCACTTAAAAACAGATTAGACTCTTTAATTCTATTGTTCTCTTTAGTAAGTGATTTAAGAGTAACACTTAAGTGATATAGTTCAGTAGACATTTCATCTATAACACTATTGCATTCCTCTTTAGTGAGCTCAGAGAGATTAGTAGAAAATACCTGATTGCTAGCTGAACTTGCTTCCTGCTCTCCAGAATCAGCCATTAAAGCAAGGTTGACTAACTCAGCATCATCATCAGAATGATTGTCATCAACAGCCCAGTCATACTCTTGGGTCAAGAATGCCTTTCCTTTCTGCCTGAGAAGATCAAAATATTTCTTCTTATAGTCAACAACCTCAGTTGGCTTTCCCTTGTTCTCAGATCTAGGTTTCCTGCATTCACTTATCATATGACCAGCAATTCCACAATTGTAGCATTTAATTTTGGATTTATCCACATAGTTGTTTGTGGAAAAATCCTTGTTAAATGGCTTGGCCATCCTAGAGTTTCTCTTGAATTTCAGCTTAGAGAATCTCCTAGATAGAAAAGCTAAGTGCTCATCTATCTCATCCAATTCATCCTGCTGAAGGGCATTCAATTCCTCAGACACCTTTTCCTTGCTCCTGCTTGATTCTGCTCTACCTTTACAAACCTCCCTGTTTGGTGTAGAACTAGCAGTTTCTGTCCTTTCCTCCTTTTGCTCCAAGTTGGCAACGAGTGCAACTGACCCACTTTTCTTTTGAGACTTCTCAATCTCTTCATCCTGCTCCATTTCCAGCTCATAGGTCTTTAAAGTTCCATAGAGCCTTTCAAGAGTAAATGTCTTGTACTCTTGAGTGTTTCTTAGAGAAACAGTCATTGGCTTCCATTCCTTGGGCAGTGATCTCAGAAATTTGAGATTAGAGTCTTTAACTTGATAGACTCTTCCATACAGTTTCAAACCATTTAGTAGCTTTTGAAATCTACTAAATGTATCATTCAATGTTTCTCCACTCTTAAAGTGAAAATGTTCATACTGTTGGATTAGTAGTTGCATATTGTTTTCCCTTACCTGTTCTGTTCCTTCACACAGAGTTTGAACAATGTCCCATACTTCCTTAGCGGTAGTGTAGTTAATAACATTGTCAACCATGTCTGTGTCTAGACCATTGAACAGAATATTCATGGCCTTTTTGTCTTTGTGGACTTCTGCAATTTCTTCAAGACTCCACTCAGAAACAGGTTTGGGAATGAAAGTGTCAGGCACATCATCAGCCAGGCCAACTCTTGTTGCTGTCTTCATTGGAACGTGAGGACCCTTGTCAATGCAATCCACAAAACCCTCATCAATAGATGAGAGATGTAGACGCATTTTTACTTTCCAGTGAAAGTAATTTTCTCTATCAAGAACTGGAATCTTCACTCCATAATCCTTCTTAGACATGTTGGAAGTGTGTTGATCTTTAAACTTCAAATATGTTAGAAGCTTGCTCTGATACCAATTGTTATTCCCAGATTACACACTTGTATAATTGTAGAAGGGGGGGTTGAATACAATTCTTGATATTTATAAATTTCTGATAAGAACTTCAGAAACTTATGAAGAGATAATTGCAATGTAAGATTTAAACACAAACACATATAAAATCAGGTGGTTAATATGCACCACCTGAAGCTTTTATTTGAAGAAAACTCTGTGATACAAAATGTACACAGCTGCCGTTTTACAACTCTTTGCTTCTAAGAATATTCAAGAAACCCTAAGCAAATATGTCTGTTTTTCTTAACCTACAAAGAGTTGCTACACTTGGTTATATATCCCAAGTTTTACAAGTAGTACTGGAATAAGATAATACTAATCTAATTCTAGTTGACTTGCTACTACACTCCAAATACACATGTAGCCGAAAGGTTGTCCTTGTGTTCAGACATGTCTCCTGCACCTTTCTTGTATTCATAGTGTAAATAGAATGCTTCTTTCTTCTGTGTTTCCAAAGTATGGCTGCCATACTGCTTTTTGTATCTACTTTCAACTCATGTGATCTGTCAGTCAAACATGTCCTTATCAACTGCTAATCTCCAGCTAATCATAGGAAACAGTGTCAATGATTATCCGTTGATGATGTATACTGACATCCGTTGATGATGTATAGTGACATCCGTTGATGATGTATAGAGCAGTATCCGTTGATATTGGGACTTGAGTTGTATCCGTTGATAGAGTGGATTTGAGTTGTATCCGTTGATAGAGTTTAGTCTTCATCCGTTGATACACTTTCACTTAGACAGAATTACATAGCATAGCTTATTTACAATTGGCTACCCTATTCTGCCTATCCGTTGATAGTCAACATGACTGTGGATAAAAACACTATCAACTGATAACATAGAGATACTGCAGTGTGCTACAAAACCTCATCCGTTGATGAGCTACCTGTCAACGGATAGAGTTATAAATCCTCATCCGTTGACAGCTACAAAACCTTAAACAATTTGATTGATTGTGAAGTTATCATCAAGTACAACATATTCCTAACATATTTAATTATTAAAATTTAATATTAGTATTATAATATAACGTAAATGTATTGAATTTTTTTAAAAATTTTGTAATGCCGCCGCGAAGCGCGGCTTTATCAACTAGTTTATATTATAAAAATCATATGATAATATGATGGTGATTGACTTTATATTAAAAGAGTGGTTGATTAATGAATGATTAATAATGAGATTTAATTTAAAATTTATAATAGTATATCGTGATCGATTTTAAATTAAAATTTTGATTTTCTAGTAAATATTTTTTGATTTAAAAAATATGTATTTTTGGATTTGTTTAATAAAATCAATATTGTATTTAAATTCTTTTATATGAATTTATTAATTATTTTATTAACAAATTGTGAATAAATATATTTTTGAACCTTCAAAAAATCGAGTTTTTTGAAAATATGGATTTTATGCCAGCTATTTAAAATTTGTTCAAATCCGATTTTGTAGTGTTGGCTTATATGCATTTATTAATTAATTTTATCAACAAATTATGAATAAATATATTTTTGAGCTTATAAAAGAAATCAAATTTTTGAAGGTGTGGATTTTATCCAAGTTATTTAAAATCTGATTTCGAATCCGATTTTTTCAGATTTTTAGTTAAATTAGATTATAATTATTTAATATCAATTATAATTGTACAATATATATTATAAAAATTAATTTATAATGTATGATAATATGATTGTGACTGGCTTTATATTAAAAGCGTGGTTGATTAATGAATGATTAATTATGAAATTTAATTTAAAATATATAGTGGTATATCATGATTGATTTCAAATTAAAATTTTGATTTTCTAGTAAATATTTTTTGATTTAAAAATAGGTATTTATGGATATGTTTAATAAAATCATTATTGTATTTAAATTAAAAGTGTTAATTAACCATGGTTAAAGAGGTAGGGTGAGATTGTAAATAAGGAAAGGTCTTAATTTTAGTAATTAGCTATGATTGGTCCTAAAATAATTTCTCGATTCGTATTGATTAATTGACGTGCGATAGACTTAGATATTATAATAAAAGGTAGAGTGTAATAAAGAGTGCAACAAGTAACAAATATGAGGAAAGAACAAAAGCGGCAGATGTTGTGGAAACTACTTGTTTTTTTTTTTTTGAAACAGGGAAACTACTTGTTTTATTAGCATCTCTTCTTGTTGTGGAGTACTGTTGCGACCGTGGCAGATAGACCCGTTTGGCTTATTTTATTGTTTAGAGATAATTAACTTATTTTGGAAAAAAGCATGTAAATATGTTTTTTTTTCTGAAATAAGTAACTTATTTTTGCAAAATAACGAATGTTAAACTCCCTATAAACATTTATTCCTACAAAAAAGTATGTAAGTACGTACTTTTTTTCGGAAATAAGAACTTATTTCGGACTTATAAATGCAGCTAAACAGGACCATAGACATCATTATGGTGAGTTGGTGACCATCATAGTTCCAACTTCCAAGTATATAAATTAAGCTGTAGTAAAAGTAAAGAATACTAGCTTAAAACCCGTGTGATGAACGGATTTTTTTTAATATTATATATATTGTTTCATTAATTTGAATTAATTTTTTTAAAACATCAATTTTGGAGGCTTAAATTTAGATGATTTGATAATAATTATATAAATGTTATCTGATATTTTTAGAAAATGAGGGATTTCAGTTAGAAAATATAAAAAAGGTAATAGGTTTTAGTTGAAAAAGGTAATCGGTTAATTATTAGTAATTATAAAATTATTATTTTATTTTATCAAATAGAATGTCCATGATATAATTTGAAAAAAAAGATATTTTAGTTAGAGAAAATTAAAAAGGTAACATGTTTTAGGTGAAAAAAGTAATTGATTAATTTATGGTAATTATAATTTAAATATGTTATTTTACTAAATAAAATTACTCGTAATTTTTTAGAAAAGGAGAAATTAATGTTGCACGTGATATATCTAAAAAAAGAGGGATTTTAGTTAAAAATATATAGAAAAGATGATATATTTTAGCTGAAAAAGGTAATTGGTTAATTATTAGCATTATAATATTATTATTTTATTTCATAAAATAGAATTGCCCGTGATATAATTGGAAAAAGAGAGATTTTAGTTAGAGAAAATAAAAAAAGGTAACTTGAAAATTTAAAAAATGACATGTTTGATTAGTTTATAGTAATTATAATTTAATTATGTTATTTTACTAAATGAAATTGCTCATAGTGATTTTAGAAAATGAGAAATTAATGTTGCCCGTAATATTTACAGAAAAAAGGAATTTAATTAGAAAAAATGATACATTTTAGTTGAAAAGGTAATCGGTTAATTATTAGTATTATAATATTATTTTTATTTTTATTAAATAGAACCGCCCGTGATATAATTGGAAAACGATATATTTTAGTTATAGAAAATAGAATTGGTAACATAGTTTAGTTGAAAAAGATAACTGTTCGTGATATAATTGGAAAATGAGAGATTTTAGTTAAAAAAAAGAGAACTCAAAAAGGTAGTTGATTAGTTAATAGTAATTATAATATAATTATGTTATTTTATTAAACAAAATTGCTCGTAGTGTTTTTTAAAAAGGAAAAATTTTAGTTAGATAAAATATAAAAGATATTGTAATTTAAATAAAAAAGAAATCATTTAGTTATTGAAAAATAGATAAGGTAATATGTTTAACCTGAAAAAAGAAATTGATTAATAAGGAAGAAATTTTAGTTAGATAAAATATAAAAGATATTATATTTTATCTAAAAAAGAAAATTATTTAGTTATTGAAAAATAGAAAAAATAGTATGTTTAACGTGAAAAAGGAAATTGATTAGTTAATAGGATGTATTTTATCTGTAATTATGTAAGGGTAAATAAGTAAAATCAATAGGTACCGTACCTACCGACCAAACTTTTAATGTTTTGGCTTTTATATAATAGTACTAGCCTATAGCCCGTGCAAAGCACGGGTTTTTTGAATAGTTTTTTTTTTATTTTTGTTATATAAATTGGATCATTTAAGTTTTTTATGATAAAATTATATTTTGAAAATAACATTTTTATACTTATAACGTTATATTTGAAATATCATATTGATTTTCACAATTAAAATATTTTCCAAATAAGCCAAATGTCACAATTTTTTTTTTTGTTTTTTAAGCTTCATATCATATTTTTTTTAAGTTTTTTTTTTTGTATAATAATAGAACAATTATATTTTTATACAAAAAAAGGAAATTTGTAAAATAAATTATGGAACCATCCTTAAACTACTACAGCTTAAAATTCTTTTTAAATATATTTTTTAAAAAGGTAATTAGGTACGGTATCATAAACAAAAATAGAATCAATATAAAAATTTACTAAATAAGACAAATGTCACAGATATTTTTTTTTCTTTTTAGCTTCATACAGTATATTTACCATCTAAGTGGGAAAAATAATTTTTATTTTATTTTGTTTAATTTTGTTGCTACCTGTATATTCATGTAATTGTGATAATCTCATTATATGCTAAAGAAAATTGTAAAAAAAAATTATGGAACCATATTTAAAATACACCTTAAAATGCTTTTTTTTTTAAAAGGTAATTAGGTACAGATCATAAACAAAAATAGAATCAATATAAAAATTAATCATGTATCGGAAACAATTTCGTGAAACCAAACTTAAAAAAAATTAAATGAACATCACTGAAACAAATAAAACAATGACTATTTGTATTCTATTATGAAAATAATTAAATAAATATCTAATTTTAAGAGGGTACTGAATTACAAATGTGTATGTAAAAAAAGTTGTCGGGGACATCACATAAAAGAAATAAGGGTTAAATGGCGTTTTGGTCACTCAACTTACTGGAAACTTGCAATTGGGTCATCAAACTCAAAAAGTTTTCAGTCACATCATTGTACTCTTAAAAAATTTTATTCAGGTCACTGGCCATTACAATCCGTTAAAAATTAGACGGAAAACTGACTAAGTTTGGTGAGTTGGCTTGAATAAATCCACCGTGGCATGTACAGTCAGCTGAAGCGGCATTTTTCATCACTCAACTAATGTGCAGTCAGCTGAGTTTCTAGTAAGTTCGGTGATCAAAACGCTACTTCAGCTGACTGTACATGCCACAATGGATTTATTCAAGCTAACTCACAAAACTTAGTCAACTTTCCGTCAAATTTTTAACGGAGTGTAACGGCTAGTGACCTGAATGAAAATTTTTAAGAGTACAATGATCTGATTGAAAACTTTTTAAGTTTGATGACCCGATTGCAAGTTTCCTGTCAGTTGAGTGACCAAAATGCCAATTAACCCAAAGAAATAACATATGCTGTTAAAAGCTTGGGTTCTATTACTCTAACTTGCTATTTGTTTGTAGTGCCTTGATATAAAGGTAAAAAAGAACCGACCATACCCAACTCTACTGATCATCACAACTATCTTTTCAAGAAAATGTTTGGATTTATGAAGTTGAACTCTAAGCACATTTTTTTTAAGGAAACCCATCCTATAAAATGCAACCTTAGATGTGTAGATGCTCACTTGACAGTTGATACTATCAACCTTTGGAAGCATTGACAAAAACACTTTTGGAATGGGATGGATTGAATTTCTTAACTACTGCCAAACCAAATCATATCTCAGTGAACTCTTCTCTAGGTATTGATGTGTTAGAAAGTATTTCATGCCATACTGTAATAAGTGCTACAACAATCTCTAATAAGTGCTACAACAATGCTTCTGGCAATGTGCATACGTATTATCCTTGGGGAAGATTTAATTTCATGAGAATTTGATCCTTTAACTTCTACGCCTAATTGCATTCTAAGTCCAATCTTTCCTCTATTCGAAACTGATTGCTTATACTCGACCAATCCAATTGCATACTTAGTTGAAAGCTCTTCACTTTCTTCAAGCTGGAAAAGGCCCTCGTCAAGGGATAATACATGATAAGGATTCTACATTATGTGTACTGTACATATAGCGAGGAGAGTTGTTGGCTGATAGAACTTTTAATATACAAACGTACGACTCTATTAATACCACTGCCTTTAAGAACATACAGAATGTTACAAACATTAAATACCTTCTTCCTAGAGATGAGCAATAGATCATTTTGTTGAATTGAATCCCAATTTTTCCCAAAAACCACTGGTAGGTGAAACCCGTCAGCCTCATAGCATTCAAGAATTATGCCAGTCTTCCATTCTACATCTGCGGAAAAGAAATAATAGCTATAAGACCTTATCCTATCCATGTCAAATACCAAATTCACTCACTTTCTATTCCACTTAAAACTTCTCATGTATCATGTACAAAATTGTATCTTTTGATTTAACGTAAAATCTGTGAACGGCACACTCATATTTTAGGTGGTAAAATGAATTGAAAGAATCACATTTCAGTGCTAGTATGGCAATCTTAATAATTCAGCAGTTCAGTATTTTTAAATGACAGTGTATACGTCATTCAGGCCTCGTTTGTTTATGCAATTTTGGAGTTACACAGTAACTTAAAAATCCTTGGAACTAACATACTGATTTTAAGTTCCCTAGATGACAGAAAATCTGTGTTTGGTTAATCATTATGAAACTTCAAGTTACACAGTTATATTTATTTGAATTATCTATTAACAGATTCAGTTTTTGTATAAATACTAATTATCTTGATAAAAGATAAATAAATAAGTTAATTATAAACTTATTTAAATTTTTTATATAAAATAAAACTAGAAATATTATAATATGTTGTAGAAAAAAACATATATCTATTACAGATTATAGTAAAAATAAATAAAATTATTTTAATTCTAATAAAAATAAAGAAATTAAATTTTATAATTTATTACATAATTGTTATATAGAAAATATAAATTTATTATACAAATTAAAAAATTTAAATGTTTTTTTAACAATTTACCTAAACCAAATCAAGCAACCCAAATTGTAAAATTAAATTTTACAAGAAAATTAAAAAGTTTATATAGTTAATCATGAAAAAAAATATAGAGCATATTAAAAATATTTTACTAAATAAAAATTAAAATAGTTACTCAAATTAAGGAAAATTAATTACCTATTAAAAAGTGGATGTGTGTAATTATGAATACAAAATAATAGTAAAAAAAAAGAAGTTAAACATATTTACTACGTAACTTACGGTGACCACGCCTCTGCTAGGTAACTAGGTTCCACCATTTTATAGTAACTCAGAGTACCTTGGAAGTTTAGGTTACATAGTACATTTCAAAAATCACCCAACCAAACGCTGTAACTTGTTAAAGTTCCAAGGTACTTGAAATTACGTCGTTGAGTTACATCCAAACAAACGAGGCCTCAAAGTTAACGGTCAAAATCATGGTTGAAATTGGTTCTATGAGTTAAACCAATTGCTTAAAATGACCTCTAGATGTCAATGAATTTTTTTTCTTAAATAGTAACAGAGATTTGTAATCCTTCCTGTTGTAAATTTAAAGGCATGAACAGTTTGAATAATCAGAGGATGACATGATGGTCACGTTGGTCAATGGCAGATAATTTTTCTTGTAAATTATAATTTGTCACACATTTTAATATGTACTTTTGGTACTAAAGTGGGCTTATTAATAATTGAGCTAAAACTAAATTAGAATCATTATAAAAATGAATTGAAGATATTGTAGAACTTGTAAAGCTTGTTTGTAAAATTTACATGTTTAGATCACATAGTTTTTTACAGAATCTATCAACATTTTTGAAACGACAGCCTCTCTACATCCGGGGGTTAAGGTCTGTGTACATCCAACCTTCACCAGATGAGTACGTTCTATTTGGTTTACATGTATAAGATGTGTTCCTAGGGGTAAAAGTTCAAGGTCGGGACTCTGAATGTGTCACTTTTTCTATGGGAGAAGGGAGGTGTTACTTTTTTGTTATTGTTTAGATTTAACTTCTAAACTTGTTTAATGCAGGAAGCACAAACTTTTTTATTCTTGCAGTACTGACCTTAGTTTTGAGAGGAACATGGCATTTTAGACAGGTAAGCATACCAATCTTGAATGGAAGAATGATCTTTCTTATTGTTACGCACCTTGCGGACACTTAATATCATTCTAATCTAGGCACTATTATTTAGCTTTTAATATCATGACACATCTATACCATAGATTCAAAGGCTAAGGTTGTAAGATTCACTCTTTTGGCAATATTCGAAACTTAAATGTCAATATTTTAACTGTACTATTGAAATGATAATAAGGAGTTGAATTGTCCTAGTGATTAGGTGCCCAAGCCAACTCATGATCTTGAGGTCGTGGGTTCGAACTTCTTATCTAGTATGCCGGAGGTAATTTTCTAAGTAGGATAATTGGGTATTTCCCTTTTCCTTTATTAAAATGATAAAACTAGAATGATCTTATCCACGATTTGTGTTTTTGTTGTAAAATATAAGATAAAATCATTATGTTGGGATTTTTGCCATTTCTTAGTGTTTCAGTATACAATTGGGTTCTTTATGTCTAAAATGGAAAAGAATGGGAAGCTAGCTAACAGCTGCTAACCGTAAAAGCCGATGTGACTTTCTATTGTCCTGCCACTATGGTGATAAGGTTGTCTTCTGAACAAACCCATAGAACGTCGCTGGTATTAGTTTTTAATTTTTCCCTAAATTAAGAACTAAGAGTTCAAAAAGCTACAAACTGAATACTGTGATAGCACCCCAAGGTTTATCTGATGATAAATAAAGTTCGAGTTGGTAGTAATGATTTTTTATTAACCTAATATATTCAGGATCCTATAAGGTTCTTGTGTTAAATGTCTTGGTCTAGATGACATACAAATGCTGGCAGTGGACAGGGCCATAGAATCATGTATCATTTCTGGATATATGTTTCAGGTGATTTTAACGTTGCTGGTAATTGTATGGGGTATTCGGCTGGCGATTTTCCTCTTAATGAGGTAAGTGTCAGATATTTTGCTTGAAACTTTTTTGTTCCTTCAAGTATCAAAGCATTTTTAAGGTTATCATAAGCTATATATAATTGAGCCAGTGCTTAATATAAGAGGCCAAGTTTATTCATCAATAATCTTTTGGTTCCATCTGAGTTTTAATCTTTATTTTTAGTCATGAAATCTTGTTACTTTGTTATCTAAAGAGCACAGAGATGCATAAGCCGATTTGCAGATGTATTTTAAAAGGATTTTTTATATTTATCTTTGTCGTTCATTTCTATGCCAGAATATTACAGTGGGGAGAAGATAAAAGGTTTGATGAGATGCGTTATAATTTAGTAGGGGTGAGTATTCGATCCGGTTAATCGAAAACCGAACCGATTAACCGAAATATTTTCGATTCAGTTTTCGGTTTTACTTTTTTCTGAAATTCGGTTTTTCGTATTTCGGTTTTTAACCGCGGTTAACCGAAAATCGAAAAAAAAACTGAATGTTTATAATATATGATAAAAGTTCACTGTCCTGCTCGAGTCCTATAATAAAACCGGATTTGATGATCTCTGTTCGAGTCCTGTGATGCTCCAGAGAGGTTGACTGTCCTGCTGTGCAGTTTGTATATGTACCAAGTACATAGACCAAAGCAACTTCACAATTTTGTAGATCACAAAATCTACTTTCTTTGTAAAATTCCCTGGCACCAAGTTGTTGCTCTTGCTTATCCTTTAGCCCATCTCCATCTTTCATCTCCTTCACATCCTCATCTCGCCGGAACCGATCTACAATTTGTAATTATTTTGAATTGATTTTAAATTTCGGTTTTCGGTAATAACCGAAATAAAAATTTTGGTTCGGTTAAAAACCGAATATAATTCGGTTCGGTTGTGATTTTTCTGAAATTTCGGTTTCGGTTAACCGAATTAAAATTCGGTTCGGTTCGGTTAAAACCGAATACTCACCCCTATAATTTAGGAAAGTTGGCATTTTTCTGGATGTTTCAGGTTTACTCAGTCTGTCTCCAGGTTTACATTTTGATAGTGATACAACTCACTGACTCTTATACTCAATCTTTAACACTTTTTATAGGTAGTATGGGTGTGGGCTGTGAGCTTGCCTCTGACAGTTGTTAATGCAAGCGACAGAGATCCATCTCTTAAAGCTGCCGATATAATTGGCTGGATAATGTGGACTGTTGGAATTATATCTGAAGCTACAGCTGACCAACAAAAGTTGACATTTAAAAACTCTCCAGAAAATAGAGGGAAGTGGTGCAATATAATAAACAAATTTTCAAAATCTCTTGAAGAGATAAAGAGTTATCTCTGCATGCAAACCTCTCAATAAATCCTTTACACACATCCTTTCCAGCTAATTTGTTTTATCTTGCACACATGATGCATGAATATGTCTGCATATGCATGTCTTTTGAGTTTGTTATGTGGTGTTTTTCTGTTAAGTTATCGACTCTCCTAAAATCCACAATATTGACATATGTCATACGGATACCTTAAAGGAGAGCATATAATTTTAGTACTTTACTAAGTTGGGTTTGAAGAGCGGATCACTTCTGAGTAACTTTCAAATTTAGTTGCGAAATTAATATATTTTGAGGATATCGTGTTCGGACTGAAGGGTCGGTCTCGCAGGATGATTCCTTAGATCATATATATCTTTCTCCATTTGTCTTTACTTATATACCATCTCTACATGTTTCTAGTGCAAATTGGGGACACCAACTTAAGTTTAGATATTATATAATTAGAGTCAAATTTAAGAGGGGAAAAAATGGCACAAAGGAGAAGAATTGAAAATCCTGTTGCAGATATATCAAATGATGAGGCTGTGAGTGGCAATTTTTTTGTTGTAAAAAAAACCAGTAATAAAGTGGGAGTATCTACTATAAAGATGTTCGTGTTATGCGAATCTATATTTAAAATAATAGTAGATTTTATTGTCAGCAATTCGACCTAAGTTTTGTTGTTACATATGTAAAAAAATCACCTAGTATATTTATATAATATCAGCTTCTATATTACCAAGGGAAAGTTATGAATTTTCTATCATTGTCGATCAACAAAATACATCATGTATGCACATACCAAAGAAAGAAGAAGGGCTCAAAAGAAATTAATATGGCTACTCATTATAACTTTTGGAACAGTCACATAGTCATATGTTTTCCAAACATAATAACATAACATATCGAGCCATAAGCCAGGGATCTCAGCACAATTCCCGATTACTACTTCTGCTGAAAGTAACAAACACTAAAAGAAAGCAGATAAGTGTTGCATCTACAATTTAACGGCAGCAATTCGAGTTAAGCTTTAATTTGCTCTAGTGCTCAAAACTAACTCTTTCTATGATTAAACTTTTTACATGGTACAGGTAAATCTATACTAAGAATTCTCTATATCAGATATTTTCGTAGTCGGGTTTTTTTTTGTTTTATGTCGATTGTTGGACAGTGGACACTATTTTATCAATTATATTCTGTACGTATGTATTAAAGTGTATGCTAAAAGAGAACACAGTCAATTCTTACGATCAGTAGTCACAGTTGTTGTAACTTGTGAATTCGAAATTATATCTGAATACTTGATTTGCAATTAAACATAAACTTAGTTTCAATCTAAGTAAGTGCTCAACTTTTAGTTTAACTTGAACATAAATAAAGCTCCATCCTTTTAAGCTATACACACATATATACACATCTATACTTATATACTAAACACATCCTAATCATGAATTGGGTTAGTAAATTAAAAAATCATTAGATATATCCAATATCCAAATCATGTAGGCATCAATTGAATCAGTTGAATATAATAGGAAAATTGGGAAGATTGCAAACACCACCTTAATCACGGTCGAAGGATAACCAATTGGAGATTGGGAAGATTCTTAATCACGGCCAAATGATAGCAGCGAAGGCCAAAGAATAGCAGCGAATTGGTCGGAGGATCCTACGATGATGATGTCTGAATGTAATGGGGGTAAGGAGGCGGCTTTGTGTAGTTAGTAATAAAAATTAAAAATTGTAATTGATAAAAGTAAATTCAATAGCTACCAACCAACCGACGAGAAAAGGCCTTCTTTATCACAATTTAAAGGTAAAATGCCCTAAATATCACAAACTGAAAAAATGGCCCTTATTATCACAAATAAACGCAACTTGAATTGGAGTTTATAGGCAATGCATAGTCGTGCAGCGTTATTTCATGAAATGTCAATTTTTTTTTATAAAGAAAATAAAAAACGCAAGATGAATTGGCGTTGACTGTAAAACGCTTTATACAATTGCGTTGCTTTTTAAAGTTTGCTTGTTCGTGGTCACTAAGCACGTGAACTTGATTTTTTTTTTTTGTAAAAAAATGTTAAATACAATTTTGGGGTTAAATAATTTTTATTTGGGGTTCAACGAGTTTCATTTAGGATTTAAAAATATTCAATTTTTTACTTACATTTTTTTAATTTTATCAATATTTCCTTAGGGGTTCAATAATTAACTTTTGGGGTTCAACATTTTCATTTTGGGTTTAGAAATATTCAGAACGACGAATAAACCGTATACGAATTTTAGGGTTTAGGGTTTGGGGTAAATAATTAACTTTTAGGCTTCAATGTTTCCATTTTGGGTTTTAGAATTATTCAGAATGACGAATAAACCGTATACGAACTTAGGGTTTAGGTTTGGGGTTTAGGGTTGTTTACAACCCTAAACCCTAGACCCTAAACCCTAATTTATCCTGATTTTTAAACGCGTTAGCGTTTAAAAATCAGGCCGCCGGATTCAATTTTTTTAATTAAAATTTTTAATTTAAAAAATTACAATTTTAATTAAATTTAGGGGTTCAATAATTAATTTTTGGGTTCAATGTTTCCATTTTGGGTTTTAGAAATATCCGGAACGACGAATAAAATTGTTATATTTTGTGTTAATTATATTGCTTTGAAAGGAAATAAATATTGCGTTTATATCTTTCTAAAAAAAACCAGCAATAACACCACATTATCTTGCGTTATTACTATAAACGGATGTTCAATAAGCGTTGTTGGTGACAGGAATGATACCATATGCTGCGTTTTCAGTTTTGGAGGTAGTGGACAAAGAAAAACGCAAGACGACATTGCGTTTATATAGTAACGTTAGTTTACTATGCGTTGTGCTGTGATACTAAGGGCCATAATTTCAATTTGTGATAATTAGGACCATATTTTCTGAAATTGTGATGTAAGAGGCCAACACCCCAACCGACCAAACTTTTAATGTTTTGGCTTTTATATAATAGTATAGATATATATATATATATATATATATATAGGGTCTTGTTCTAATAGAAACTAACTTAGAATAGAAACTAGAAACTAAACCTAAATTAAATATTTCAAGCTAATCTAATGACCAAATTAGGGGTACTCCAATACAAAAAACGTTTAAAATTATTGTCTCTATTCAACAAAAATATTAAAAAAAAAATAAAAAAATTTTAAAAAAAGTTACTGTTCACGTGATGACGTGGCACGTGAACAGTAACTTTTTTTAAAATTTTTTTTATTTTTTTTTATATTTTTGTTGAATAGAGCCAAGAATTTTAAACATTTTTGTGAAGGTGCCCCTAGCGGGGCCATTAAAATAAATGAAATATAATTTATTTAGTGTAGGTTTCTAGTTTCTATTCTAAGTTTGGTTTCTATTTGAACGCTAGTATATATATATATATATTTGGGAAGTGTTTTCTTTTTGGAATAAACACTATCACTACTTAAACATCAGAAGACATAATAGTCATAAACTTAGTAGGGACGTTCCCACTGCTATAAATATGTTCTTGTTATAAATACGTTCTGGTAAAGAACAAGAATCCCTTGCAAAACAATGGGCTAGCTTGCTGGCAGAACGATACACGAAACACAACTGTACATTTTGTATTGAGCTAATAACTTCCTACAGTCATTAATAACCACACCAAATGATGAAGTCATTAAAGCTTTGCTGCGGATAGCTTGTATAACTACATAACAATCCGATTCTAACTCTATCCGAGACCAATTTACCTCTTTAATCTGGCTCAAAGCCTCTGGCACCGTAACTTCTTCTCCTATATCAGGAGCAACAATCCCTTCTGTAGAACCAACTCGAGCTTCCACCAAAGCACCCTCGTGATTCCGAGCTACCAGGCTATAACCATAACAGCCCTCCATTTCAAATATCGCTGCAGCAACATTTATCTTTATAATAGCATTATTAGGCTTGACCCACCTATTTACCCCATCGGTACGATATGTAAATAGAGACATTCAACTAAACTGGGCCTTCTTCCATTGCTCAAGGTAAATAATTGTTGAATCAACAACATTCTCTACTGACGGCCACCTATTATTCCAAACCCACTCATTGCGAGCACGCCATAACGCCGAACAAACCATCACTACCTTCTCTGCTTGAATCTTCACAACACTACTGAACATGTTTGAAAGCCAACTGCTAAACTGATAAAACTAAGCTAATTCTGAATTTTTATGTAAAAGATTCAGGACGAAGAAGACAAGAACAGTTTTGTTATTTAGCTCACCATCAGAAATAATGAGTACATAGCATAATGTTCAGCCTTACTTTATATTTATACTACTTACATCAATCACTAATTACAGAATGATATGTACACATTGTAACGAACTCTCCTAACTGATTCGTCCAGCTGGCAACTGTTGTGGACCACATGACAACAATGATAGCAAGCAAGATATAATCGTAGCTTTATCAATAGCATTAGTGATGTCAGCTCCAATACCCCCCCTAAGTTAGGATGGAGTGAATCAATCAATCTTAACTTGGAGAGAAGAAAAGTAAATTGAGGTGACAGAATGGCTTTAGTAAGTAATTTAGCTAAATGAGAATTAGTAGGCAAGTAAGCTAACTGAATTAAGCCTTCTAAAACCTTGTCTCTTGTAAAATAGCAATCAATCTCTATGTGCTTCATTCGTTCATGAAAAATAGGGTTCTTTACAATATGCAAAGCAGATTGATTATCACAATGAATTGTAACTGGAGTTAAACCTGTAATGCCAAAGTCAGCTAGCAATCGAACTACCCAAATAACTTCAGCTGCAGCAGAAGCAAGGGCTCTGTATTCAGAAGAAGATTTTGATATAGTAGAATGCTTTTTTGATTTCCAAGTAATTGGTGAATACCAAGTAAATGAACATGGCCAGTAACTAATTTTCTTGAATCTGGACAAGAGGCCCAGTCACTATCTGAGAATGCTTGTAATACCAGTGAATCACTAGCTTTTAACAAAATCCCTTGACTAGTAGTGTGAGCAATATATCTCAGAGTATGATGCATAGCTTGAAGATGAGAAGATCTAGGAGCCTGCATAAATTGACTTAAAACTTGGACAACATGGGAAAAGATCAGGTCGAGTATTGGTCAAGAAATTTAGTTTTCCAACTAAGAATCTATAAAATTCAGAATCTTCAAGCAATGTACCCTCAGCTGCAGACAAATTATGATGAACTGGTAATGGAGTGACAACCTTTTTACTAAGATCAAAACCACATTCTGCAAGTAATTCTTTAGTAAACTTGTGTTGTGTTAAAACTATGCCATCAGTCAAATAACCAATCTCAAGTCCCAAACAATAACTGAGCTTGCCTACATCTTTTATACCAAAAGTAGCATCCAAATGTTGTTTAATAGAATCAATGGCAAGTAAATCAGTACCAGTCAAAATTATATCATCAACATAAACTACAGCTATGAAAATCTGATCATCTGTATGCTTGATAAAAAGACTATAATCATTTTTAGATTGCTCAAAACCTTGCAGAGTTAATTCCATCAGCAATTTAGAGAACCATTCTCTAGAGGCCTGTTTAAGACAATAGAAGGACTTGATCAGTCTGCATACCTTATTGTGAGGATTAGGAATACCCTGTGGAACCTTCATATAAACTTCATCATGTAAGTCCCCATGCAGAAATGCATTATTAACATCCAGTTGAAATAGAGGCCATTTTTTGCTTGCTGCAACAGCTAATAAGGTTCTGATAGTAGCCATTTTAACTATAGGTGAAAAAGTTTCCTGGTAATCCAAACCATACTTCTGATTAAAGCCCTTTGCTACTAACCTAGCCTTGCATCTGTCTAGAGAACCATCAGCCTTGAGTTTAAGTCTAAACACCCACTTGGAACCAATAGCTTTCTTTCCTTTAGGTAAATCAACTAATTCCCAGGTGTTATTTGCAGTTAGGGCATGAATCTCTTTTTCCATGGCTTCAATCCACATAGGATTGGTACAAGCTTCTTCATATGAAGATGGTTCAGTAATATCATAAGAATTAGCTAGAAAAGCTTTGTGTAATGACGGAAAAGAAGAACAAGTGATCAGATTGCACCAATGATCATGATTAATGGCAGAATGACAGTAATAAGAATTGAGATATGAAGGTTGGTTATGTGCTCTAGTTGATTTTATTAAGGGAACATCAGTTGATGTAGAATTTGAGTTGGAATTTGTGTTTGAGCTTTGTTCAGTAGTAATCTGGCTATTATTAGATAATGGAGGGAAATCATCATTAGAAAAAGAATTATGAACTGTGGTAACTGGCAAATATATTGAGTTAGGAAAAGATTCAGAGATAAAAGTATTATTGAGATTATGAAAAGGAAAATGTTTCTCATGAAAGATGACATCTCTTGGAACAAAGATTTGGTTGGTTTGTAAATCTAAAATCTTATAACCTTTCTGAGAAATAGAATATCCAACAAAAACACAAGGAAGTGCCCTAGGTGCAAATTTGGTTCTGTTAGATTTAATAGTTCCTACATAGCATAAGCAACCAATTGATCTTAAGGAACTAATATCAGGATGAGTTTTGTAAAGCTTGAAATAAGAAGACTGAAAGTCTATTGATCTTAAAGGCATTCTATTGATCAAATATACTGCAGATAGAACACACCCATCCCAGTATTTAGCAGGAAGTTTAGATTGAAAGAACAATGCTCTGGCAGTCTCCAACAAGTGCATATGCTTCCTTTCTGGTACTCCATTCTGTTGAGGTGTATGTACACAGCTGATTTGTTGCAAAATGCCTTTAGTTTCACAAAAAGTTTTTAAAGTTCCTTCAAGAAACTCCTTAGCATTATCTGATCTAAAACATTTATTAGTGGTGCCAAACTTATTTTCCACATAAGAAACAAATTTAGATAAAATTCCGGCAGCATCAGATTTAAGTTGTAACAAATGTATCCAAGTGAAATGACTAAAATCATCCCAATTGTCAAGAAAAAGGTACAACCAGATTTGGTTTTAGTACTGTAAGGCCCCCAGACATCAAGGTGTACAAGTTCAAAATCAGACTGAGATTTTATACAACTATGATTGAAAGGCAATCTAGTTTGTTTAGCAACAGGACAAATTTGACAGATATTGTCTTCTTGGCACAACTTGACATTACAAGAGGGTACAACTAATTTTAGATGTTGAAAGGGTAAATGACAAAATGTTAAATGCCACAACTTAGCATCTTAGCAGCTGATAGACAAGTAGTATTGCAGAAATGGTTTTGAAGTTGAGCAGGCTTGAGATTGTGAAAATCCAAAGAATAAAGTCCAGCTTGAATTTTACCAAGAGGAATTGCCTTCTTGCTCTGAGAAAGGAACTGAAGATACACTGATCATTAATGAAAGTTATTGTACAAGAAAGATCTTGACAAAGTGTCTGAATAGAAATGAGATTGAATTGGAATTCTGGAACATATAGAACATCATTCAGAATAATGTCATTATTAACAACAATAGAACCAATGTGTGTAACCTTAACTTTTCTTCCATCTGGAACTATGATATAGTTGTCTATATTCTTGGTTTGTGTTGTGGTAAACAAACACTTGCCTGCTAGTAGAGCATGACTTGTGCTTGAAGAGCCAGAATTCACTTCATTAGTATGCTGCTAATTGAGAAGACTTAGGAGTTATTTATACTGATCTGCAAAGATTGTATTTTTAGCTCCTACAACTGTCTCTTCTAGTTTGCTCTGATTTTGAGAAATAGCAGCAACTTTTCTGTCCCTAAATTTAAAACCAGGTGGATAGCCATGAACTTTAAAGCACCTTTCCAAACTATGACCTGAAATCTTACAATGAGAGCAATAATAAGATTTCTTAGCAATTCCAGGAATAATCCCTTTATACTGAATTCCAGATGAAGTCTGTCTTTGATTCTGAGTAAAATTTCCTCTGTGGAATTTAGCATTGGCATTAGAATTTCTTTCTGCTGTAAAAGCCAAGGATTCAGTTCGAGTAATAAGATGAGATACTTCTTTGTGCCTTGCTTCTTGAGTAAACAACCTGAAAACTTGTGAGATGGTAGGCATTGGCTGCATCATAAGTACATTGCCTCTAATAGTTGAGAAATTGTCATTCAACTTCATCATGAACTGAATTAGCCTTTGTTCTTGTTGCATATCAGAAATCCTTTTAGTCAAATTGCAGGTGTAGTTATTACAAGTACAAGTAGGCAATGGACTAATATCAGTCATAGAATCCCAAACTGACTTCATAGTGGTGAAAAAAAATCAGAAACAGATTGTGTGCCTTGCTTCATTTCAGATAACTGTTGTTCTAGAGAATACATTTGAGGCATACTTGCATAGCCAAATCGTTCCTCCAAATCTAACCATATTTCTCTTGCAGTCTTGAGAAATAACACACTTTTAGCAATAGAATCATCCAAATTGTACAGTAGCCAAGAACGGACTAGATCATTACAATGTTCCCAGGCTTTACCTTCTGGTGTGGTTGTTGCAGGTTTAGTCAAGGTTCCATCAATAAAAATTAGTTTGTTTTAAGCAGATAAACTCAAAAGCATTGATCATTTCCAATTAGTGAAGCCAGTTCCATTGAATTTAATTGATACAAGTTGAGAAGAATTAGCATCTGAAGGATGTATAAAGTATATACTAGAAGGATCTTGATTTGGATGCAAAGATGATCTAGTATTATGTGATGAGGAAGCCATGAGTTGCACTTAGGTTTAGTGAATGTAAAAGTAAAGAGATTAAGCTAAAGTCAGGATCAAGAACACAACAAATTCAAGAACAAGTATTTTGCAGAAAACATCTCAATGAAGAAGGAACAATTGAACAAAAGCACCTGATTCTGTAAAGATCGTAAGGAAGATGGAGATCAAGAGAGATCGCGTAGATATCGCAAAGAAATCAGAGAGATCATAGAGAGATCGAGATATCGTAGAGAGATCGTGTCTTAATCATCAAAATCAGCAACATTTATCTTGAAACTCCATTGTTGTACGGACAAAAAAACTTGAACAAATACTGAGATAAACCAGTACAAATACAGAACAAATAACAGAGAGATCAAAACGATACACAAGAATAAAATGAGAGAAAAGATCGAGCTCCATGCTCTGATACCATGATAAAACTAAGCTAATTCTGAATTGGTATGTAAAAGATTCAGGACGAAGAAGACTAGAACAGTTTTGCTATTTAGCTCACCATCAGAAATAATGAGTACAAAGCATAATGTTCAGCCTTACTTTATATTTATACTACTTACATCAATCACTAATTACAGAATGATATGTACACATTGTATCGAACTCTCCTAATTGATTCATCCAGCTGGCAACTGTCGTGGACCACATGACAGCAATGATAGCAAGCAAGATATAATCGTAGCTTTATCAGTAGCATTAGTGATGTCAGCTCCAATATAAACTCACCACCACCTACGGTCAACTGAATCAACACCATCTTTCTCCAGCATCCTTCTGCAAGAGGACATGAAACTAAAATGTAAAAAATAGTTTCATCTTCCCGCTTACACACTCGACATATTTGTTGCACTTGTACTCGTTTCTGAACCAACTGAACCATAGTAGGGATGTATCCATTGAGTGCTCTCCAAACAAAATTTTTAGCCTTGGGAGGAATCTTTAAGTTCCAAACCTTCTTCCAAAAATCAGAAGCCTCCCACCATCGTCCAATTTGAAACTGAAGAAGATTGTATGCGCTTTTTACATTATAACACCCTGAAGCCTCTTTACTCCAATTGTATACATTTTCAACAACCTCATTACTAAGTCGAATGCCCAGAATCAATCTTTGTTCACACTCATCAAACAAATCAATTATTAAATTGTTATCCCACTATCTCCTACCAGGTTTCAAAAGACTTTGAACCACGTTTCCTTCTCAAGCTATACTATTAGACAACACAAACGGGTTTATATCACAAGGCAACCAAGGCTCATTAAGGATAGATACCTTAAAACCATTTGCAATATGCCACCTAACCCCATCTTTGATCAGTCCCCGTGTTTCCCAGATGCTCCTCCATACAAAAATCGGATTATGCCCAAGAGAAGCTGTAAAAAAATTACCATCAGAAAAATACCTTGCCTTTGTTAGATAATGCAAGCTGTATACAAGGAAAAAATATGTATAAACTGGAGAAAAACAATCGAGAATGATTGAACTACTTTCTTCTCATTTATTCAAGCATTCAGTGAGTACATTATATAGAAAGACAAACTATAGAGATAAGGAAATGCTCCTAATAACTAGGATCACAATCTTAACAAACTAACAAACTAGCAATCTTTGCCAACTTGATAAGTATCAATTTATTTGATAACTTTCTAAAGTTATCATCACTCTGAGATATCACGAATCAAAACAAATCAACCAAATCTTCTTGCAATCTCGGACAAGTTTAAATTATAACATTTCCCAACAAACTCCCCCTTAATCTGAACTTGTCTGAGGCAATTTCATAACTCCAAGTAGACTCCTCATAGCTTCGAATTTCACAGCAGCAAGCGCCTTAGTTAGAGAATCAGCGCGTTGTTCTTCAGTGCAAACATGTTTCACAACTATATCTCCGTTTTCCACACATTCACGTATAAAGTGGTACCGAATGTCTATATGTTTACTTCTACCGTGAAATACAGGATTTTTGGCCAAGTCAATCGCGGACTTATTATCAATAAACAATGTAACAGGACCAATATCAAAACCAGTGATTTGGGACAGCAATTTCTTTAACCAAACTGCCTGACACGATGCTGCAGTGGCTGCCATAAATTCAGTTTCGCAGGATGAGAGTGCAACACATCTTTGCTTCTGTGAGGCCCATGTTATCAAACTTTTATTGAGATAGAAAACCATGCCCCCAGTACTCTTTCTGTCCTCCATATTGCCAGCAAGATCACTATCCGAATAACCAATCAGAACCTCATTTCCACTGTCCTGTGAGTAGATTAAACCAAAGTCAAGTGTCCCATTTATGTAGCGAAGTATACGCTTTGCTGCTGCTAGATGTAGTAGTGTTGGCCTCTCCATAAACCTACTCAAGATACCCACGGCATAGGTTATATCAGGTCTAGTGTTAACAAGGTATCTTAAGCCTCCGATTATACTTTTAAACTCTGTAGGATTGACCTCTGTTCCTCCCTCGTCTTTGCTGATAACCTCCTTGGGATGCATAGGAACTTTAGTCGAGTTGCAATGCAACATGCCAGCTTTGTTAAGAATTTTCTGTGCATACCCTTTCTGTTTTAGTTGAATATAGCCATTGCCCTGTTCAACTTCAATGCCAAGATAATAGGTTAATTTCCTAAATCACTCATATCAAACTTACTTGCCATTTGCTGCTTGAACTCTGTTATGGCAGTCACACTTGCTCCAGTCACAAGAAGATCATCAACGTAGACACCAATTATCAATACCTCCTTTCCAACGTTCTTTGTGTACACTGCCTGCTCGTATGCACATCTGACAAAACCCAAGTCCTCCAAGCATTTATTTAACTTTGAGTACCAAGCTCTTGGGGCTTGACGAAGTCCGTACAGTGCTTTGATGAGCTTATAGACGAGATGTTCCTTCCCCTTTTTGACAAAACCTTCAGGCTGCTTTACATACACTTCCTCCTTGATTTCACCATTCAGAAAAGCTGTTTTGACGTCAAGGTGGTGCACTTCCCAGTTTACTTTTGCAGCAAGAGCAAGTAACAACCGTATTGTTTCAATTCGAGTGACAGGTGCAAAAACTTCATCCAAGTCTATGCCCTTTTTCTGCACATATCCTTTCGCTACAATCCTTGCTTTGTGCTTAGTAATGTTCCCACCTGCATCTCGTTTAATCTTGTGTATCCATTTCAGCTCGATGGCTTTACGTCCTCGAGGCAGTTCTGTCAATTCCCAAGTACCATTTTTTTCTACTGCCTCAATTTCGATTTCCATGGCTTTCTTCCACTCATTCCCCTTTGCTGCTTGAGTGTAATTTGCTGGTTCGTCTATCCCCATTAGGTAGAGTTCTTCTTCCTCGAGCTCAAACGGTACGGTTTCATCGTAGATGTCACTCAATGGCCTGTACTTTCGAGGCCTCTCCTCAGATTCCGAGCTTGAAGCAGTCCTGGTGTACTCTGGTGGCGTGGGAGTATTTTCAACAGACCTTTCTCCTCCTGACACTGAGTTAGATGCATTTGGAATTTGAGATTCATTCTCAGTGTCAACACTATGGTTATCATTTGGAGTCGCTGGACTTGAATTAGAATTATCTTCACTGTCACTTGTAGGGACTTCGCTAGTCTGACCTCCTTGGTTTGATGTCTCACTAGAGTTTGTTGTAACAGTGAAAGATCCCATCCCACTCGAGGGTTCTTTAATTTCTTCAGACCAATCTCAGGCTTTCCCTTCTTCGAATATAACATCACGACTCACACATATGGTTTTTGTTTCAGGATTGTACAGTCTGAATGCCTTTGTAACTGCTTCTTTCCCAAGGTAAACGACAGTCTTACTTCTATTGTCCAGCTTCTTTAAGTTTACACCAGGCACCTTCATATGTGCCACGCACCCAAATACTCTGATGTGATCCACGTGAGGTTTTTTCTTTGACCATGCCTCATAGGGTGTGATCCCAGTTACAGCACGAGTGGGAAGCCTGTTGATAATATATGTGGCCTGTCGAACAGCTTCACCCCAGAAATGATTTCGCATGTTGGTTTCTTTCAATAAACTTCGTGACATTTCAATCAAGGTTCTATTTCGTCTCTCAACCACACCGTTCTGTTGTGGTGAGTAAGGAGCAGAGAAATGTCTGATGATCCCAGCCTCTTCGCAGTATTGAGTGAATTCTCTTGAAGTGAATTCTCCCCCATTGTCCGTTTTGAAAGTAATAATCTTCTTTCCTGGACCATTCTCAACTAAAGCACGAAATCGTTTAAAAGCATGAAATGCTTCATTCTTATTTTTCAACAAATAAGTCCACATTACACGACTATAATCATCAATCGAGACAAAAATATACTTGTTACCTCCAGGAGTACATGGCATTATAGGACCACACAGATCTCCATGAACTAATTCAAGCACCCTCTTGGCAGTGAAGGTTGATTTTTGTGGGAAGGTTCTTCTAGGTTGCTTTGACATTAGACATCCAGTGCAAACTTCACCAGACTGATTTATCTTAGGCATTCCATACACCATATTTGTTGTAGACATGAGTTTCAAAGCATTAAAATTAACGTGGCCAAGACGATAATGCCATAGCCAATTCTCATTTTCACATCTTACCATTAAGCAACTAGACTCACCACTAAGAATAATGATCTTATACAGACGGTTTTGAGAACGTTTCACCTTCATTAACAAACCACCTTTGCTCTCATGAATCCAGAGATGTTCACCTTTGAGGACTATTTTATATCCAGCTTCTGAAAGTTGACCAAGGCTAATAATGTTACTTCGAAGAGATGGAATATAATATACCTCGCTTAGAGTCCTGCTCTCTCCATTTTTGCACTTCAAAAGTATCGATCCTTTGCCTTTGATTTCAACTACTGATCCGTCTCCAAACTTGACCTGACCCGTTATATTTGTGTCGAGTTTGTCGAATTTTGAGGATTGGCCAGTCATGTGATTACTAGCACCATTGTCCAAGTACCATAAGTTGGATTCCATCTCCTTCGTCTCTTCTTTCTGGTTCAGCTTAGGTGTGACCTGTTCTTCATTGATTAACAAAGTACCATTCTCTTTCTTTGTGCTTTCAATCATCAGTAATGTAGGTTCATCATCTATCATCTGCACCATATTTGCTTCTTCTTTACTTCTTGGCTTCTTGCATTCTGATGCATAGTGACCAAAAACATTGCAGTTAAAACATCGAATTCTGCTTTTATCACGAGCCCCTCGATTAAATCCCCTGTTCCTCTGTGATGTCTCAGTACCACTTTTGTTTGAACGTTTCGTCCACTCCTCCTTTGTAAGCAAGAGTTTGCTTTCATCCTCCTTTTCACGCTCAATCCATTCCTCCCTGGTGAGCAATAATTTCCCACCTCCTGTCTCAGTGTGTCCTTTAATTCTTTCTTCGTAAGCCTTCAATGAGCCTACTGCCTCTTCCATGGTCATTGTCTTCAGATCTCCAAACTGTTCTATAGTGGAGGCAATCTGTACGAACTTTGATGGCATTGAGCGCAACAGCTTCTTGACTATGTAGCTTTCTGCAACCTCTTCTCCTAGCGTCCGTATATTTGACACAATTCCATTCATCTTTATGTAAAAATCATCCAGTTTGTCAGCATCTCCCATGCTTAGTGCCTCAAATTCCCTCTTCAAGGTCTGTATTTTTGCTTCTTTGGCTCGATCTGCACCAAGACACATAGTCTTGATGGCCTCCCATGCTCCTTTTGCCGTTGTTTTCTCGGAAATGGACAACAGCATGTCCTCGGGTATGCCTTGGTATATCATGGCCAAGGCTACCTTATCACTTTTCTCTTCTGTCACCGCTTTTGGGTCGCTAGGTTCCACTGCAGTCCACACTCCCTGCGCCTGCATGACCACCCTCATCTTCAACGACCATGCTGAGTAGTTTTCCCTGGTTAACATAGGATATGTTAAACCAACTGAGCCATTCTTAGCCTTGCCTGTATCCATAACGCTCTGATACCAGATTGTTAGATAATGCAAGCTGTATACAAGGAAAAAATATGTATAAACTGGAGAAAAACAATCGAGAATGACTGAACTACTTTCTTCTCATTTATTCAAGCATTCAGTGAGTACATTATATAGAAAGACAAACTATAGAGATAAGGAAATGCTTTTAATAACTAGGATCACAATCTTAACAAACTAACAAACTAGCAATCTTTGCCAACTTGATAAGTATCAATTTATTTGATAACTTTCTAAAGTTATCATCACTCTGAGATATCACGAATCAAAACAAATCAACCAAATCTTCTTGCAATCTCGGACAAGTTTAGATTATATCATTTCCCAACAGCCTTGAATATTCTGCTAACCAAGGAATTAATTAGGTTGTGTTAAAAACCGCCATCCTTGTTTTCCAAGAAGTGCAAGATTAATTCTCGTCGAGACCGAAAACCTAACCCACCAGCACTCTTATGAACAGCTAACCTATCCCAAGCCATCCAATGTATACTTTGCTAGTTGTGGTGCTCGAACGCCACCATAATCTAGTCATCATTCTCTCAATATCCCTACCCCATGTCCAGTGACAATAAGAAGACACTCATGGAATAATTAGGGAGGCTCTGCGCCACCGTTCTAATCAGCACTTCCTTTCCAGTTTTAGATAACTGACCGTTCTAACTCTACAACGAACTTCTCCTGACTCTTTCTTTCAAAAATACAAAGCATTGCTGACTTCTCCTTATCATATTTGGTAAGCCCTAGCTAATAAAAGCTCTGGTTCCCAGTTCTAACATACCAGTTACATCACGCACACCTCTACGAACATGTTCAGCCGTATTAGTACTGAAAAAATAGAGGAATTTCGAATATTCACTTTCTGACCTGACGCCCTCTTAAGTTTTTGCAATAACTCATTCAGATGATTTGCCTCGACATTTGAAGCCTTAAAAAAACGTAGATAATATAAATGTTTAATAATAATATGTTGATGACGGGATTCGAATCTTAAACTTATGAAAGTTTTTTAAATATTAAAAAAGAAGATTCTTTTAACAATCTGTCTCAAAATCCAAAAAGTGTATCACTAGCTAGATTCACTCAAGGAAGGTATACCTTTGGTGGCATGCTCTCGATCTCTATGCCAAAATATTCTAACAAAATGACAATTTTATTCATGTGGAGGATTGTTTGAAATTTTGAATTAATTAACATTTCAATATTTACTTGCTCATAATTGTGTAGGTTGCAAAAATTAATTTTCCCTGTAAGTTACAATGATATTTTCTTATAAGGAGCATCATTGTTTGGAGGACAACAAAAATTCTCACATTTTTTAAGGCACATTTTACGATATATGTTTACTCTTTTTGAGTTCTATGGTCAATTCAATAAGAAAGAGTGGTATGTTTGTTCTGTTTGTAGAATATGGGTTTTCAAGTACTTAAATTCACCTCCATTAGTTGAATCGTAGGAGACTTAGGAAAATTCACTTTTAAGCCCATATGAGAAGGGACTCATTTTTTTACAGAAAACATGGCTTTAACATTTCTTCATTGATATTTTGATCTTTTGATTTGTGAATTAGTGTAAGTATTTCTTTTATACAAAATTTACCAATTTTTAGTATGTTTATTAATAAACACAATATAGCTTAGCGCATCCTCAATTAAACACAAATATGAAATTTGATTTCTCAGTTATGCATGTGTGCAAGTGTACTTAAAATAGAGTAATCCAGTACTGTTAAAAAATTATTCAAACTTTTGACAAAAACAAAATGGATATTGATCGGAATTCCTACATACACTGCAACTAAAAATGAAGTAACATTGAATTAATAGTTTTGAACAATTAGGAGGAAACAAATTTTTTGAAATTTAATACAAAAGCTAGCTTTGATGGATAAGAATCTGATCATCATAACCTTTTGAGCGGCTAAACAATAGAGAAAGACAGGTTTAAAAATTGCAATTTGATTATAACATTTAATTAATTAATAACCATGAGGAGGTGGTGGAGAAGTGTAGTAGTATTCTGGACTTGATAGTGATGGAGCCAGACTTGAGGGAGATGGAGCAGGTGACGGTGGGAAGTCAAAGACATACGAAGGTGCTAGTGATGGTGATGATACGGGGTGAGTTTTGTAAATGTAAGGAGAAGGTGCTGATGGGGATGGTGGTGGTGGCGATTTGTAGACATACTGGGGAGGTGGTGATGGGGATGGAGGTGGTGGAGATTTGTACATGTAAGGAGGTGGAGGAGATGGGGATGGTGGGGGTGGTGACTTGTAAATGTATGGAGGAGGCGGTGACGGGGATGGAGGTGGTGGAGATTTGTACATATATGGAGGCGGAGGTGACGGGGATGGGGGTGGTGGTGATTTGTAAAGGTAAGGAGGAGGTGGTGATGGGGATGGAGGTGGTGGAGATTTGTAGACGTAAGGAGGTGGAGGAGATGGTGATGGTGGTGGTGGTGATTTGTAAATGTACGGAGGAGGTGGTGATGGGGATGGAGGTGGTGGAGATTTGTATATATAAGGAGGTGGAGGAGATGGGGATGGTGGTGGCGGCGATTTGTAAATGTAGGGAGGAGGTGGTGATGGGGATGGAGGTGGTGGAGATTTGTAGATATAAGGAGGTGGAGGAGATGGTGATGGTGGTGGTGGTGGTGGTGATTTGTAAATGTAGGGAGGAGGTGGTGATGGGGATGGAGGTGGTGGAGATTTGTAGATATAAGGAGGTGGAGGAGATGGTGATGGTGGTGGTGGTGATTTGTAAATGTAGGGAGGAGGTGGTGATGGGGATGGAGGTGGTGGAGATTTGTAGATATAAGGAGGTGGAGGAGATGGTGATGGTGGTGGTGGTGATTTGTAAATGTAGGGAGGAGGTGGTGATGGAGGTGGTGGAGATTTGTAGATATAAGGAGGTGGAGGAGATGGTGATGGTGGTGGTGGTGGTGATTTGTAAATGTAGGGAGGAGGTGGTGATGGGGATGGAGGTGGTGGAGATTTGTAGATATAAGGAGGTGGAGGAGGTGGTGATGGTGGTGGTGGTGATTTGTAAATGTAGGGAGGAGGTGGTGATGGGGATGGAGGTGGTGGAGATTTGTAGATATAAGGAGGTGGAGGAGATGGTGATGGTGGTGGTGGTGATTTGTAAATGTAGGGAGGAGGTGGTGATGGAGGTGGTGGAGATTTGTAGATATAAGGAGGTGGAGGAGATGGTGATGGTGGTGGTGGTGGTGGTGATTTGTAAATGTAGGGAGGAGGTGGTGATGGGGATGGAGGTGGTGGAGATTTGTAGATATAAGGAGGTGGAGGAGATGGTGATGGTGGTGGTGGTGATTTGTAAATGTAGGGAGGAGGTGGTGATGGGGATGGAGGTGGTGGAGATTTGTATATATAAGGAGGTGGAGGAGATGGGGATGGTGGTGGCGGCGATTTGTAAATGTACGGAGGAGGTGGTGATGGTGATGGAGGTGGTGGAGATTTGTACATATATGGAGGTGGAGGGGATGGGGATGGTGGTGGTGGCGATTTATAAATGTACGGAGGAGGTGGTGATGGTGATGGAGGTGGTGGAGATTTATAGATATAAGGAGGTGGAGGAGATGGTGATGGTGGTGGCGGCGATTTGTAAACGTACGGAGGTGGTGGTGGAGATTTGTAGACATAAGGAGGTGGAGGAGATGGGGATGATGGTGGTGGTGGTGATTTGTAAATGTAGGGAGGAGGTGGTGATGGAGAAGGAAATGGTGGAGATTTATAGATATATGGAGGTGGAGGCGGAGATTTATAAATGTACGGAGGTGGGGGTGAATTGTAGGCATACCATGTTGGTGGTGGAGATGCATAAACATAGGGCGAATGGTTGTGGGCACTTACACTAGTAGCAACAACACATAGTGCAAGGAGATAGAACATCCATGCCAAAGACGTGGCCATCTTGAGGTATATTTTGTATATGGTTCAGCGTCTCAGACTCCTACTTAAGATACATAGGAAGGTGTTTGAAAATGCTACTTTGTGTTTGATTATAGGCAATGATTTAGCTTTATATACTGATCAATGCATGGGTTCTTGACCATTATGTTAAGAAATTTCCTATGATTGCTGTTGTTCCTTTACATAAAATGTTTGAAATGTTTGTAGTCACTTCTTTGTACATATTGCATGAAGTGGTCAAAATATGTAACGGCAGCTGAGTCTCAGTCATTCGTAGACGTTTTCATAATCCTTTGCTGCTCAAGTGATTGTTAAGATACTAAAGAACGAATGCAACATACAACAAGATCGCAGTTAATTATTTGATGTTAGTGATTTCTTAACTTATGACAGTTCATAGGCTTTTGCATTGTAGTCATTTTATAATTATCAATAAGTTTTTGAAAGGCTTGACAATCAGGTGCCAAATGGTAGATTATGTGACTGTTAAGGAATTATTCATTGAAATTTTGTTTCAACATAAAAGAAAATAGCAATTGTTTAATGTGCCGGATCAGTTAGCAATGAAATTCAGTGAGCCACGACAAAGACAAACACATACATACCACCGAACATGCATGTATGTACAGAGTCTATATTTCTTAGTAGTATTTTTGCCTTCGCTTAGGTTATACCAAACTTTTATTTTTATTTATTAATATTTTATTTTTTTAATTATATTTAATCTTAAATTTTTATTTAATGAAAATCGATTTATTCAAAAAAAAAAAGTATGCTATTAAGTTAATTAGTTTGGGTTATAGCTGAAATGTATGTAACTGTAAAGTTGTGTACTCCTTTTTCTATAAGTTACTTTAAAATAAATTATAATTGTATATAACTCTCCATGATTTTATTTTAATTAATTATTATATATCTTAAACTCTTATTCTTCTCCAGTTTTGTCCTGTCCCTTATGGAATATTTTGTTTATATATTGCTTTGTTCATTTTTATTGAACCATTTCAATTTATCCTATTGAATTATAGTTTAAATCAAATTTTTTAAACAAATTCACGGTGCATATTCAAGTAAAATATTAAATTTTTTAAAATATTAATTTATTTAATATTGAATACTAATTAAAAAAATAATCAATCCGATTATAAAACCCATATCACTATTATACCAATGGAATTTACCAACGGAATTTAATCTAGAGTAAAAAGCACTTCGTGTACTTGAATTTATACGAAATCTGCACTTGGGATACTATAGTTCAAAAACCCCTACTTGTAATACTGCACTTTCAAACTTTTTACGAAGTGTGTACTTCCGTCAAATGTTACTTAACTCCGTTACTTTTCTGAGGGCAAAACAGTCAGTTCGATTACATGGTCAAGTATTGTGAAACTAATTTACAACCATGTCTTTAACACTATGCAATCATCTTCATTCTTGCACTTTCATTTCTTCACTTCACCAATCACAAAATTTCATAAACCAGTAACCTTTCACCCATTTCTGAACAATAGCCCAGCAAGTTCACGATATGATCATGTCGAATATTGCAAAGAACGTCTAGTTCTGCTTCAAATTCCCGGCCATTGGTGCGAATTATAGTGGCAGCATTAGCCCTTTTAACAGCCACTTGAGTACCATCAGCAAGCGTGGCTTTGTACACAAATCCATAGCTTCCACGTCCAAGCTCATTAAACTCCTTGAAACCGTTTGTAGCATCTTTTAATTCTGAGAGACGGAACACCTGTGCTGTTCCAATAGTAGCTGTTGCTGAAATGGATATTTCATGGTCAAGGCTAGGTTCTGCCTCCACAGACTGCTTGCGAAAGCAAGAGAGGCACTGTGTTTTATCCCTCTCTTCATTAGAACTTACAAATAATCGAGGAATAACACAACCACCTTTAGAACTTACAAATAATCGAGGAATAACACAACCACCTGTGAATATTAAAAGTAAAAGTAATACACAAGATCCAACAATAATCACCAACATTTTGATATTACGTTGCTCTTTAGGTTGGTTCTTGGATGAAGAAGGAACCCCGCAAACATCCCAACAAGACTTGCTCTGGCAGAGAGAACAAGCACTGCATATTCTGTCCACATTCTTACTACATTTGCTAGATGGGAAAAATCCTTTCGAGCAATTTGACCCACAAGGCAAGCAGATTTTTAAGTCTGGTTGAACACATACACTGGCCAATTCTGCTTCATTAAGAATACTTACATTGAACGAGAACTTACCATCGCCACAAGAGCTTGGAGAACAAATTCCTGGACTACATAATTGCAATGGAGGACTGTAACTTGGGGGAGACTGCCCTTGAACATCCCAACAATCAAGAACTAAGTCAGCTTCCCTAACCCCGCAACTTGTGAAATCAGATGAAGCAAGGGCAGTAAAGCCATAATCTTTTGGGACTGTAGAAGACTTAATGCTCCCCCAACATTCAATCCCATGATCATCCTCCCGAATTCCACAGAAATGATGGGCACCAGCGGATAATGCCACAAAAGGAATACCTACCGGGAAATCACCAAATTCTTTGGAATCTCCCCAGCATAACAATTCACCAGATTTACTAGAAATCCCACAAACAGAACCCCTCCCAGATGCTAAATTTTTTACACTCCCCGAAACACCTAATTTACCCGACTTTGGACCCCAGCAAACAACCCCTCCATCTTTAAGCACACCACAACTAAGAGTGATAGTAATGCCATAACAGAACTTGGCACAAATTTCAAAAGCCTCAATTCCACCTTGGAGTGAATCTGACTCCCCGCTATTGGTCGTGGAGTGAACAACAGAGGTTGCAGGTTGTGGTTGGAGAAGAACGGGATTGGGTAGGTGGCGGAGAATAATCGGAATATGCAGCAGATGGAGGTGCATGGAGGCGGCGGAGTTGAGTTTGGTGATTGGTGAGTTTGGCAGATGTAGGTGGAGGGTGTGTTAGTGAAGGAGGACAGAGGACGTCGTGTGGGTACAGGAGAACAGACGGAGGTGGTGATGGTTGGTTAACGGTGGCTATTGGAGAAGGCGACGAAATTGAATTGGTGGACTGAACGGAGTGGCTGAGGAAGGAGATGTGTGAGGGATAGGATCTTTAATTTCTATTTTTTATATACTCGAAATGACTGTTTTGCCCTCGCCAAAGTAACGACGTTAGAGGCAAACTGACGGAAGTACACACTTTGCAAAAAGTTTGCAAGTGCAGTATTACAAGTAGGGGTTTTTGAACTATAGTATCCCAAGTGCAGATTTCGTATAAATTCAAGTACACGAAGTGCTTTTTACTCTTTAATCTATTGTTAATTACCAACGGATTGCTAACAATTTGAAAAACCAAAAATATGCCAATAGGTCCCTAACGGATCACTAACGGATATTTACCAACGAAATTTTCAAGCCAAAAAATAATGCCAACGAAAATGATAATGGTTTACCAACGAATTTTAGCCAAAAAATAATGCCAACGAAAATGATAATGGTTTACCAACGGATTTTTGCTAATGACATAATAACAGTTTAGTAACGGAGTACTAACCCCATAGCAACGGAATTTGCAATTTCTGTTCCGTTAGCAATTGGTTACCATTTTAGATCGGTTAGGTGTATTCCGTTACTAATCCGTTGTAAGAGTAGATAGATCCGTTACCATTCCGTTGTTAATATTAATCATAAAATTTAATTTATTTATTTTACAAACTAGTTAAAAATGGAAAAAAAAATCAAAAAAATGGAAAATTAGTGAAAGTTTGGTAAAATTCATCACACAAATAGTGAGTATGACTACTTTGGTGTGTATGAATTTATGTTCAAAACTTGGTCTTTTTTCTATTTTTATTTAAATTTTAATTTATTTGACAAACTATTTAAAAATGAGGAAAAAATCAAATAAATTTATTTTTTTCCGAATTTTTGGCAATAATATTAAAAATGATGGATCTTGACCTCTGTACGGTTGGGTCGTCGAGAAATATTTTTTAAAAAATCGAAACCCTAAACACTAACGAAACCCTGTGTAGGGGTTCTAGTCAAAAAGTACTAGTTGACTGATAAATTACCAAACCAAATAAAAAAAATTCTGAAATTTTGGCAATAACATAAAAAAGGATGGATCTTGACCTCCATAGGGTTGGGTCATCGAGAAATATTTTTAAAAATATCGAAACACTAAAACCTGACGAAATCCTGTTTAGGGGTTCTAGTCAAAGTACTAGTTGACAGTTAAATTACCAAACCAAATAAAATTATTTTTTTCTGAAATTTTGGAAATAACATTAAAAAAGATGGATCTTGACCTCCGTAGGGATGGGTCATCGAGAAATATTTTTAAAAAAATCAAAAAACTAAACCCTGACGAAACCCTATGTAGGGGTTCCAGTCAAATTACTAGTTGACCGTTAAATTACCAAACCAAATAAAATTATTTTTTTTCTGAAATATTTTTGATAACATTAAAAAGAATGGATCTTGACCTCCGTACAGTTAGGTCATCGAGAAATATTTTTTTAAAAATTGAAACACTAAACCCCCCCAAACCCTGACGAAACCCTATTTAGGGGTTCCAGTCAACGTATTAGTTGACCGTTAAATTACCAGACCAAATAATTTATTTTTTCTGAAATTTTGGCAATAACATTAAAATGGATGGATCTTGACCTCCGTATGGTTGGGTCGTCGAGAAATACTTTTTAAAAAATCGAAACACTAAACCCTGACGAAACCATGTTTAGGGGTTCCAGTCAAAATACTAGTTGACCGTTATATTACCAAACCAAATAAATTTATTTTTTTCTGAAATTTAAGCAATAACATTAAAAAGGATGGATCTTGACCTCCGTACGGTTGAGTCGTCGAGAAGTAATTTTTAAAAAATCGAAACACCAAACCCTGACGAAACCCTGTTTAGGGGTTCCAGTCAAAATACTAGTTGACCGTAATATTACCAAACCAAATAAATTTATTTTTCTTTTAAATTTTGGCAATAACGTTAAAAAGGATGGCTCTTGACCTCCGTATAGTTGGGTCATCGAGAAATATTTTTTAAAAAATTGAAACACTAAACCCTGATAAAATCCTGTTTAGGGGTTCTAGTCGAAGTACTAGTTGACCTTTAAATTACCAAACCAAATAAATTTATTTTTTTCTGAAATTTTGGCAATAACATAAAAGGGAATGGATCTTGACCTCCGTACGGTTTGGTCATCGAGAAATATTTTTTAAAAATTGAAACACTAAACCCTGACAAAACCCTGTTTTGGGGTTCTAGTCAAAGTACTAGTTGACCGTTAAATTACCAAACCAAATAAAATTTTTTTTTTGAAATTTTGGCAATAACATTAAAAAGGATGGATCTTGATCTCCGTATGGTTCGGTTGTCGAGAAATAATTTTTAAAAAATCGAAACACTAAACTCTGACGAAATCCTATTTAGGAATTATAGTTAATGTACTAGTTGACCGTTAAATTACCAAACCAGATAAATTTATTTTTTTCTAAAATAACATAAAAAAGGATGGATCTTGACCCCCGTACGATTGGGTCATCGAGAAATATTTTTTAAAAAATCGAAACACTAAACCCTGACGAAACCCTATTTAGGGGTTTGTTAAATATAATTGATATGGTTAATATCAGTGTTTAAGTTTTACAGGGAAAAACAAAGTTTAACTTGAAACATGAAGCAGTCAGAGTTTAGTTAAACTCTGACAGTTGGAAGCTGAACAGAGTTTGCTATACGCAGACAGTGGAAGCTCGACAGAGTTTAGTTAAACTCTGTCTGGAGGAAGCGCGTCTTCAGTCAACGGTGATTAAAGATTAATTGAAGATAATTATGGAAGCAATATCTTTACAGATTGGATAGTTGTTAAAGAGATTGAGTTGACTTAGAAGATGTGTAGCAATCGTAATTGATAACAATTGTATAGCTAATTTATAGGCGAATAAATTATCGATTGTATGTAGATGTATATCTTATAAATACAGTTAGGTTAACCCTAGAAGGGTATCGATCATGTAATACAATATCTTTCATTGTAACCTAAACAGCTCTCTGTGATATTTTACATCACTGAGAGATAAGTTAATTCCAAACAGTTTTTAAAGCTTTTAAAGAACTTATTGTTATTCTCTCATACTTAGTTGATTATAAGTGTGTATTCGGCCTAACAATTGGTATCAGAGCTTAATCTGTTAATTTAATACAGCTTAAGATCCACACACACACACAACTATAATCAATGGCAGAAATTCCTCCTCCAACATCAGCCTCTAGTGGTGAGAAGGCTCAACCTGCAACTGTGAGTCGATATGAAACAATCAGGGTTCCTATTCTTAAGCCAGCAGAATACTCAACCTGGAAGGTGAAAATGGCTATGTTTCTGGAGGCTACAGATCCAGAATATCTTGACAGAATTTATGAAGGCCCTCATAAGCCCACAAAATTATCTGTTGTTGCTGCTGGACAGGAAGTTAAATCAATTCCAAAGGAGAAGAACGATTTGACTCCTGAGGACATTTCATCCATTGGAAAGGATGCAAAGGTTAGACATCTGCTTCATAGTTCATTGGATAATGTTATGTCTAACAAAGTGTTCAATTGTAAAACTGCAAAAGAGATTTGGGATGCTCTAGAGGTTAGATGTCATGGAACTGCTGCAATCAAGTAGAATAGAAGGAACATACTCACACAAGAGTATGAACACTTTGAGGCTAAATCTGAAGAATCAATGACAGAAACCTTTGACAGATTCTGTAAGCTACTCAATGATCTGTCACTGGTTAATAAAGAATATGACCTAGAAGATTCAAATCTCAAGTTTCTTCTTTCTCTACCTGAAAAGTGGGATGTTAAGACAACCACTATTGGAGACAACTATGATCTAGCTGACACTGATATTGATGAGATCTATGGGTTGCTCAAGACTCATGAACTAGAAATGGAACAGAGAAGCAGAAGATCAGGCAGAAAGTAAAAATCTGTTGCTCTAAGAGTTGAAGAAAGACCCTCAAAGAAGGAAGCATCAAGGAAGAAGGCAAAAAGAAAAGCCTTGATCATTCATTCTGAAAGTGAGTCATCAAACTCTGATGTTGACTCAAATGCAGATGGATCATCTGATTCTGAAGATGATGAGGAAATGATGCAAATGGCTGCCTTGATGGTAAAGACTTTCAAGAAGATGGGATTCAAGAACTTCAAGAAAGGAAAGAGATTCTCCAAGAATGATACAAAGTTTGACAGGAAGAATTTCAGCAAATCTGAGAGAAAGGATACCAAATCTGGGAAAAGAGACAAGTCTGAGATTCAATGCTACAAGTGTAAGGAGATGGGTCATTATGCTCCTGAGTGCAAGAAGGGTAAAACTGATAAGGCACTCTTCACTAAAGGCAGAGATTGGGCAGACACCTCTGACTCAGATGAGGATGTGAACTATGCTCTCATGGCTACTACTGTTGATGAATCTGAAGATTCTGAAAACAAGGTACCTCTAACTACCTATGCTTATAATACTGGTGATATAACTGAATTAAGAATATATCTTAAGGCTTTGCATATCAGTTATAGGGATCAGACTTTAGAGAATGAGAGAATCAAAACTGAGAATTCTGAACTCAAAGAGAAAAATAAAGTTGTAGAAGAGAAACTTGCTAACATGCAGCAAGTTCAAAAGGAGAGAGATGATGCTGTCTATCTTGAACAAGAGTTGTTAAGTAAGTATAAACAACTAGAATCTAAATTGGAAAAGGCAAATCATACTATTAAAACCTGGACTCACTCTGGAAAAGACACTCAAGAAGTTTTTCAATCTGACAATGTAGGTCTAGGTTACTCTGAGGAAGATGAACTTAGGTTTCAGAATACAGTCAAGATTAGACCACCTCTTCCACCTAAGAAGTTTGGAACATTTGTTAATGGAATAAGTGAACCTAGGTTTGAAGGTGGAAAAGAAGCTGTTAAGAAATAACCATTAAAAACTAGTGTTAAACAGGTTAATATTGGTTTAATGACAGATAAATCAATTCCTTGCCACTCTCATTTCAATTCGCTGTAAGGGGGAGGCGACGAAAGGAACTTCTTGCATTGAGTCGGAATATCCCCCTTTCATACGGTTCCGACCGGTGCGAGGTAGGGCTTTCAAGGTTGGGCATCTCAGATGCACAGTGAATCACGGAGCGAAGACCTTTGATATGAATATTCCGTTCATCTCCAAGCCTAGCCAACTACCACTGGAACAGAGGTCGACCGCATAGACAGAACTGGTTGTGATTAAGGAGTTAAAATCTGTTAAGAAACAGAAAGTGTCTAGAAAGAACAGAAATGGTAAAGTAGGCATTACTCAAGGCAATTATCCAATGCTTGCTACTTTAGCTCCAAGAAAGACATGTCATAACTGTGGTAGCACTAACCATCTTGCTAGTTTTTGCAGGAAGAACAAAGACATTAATTCTTTACCTTCCAAGTCTGAAGTAAAGAAAGATAATGTTAAAACTAGGCCACACACTTTATGCAAACACTGTGGAAGCACTTGGCATTCTATTTTATACTTGCAGAAATTATCATGCTATTTATCATAATTACTATGAACTGAAACCTAATCTGAAATGGGTTAGAGTTAATTCTGGAAGTGTAAACTCTGATAAAGTTAGCTTAAACTCTGATAGTGTAAATTCCGCTGCTAAAGCTAACAAAATTAAGAAAGCCAAAGGATCCAAGCAAGTCTGGATCCTTAAATCTAATCCTCAGTAATTTTTTGTGATTGCAGGGCATCAGGGAAAGTATCCTAGTCGTGGACAGTGGATGTTCAGGACACATGACTGGAAATAAAGCCCTGCTATAAGAGTATGTGGAGAAGGCTGGCCCAAAAGTTTCCTATGGAGATGGCAACATAGGACATACTCTGGGATATGGCAATATTAATCTTGGAAGTGTCATCATCACAAATGTAGCTCCGGTTCCTGGACTTAAACATGATCTGCTATCTGTGAGTCAAATTTGTGACAGAGGTTTTCATGTAGATTTTCAAGCTGAATACTGTGAGGTTATCAGCAAAACCACAGGGAAAGTTGTTTTAGTTGGACAAAGGCGCAACAATATCTATGAAGCAAGCTTGTTGACAAACTCTGATGGAAAAACTATGTGCCTGTCAACAAGAATGTCCAATGAAGAGAGTTGGAAGTGGCATAAGAAACTCTCTCATTTGAATCTGAACAACATCAATGAGCTCATAAGAAAGGATCTTGTTAGAGGACTTCCAAAGTCTTTGTTAAATGTTGATGGTCTGTGTGATTCATGTCAAAAGGCCAAAGAGAGGAAGACCTCTTTCAAGAGCAAGTCTGAATCTTCAATTGTTGATCCATAACATCTGTTACATGTTGATCTTTTTGGACCAGTAAATGTCTTGTCAATTGGAAGGAAGAAATATGCTCTAGTCATTGTTGATGAATATACCAGATACACTTGGGTGTATTTTCTAGCAAAGAAGGATGGAACTGCATTAACTCTGATGGAGCATGTAAAGCTACTGGACAAAGGATCAAAACACAAAGTCAAAATAATCAGAAGTGATAATGGAACTGAATTCAGAAATGCAACAATGGAAGAATTCTGCAAGAACAGAGGCTTGAAGCAAGAGTTTTCTGCACCTGGTACACCACAGCAAAATGGTGTAGTTGATAGGAAGAACAGAACCTTGATAGAAGCTGCCAGAACTATGCTTGATGAAGCAAAATTGCCAACCTATTTCTGGGCAGAATCAGTTCAAACTGCTTGTTTTACTCAAAATGCAACACTGATCAACAAGCATGGAAAAACACCATATGAGATGGTGAGGGAAAAGAAGCCAAACCTGAAATATTTTCATATTTTTGGGTGCAAATGCTTTGTGTTGAAAAATCATCCTGAACAGTTGACCAAATTTGAGTTGAAAGCAGATGAAGGAATTTTTGTTGCCTATCCAGTGTCAACCAAGGCATTCAGAGTTTATAATCTGAGAACAAGGGTGATTATGGAATCTATTCATGTGTCATTTGATGACAAGAAAATCACTGGACTTGAAGATGTTGATGAACATGATCAGTTGCATTTCGAAAATGAAGATCTAATCTCTGATGAAATAAACTCTGATGACACTAATCCAACAAACTCTGTTGATGCAAACTCTGAACCTCTACTGGTACACACAGAAGAAATAGTACAGTCAGAACAAAGAGGAGAACCAGTTGAGGGGGAGCATGATCATAGTGATGACTCAAATTCTGATAGTGAGTCAACTGAAAATTCTGGATCAAACTCAAACTCTGATGACTCAAACTCTGAAAGTCCAAATTCTGACAGTTCAAACTCTGAGCGATCAAATTCAGGGGGAGCCTCAGAGAATGAAGAAAGGCATCAAGATAATCAGGAGAACATTGATCAAGGGGGAGGATCAACTGTTGACAGAAGTCATTTACCTACAGCTAGGAAATGGACAAAATCACATACACCTGATTTAATAATTGGAGATCCAGATGCAAAAGTTAGGACAAGAAGTGCTACAACAAATGAATGTCTATTTCATGCATTTCTATCCAAATCTGAACCAAAGAAAGTGGAAGAAGCTCTTCAAGATGCTGACTGGATAACAGCAATGCAGGAGGAGTTAAATGAATTTGAGAGAAATGAAGTATGGACCCTTGTACCTAGAACAAAAAATATATCTGTTGTTGGTACTAGATGGGTTTTCAGAAACAAAACTGACAGTGATGGGGTTGTTACAAGAAACAAGGCCAGACTTGTGGCCAAAGGCTATTCACAGCAAGAAGGCATAGACTATGATGAAACTTTTGCTCCAGTTGCAAGGTTGGAGGCAATAAGAATCTTTCTAGCATATGCTTCTCACAAGAAATTCAAGGTTTTTCAGATGGATGTGAAAAGTGCTTTTCTGAATGGAAAACTTGAAGAAGAAGTGTTTGTTGAACAACCACCAGGATTTGTAGATCCCAAGTATCTAGATTATGTCTACAGGCTTGACAAGGCACTCTATGGACTTAAGCAGGCACCAAGAGCATGGTATGAAACTCTGGCTCAATTTCTTTTAGAAAGTGGGTTCAACAGAGGTACAATTGATAAAACCTTGTTCTATTTCAATCTTGGTAGTTATCTGTTACTAGTTCAAATATATGTAGATGACATAATCTTTGGATCTACTAATGATAAACTCTATAAGAAGTTTGCCAAGCTCATGCGGTCCAGGTATCAAATGAGCATGATGGGAGAGCTCAGTTATTTTCTAGGGCTACAGGTGAAGCAAACAGATGATGGAATTTTTATCAATCAAGCAAAATATACCAGAAATCTTCTCAAGAAATTTGGCATGCTTGACTGCTCATCTGCAACAACTCCCATGGCAACAGCAACAAAGTTGGATAGAGACACAGGTTCACCAGTGGATATGATAAACTATAGAGGAATGATTGGGTCTCTTCTTTATCTAACAGCTAGCAGACCTGACATCATGTATGCAACATGTCTTTGTGCAAGATTTCAGGCAGATCCAAGAGAACCACATCTAACAGCTGTGAAGAGAATTTTCAAATATCTTAAGGGAACCATAACTTCAGGTTTGTGGTATCCAAGAGAATCAGACTTCAAGCTTCTTGGTTACTCTGATGCAGACTTTGCAGGCTGTAAGATAGATAGAAAAAGTACTAGTGGAAGTTGTCAATTTCTTGGTGATAGACTTGTTTCTTGGTACAGCAAGAAACAGAAATCAATCTCTACATCTACAGCTGAAGCAGAGTATATTGCTGCTGGTAGCTGTTGTGCACAAATTCTGTGGATGAAGAATCAATTACTGGATTATGGATTGAGGTACAGTAAAATACCTATTTACTGTGATAATCAAAGTGCTATTGCTGTGACAGGTAATCCAGTACAGCATTCAATGACCAAGCACATCAGCATAAGGTACCATTTTATTAGAGAACATGTAGAGGAAGGGAATATTGTGCTTCATTTTGTGTCTACAGAACAACAGCTTGCAGATATCTTCACCAAGCCATTGAGTGAAGCTGTATTTACAAGGCTGGTAAATGAACTAGGAATGGTCTCTGGCTTTGACTAGAGATATTGGTTAGACTCAAAACTCTACTTATGTACTGTGTTGCTCATATTTCTGTGGTATGTTAAACTCTGATATGTAAACTCTGCTCAATGACTCTTAAACTCTGTTAGCATGCTCTTTAAGTCATACACTGTTGACTGTTGAATAAACTTTGACAAACTCTGATAATGTTTCTTTCTAAACATAAACACCGATGAAGATACATGTATGAAACATTATTCTCAGTAATTAGTCATGAATCCTTCTAAGTTATCTGTGATTAAATCTTAAACTGTGCAGAAAGTTAACACAGCATGATACTGTTCTATATTTATAGCATCTCTTAGTTTATTTATCCTAAACTCTGAATCTGTAAATACTGTGTGCATTGCCTCTCATAAATAATTTTTGATGTTGATGAGCTCTAAACTCTGTCAGGTATACACTGTTAAATTAGATTCTGTTATTAGAATAACCCCAAAGCGTATATATATATATATATATATATATATATATATATACTATTATAACTCCTTTGAGATCATGTTTGTAACTAGGACGACCCAGGAACTTACTGGTATATAGTAAGGGCTAAAATTCTCTAAGTTTTGGTGACTAGTCGAAAGCTAGGAAGATCCAAGAACTTATCAAATTGATAAGGGCTAAAATTATAGGATTTTTGGTGACTAATTTCAACCTCTGATTACTGGAGAAAACCAAAAAAAAAAATTTGGGGGTTATAGATTAATTAAATATTACTGTATATAAACTGTTTACTACAGAGTTTAGCATTCATCATATATTCAGTGTTTACTATGAGAGTTTGTGCATCCAGTGTTTACTGATTTACTTTATGGATTTTATGAAATACTAGATGCTCTAAATACTGATATAGTAAACTCTGCTCTACACACACTCATATTCACAACTGTGCAGTGTTTGAAAGGATAACAGTAATTAAGTTGGAGAATTGATAAACACCGTTGGATTTTGTTGAGTACTCTAAGGTAATATTTTATTTCAGACAAAGCATATACTTGGAGTACACAAAGAGTTTTTGAAATTTGCATGTGATACGTGCCAGTTGTTTAATGGTGTCAGACAGTTAAAGCTTATTGGAAATAGGAGAGAGAACAGCAGTAATTATAGGCATTTTTACTGCGCGTGTAAATAACTGTTCCACTGCTTACGTGACACGTGTCCCACTCACACACTTAACAAAAAATTGGTTGCGTGTTTAATGTCTAAAACGATTGGGTTTTAATTTTTGATTACAGATCTAATCAAACTCATTTCATTATTCACTTTTTCACTTTTACACCCACGAACACACAACATTTCACACAATTTCTTTGTTCTTTTCACTTAAGCATTTACACAAACACTTTTCCACGCACACTCTCTTTTCTCAAAATCTCTAAACTGTTCTAATGGCAACCAAGAATTTTGTGGCTCAGGGACTATCTTTCGTTACTAATAACTATGCCGCAATTCTAAACACTGATAAAGCTCCAGAATCATTTCATTTGATTCAGAACTTCTTAAGAGATTCTGAAATTGGTCAAGCTCTTGTTCAACCAGAAAAACTCTCTGCCATGCAAATCTCTACTTTCTGGAGAAACTCTGTTTATGATGATGGTGGAGAGAATGGGACTCCATTTATTGTGTTTACTCATGAAGATCAAGAGTTTATAATCACTCCTGCAACTGTTAGAGATGTTTTTGGAATTTGATACTCACGCCTCATACTCTGTGGCTGGTGAGAATCAATTGAAAGAAATGTTACAACAACTGCGGTTTTCTGCTCCTTTGGATAAGCTTGGGAATGTTAAAAGGCCAGGGCTCAGGAAGGAGTGGAGCTTTTTCTTTGACTGCATCACTCGAGCATTTGGAAAGAAAGTTACCAACTGGGATGCAATTCCTGGTGAAAGTCTTCAAATCGGGTATTCTCTTCTTAATGGGAGTAACTTTCATTTTGGTCGTTTAGTACTTATGAATTTAGGTGAAAAACTAGCAGAGTCTAATACAACTGTTTATTTCTCACGTTTCTGTCAATGTTTATTCTCTGCTTGTTTGCCTAATTTGGTAATTTCTGATGAGGATGTTATACAATCCTTTCAATGCCATAAGAGAATGTTTTCTGATTTGACAAATAAAAATGCTAACAAAGAGAAAGTTCCAGAGTTTATCTATCCACTTGCCCTCAGAAACTTTCTCAACCAACCACAAGAACCACAAGCACCACAACCTGAACCAATCCTTGAACCTCCACAATCACCTCCTCAACCCACAAACACTAAACCTCACATAACCATAAACACTGAACGAATCTCTAAACCTACATCTCCACCAACCATTGCTACTTCATCACAACCTCAACCTCCACCACAATCCAACCCAAGGAAATCAAAGAAAAGCAGGGCTATAAGGCCACCAAGAAAGCACAGGGCTGCTGAAGCTTCTAAGCCAAAGAGGGCTAGAAAGGAAAGGGCTAACAAACCTAAATCTCCATCTCTACTAGATGATTCTATCTCAGAAGAAGAGAGACCAGAAGTGAATCCTCTAGTTAAGAGAAGGAGACTAATTCCTGAAGAATCTGATGAAGAATTGAATTTTGAAGCTCCAGAGGATATTTCTAAGGAAATACCTGCTGTTGAGATAGACAGAGATGGTAATGCTGATGCTGCAATGGATGAAATTCTTGAGCCATTGTTCCCATTCTCTGAGAACATGGACATTCCAATCTCTTCACCTGCTGTTTTCTCTGAAGCAACTGGTGCAGTAAATCAAACCACTGTGGTTCATGAAGACACAGTGGCTTCTCACAATGAGTTAATCTCTGATGCTCATCAATCTGTTGAACAGGGTGAGGAAATTGATCAACCACCCATGGAAACAATCTCTGAGCCTATTGTACAACCTGCAGAGGATGTAGTAAAGCCTGTTGCAGAGAATGTTGAACATACTGCAGACACTGTTGCAGAAACTGTTGATGAGTCTCTTCCAATTCCTGAATCAACTGACCATGTTGAAGCTGAAATTGAAATTGAAACTGAAGGGAGTACTGAGTCAAGCTCTTCTCAGAGTTTACCAGATTAAATCCCGTATTTTTTGAGAATTTGTATCTTTTATTCGATTTTTAGTGGATTTTTAAATTAAATGTATTTGTTAGGGATGTTAAAGTTGGTATCAGAGATAGAGTTTATAGATTATGTAGACTTGCCTTTAGGCTCGAATTGTGAGGTTTGGGTAGCTGTAAAATAGAGTTTGAGCATTAGACTTGCCTTTAGGCTTGACCTGTGAGTATGGGTAGACCGTGTGATGGATCGTTAGTTAAGAATATTATTTGTTTCGTGTTCCTTTGATTTCTCTGCTTGATTATCTAGAATCGTTTTTCCGTGCACTCTTTAGTCGTGTTCTATAGTTACGAGAGCTACTAAATAGAGTTGGCTTATAGATGCTCTACCGTAAATAAATCGTTCGTGAATATTTGAACCATGGAGGACAACAAGAAGAACGCTATATTTTTCGACATAGTTTTATTCTAAGTGCGAAAATAGAAAGCGAGGGTTTTGAAATGTTAGTAATGTAAGAGGCTACTCGGGAGACAAACAAAAATTGTTCGTGTTCGTTATCGACATCTGTTCGAGTAAGGTGCGGAAGATTAATTTCGAGGACGAAATTTCTATTTGGAGGGAAGAATGTAACATCCCGTATTTTTTGAGGATTTTATTCGATTAATAATAATAATATTATTGAGTTATTAATATTATTTTATGTGTAAGTATATATTTCTTTTATAATTAGAATATTATTTTAGGATTATTTTTTAAAAGAAAGGAAGAGAGAATAAAAGAAAAGAAAAAGAGTGAGGGTTTGGAGAAAAAGAAACTTACGTTACTTTTGGGTCAGAAGGAAGAAGGAAAAGAGAGAGAAGAAGAAAGAGAAGAAAGAGAAGAGGAGATTGCAAGCATAATTGAAGGCTTAGGAATTTTGAGTTCGAGGTAAGAGATTCGAATCTTGGTTATGTATATACATGTGTATGAGATTAGGATTTATAGTATCCATTCTTTTGTTATAATTTAGGGTTCTTGGCTTGGAGGGGCTGAATTTATTGAGAATTTTTTATAATCATCAAGTTTGAGGTACGGATTTCTTCGTTTCTTCCTTTCTCTTCGTATTGCTATTCGTTTGAGTTACATCAATTCTGAATTCTTTCAAAATTCGTATCTAATTCATCGTTTATTGGATCGTTATGATTTTAGACTCGTTGGAAAGATAATTTGATTATATTTGTTTTTCGTTCTTTACGTTTTCTGAGATTCTGCTTGTAAGTATGTCAAAATCTACCGTTTATGTAATCTGGAGGGTTAATTTCAGTTCTGATGTCCGAACTTCGAAAATTCATAGTAAATCAGAAATTTGTTCAAAAACTATGAGCCATACCATTCTGGAAAGCTCGTTTCGATATCTACATTTTACGTTTACGTTCCATTAACAACTTCTGTGATTTTGATGTGTTAAATATCGAATTACTACTGTGATCAGTGCCTGATTCTGTTCTACCAGTCCGCATTTTCATTGTTTCTGAATTTGTTACTTCTCCGTTTTTAACGAGCCTTACCATTCTGGAAAGGTCTCGGAATCCTCTACGACTTTCATGTTTTATACTTTTTCATTTGGGTTCATCTTTATAGAGTAAATTGCTATTCTTTGAGACTGGTCAGGTTCTGAAAATTTATATTCAATCGTCTACTTTGTACAATATTTGGGTGCGTGATATTTGAGTATGTGTTATCTGTTATTTGTGATGTACGTATGATTTCGGAGATATTGTGAGATCATTTCTTTTTCGAGTAAGTTATTTATGATTTTATTATGATTTGGGAGATATTGTAAGACTCCGTCATGAGTGGAGAGAATCTCGTGCTTGGCACCTCCTATGCGGTGTATTTAAATAGTATGGGCGTGTTGCCGATGTTATGGGACACGTATAGTCATTACTATTGTGTATGTTTGGCCATTTGGGTAGCATTGTGTTTTTTACCGTGCAAGCCCTTGTAAGATTTTGGGTAGCATTTGCTTTGTGCTATGCAAGCCCCTGTAAGTTTTGATGACTACATATTCTGGATGACCGAAAATGTAGGACATCCTGTAAGGTTATCTCCCATGTCAGTAGGTAAAGTTTTGTTTTTGATAATAATTTTGCTTATTATTATGTGTAAGTTGTAAGATTAATTGTTTTGAATATTATTTGTAAGTGTGTGTATGTGTAAGAGTCAGATTATATTTTATCGGTTATGTCTTTGGTTATGTTAATGTGTTAATTATGCGTAAGTGACATGATTATTTGTTAGAGTAAGTTTATTTTGATTGAGAGCATTTATTTTTACATTGTGAGTTGGGTCTCCAGTTTCTATTATCTCATTCGCTATGTCTCATTGTTCTTTTATTCAGATAATCATTTTTATTCTTAACTTGTTCAGCTATTTGATTTGTTCAGCTTGTGATTCATTTTTTTATCCGTATATGAGCCTTTCGCTCACTGCCGGTCTTTGTTTCTCTCTTTTCTCCTGGCAGGTGATCTTATTTAGGTGGGCTACTTATTGGGAAGAGTGCGAGTTGCGATATTTGGAGAATTTAGGTGTATTTTTAATTTATGAGTTGTAAGATATTTGATTTTGAGAATTTGTATTGTTTATTCGATTTTTTAGTGAATTTTTAAATTAAGTGTATTTGTTAGGGATGTTAAAGAAACCCCGTTTTGGCGGTACAAAAATAGAAAGAACCATCCGTGCAAAAAACAAATGATTTTACATAAACTTGATGCATGCTAAAATATTTTATGATTTGTTTTTTTTGACAAACAAAAGGAAATTTTATTAACTTGCCTCAACCGACAAAACATACATAACCTCAACAGGAATAGAGCTCCTATCGAAAACCCGATCTGGAAATGAATATGACACTCTAGCTAATTCATGAGCCGCCATATTAGCAGATCGATTAATAAATAACAAAGATACTTTGTTTAACTCATTCATCATTCGCCTGCAATCTTCAATGATGCAGCCAAACGGAGAAACCAAAGGAACTTTACTTCTAATAGCCTGCACTGAAATCAGACTATCAGATTCTATCACCACATGCTGCTCCCATTGTTGCTGCTTAACCCAACTTAAAGCCTCCTTTATTGCTATCGCTTCCACCATCTCAGCAGTAAGAAGACTAGTTAATCCAACTGTACGAGCTAAAATCAGGTCACCTGTATGATCTCTGGCTACCATACCCACACCAGAAGCTTGAAACTCTTCAAACGTAGCTCCATCAACTGATATCTTGATTGTTTCTATCTGTGGCTTGGCCCAAACAACAGCTCCATCTCCCTCCCATAAGTTAGGATTTAAAGAGCCAGTTTTACTCTTCTGGGCTATTCTCCATTGCACAAGATATTGCTTAGCCAATGCTATTACTACATTTGTACGAGTATACCTATTATTCCACACCAAATCGTTCCTAGCTTTCCATAAAGCCCAACAAATGGTTGCATTTTCCACACATCTCTCATTATTGCAAACCTTAAATATCTTTTCCCACCACTTATATAGCTCCTCATTCTCAGAACAAACCACCTCCGGAAGAACTAATTGCCTGCAAAACTTTACCACTGGACACTGCACTAGGGCATGAACAATTGTTTCATCTGCGATCTTGCATCTTGGACATAAATTGGAACCCTTTTTTGAGCAAGCATTACCTTCGTTGGAAGACAATTCGATAGAGATCTCCACACAAAATTCAACACCTTGGGAGGAGTTCTAATCCTCCAAATTTTCCTCCAAAAACTATCATTGTCCTGTTGCCTCCATAGACTTTTCTGCGATTGTAACAATCTATACGTACTTCTTACCGTATAAAAACCTGAAGCTTCTTTATGCCAGTAAGGTCTGTCTTGGTCCACCACTTCACTCAGATGAATGCTACGAATACAGTTTTGATCTCGTTCATTGAATAAATCCACTAAAACCTCTTCATCCCATCCCCTGTGATCTATTGCCATAAGTGCTGAAACCTTCTCGTTAATTATACTTAAAGAATCTGATGTAATGAACGGATTCTGATTATCCAGTAACCAAGGTTGTCCTACAATACTGATAGAGTTCCCAGACCCCACCTTCCATCTCATTCCTGATCGAATCAACTCTTTAGCCTCTAGAATACTCCTCCATATGAAACTCGGATTGTTGCCTATCTCAGCATCCAAAAACGAACTATGAGGAAAATATCTATCTTTGTAGAGTCTACTAACCAAGCTGTTAGGATTAGTGATAAACCTCCACCCTTGCTTTCCTAACAATGCCACATTAAAGTCCCTAAAATCTCGAAAACCCATGCCTCCTGTTGATTTGTGGCGACTTAGCCGTTCCCAGTTCATCCATATAATTCCTTTTTTCTCCTTTGAGTTAGATTGCCACCAATATTTTGTGATCAGTCTTTCTAAATCTTTAGTAATTTTGATCGGCAGCATAAAAACACTCATGGCATATGTAGGCAGAGACTGAATAACTGACTTCACCAGAATCTCTCTTCCCCCTTACGAAATTAATCTCACATCCCAACTTTGGATACGTTTCTTTACCTTCCCTTTCAAAAAACCCAAAGTAGTTGCTTTACTCCTTCCCATCATGTTAGGAAGACCGAAATACGTACAATCACCTCCAGTTTCTGACATTTGAAGAACTTGACTGAGTTGCTGTCTTCTTTCCTCCCCAATATTTGAACTGAAAAAGATCGAAGATTTCGATCTATTAACCTTCTGTCCTGAGGCCCTTTCATATTTATCTAACATACTCAAAATGCCCCTAGCTTCTGCTTCATTAGCTCTACAATAAAGGTAAGAGTCATCAGCAAAAAACATGTGAGTAATGTTTGGAGCTTGCCTACACACCTTAACCCCCTGAATAATCTTCTGACTCTAATTTCGAATCAACACTGAGAGACCTTCAGCACAAAGAATAAACAAGTATGGAGATAAAGGATCTCCTTGACGGGGACCTCGAGAAGGAATAATTGGCCCAAACTCTCTTCTAGCATGAGTGATGTTATATGAAACCGAGCTTACACACTTCATAATCAAAGACACCCACCTATCATGAAAACCCATTTTCAATAAGATTGCCTTTAGATAGTCCCACTCTATTCTATCGTACGCCTTGCTCATGTCAATCTTCATAGCCATAAAACCCTCTCTCCCTCTCCTCTTCCTCTTCAAAAAATGCATAACTTCATATGAGACCATTATGTTGTCCGAGATGAGCCGGCCTGGAATAAAAGCACTCTGATTTTCTGAAACCACCAAATCTAACAAGCTCTTCATTCTATTAGTAATAACTTTTGTGATAATCTTACTAAGGACATTACAAAGTGATATAGGTCTTAAATCAGTGATAGTAGCTGGATATTTTTTCTTAGGAATTAACACAGTATTAGTGTTATTCAGACCATCACTCAACGTGCCCTTGACAAAGAATTCACTAACCAAAGCCACTACATCTGCTCCAACAATACTCCAATTCTTTTGAAAAAAGGCCGGAGTTATACCATCCGGTCCCGGTAATTTATCCGGATGCATTTGAAACAAAGCCTCCTTAATTTCCTCCTCGGTTATATCCTTCAACAAAATATCATTATGAGCATTAGTGATAGTTGAAGAAATGCATTGTTCTACTTCCTGCCAATGGGACTCCGTGTTACTAAATAAACCTGAAAAATATTCTATAATAAGTTCCTCTAGACCATTATCCCACTCTACCCACTGTCCTTCATCATTCTGCAACCTATGAATTTGATTATTTCTTTTCCGTGAACTCGCAGACGCATGAAAATAACAACTATTCCGATCCCATGCTTGTAGCCATAGCTGCTTAGCTCGTTGACGCTAAAAAATTTCTCTCTGATTTAGAACCAGAGTCATACTCTTCTTTGCTTTGTTATATTTCTCCTGAGAAACGACATCCCTCTTTCCCTTATAATACCTCATTTCCTTTCTGCACTGCTTTACTCGATTACTGAAGTTCCCTGTAACTTCTCTACCCCATATCCACAGTTTCTCACTGCAAACTTTCACCTTTTGTTGAATGCTCAAGCCTTCTCCACCTTCCCAGACATCCTTAACTATCTGTTTGCACAAAGGGTCCAGTAGCCATGCATTCTCGAACCTAAAGCGATGAGCCACATTTATTTTGTAAACCTGTTGGGGAACCAAGTAAATAGGACAATGATCCGATTCTGTTACCTCATATCCTTCTAAATTATACAATTTAGCCACCGAGAAAACCTGTAACCACAAATTAGATGAAAGGGCCCTGTCAAGTCTGACTTGCATATAATCATCTGTGCCTGCTCCCTTCTCCCAAGTAAACTGATTTCCAACTATATTCATATCAACCAGACTTGCATCTTGTAACGCCTCATTGAAACTATCTATTAACCATCTTGGATAAGGCTGACCCCCACTTTTATCCGCTTGAGACGTAACGTTATTGAGATCCCCACCACACACTATGGTAAATTCGAATCCCTTACTAAGTGATGCAAGAGATCCCATGTTTTCTTCCTATGACTTCGATTAGGCTCACCATAAACTCCAGTTAACCTCCACTTATTCATACCTTCAATGTTCACCTCAACATCTATATGATTTTTAGAGAAACCCCTCAAACTTGCCTGATCTCGCTCTTTCCATAACAAAGCTATACCACCACTTCGACCAATAGGCTCAACTACAAATAAACCTTCAAAACCTAACTGCACTCGAATCCACTACAACTTGTCTTTTTTCACTAACGTTTCACATAAGAAAACAAAAATAGGCTTTTCTCGACGAACAACGTCTTTTATGAACTGAAAATTCCAGGGGCGCCCAATCCCCCGGCAGTTCCAACTGATGGTACTCATGATGATTGGCGGGTCTGCATAGCAGCACCCGCCATTTCCTCGTTTTTTGACACCAGCTGATCATGATTCTGAGTATCAGGCATATATGCATCCTTCGTATTCTGTTTTTCATTTGGCACATGTAAGTTGGGCTTCTCTACTCTTCTTCTTTTTTGGGTCAATAAACACAAGTCCATTGGACTCTGAGTCCGTTAAATTTTCCCTCTCATTTTCCACATTCAAATTATCTCCAGCTAAATGATCTTTTTGAAAATCTGTATTAACCAATTTTCCTTGATTTCCGCTTATCCTCTCCTGAACATTAGCTTCCCTGATAACTATCTGTTTTGCTGAATTTTCGGGATTGTAATCTCTCCCTGCACCATATACGGTAACAACTTCTCCCTGACTGTCTCCCCTTCCTTTCGACGGAGAACTGATTGGAAAATTTCCACCTTGCCTTAGCCATTGTGCCCCCATTGTATAATTTCTGCGTTTTGGTTTCGCCTTCATCCACGTACCATATGGCCTCTCAATTTGATCCACTGGGGTGTCAAAAATTCTGTCACAGAACTTCTCATTATGTCCTATAAGACCACAAATGAAGCAGAAAGTAGGTACAACTTCGTATTTGAAATTGACCCAACACCAATTCTCTGCACTTCGTTTTAGTTTCATTCTTCTTTTTAACGGCTTGTCCAATTCAATTTACACTCTTACTCTAAGATAATCCCTCCAAACTCCCATAAAATTATTTGAATCTGACTCAATGAATTTCCCAATATAATTCCCTACATCCGTGACTACCCTTTGAGACATGAAACCCGTACTCATCCCATGGAGTTGAACCCAGAGATGGAGATTATTAATTGCAACCGTTCGTGGGTTATCCCCTTCCTTCAATCTTTCAAAAACTAACTGGAAGCGACCAAAGGTCCATGGACTCGATCATGTGATAATTGTTGTGTATACCAAATTTCGTTTATTAAATTATATGAGCTCATTGGGCTAAAATATCCATTTAGGATGAGTATGGGTTAAGGCTAGGGTCGATAATGGTAAGTATTTTATCAATTTATCAGGCAGCGCGGTCGCCAACAGTTAAAAGTTTTTCTTAGATGGGTGATTAACTTAACTTTGGAACGGAATATAAGAAAAAATAAATTTAATTTAAGACAAAATGGCAGTTTGTAACCCCTATGTATATGAGGTTTGTCAAATTGGTCCAGATTTACGGTTTTAGCACTTTGCAACCCGTATCTTCAAATCTCGCTTCATATTACAACCCCTATCTTCAAAAATGACAGTTTGTACCCCTTATGTATAGATGTTTTTGACTCATTTTTGCTTGTAAAATAGGTCAATTAGACCGGGGGGTTGTAATATGAAGCGAGATTTGAAGATAGGGGTTGCAAAGTGCTAAAAAACGTAAATCTGGACCAATTTGACAAAACCCATATACATAGGGGTTACAAACTGTCATTTTGTCTTAATTTAATTTTGTTTGACATTATTATTTATAATTTCAGTGTATTTAATCAATGTTTTCAGTATCAATATTTTTACAGTAATAAAGTCTTAAATTATTTCTAAATAATAATATGTTTCATATCATTTAGAAAAATAGTAATCAAATGTTCTTCAATAAAATTGTACAATTAAATGTTTTGTAAAAAAATTTGGACATTTAAAATCAAAGTTCTTGAATTTTCATAATATTGATTAAAGAGTAAAATTATTATTAAAAGCAAACACATGAAATAATGGTTAAATAATTTTTTTGTTGTGGAAACATTTTGTAAATGAGAATGTATTTTTTGTACTTCCTCATTATTATATGTTTCGAATTCAAGTTTTCTAAGATAAATGCAGTATTTTAGTGTATATACATTGACTTCCTTGAATTAATTGAATTAAGCTTTTTTAAAAACATATTCGGTATAATTTTATGGGATATTTACAAAAATATATCTGTTTTTAACTTTCTTTTACATTTTTACTATCTTTAAAATGGGGTTTCAAATGTATACTTTCAGTTTTCTAAATATACTACCGTCTTTGTTTTTAACTTCTATTTTTTTAAAAAATACCACCTTCTATAAAAATACCTTTCTTTAAAATTCTTTGTTGAAAAATATGGGTTGCAACTTTGCAACCTCATTTGTAACTTCAGGGCGGCGCCAGCCGTGTAAGTTTTCAGTTGTCATTTTCGACCAGTTTTTTGAAATCTATGTATCTATATATATATATATATATATATAGATTTAAAAAAACTGGTCGAAAATGACAACTGAAAACTGGAAGTCAGTTTTCATATGAGGTTGCTACGCAACCTAATATGCAACTTCGAAGTCAGTTTTCAGTTTTCGGTTGCATATTAGGTTGCTATGCAACCTCATATGCAAACTAATATGCAACTTCGTTGCTATATAGGGGAGCGGGCGAATTTCCGATTGCAAGTTCCAGTTTTCAGTTTTTAACCTTTGCAACCTCATTTTTAACTTCAGGGCGGCGCCAGCCGTCTGAGTTTTCAGTTGAAATATATATATATATATATATATATATATATATATATTTCAAAAAACTGGTCGAAAATGACAACTGAAAACTGTAAGTTGCAACTTCCAGTTTTCAGTTTTCGGTTTCATATTAGGATGCATATGAGGTTCCTATGCAACCTCATATGCAACCTAATATGCAACTTCGATGCTATATAGGGGAGCAGACGAATTTCCAGTTTTCTTTGCAACTTTTGCAACCTCATTTGTAACTTTCAGTTTTTATTTGCAACCTCATTTGCAACATCCAGTTTTCAGTTGCAACCTCAATTGCAACTTAAAGTTTTCAGTTGCAACTTTTGCAACCTCATTTGCAACTCACACGGTTGGCGCCACCCTGAAGTTGCAAATGAGGTTGCAAAGGTTGCAAAACATATTTTTGAAAAATGAATTTTAAAGAAAGGTATTTTTATAAATAGTTTTAAAAGTGGTAGTATTTTTAAAAAAAATAATTTGAAGGACGAATAGTTTTTAGATTATCCCTAATTTTATCTACAACATCAATAATTATTGAATAATTTATTGTCAACGATATTCAATATTTGAGACACTCATAAAATAAAATCAAATATCCTTGGCAATGACAAAATCCTGCCAGAAATGTGTAAATAAATACTTACATTTGGAAACATTGATATCTAAATACTTATTTGACTAAAAACCAACAATAGTTTTAAAAAAAGAAAGGGTTTCATGTTCATGAGGATGACCTCATGTATGGTTAAGAAGATTTCTCATATTTATACACGAGGGTATAATTGTAATTACAGGATTTTCATAAAAAATTACTGTAACATCCCGGATTTTCGGGATATTAATTCTAAATTCGAAACTTAAATAAAATCAAAACTTTATTCAAATAAACCAAAATCCCACAAAAGTCAATGCAGCGGTCAAACTTAATAATTCAAAATCATAAAAACGGAGACGCAGCTCCATAAATCCAATATTCAGTAACAATCTTTATTCTAATAATGTAAAGAGTCTAATCCAATAAAGGCATCTAATAGCTAGCACGAAAGTCCACAAAATTCATATCCTTATTCTCATTAAGCTTCCAAGACTGGAACCTGAAATATTAGAAACGAATGAGCTACACAGCTCAGCAAGTACAAATTGACTAACAGAAGCTCTTAAAAATCAATGGGCGTTTTAATTAAACAATTTTCAAAATCAAATATAAGTTTGCAAAACCTTTGCGAAAATAAATCCAGCCCAAAGTTTATATTTTTTTTTCAAAAATTCAGAATTTAAAACAGAAGCAAAAAATAGAAACAAAACGAAAATCGAAAATACCACAGTCTTGCTCTACGGCCACACTTTGCCAGTGACCGGCATCTTATTCTTATTCCTTTCTCACACTTTGCCAGTGACCGGAATCTAAATTTCAATAATTACGCGCCCTTAATAGGTATCTAAAGTTGCACACTCGTGCGCCTGCTAAGGGTATCTAAAGCTAGTTCCGGAACTATAGCGTATATTACGAACGGGTTCAAAACGTAGAGACTGAGGATTCTAAAATCAAATACTTATATCTTATAAAGCTCAAAACAGATTCTTATATCTTATACGAAAATCAAAAGTTGCAAAATTAGATATACTTTTCAAAAATTAAAAGTAAGTCAAAAAGTACTTACCTCGAAGTCGATTCTAAATACCGAAAATAATTGCACGAACAATCCTATAAATTTAATAAACCAAACACAATTAATTATTTACTATTATAACCACATTTTGTACATGCATTACGAATAAATGATACATTAAATCAAGTACAGATTGGACAGTTAATAGATACACGGCTGGACAGAGACTGTGACTTTAAAATCATATCCTAAGACTGCTTAATGAATAGATATATAAAGAGATATAAATGGGCCTTAAAGCCCAGAACCATGACACACGGCTTGGTCCAGTATTAAGTTGCATAATTACAAATAAGTACCCATTATTTACAATAATAACAAGGTTTATTTACATGCATACTATAATTTATATGCTCCTGTTTCTATATGCACATGTCAACTCACACCATTCTCTTTAGCAAATTTTTTTTCTATTAAACGACACAAATAATAATAATAATAATAATAATAATAATAATAATAATAATAATAATAATAATAATAATAATAATAATAATCTTTATTCATTAAAACAAGTTAATCAAATTGGCAGCTAATATCAATCACGTTAATCATTTTAATAATTGTAACACAATGATCATAAAATAATTAATAATTTCGAAAGTAATTTACATGATTAAAATAATATTTAAGCACATAAGCTTCTGAATATAATTAAGATTATTAAATTAAATAACTTTAGGACATCTTCTTGACACCAAAAAAAATCCTAGCACCATAGCAAAAACATGGTCGCATGGATGTTTTAGAATTCAATCATATTTACACAAATCCATGTAAACTGGTTAATGAAAAAAAAACAATCAACTTGACAACATATATTATATTAAAGTTAGAAGCGTCAGTCAAACATATAAAAATCCATGCCAAAGTCAAACGGCAGAGGTACACATGAGACTAATTTAACAAGGAATAAAACTGGAAGCAGTAATACAAGCCTTTAAACAATTAAACTCATACAACATGAATACGTATACAATTTATAAGATACAAGTAGGCATAGCAACAGATAGGCACGAAATTATATATGATTCAAAATTCATGATAATTGTACAGAGACTTACACATAAAATCATTATGTGCTAATACTCAGTTAAGGGCGAAACATACCTGCTAAGATGAAACGGACGAGAGAGCTGTACGAGTCTCCACCTATTCTAATGGGTTTCTTATATAGGTACAAAAACCCTAAATTTAATTAAGGTAATCCTAAATTTATCAATAAAAATTATACGACCTCTCCAAGCAATCTTAAAAATAAAATATTCTCGTACACACAATTAACATAAGTAAAAAGATATCGATTCACTAAAATATTTTCACGCTTCTTTCTATTAATAACGAATATCATCCTTACTCAAAATATCTTGCACAAAAAAAAATTCTAAAAATTACTAATTAACATAATTATCTAAATAAAAAATGACAAAAAAATCTAATAATAATAAAAAAAATTAACGGGATTTTACATTCTTCCCTCCTTAAAAGAATTTGGTCCCCAAATTCACAATAGTAAAATAAAATAAATCACGAAGAAAATAAATCATACCTTAATAGTTGGTGCGACTTCCAGTGAGCTGAAACACACGTCCAATACCAATCTTCTTATCAGCTTCCTTCCTTGGCGGTGGGTTATGTGGGCACTCCGAAATCTTGTGTCCTACTTCTCCGCAGTGAAAACAGGCACCCGTGTTCCATCGGCAGTCCTTGTCTGGATGGTTCTTACCGCACCTCGAACATTTATCTCGATTACCCTGGCCTCCTATCTGATCGTACTCATATGGCTTCTTGAAGGGTCCCCTTTGAGACAAAAATCCACTAGTTGGAGCGAACCGCTTCTTGTTCCAGTTGCTTGTCACCTTTTCAGATTCAGCTAGGCCTCTCTCGATCACCAAAGCCTTGTTGAGCACAGCTTCGTACGTCTGAAGTTCAAAAGATGCTACCGAATTCCTAATGTCGCTTCGCAGTCCCTCTTCCAATCTTCTTGCTCGGCTAGTCTCATCAGCAACTAATGTAGGCGCATATTTTGCAAGCTTTGCGAATTCTGCTTCGTATTCCACAACGGACTTTCCTCCCTGCTCGAGCTGAATAAAGTCTCTTTCCTTTTGTATACGAATGGTTCTCGGAGAGTACTTATCTTCTAAGGCCTTCTTGAACTTTGCCCATTGGTATGGTTCAGGATCTCCCTCAGTGGTTGCAGTCTCGCTCTTTCTTTTCTCCATGAGCCACCAATCATAAGCACTTCCTTGCAGTTGATACACAGCTATAGTAACCTTCTGTTCCTCATTGCTGCCAAGAAGTCCGAAAGCTTTTTCCATCTCCTGTATCCACATCTCGACTATGGCCGGATCAGTTGCCCCATCAAAAGTTGGCGGGTTCAAACGCTTGAACTGAGAGACAACATTCTGCTGTCTGGGTTGCTGATTCACTAGCGTAGCTAGAGTCTCAGCTAACTGGTCGAATACATTTCCACCATCATCATTGTTGTTTCCATTCTGATTGTTGTTGCCTTGATTGCCATTGTTGTTGCCGTTGTTACCTTCTCCATCCATCTTATCTAAAATAATAAAACAATTTTCTCTTACACACAAATAACAAAATTACCACAATATATAGAGACAAAACACAATATTAAATCACATCAATACTTAATTTATTTTCACAAAATCTGAGTATCAAAACAAAATTTCAAATCATAGGGTTTCTCATAATTAAACACTTATAATAGCTAAGGTCTTATTTTAAGCTATCTCTCACACTCTCGTAAATCTTAACATTGCAATCAAATCAATCGTAATCGCGTTCTAATGCCTGCTCCACGTCCTTCCGAGTATTTCTTATCCATCTTCGGGTCTCCATGAATATGCTCTTCATCGCCTTCTCTTGCCCCGGACGACACCACTTTCTCAATCGCATTCTACAGACTTTGGAGATAACCCTTTCCACCGTTTCGGTTCGAATCCTCAACGTCTCGATCCCATCCTCTATCTTTTCATCGTCAAGCGCCATTCTTTCCTTATAGATTTCAAGCTCCTCTTTCAAAAACCTGATCTCTCTATCTTTCGGATCTTCCTCCATAGACTCATCAATGGCTTCTTCCGGATGAGGTCGGTTGACAGATTCATCGCTATTGTAACCAGGTGCCTCGTCCATCGAAAAATGCTCACTAGGGTCGCTAAAGAACACCTTCTTGCTAAACGAATTGTTTCCTGACATCTACAAAATTTCGAGATAATCAAATAACATATATAACACCAAAATCGTAAGGCCCAAACTCACAAGTTATACCTAAAAGGTAGTCTACAGGATCGCATCCTAGGGAATGTACTAGTCCCATACCTAATACACTCCGAAAGATGACCTGCTCTGATGCCAACTGTAACATCCCGGATTTTCGGGATATTAATTCTAAATTCGAAACTTAAATAAAATCAAAACTTTATTCAAATAAATCAAAATCCCACAAAAGTCAATGCAGCGGTCAAACTTAATAATTCAAAATCATAAAAACGGAGACGCAGCTCCATAAATCCAATATTCAGTAACAATCTTTATTCTAATAATGTAAAGAGTCTAATCCAATAAAGGCATCTAATAGCTAGCACGAAAGTCCACAAAATTCATATCCTTATTCTCATTAAGCTTCCAAGACTGAAACCTGAAATATTAGAAACGAATGAGCTACACAACTCAGCAAGTACAAATTGACTAACGGAAGCTCTTAAAAATCAATGGGCGTTTTAATAAAACAATTTTCAAAATCAAATATAAGTTTGCAAAACCTTTGCGAAAATAAATCCAGCCCAAAGTTTATTTTTTTTTTTTTCAAAAATTCATAATTTAAAACAGAAGCAGAAAATAGAAACAAAACGAAAATCGAAAATACCATAGTCTTTCTCTACGGCCACACTTTGCCAGTGACCGGCATCTTATTCTTATTCTTTTCTCACACTTTGCCAGTGACCGGCATCTAAAGTTCAATAATTACGCGCCCTTAATAGGTATCTAAAGTTGCACACTCGTGCGCCTACTAAGGGTATCTAAAGCTAGTTCCGGAACTATAGCGTATATTATGAACGGGTTTAAAACGTAGAGACTGAAGATTCTAAAATCAAATACTTATATCTTATAAAGCTCAAAACAGATTCTTATATCTTATACGAAAATCAAAAGTTGCAAAATCAAATATATTTTTCGAAAATTAAAAGTAAGTCAAAAAGTACTTACCTCGAAGTCGATTCTAAATACCGAAAATAATTGCACGAACAATCCTATAAATTTAATAAACCAAACACAATTAATTATTTACTATTAAAACCACATTTTGTACATGCATTACGAATAAATGATACATTAAATCAAGTACAGATTGGACAGTTAATAGATACACGGCTGGACAGAGACTGTGACTTTAAAATCATATCCTAAGACTGCTTAATGAATAGATATATAAAGAGATATAAATGGGCCTTAAAGCCCAGAACCATGACACACGGCTTGGTCCAGTATTAAGTTGCATAATTACAAATAAGTACCCATTATTTACAATAATAACAAGGTTTATTTACATGCATACTATAATTTATATGCTCCTGTTTCTATATGCACATGTCAACTCACACCATTCTCTTTAGCAAATTTTTTTTTATTAAACGACACAAATAATAATAATAATAATAATAATAATAATAATAATAATAATAATAATAATAATAATAATAATAATAATAATCTTTATTCATTAAAACAAGTTAATCAAATTGGCAGCTAATATCAATCACGTTAATCATTTTAATAATTGTAACACAATGATCATAAAATAATTAATAATTTCGAAAGTAATTTACATGATTAAAATAATATTTAAGCACATAAGCTTCTGAATATAATTAAGATCATTAAATTAAATAACTTTAGGACATCTTCTTGACACCAAAAAAAAATCCTAGCACCATAGCAAAAACATGGTCGCATGGATGTTTTAGAATTCAATCATATTTACACAAATCCATGTAAACTGGTTAATGAAAAAAAAACAATCAACTTGACAACATATATTATATTAAAGTTAGAAGCGTCAGTCAAACATATAAAAATCCATGCCAAAGTCAAACGGCAGAGGTACACATGAGACTAATTTAACAAGGAATAAAACTGGAAGCAGTAATACAAGCCTTTAAACAATTAAACTCATACAACATGGATACGTTTACAATTTATAAGACAAAAGTAGGCATAGCAACAGATAGGCACGAAATTATATATGATTCAAAATTCATGATAATTGTACAGAGACTTACACATAAAATCATTATTTGCTAATACTCAGTTAAGGGCGAAACATACCTGCTAAGATGAAACGGACGAGAGAGCTGTACGAGTCTCCACCTATTCTCATGGGTTTCTTATATAGGTACAAAAACCCTAAATTTAATTAAGGTAATCCTAAATTTATCAATAAAAATTATACGACCTCTCCAAGCAATCTTAAAAATAAAATATTCTCGTACACACAATTAACATAAGTAAAAAGATATCGATTCACTAAAATATTTTCACGCTTCTTTCTATTAATAACGAATATCATCCTTACTCAAAATATCTTGCACAAAAAAAAAATTCTAAAAATTACTAATTAACATAATTATCTAAATAAAAAAATGACAAAAAAAATCTAATAATAATAAAAAAAATTAATGGGATTTTACAATTTAGAATATTTACAATACACTCAAAATCTTTTAATCTCAGGTAACTTCCCTGAGGTTGGACATTTTTCTCAAAAAGAAATATATTACAAGAAATAAACGTCTTGTAATTTTACTTTTCAAAAATTTTCCACTTTGTACTAATGTTTATATTTGCCAAAGCTTACTTCTCCTGCATTTTACCTTCAAAAATTTCCCACATTTTGCAATACTGATGTACATCTAATCTAATTAATCAATACATGACAAAATAAATACCGGAACCAAGGAAATAATATGGGATATGTTGTAATATACTAGTTGTAATAAAGAGCTATTAATATATATTACTAGCTACTTGGACAAAAGAGAGAAAGAGAAAGAGAGCAGAGGAAGAGATGAATTGCTCGAGGTCAGTTTTTCATTCACAAATGCAAAGTATTTATAGGCAGGGTGCATGGTGACTCTTCTCTTCCTCTATATGCTAGCTTCACTATTTTCTATTTGACAAACTGGCAATCACCAGCCATCCTATTTGACAATGGCAATCAACAGCCATCACGTTTTACAACACTCCCCTTTGATTGTCATTTAGTACGGATCATAGACTGCCTCGTTAAAACCTTTTCAAAGAAAAACCCAGTGGGATAAAAACTTTGACGAAGGAAAAAGAGTACAGTCTCCCCTTGGAAGGAAACCAATTATTCATTGAAGTTTTGTTGCAACAGGTCCTTGAGTCGACGCAGTCCAATATCATGTTGTAGTTTCCTGAATGTTGAATTCGATAATGATCTTGTGAATAAGTCTGCAAGATTGTCACATGACCGAATTTGTTGTATATCAATTTCACCATTCTTTTGAAGTTCATGAGTGTAGAAGAATTTTGGTGAAATGTGCTTCGTTCTATCTCCTTTGATATATCCTTCCTTGAGTTGCAATACATGCAGTGTTATCTTCAAACAAAACAGTGGGATTTCTCTTGATGTCCGATAATCCACATGATTCTTGAATATTCTTGATGATAGACCGCAACCAAACACATTCTTTAATGGATTCATGAATTGCAATTACTTCTGAGTGATTTGATGAGGTTGCCACTGTAGTTTGCTTTGTGGATTTCCAGGGCTGTACCGCAATATGTAAATACATATCCAGTTTGTGATTTATCAAAATGAGAATCTGATAAATATCCAGCGTCTGCATATCCAATCAACTGAGATGTCGAGTTTTTCGGGAAGAATAACCCAAAATCAACTGTTCCACGAAGATAACGGAATATATGTTTGATCCCATTCCAATGTCTGTCCATCGGAGCAGAGCTAAACCTAGCCAATAAATTCACAGCAAATGCAATGTCTGGCCTTGTATTATTCTCAAGATACATAAGTGCACCAATTGCACCAAGATATGGAATTTCAGGACCAAGAACATCTTCATCATCTTCTCGTGGTCGAAATGGATCTTTATCAGGTTCTAAAGATCTAACCACCATTGGAGTGGTCAAAGGATGAGATTTATCCATGTAAAATCTGCTCAAAACTTTTTTTGTATTCGTGGATTGATGGAGGAAAATTCCTGATGACAAGTGCTCAACCTGTATACCAAGACAATGTTTTGTCCTTCCAAGATCTTTCATTTCAAATTCTGTTTTTAGATATTTGACAGCATCATCAACCTCTGTAGCTGTTCCTACAAGATTTAAATCATCCACATATACAACAATGATCACAAAACCAGATTGCAATTTCTTGATAAAAATGCATGGACAAATCTGATTACTAATATACCCATTCTTTTGTAAATAACGACTAAGTCTGTTATACCACATATGACCAGATTGTTTCAGTCCATACAATGATCGTTAAAGTTTAATGGAGTATATATGACGAGATTTCTTGAACTCATCCATTTTCAACCAATCTAGGATTTTTATAAAAATTTCACTATCAAGTGAACCATATAGGTATGCAGTAACGACGTCCATAAGACGTGTTTCCAGTTTTTCATTAGATGTCATACCTAATATGAAACGAAAAGTAATTCCATCCATTACTAGCGAGTATGTCTCTTGATAATCAATTCCAGGCCTTTGAGAAAACCCTTGACGCATAAGTCAGGCTTTGTATCTCACAATTTCATTCTTTTCATTTCGTTTTCTTATGAATACCCATTTATTTCCAACAGGGTTTACACGAATTGGTGTTTGGATAACAGGTCCAAATACTTCTCTTTTACGCAATGAAGTTAATTTTGTTTGAATTGCGTCTTTCCATTTTAGCCAGTCTTTTCTTCGACGGCATTCATCCACACTTTGTGGTTCAGGATCAGAATTTATATCGACATCCAATGCCGCAGAATACACAAATATATCATCAATTATGGCTTACTTCGATCCCATAATTTCATATCATGCGCATAATTTATTGAAATTTCATGATTACTTAATCCCTCATCTTTAGGGACTAGAATCTCTTCAGGAGATAATACCACTTCAGGGGTATTTGCTACTTCTGGAGCATGTGCCACTTCAGGGGCATTTTCTTTTATTTTTCATTTTCGTGGTGCAACATCTTTTGCACCGACCGGTCTACCACGCTTCAAGCGCGGATTTGATTCCGTAACCAATTCTTTTGTATTTGCTTCTTTAATTGGTACATCTATTTTAGCTGGAGTGTTTACTGCAGGAATATGAGATTTTATAATTTTTCTAGAATCGTTTAATGCGTCAGGCATTTGGTTTGCGATATTTTGCATATGAATAATTCTTTTAACTTCAATATCACATTGACCTGTACGTGGATCAAGAAAATGTAATCTTGAAGCATTCCATGTAATGTCAGGATTAGCTTTATTCGAATATTTATCTCCCCCTAAAGGAGGAAACACGGATTCATCAAAATGACAATCTGCATATCTTGCGGTAAATAAATCTCCAGTTAGTGGTTCAAGATATATAATTATAGATGTGGAATCAAAACCAACATAGATACCTAGTCTTCTTTGAGCTTTCATCTTCGATCTCTGTGGTGGAGCAATCGGCACATATACAGTACTTCCGAAAATTTTGAAGTGAAAGATATTAGGAATTTGGCCAAGTACCAATTGTAGTGGAGAATGTTTGTTATAGGCAGTTGGCTTAATCCTAATAATATTGGCAGCGTGAAGTATTGTATGACCCCAAATAGATGAAGGTAACTTTGCTTTCAACAACAGCGGTCTTGCAATAAGTTGAAGTCTTTTAATAAAGGACTCGGCTAATCCATTTTGTGTATGTACATGAGGAACTGGGTGTTCAACTGAGATCCCTACAGACATGCAATAGTCAACAAAAGTTGCAGATGTGAACTCGCCGGCATTATCTAAACGAATTGACTTGATGCAATGATCTGGGAATTGAGCTCGTAATTTGATTATTTGGGCAAGTAATTTTGCAAAAGCATCATTACTAGTTGAGAGATGTCCAGTAGAATTCTCTTAATGCGACGCATCATAGAGACACCAGTGTGACCTAATCTTTCATGCCAAAGTGTAAATAATTTTGGATCTATTAGTTTGGAGGCAATGATATTGTGTGACTCAATGGATCTAATTTTTAACATATATAATCCTGAGGAAAATGAGTGAAACTTTTCTAAGATTTTCTTGATGCTAGAATTAGCTGAAGTGATAAGAAGATATTCTTTACCCCAGCCTCAAAAGTGGTTTCGATGTGAAAACCGTTGAGTCGGATATCTTTAAAATTAAGAAGATTTCTAGTGGACTTACTAGAAAATAATGCATTTGGAATACGTAAGTGTGTACCATTAGGTAAGATAAAACTAGCTTTTCCAAAACCCTCAATTATATTAGATATGCCAGATATGGTCCCAACTTGTGCTTTGGTTTTTGTTAGAAGGGTAAAATATTTTTGGTTCTGTAGAATCGTATGAATTGTGCCACAATCAGCAATGCATATATCCTCAGAAATCATTATGTGCATAATTAAGAAAACACACTTTTATTCGATAGAAAACATAGCACACTACATAGTTTAAGCAAGATAATACACACTATTATAGTAATTGTATGAAATTAATCTTCAGCCTCCCATATGGGAGTTTCATTAGCTTCATTCGGACCATTAATGCTTATTCCTCCAGTTGTAACTATCGGGGAATCATCTAGGTTATTGTTGGCGAAATTGGTTTCCACCATTTTTCCTTTTGACTTCTGAGATGATTGGTATAAATCAACAAGATGTTTTGGGATATGACAATTACGTGCCCAGTGTCCTTCCATTCCATACTTATGACATGTATTATCCATTTTCCCTCGCTGTAGTGCCTTTCTTTTGCTCTATTCAGATTATCACTTCCGGTGACCAGAGCTATTATAAGGACGAAAGTACCTGTGACCTCGACCTCGTCCACGGTATCGACCTTGGCCTCGTCCACCTCTGTGCCCTTTTCCACGTACATTCTGCTGGAATGACGTGTTATTTACTTCAGGTAAAAGGGCAGATTCCGTTGGACGGGATCGATGATTCTTGATCACCAATTCATGATTCTGTTCAGCAACAAGGAGAGTTGATAGAAGATCCCCGAACTTGGTGAATTTGCGCTCCATATACATCTCATCTAAGTTGATATTATTGGGGTGAAAAGTTGATAATGTTTTATCGATTTTTCTTTTCTCAGTAACTTTCTCACCGCACATAATGAGCCTAGAACTTATCTTGAATAAAGGAGAACTATATGCCCGAACACTCTTACAATCATGAAGTCTTAGATTAGCCCAATCATTTTCAGCTGTAGTTAGATAAACTAATTCCCGGTGGTCAAACCTATCTTTTAGATTTTCCCATAAAATATAAGGATCTTCGACTTCTAGGTATTCAGATTTTAAATCTTCATGCATGTGATGTCGAAGAAAAATAATGGAGGTAAAGTTTTCTTCAACCGTGGCTTTATTTTCTGCCTTTATCGTATCGCTTAATTTCTTTGAACCAAGATGCAATTTTACATCTTGTACCCATGACAAATAATTATCTCTAGAAATATCCAACGCAACGAACGATAAGCTTCTAAGGTTTTTCATATTAAATCTGAATTTAACACACAAATTATTAAACTTAAATCATCAATATAAATATTACATAAATCCTAGTTAATCGGGTGCATTAACAGATACGCAATAATAAATGTATATATCATTATTATCACTGATATTATAAACAGATCTATGTATAGAACAACAAATGGATTTTCACCCGCCATACGGACGTCTGCGTATACAAGTTATCTCCGATTGATAATTATATTTAGGTAGAAAATCCTGCATAAGTTAGTTCGTGCACAAAGATTATTTTACGATAAATAATAATCATAAAAAAATGTTCCCACAATATCTTTCGATGAATTGTACCATTGTAATAACAGTGTAGATAAATGTCAGTTAATATATAACAACAATTGATATATTAATGACATATAATTAAAAGGTTCCCACATTATTTCGGTATTACCCAAAATTAAATGGTACCGTTTTTAGTAGACGGTGCTCCAGCCATATATATATTAGTTATTAGTAGGCGGTGCATCCGGCCATATATATTAGTTATTAGTAGGCGGTGCTCTGGCCATATATATTAGTTATTAGTAGGCGGTGCTTCGGCCATATATATTAATTTATTAGTAGGCGGTGCTCCGACCATATATATATATATATATATATATAATAAAATAAAAAAATTTACCTTCTCAGTTCCGGCAGGGCTTCGTGCTGATAATGTGTTGTAATATACTAGCTGTAATAAAGAGCTATTAATATATATTACTAGCTACTTGGACAAAAGAGAGAAAGAGAAAGAGAGCAGAGGAAGAGATGAATTGCTCGGGGTCAGCTTTTCATTCACAAATGCAAAGTATTTATAGGCAGGGTGCATGGTGACTTTTCTCTTCCTCTATATGCTAGCTTCACAATTTTCTATTTGACAAAATGGAAATCACCAGCCATCCTATTTGATAATGGCAATCAGCAGCCATCACGTTTTACAACAGGATAGTGGTTGTATCTCTGTATCTAATTATTGGACTTTGACATGGGAATTTTTTCATGATTCTATTTTCAAATTTTATGTTCATTAATTATAGTTAAAATTTATGATAATTAGTTATTTTTACAAAATTGAGTAAAATGTTTAATTATAAATAAATAGAAAAATATTGATACTCATTTTATCATTGAATAAAGGAAAAATTATATTTCTTTTTGTGTTTGAGATGAATAATCTATATCTATATATATATTATAATGCTCGGAGATCGGAAAGTTACCAGAAGCGTTCAAAGTATTTTTCTAGAATTTTCATATTTTTGAATTTTTTATTAAAATTGTTTTCTTGCATTAAATAGTTTTACTAACATATTAATTAATCATTAATTATACCTAATAAATATGCATTAGATTTATTTTATTTTATTGATTTAAAAAATCATAAAACTTTATTTGAGCATCATAATTATTATTTCAATATTAAATATTAATTACATATATAATTAAGTTTATTTTTAGGAATTTTCATTTTTTTTATTTTTTTATTATAATCATTTTCTTGCATTAAATAGCTTTTAATGACATATTAATTAGTCATTAATTATACCTAATGAGTTTGTATTATATTTATATTTCATTTATTTAAAAAATTATAAAACTTTATTTGAGCATTATAATTATTACTTCTTTATTAAATATTAAATACATATATAATTCAGTTTATTTTCAGGTAAAATAACGACTAAATTTTTTTTGCATTGCGTCCTTTTTTATATCGAATACCATTCCAAATTTTTTCGAACAATTGTAGTATAGACGAACCTTAACTTCTCAAGCTATTTTTATCATTAGTGATTATGGAAATCGTGATAAATTATAGAAGTATGTAAATCTTCGCTTAACACCTGTAATAAAAATAATATAAATAGTTTTTATTTTTACACATGAATAAATTACACATGGATTATGACCAAACCGATTAAATTGAAAAAAAAATCCAATTTTATCGATAGATTAAATCGATAAAAAGGTTATACACTCGTTGTTCATTATATTGTGTTGAAATAAATTATTATTCTAATTAATTAAATTCTTACACTGCAATTGAACATGAATGTTATGTATGTTATGAGAGGGGCATCGGGTTTAAAAAATGTTATTGTATATATTATTTATAACTTTTGATCGTAAAGACTACATTTGTATTATAATTGCTACTTTATGCGTTTATGATATTTTTGAGATTATGAAAATTTTAGATATATAAAGAGAATATCTTCAAACTTATAATTCATGTAAATTGTTTTGAATTAATTTTTTTTAAAAATTCTTAAGAGACCAATCAATTTTTAAAAATAATAAAAAATCATTCATCTATTTATAATATTTTAAAATAAAAATTTATGAACTGCAACACGTGCATAACATTTTGACAAAATAAAAAATGACGCAATGCGAACAATTTTAAGTCATTAATTTACATAAAAATAATCTTAATTTTGAACATATAAGTAATATTTATATTAAAATAATAATTATAATACTAAAATAAAGTTTGTCAATCTCTTATATAAATAATATGAACTAAATTTAATATATATTTATTTAATTAGTGTAATTAATGATCATTAAAATATCATTAAGATGCCATTAAGCTGCTAATTAATGCAAGATAAAAATTTAATAAAAAATTAAAAAAGTGAGAATTCAAGAAAAATATCAGCTTAATGGCATCTTAGTGACATTTTAATAATCATTAATTACATTAATTAAATATATATATATATATATTAAATTTACTTCATATTATTTATATAAGAGATTGACAAACTTTATTTGAGTATTATAATTATTATTTTTATATAAATATTACTTATATGTATAATATTAAGATTATTTTTATGTAAATTAATGAATTAAAATTGTTCGCATTGCGTCATTTTTTGTTGTGTCAAACTGTTATGCACATGTTGCTTCAACATATTGTGTCAAAATAAATTAATATTCGCCAGGAGATCGAAAAGTTACCAGAATCAATCAAGATAGTTTTCTTAAATTTTCCTTTTTTTTGATTTTTTGATTAATTTTTTTTCTTACAATAAATAGATCTTAATTAGTCATTAATGACATCTATTAAATATATATTAAATTTACTTTATTTTATTTATACAAAACTTTAGCAAACTTTATTTTAGCAATATAATATTTTTTCTCGTTTCAAATGATGACTTAAAAATTTAACATTAAAGCTTTCAAGCCTAGCATCTTAATTAATTATTAATTACAAATTAATCATTAATTACATCTATTAATTATTAATATAATTTAATTTTATTATTTATATAAAATTTAACAAAATTTATTTTGGCATTATAATTATTATTTCAAGATAGAAGTATATAGAATTTTATTGATACAAAAGTAATATGGACATGTTTTTACTTTTGCACATAAAAAAATTACACATGAACTGTGACCAATTTGTAAATTGAATCAACTCAACTCCTTTCTCGATTGACTAGATCGCTAAAGAAATTATACCTCGTCGTTCTATTAGATTGTGACGAAATAATATCGTATGTTTATGATTATTTTAAAATTATCAAAATTTTAGATATACAACTAAAATACAAATATGGTAAATATTAGAAGACCAAAAACTCGAAAAAGTTTGGAACGCTTTAAAGGTCTTTTTCTTGAGTTTTCTCATTTATAATTTTTTTTTTACTAGTTTTTTGCTTCCATTTAATAGCATTTTAATTATTCACAAATTACACCTGTTAAATATAAGAGATGTTAAATATAAGAGATTAGGTAGTCTGAGATGTATCTCAGGTAAGTTGCCTGAGATATATGGAATTTATATGCAAATATGGGGTGGAAATTTTTGTAAAATCAAAATTTTTTAATTAGTTCTACGGGCCCAATCAAATTTAAAGTGTGCTTTTTAAGTATCTTAGGAAAAGTTCCCTGAGATCAATCTCGGGGTCCTTTTCCTCTAAATATAAATGTAATTTACTTATTTAATTTATATAAAAGTTTAGCAAAATTTTTATGGGCATTATAATTATTATATTAATATAAATTATTAAATTTCTATAAAAAAAAAAGTAAAAACGTTTACAATTAAGATGATGACATAAAATGACTTATATCGTATCATTTTCCATTTCCAATTTAAGATTATTGCAACTTTTTCGGGTGATTGGAGGATAGACGATGTTAACTTTTTGTAATATTCATTATCAGTTATCGTAAAAATCGTGGAAATCAAGATGAGTAACGGAAGTAAATAGATTTTTCGGTTAACATCTGAAATTGCTACACATGAACATCTAGAGCTTTTATTTTTGCACATGAACAAATTACACACGAGATGTGACTAACTCGATTAAATTGAATCAACCCGATCCTTTTCTCAGGCCGATTAAATCGATAAAGAAATTGCACATCCATTATTCCAATATGTTGTGGCGATTAAATTAATATCCTAATTAAGTAAATTGTTACACAATTCTTGTGCATGTATGTTATTAGATGGGTGTCGGCTTTTACGTTATTTAGTTATATTTAATATCTATAATTTTTTATCGTAAAAATGGTGTTCATTTTGTAATTGCTAATTTTCATGTTTATGATTTTTTTTAAAATTATTGAAATTTTAGATATTTTAGATATGTAAATTGTTTGAATCAATTTTTAAAAAGAAATCTAAAAACAGCTATCAATGTTTTTTGAAATAAAAATTAGTGTCTTGATTTTTTGTTCTTCCTTCTATAAATTAGTAAAATCTAATATTATCATTCAATAAATAATGCTTTAAAAGTTTTTTGTTATTTGTTTTATTTCAAAAGTTAATTTAGAATTTATTTTAATATCACAAAAGTTTTATTTATTATATGTTTTAAGAATTTTTGAATAATATATATTTTAAGATAATTTTATGTAGCCGCGCGATAGTACGTCATAATTGTCTAGGTGAATATAATTCAATTTAATTATACATCGGTTTTCTTAAATTAATTGATTTTAACAAATGTAATATGAATATACGTGAAATATAATATTTATATTTGGTGTATCCTCAACACTCCTATCCCATTTCTTTCACCTTTACCGGGATGTGAATGTGAAGATTATATCCACATATTTGTTGACTAATAACAATGGGTTACAACTTTGAATTATTCGGTCTAAAGTAGAGCTGTAAACGAATTGAACTGAACTGAGCTTTGGTCAAAATGAGTCAAGCTTAAAATTTTTTTCTAACGGTCGACCCTAGATTTCTTACCGAATAGAATATGTGTTCGAACTCGAGCTCGTTAATGAATCGAGCAGATCTCGAGGTTTTATCGAACAAAAACGAGCCGAGCTGAGCTTGAGCTCTTATCGAACAGCTCGTTAACAAATTATTATATTTTTTAAATTGTCAAAAAAAAAAATTAACCAAGAAAAAGACTTAAATCCACTAATATAAAATATATATTATATATTATATCATTATATCATTCTATCATTTTTAAACTCATCCCAATCTATATAAAATATATATTATATATTAAATAATATAAAAATATATATACATAATATATAAAAATATAAAATATATATAATTTTTTCTAGCTCTAACAAACCGAACCGAGCTGAACAAAATCGAGCCAAGCTTGAGTCGCACATGCTAAAAACTCGGTTCGAGCTCGTTAGCTTAACGAACACTTTTTTTGTGTTCAAGTTCGAGCTCGAATTCTTAACGAGCCGAATTGAATCCTTAACGAGCCGAACTCGAGCTTGTTCACGAATAGCTAGTAACGGCTCTAGTCTAAAGCCATATCTAAGAATCTAAGTTGAATCTGTTAAAATAATCTAATAATAATTTATGGGCTTACAAATTAAAGACAATTATATTTAATGTTTATTATATATTTGGACTAATTAAGTGGTCTATAATAAAGGATCCAATAACATCTTATTCGGTATGGGTTTTGTAATGTGTAATACCCAGTAATAATCTGAGGTATGGGCTTTAGTAATCTCATCAGGGTTAATGAGTCTAATTTTGACTATTATATAAAAAACATATGGGCTTTAGTAATCTGATCAGGGTTAATGAGTCTAATTTTGACTACTATATAAAAAACATAATAGGTTGTAATACCCAGTAGTAATCTGATCAGGGTTAATGGAGTTTAATTTGACTACTATATAAAAAACATAATAGGATCTTGGTCCCAAGCTATTCACAACCTCTATTCCTATATTCTCATCGGTCAGAGCGAGATACGGTTAGAGGCGAATCAAGTATGTGGAAGATCAAATTCCATAATCCGTATACATAATCTATCGTTATGGAATCAGGTACGCTTTCGCGCTACAATTTTATCGTGTAATCTTGATTTGATAATATCGTATAAGATGATTGTGGTTATTTATTTAGATTTAACAGAATCAAGGCCATGTTAGCATTTTCTTGTGAAAGGCAGTTCCGGCCCATTCTATCCTGATCAATATTCGAATCCTTAGTCACCAGACCTTAATGGCTTAATCGAAATTAAATTTTGGAACACTGATAAGGTTTTATCCACCCATATATAGTTCGGGCCATCCCGGTTTTATCCACCCATATATAGTTCGGGCCATCCCGTCCATTAATTATACTATGTGTTCAGCGTAAATCAACAGCAATGTAAAAATACTCTACTGCAACATTATGTGAAGGATTAATGTTGTAGAGTATATCAAAGATAAAAGGGATATTTATAAAAATATCTAGTTTTTAAAAAATATAACTTGAAATGCTGGCGGATGAAAATTGGTTACAAATGAGGTTGCAAACCACTTACAAATATTACAACCGTATTTTTGAAAAATAATTTTATAATTGGGTATTTTTGAAAAAAGTTTGAGACAAAAATCTAAAGTGAATGCAACAACATGCAAATTAGCAACTTAAAAAGATAATTTCACCAATTTTCGTAAGGCCACGGTTAAATTCCAGAATTTTATACATTGAAAAGCAGAGAAATTTTTTAAATTGAATTATATTTTTACTTTTTGTGCAAAAAAAATATGGAGTTATGTAATTTCATAAATTATATATTAATAATATATAATATATGAGATATTTGCATGCTTCATGCTTGCATTCGGTGGTGTTATAAATATTCATGAATATTAAAATAATTACTGTAGGTGAGGGGAGAAAAAAGAAAAGAGAAAATGAAGAGGAGGTGGAGTGAAAGGGACACCTACGTAGTTGTTCCGCATTGTTCTCCACGTGCATTTCCCCCACTTCCCGCCACACTCTTAAGTTGACAAAATGCATGCAGTTTCTACTACAGATTTCTCTCATATCAGATATCACTGTCATTCATTTTTTATGTGTGTATAATATTACACAAGTATGTAACTAAACTTAGAGTCTTGTATAATCTTCTCATACAACTCTTAATGCACAGTAGTATAGCATTAGAGTATTGGAAATGTTAGTTTAAAGGGGGTCCTAGGCTATGCTTTCTGCTTGTGCAAGCAACCACACTTCACTTTTAATTATCACCCTTTTTTATTTAGCCTACAATCTACATACACCTCTCCTTCCTCTCTCTGTCTTACTAAATTTTATATCCTTTTTGTCTCAATTTTAGTTGTAGTAGGTTATGTCCCTTTCATTTGCTTGATTCACATTTTGTCACAATATTTGTCAATTTTTCAATATTAATTGCAGGAACAAAAGTGAAGAAGATGTTATTCAAGTGTTGATTTTTCCATCTTGTATAATCATCTTAAGGTATGTGTCACTTTTTCTTCCTCTGCATTAATTTTCAAGATTTTCCTGGGTTCTTTTCAAGAATATATCAGTACACTACATAAATCCCAGTGTTTATGCATAATGTTAAGTAAAGATCTCTTTTTTTTTTTTTTAATTGGAATCTATGTGTTTAGGATATTAGATATGTTTATCTGATGAAATGTGTCATTCTAATCCTGCCCTTTCTTTGTGTAGATATAAATGGTCATTTGATTGGATTTTTACCTACTAATCAGTGAGCAAAAATGGAACTTAAGTCCATTTTATTGGCAGTTTTCTTGTTTGTTGCATCTTTTTTGTTGGTTGTAACTAGTGAACCCTCTGGAGATAAACAGGCTTTACTTGACTTTGCTCGAAAGTTGTCCCATTCCCACCCTCTGAATTGGAATGCAAAGTCTTCTGCTTGTAGAAATTGGACTGGAGTAACATGTAATCATGATAAATCTAGGATTATTGCCCTTCGATTGCCTGGCTTCGGATTTTCTGGCCGGATACCCTTAAACACCCTTAGTCGTTTGTCAGCGCTACAGCTGTTGAGTTTAAGATCTAACAGCATAACCGGTCCTTTCCCTTCTGATTTAGCTAAGCTTGGAAACTTAAGTGCTCTGTACCTTCAATCCAATAATCTTTACGGTTTTCTGCCATCGGATTATTCAGTTTGGAAAAATCTATCCATCATCGATTTGTCGAACAATGCTTTTAATGGCAGTATCCCTTCCTCGCTAGCAAATCTAACTCGCCTAACATCATTGTACCTTGATAACAACTCACTCTCTGGTGAATTACCTGATCTGAATATCTCTAGTCTCCAAGTGCTAGATCTATCCAATAATAATCTCACTGGAGTTATTCCTCAATCTTTTCATAGATTCCCAAGCTCGAGTTTCGTTGGCAATCATTTTTCTCCTGAATATCTCCCTATTCCTCTTCCTCCTGCTCCTCCACCCAAAGCTCAACCTTCAAAGAAATCCTCGAAACTCGGTGAACCTGCAATCCTAGGAATTGCAATTGGAAGTTGTGTACTAGCATTTGTGATAATCGCTCTACTCTTGATTGCTTGTTATTCGACTAAAGGTGAAAATGGGGTACTGGTACAGTCCAAAAAGAAAGAAACAACCCTGAAGAAAACAGTTTCCGGGAGGCAGGACAAGAACACCAGTCTTGTTTTCTTTGAGAACTGTAGTCTAGCATTTGACCTGGAAGATCTGCTGAGAGCTTCTGCAGAAGTGCTTGGAAAGGGAACATATGGGACAACATACAAGGCTGCATTGGAGGATTCAACCACAGTTGTGGTGAAGAGATTAAAGGAAGGGAGTGTTGCAAGACGAGAGTTTGAGCAGCAGATGGAGGTTGTTGGAAGTATCAAGCATGAAAATGTCGCTGCTCTGAGGGCATATTACTATTCCAAGGATGAAAAGCTCGTGGTGTATGACTATTACAGTCAGGGAAGTGTTTGGGCAATGTTACATGGTACGTTAGTAATTAGCTCCACTTTTATCATTCTTAATCTGCAGAAGCAATATTTTGGTACGGTTGCAATATGCATTCGTTCCGAATATGTGAAATTTATCTTTGAACTGTGTGACGTATATTCTACTTTAAAAAAAATGGAAGGATTGGTTTATAATACTGCATGATTAACTAAGTCAAGTATGAGCTTTTAGTTTCAAACTACATGTTCTATTGCTTCATGATTCTTTACTGCATGATTACTTTGTTTTGCCAAGTAAGATGTTGAAATATGATATTTGTCTTTTTTAAGTAGTGAATAGAGGTCAAGGCAGGACTTCTCTGGACTGGGAAGCTCGACTGGGTATAGCTGTAGGTGCAGCTAGAGGCATTGCTCATATCCACACACAATCCGGAGGGAAACTTGTTCATGGAAACATTAAAGCTACAAACATTTTCCTCAACTTCAAACAACATGGATGTGTGTGTGATCTCGGATTAGCAACAATAATGAGTCCATCCGCCACACCTATGCAGGGAGGGTACAGAGCACCAGAAGTAACAGACACTCGTAAAGTATCCCAAGCATCTGATGTTTACAGTTTCGGAGTCCTGATCTTTGAACTATTAACCGGAAAGTCTCCAATACATACAGCAGGAGGCGATGAAGTCATCCACTTGGTAAGATGGGTCCACTCAGTCGTCCGAGAGGAATGGACTGCAGAGGTGTTTGATTTGGAACTTCTAAAGTACCCTAACATAGAGGAGGAAATGGTGGAAATGTTGCAAATAGGAATGGCATGCGCCTCGCGAGTTCCGGAGCAGAGACCCAAAATGTCAGAGGTGGTGAAAATGGTAGAGGATATTAGACCAAATATTGCTGGAACTCAGCCAGTTTCAGCAACTGTATCAGAAGGTTCAACCCCCACCTTCATCAGCTGAGATAAGACAATCTTTCTATCCAATAGTGATTGTATTGTTTTACTAGAAGTTGGTTGTAACAGATTGAATAATCTTTCAATTCTTTGTTATGACTGCATTACCACTTGGTTCAGTAAAAAACTTTAGTGTCATGTTTGTCGGTTCCCTTTGTCAAATAACTTACCTAATTGCTCCAAAGCAAGTCAAAAGTTTGGTTGGTTTACCGAATGTTTTTGACATAAAGTGAAAGTTCTAACTGAATTATGAGACTTTCTCTGCTGTTGAGTGAAATTTCATTCAATTATAAGATAAATTTACCAATTTGTTCCCACTTTCAAGGTGGAACATAGACACAGAATATAATCCAACCGCATATGGACATTAGCTAGATCTAGTTGGACCACATGCAGCCTAGGGGTACTGATAATGACTCTACCTTACATATTTTATACGTTGCTGCAATGTACACATTACATGATACTTGTGAATATAGGTTTCACAACATAAAATCTGCATTTCAATCCAACATTACACGTTAACTGACCTGCTTCTTATACTACGTATTTAATCTCTCAACAGGTAGAATACATGTTACCAGTAGTAAACAACATTTTCAAACATGATACAAATTTTTATTGAAGAGGAGCCACGATTCAATAATTTTTACACTTCGCTGTCTGTTTTCCGAAATTTGCTAGGCCCTGAAATGGGCTCAGTTGGGAGAAGTTGTACATCCATGGGTGGAAGTGTAACTCAAACAAATACACAAACACTACAAAAAGAAACATCTGAAACGGTTAGGGAGAAGCTGACAAAAAAGCTTAGCGAGCATAAAAAATCATCACTTCTATACAATGAGTCAATGGCCACCATTAATTTTCCATATGCAACGAAGCTAGAGCAACCACAATTTTTAGAATGACATCCTCACCAAACTGCAACTCATTTCCGCCGAATTCTAGTTTTAACTCCACCTGAATTTAAGAGATACAATAAAGCTATTAGGAGAGACAGTGCCTCATGAACCCACATTTATATGAACAAATTTAAATAGTCTATCAAGTGTATTTCACATAGCTCCAACTTTTAGCTTTGAAAGATATATCCTATTGAGGGGTATCCATGAAGACAGTATCACTAACCTTCAACTTCCTCAAATATTATTTCTTTCACCAGATCAGCGGTCGCGTTGTACTCAAAACTGCAAAAGGTTATACGTAATGCATTCAGTTGTATTCAAAACTGTAAACGGTTATACTTAATGCATTCACATAATGTTGTGCTTAAAGAGTGAAAGCTGGAGTAACGGATGCGAGTATTCAATCAAATTGCACAAAAATCAGGTTAACAGAGGAGATTTTATACCAATGCTGATATACTGATGATGGCACGATGCCACCAGCTACTAATACTGCTTAAGAGCATCTGGAATTCCGAAAAAATCAAACATACACCTGATACAATTACAGCATTCCTCTGATTAGTCCATTGTAAATAGACCGTCTATGATGACTTTCGAAAAACGATTACTGCAGATCGACACAGTTCTGTCTAGGGCTGTAAATGAACCGATACATTCGCGAACGGTTCGACGTTCGGTTCGAAAAAAGCTCGATTCGAGTTCGGTTCGATTCACAAACGAGTCGATCTTGAACATGATTTTAAGGATCGATTTATAAACGAGCTGAACTTGATCACGGTAAAGTTCGATTCGATAGCTTGCGAACAAGATCGATTAATGTGTTCGTAAACATAGTTCGTGAACAAGTTCGTGAACATAGCTCATGAACGTGTTCGTGAATAAGTTCGATAATTGAGCTCGTTAACATGCTCGATATTCGAGTTCATTAGCGGTTCATAAACAAATTCAATAGCTAATCGCCTATATATAATATATGTTTGATTATTAAAATATACTCTCGAAACTCTTATTAATTATACAATATTAATTAAAATATCTTATATTTTATGCTAGATATTATAATTGTTTATTTTATAATAATAATAACAATAATAACAACAACTAACTAAATCTTACAATTAGTATATGTAGTGTAATAGTATATATTTGTCAAAATATGTATCAAATTAAATATTACATCATTTTAAGTGTTAAACTTTAGTATTAAATATTACTGATGTATAAATATATTTATACTACTTAAATATATAAAAAGAAATCAAAATATATTTAAGATTGTTCAAAATTTGAAACTATAATAACTTGAGATACATGCAAATATGAAATATAAATACCAAAATAAATTAATTAAACACTACAAATATAATAATATTTTTTTAATACTTTAAATTTATAAAATTTAATGAGATAATACTAGAAACATATAAATTATGCCAAAATTTATAAGTAAGATTTTAAATTTATGTAAGGAGATCGATACTTTTGTATAACCGATATTTTATAGATTTTATGTAAGAAAATTAGTATTTTATATGACTAATGATATTTATGTAAGGAGATGTGAGAATTTTATTGGTTGATGATTTATTATTATTATTATTATTATTATTATTATTATTATTATTATTATTATTATTATTATTATTATTATTATTATTATTATTATTATTATTATTAGTGTTGAGACATAAATTTAATTATTTAATTTTAGACTTTTTAATTTTTTTTAATGTTAGATTTTTGTATACAAAAATAAGAAAACAAGTTTATGAGTTGTTCGTAAGTGAGCTCGTGAACATAAGTTCGCGAGCAATATTTTAAATTTATTCGTGAGCATAATTTCATGAACAAGCTCGTGAACAAGCTTAATGAGTTGTTCGAAAGCAAAAGTTCGTGAGAAAGCTCATGAGACATGTTCGTGAGCTGTTCGTGAACGATTCGCGAATAATATTTTATCTTAACGAACCGAGCTCAAACATAATTTTTGGCTCGATTCAAGTTCGAGCTCGAGTTCGAGTTCAATAATTTCTTAACGAACGATACATGAACATTTTAGAGTTCGGCTCGGCTCGACTCATTTACACCCCTAGTTCTGTCTATATCCGGTGGGGGTATTAGAGTAGAGTCTTTTAAATCCATGCCACACACATTGTGTCAAATAACACGGTGTGGTGTGTGTCAAGGCACTAGTTGGGAAAACTAGGAACTGCAGTTATCAGAGGTATTTCAAATGCTTAACAAGGTTGATGATACACAGATGTGACAGCAGGTAACAAACAGGGCTAAAATAAGTTGCTTGGTGTTGTGGAACAGAAGTGTACAAAGCTTTGAGAAGGAAGTTGTATAACTAAGCGAAAACATCTCTGAGGTAAATTCATAGCAGTAGAAAGGACATGTAGTCGATAATAGACAGCACAGCAGTATAAGCCCTTAAATTTAAGAATGATCCCTGTTCTTGGGCTCGGCACCATTTCTAGCAACAGTGGACCTTTTGCCCAGCATCAACTTTCCAATTTGTATTTGCTATTTTTAATGAATGTAAACAAATTGAATTGAGCATTGGAAATAAAATGAGGAGCCAAAGAAAGACCACATTCACAGAATTAAAAAAAAATCTAAATACTCCATAGCAAGTTGGCAACACTAATCACCTCAGGCATGAAAAAGAAATTCCTTTACAGGATAGAAAATGCATAATATATTAAAAACTATGTACCTGGAATAGTTGTTATTACCTGTTAGAGCGCAACACCTCAAGTTCATAGTTTGATGTACTATGGGTAGCTTCCATTAAGATATTAACAATTTCAGTGTTCCGAGCGCTAGCCATGAGAATATCATACTCCGTTGGAATGATAATGGCAAAGAAATTGTCACTTAATTCGCTCAAAGAAACTTTCTCAACAGCTGCTAAAGAGACGCGTCTCTTAAGTGTCCCCATGTCTGGGTCCACAATGTAAACTGCAAAATCAGTTACAAGAAGAATGCGTCTCTTCATCTTTCCCGTGCTGGTAAATTTTAATACCCTGTCTGCAAAGAATACCTTTTTGTCACCTGCAGAATTGGCATGCAAGTAATTAGCAGGATACATTGTTCTATAATAAAAATCCACTTTCAAGAACCAAAGTTAAAAGGCTTCAGTATCAGATCCAACTTCCCAGGGGGGCCTCAAAGTTTGAGAAATCTATAATTCATTAGGACCATTATATTTGATGCATCACTACCATTATCAACTGATGTCGTAATTTACAAATTGTTTTTTAAGAAATAAGAGTTTTTTTTTACTTAAATTGCATGCCATTAGTTAAAAAAAAGATCCAGTATCTTCCAATTATGTTGTAAGTTCCAAAATTTGTATCAGATTGCATTCCATTAGTCAAAAAAGGTCCTATTTCTTTTAATTAGATTTTAAGTGCCAAAATCTGTATCTCCACACACACATACACAAAAAAAAGAAATTTACATTATCATTTTGCAAATTCAACATACCTCTTGATGAGTCAGACAATACAATAAATTAGAGTCACCAAGCGAACAAAATGTGCCCCTCAACTGGGCATCGCAACAACACTACGGGCCAATAAAATTATAGAGCAAAAACTAATGCTCTGTTTGGTTGGGACATAATGAAATTAGGCAGGAATAGAAAATTTCATACTATTATGTAAAAGAATTTTAATACTCCGTAACTTCTATTCCTGACTCCATCCAATTCATAAACTTTAACACTAGACCTCAATTCCGCCAGCTTGGGGAGGAATGCTCATTCCTACTTCATGTTCTTTTCTTCTTCGATTTCATTTTAAGAAATTTACACTCTAATTTTTAATCTTTCCTCTTAGTTTCTTCAATTTCACTTTATTTTTTGTTCAGAATTTTGCATTCCCTTCCTTCCAACAGGACCTCATTCCATTACTTCCAACCAACGGAACGTAAATGCCTACCTCATTCCGTTCCTTCAGACTAAAGGGATTGTTAATGCATCTAATATAGTTCCAAGCAAATCGATGAATAATCAATGTATAAATGAACAAATTAAGCATATAGAGCAACAATTACATCGAAAAAACTAAAGAGAGTAGGGAGCCTGAGATATATCTCAGGTAAGTTCCCTGAGATACATAATTTTTATATATAAAAATAGGATGGGTATTTTAGTAAATTCAGAGATTTTTAATTAGCCCTGCGGGCCTAGCAAGATTTAAAGGATATTTTGCATATATCTTAGGAAAAGTTCCGTGAGATATATCTCAGGGTCCTTTTTCTCAAAACTAAAATAGGAACACTTAGTTTTTCTTTTTCATTTTTTATTGTACTCTCTTCATACAATTACAAATCAAACATAATATGCACTAGAGACACGCATCAATTGTTCCCGCTTTAGTCAAATTTTAAATTAATAAAATAAAAAAAATTAGATTTTCTGGTCAATAATAATAAATTAGTTGATAACCCGTGCGAAGCACGGCACAAGATAATTTATTTAAATGAAGTTTCGTCGATTTGATGTGATACTTATAACCAAAGTTTGATTGTGTAATCTATATTATTATATTAGAAACAAAATATTGAAAATTTTGATTTTTATGATTTTCGATCTTTTATTTTAATAAATAAATAATAAAATAATATTATTAGTGTTAATTAGTCAATTGCTTTTTCTAATTAAAACAAATTAATTTTTAATTAAACATTTTTACATTTTATAAATATCTAAAAACATCAATTATGCCATATTCAATCATTAATATTTATTTTCTAACTGAAACATACTACCTTTTAATTTAAAACATAATTTTGCAATCATTAATATATACCCAAAAATATCACACCTTTTCTAGCAATCATTAAAATATATTAAAAATTCGTACATTTATAGTAAACCAACATGAGTATAATTGTTTGTTTTTTGTTTCAGCGGTTCAACAATACATAATTAAAATTAAAATTTTATAATACAAGTTTTCGAATATATTAAATTGTATTAAAATTAAAACGGCCATTGAAAATAGTGATTATATAAAGACATAATTATTATAACATAATAAAATATGGATATTCACAAGAATACCCAACTTTTTGAAAGTATTTTCAAAAATACTACTTAAAGTTGCAGATCAGGTTGCAAATGTTGCAAACCTGGTTGCAAATGTTGCATTTGGGAATGCAAACCAGGTTGCATTGCAACCGTATTTTTGAAAAAAGTTTTTGCAACATGGGTATTTTTGAAGAAAGCCCTAAAATTTGTAACATATATGCAAGTTTTTGCAACATGGGTATTTTTGAAGAAAGCCCTAAAATTTGTAACATATCAAAAAAAAATCCGATGCATGGCACGTTATAATCTATATCATAGTTACATAGAACGCGGTGCGAAGCGAAACGAGGTACGGAAATGGATATGCGAAACGTAACATCGGGTGTATCGGATATGATAGAACGTTCGGGTACGAAAATAGTATGGGTACAAAAAAATATAGGAATACCATACAATTGATGTATAATATTTTAAAATACATAATCCAACATATTTAAACAATTGAATTTCATAATTAGTTCAAAAATCATGATCAATTATTTATATTTCATAGGTCAGATTTCATGTGAATTTTAAACGCGTTATGATATATTTTTAATTGTAAGATATTTTCAACCAAAATTCTATATAAAAATTATTATATATATTATTATACTAGTAGTAGAGACATAAAAAAGTTGAATATATTATACATATATGGATATAATTTTTAATGTTGGAATATTTAAAATAAATTTTTAAGTAATTTTTAATTAAAAACAAATAACAATAGTTAAAAAGAGTTTTTATTAATTTTGATAAAACAAAAAACTTTACCATTGTACTACTGCTATTGTACTACTGTTGTACACTACTGTACTACCCAAAGTACAATAAAAAGTAAAATATTTAATTACTCAATTACAATACAGCTGTGCACAATAATTGAGGCATCCTCTTCCCTTTGTCCTCCGTCTTCTCATTCATGTATCTCTGCAACATTTGTATCATGTTCTTGCAACTTGCTTCTTCATTTTTCTTCGTTTCTTCTTCTATAAGCCGTTGTGTTGTCGGAATTACTATGAGTCGCCAAAATCAACGAACTGGAACGCGAACCTTGGTGAATTGGGTCGGAATCGAACCGCGTTCCGGAACGAACGATCTGGTTCGAGATTCTCTACTACGTTCCGCGTTCCTTGTAACTATGATCTATATAATAAGATTTATAGTAGAAGTGGGTGTATGTAATAAGACTTACGGTGGAAGTAGGTGTTAGTAGAAGTAGGTGTATGTAATAAGACTAATAGTAGAAGTAGGTGTCTTCAATCATGTATTATTATATATTTACATTAATAAAATAAATAAATAAATAAATATAATAATAAACAAATAAATATAATGATAACCAAAATTTGGTACCAACGCGCGCTCCAACGAAAAGGGATTTCACTTATTAATCCGATGCATGGCACGTTATAATCTATATAATTCATAGTAGAAGTAGGTGTATGTTAATAAGACTTACGGTGGAAGTAGGTGTTAGTAGAAGCAGGTGTATACAAGACTAATAGTAGAAGTAGGTGTCTTCAATCATGTATTATTATATATTTACAATAAATAAATATAATGATAACCAAAATTTGGTACCAATGCACGCTCCAACGAAAAGGGATTTCACTTATTAATAAAGAGTATTGATTGATTGATTGTAGATTTAAAACAACTTGATATGTTATATCTTTATTTCAGTAAACAAAATATATTAGGTTTGTTGTCCTTTACAAAATTTACTTAACAATAAATTTAATAAGGACTAGCAAAAACAACTTTTAACAACCACCTATTTTCCAGAATATCAATCTGCTACATGAATTAAAAATAATCCATTGACCATTCATTTAAACTAACAAATGAAATTTTAAGTTTCTTCCAATACATCATTAACGGTAAACAAAGACAACAAAACTAAAGAATTAAAATACAAATCATCTGGACTACACCAGTTCACAAACAAACTAAAATTTAGTTATCATTATCATTACAATAGTGTCCATAATTCTTGAAGACTAATGTATGACCGGAGATCATGCATAAAGAAACCATAGCTACATTTAAGTTTGGGTGGGTTGGGGGGGGGGGGTTGTTGCCTTTTTAAATTTAACAAAGAAACAGAAGTTCTCCTATTTCCAAGACCAGAAAAAGATTAGGCTTTTAATTCAATAAAAAAAACTTTTACTAATTTAATAGACATCCTCTATTATTACGATTCTGTGTATTCTTTTTTTCACGAAGATGACACTTTCAAGAACCAAAGTTTCCACTAAATAGGTCACCTTGATGCTACGCCAACAACACAAAGTTCCATACATATGCAAGTGCAAGAAGGCGGGCCATGTCTAATTCTTGCACAAAACTTGAATTGAAGTGAAGATGAACACATATTCCTACTTTTGCTCATTTCTTGTCGCAAACCTCATCAATCATCACAAAAAATTTGCTATTTCTCATTTTTTTTCCTTCCCTCTTACATACTTTCTTCCAAGTTCTAACCTATAAATTTTGTTCAAGGTCCTTCATCCATTCCTTCCGACAAAAGTCTCAAAACCTTTAACACCCTTGCATTCAAATTTTTACAAAAAAAAAAAATTTAAAAAAAAGGGAAATGAAACACTGGAACTCGGATCACTGTAAACTTCCAGATATATTACATACATATATGATTTAAACTTCAAAATTTTAGCAATATTTTACCCAACACACCATCCACTCTAGCTTATAATGGCGAAAACCAACACCTAAACGCTAAATGATCCACACTAAATTCGCTATCTATTGTTGTTGATCTCGAAATACAACTAATCCAGCTCTGATCATATACCGAAATCACATCACACAGTTTCAAATGCAACTAATAAAAATCATCATATGGAACAAACATTCATCAATTTTACATCACTTATCAGCAGAAATAGTGTTAGAAAAAATGATTAAAAAAGTTACCGTGTTTTTCGAGAATCTTCTCGAGAAAAGGAATGGAAGGCACATCAAGATAATCACATTTGTAATCCCTAATAATAGAAGCTTTTCTACGGACCTTAACTCCCACAAAAGGCTCTTGATTTACTACATTTTTGCTGCTGCTTTTATCTAGAGTTTTGATTTTTAAGCTTTTATTGTTATCTTCTTCTTCCTCGCCGCCGGTGACTTTACCGTCGTCAGCTGGCTTTGAATCGTCGATTTGGACTTTCCGGCGAGATTGGTACCACGACATCTTTCCGATTGGAGCGTCGAGATTTGATGAACTTTATGCTGGTACTATTGTTCATCACTTCTTTATTTATTTGTTACTTGGATTGTGAAATTTTATTAGTTTATTTTTTGGGTTACACGTGATGATTTCAGGGTTCTTAAAATAAATTAATACAAATTTACAAATTTAAAGACATTTGTGTAAATTATTGATAAAAATATAATATTTACAAAAATGCCCTTACAAGATCCATTAATTTATAGGTAATATTTCTTATAACATTAGGGGATATCCGTGAGAAGCCCAGTATTCTCTTATTTTTTTGAATCCAAAAAAAAAATTATAAGATTAATCAAGATCAAATTAGCAACCCATTTGCGTAAATAATTTAAGGGTATTTATCAAAAATATATTTTTTTTAAAGTTTTGTTTTGATTTTACCATCTTCTCAAAATATTTGTAAAACTATTTTTTTTTTAAAAAAAAATTACGAAAATACCAACTTTTATAAAATATTTGCAAAACTAACTTCTACAACCAAATCAATTAGATGCAACCTGTTGGTAGATTTTACTTAAACTTGCATATGTGGCTACGCAGAAGGTTGCATGCAATTGCATTTCATTGATTTAATTGCAGAATGTATTTTTACAAATATTTTATTAAATTTGGTGTTTTTGTAAAATATTTTCTTAAAAAGAAGTATTTTATAAAAAAAAATTCTACGCTTGGGTATTTATGAAAAAACCTCAAATAATTATTTCAGCAACTTTAATTGTTTTAACTAAATATTTATATCTAAAATGTGAAAATGCAATTTAAAATTTTAATTATCAATTAAAAAATATATATGGATCAAATATTATATACTAAATACATGTTGAAATCATATGCATCATTAACATAAGTATTTTGATATTAACAATATTTTATTAATCTACTCTATATTAGCATTTTGCAATCTTATGTTTGAGCGCTTTTTTGATTTGGTCTCAAACTATGTTTCTTGACAATTTGCATCTCTAGATTTCAAACTCACATCGATTTGCACCTTTTTTACCAAACTCTGTCAAAATTGACCGTTACTGTTAGTATGAGCAGGGGTAAAACCGGAAATATAAATATTTTTTCTAATTTTTAATTTCATCTTTTTCATTCCCCTCATCTCTATCTTCTCTCATATTTCTCTCTCTCTCTCTCTCTCTCTCTCTCTCTCTCTCTCTCTCTCTCTCGTTCTTGAGTTTCAAGAATTAAAACCTAAATTTATATAAGATTCTATTGTCCAAATCTTTATTATAAATAACCACATCGATCCTCTCCTCATCCACTATCAACCTATGCCTTCCAATCAAATTTTTAAAAAATATTCAATTACGAGGTATACTTAGAGTTATTAATTCATCATATTTTTGTTATATTTGATGATTTAGAGTTGTAGATCGTGAAAATTAGAGTTGATTGATGGTGGAAACTCGATTGATGGTGGAGTTTTTATGATTGTTAGGGTTGATCGGAGTTTTTTTCGGTGATCGATAATTTTTGTTTGTAATTGTTTCAAGATTTCGATTGTATGAGTGTATAGATCCATGAAAATTGTACAGTATAAAAAAATGTTAATATTTTTCTGGACAAAAAATTTGTTAACCGAATTTTTGGATTTTGGCCGAAATTTTGGTGTTTCGGTCGGATTATGTTATTGTTAGTTAAAATTGTTTGTATGGTTATACAAACTTAAACGAAGTTATATGTTGAATTGCTTGATGTTTTTGGATGGTATTAATGTATTACAGCTGCCGAAATTTTTAAGTTCGCCTGGTTTCTGGAAAATCTCCAGTTTTCGGCGAGTGCTCTTCATCTTCTTGGCGTGTTCTTCCCTATTGAAATATTGGGGTCCATTCTGTCATAATCTAAACTTCAATAAATAATTCCGATTTTCCCCTGCTTATACTAATGATAAAAGCCAATTTAGACGGAATTTGGTCAAAATGGTGCAAATTGAAGCGATTTTGAAACCTAGAGGTGCAAACTGTCAAAAAACATAGTTTGAGATCAAATCGAAAAAACGTCCAAACATAAGCGATGCAAAGTGCTAATTTCTGTTTATTGTATTATATTTTTCGAAAGGGATAGGTTAATCAATTTAAACCTTATCGGAAATAAATCCATTGATAAGTGCATATTTTTCCATATTTTTATTACCTATTTATTGCTTGAACTCGTATTTTAATAAATTATTTTGTTGCATTTCAGAAAATTCGTAAATAAATAAAGAAATGGCAAAATAAAGAAATAAAGAGCAAGGAAGGGAAAAAGAGGAAGAAAAATGACCAAAAAATGAAAGAAGGAAAAGAATTAGGAGCTTGGAGCAAAAGGAATATTTCAAGACAAGTGTAAGGTGGAGATCAACCCAACACATTACATAAGTGTATGGCCAAGATCAACTCTTCAAAGCTTAAGGGGGAAGGAAACAAATAGATGGCTAGGATTTCACCACCACACACCACAAATGTATGGTGGGGATTTACCCAACACTCCCTTAACCCTAATTCCTATCCAATAAATACCCCCTCACCCCCTTGTATTTAAAAACTGAGATTTTAGGGTAGTTTTCATTTATTGTATATTTTTTTTCAGTTTCAAATCTTGTAAACACTCTTTTTAATTTTAATGCAATTTCATTTCCTTTAATTTCTTGTCTTGCTCTCTCGTTTATTTTTGTGACGCCCCGGGATCCGGGGTCAAGGATCCGGGCCGTCAAGGTCCAATTTCCGATCAATATCAATATCTCTGTAGTCTTTTTTTTTTTATAAATAAGCAGTTGACCCCACACTAATACACACACACACACCAGTCATATGCTCATAGAACAACAACCACAATATTTAAAAGTTTTAAAGTTAACAGTTATTACAAGCCCAGAATTTACTAAGTACATTGTTGAACAAAGCTTCTACAGGAAGCACTTCAACAACTAAAGTTTATTACAACTTACACGCTTAATTTACATAAGTATACTAAGCCCCTTCGCTTGTCACTACCTCGGGGATGGTCGCCAGCACTCGCTCAAAAGGTCGCCTTTCCCTTACCCTCTTGCGGGGTGTGGTACGTAGTATCGGCATGGGACCTAGCTGCTATATACATAAGTAGCAAGAGTGAGCTATAATAGCTCAGCAAGATCATACTATAACTAAAATTTAAAATGTGAACAAGTATACATATATGTATATGCATATGTAATAGCAGGAAACAATTAAAATCCTTAAGGAAGAGTAAAACTCTTATTTAATAATACATCATCCACTCACTATTATAAGAAAGAAATCTAAATTAATATAATATCAGTTTTTCTTCATCTGCAACCATAATACCATCATCTCATATCATTATTCTGTTTTCAGTATAGAAATCTGAAATAATATAATATCAGTTTTTCTTCATCTGTAACTATCATTCCATCATCTCATATCATTATTCTGTTTTCAGTATAGAAATCTGAAAACCATTGTCTACACTTTCTTTTCAAAAACATTGGGGATATCTGCTGTCGCCTGATACGTTAGGACGATGATCAGTCGCCTAATCGTACCTGCTCTCTTTTTACTACCGGTAGAAGGAATGAAGATCATCCCTGGAGGAAGGCCACCTGCTAACATCCTCCCTTGGCATCTTCGTGCCGTAATAAAAATAATAAATGCTGGACTGTGTCGCACACAGCCATGACACAGCCACTTACGCAAGTCTGTTGCAATCCCCCTCTTTATCACATCATTATTCTCGTTTTAAAATATCCTTCCACATTTCCATTTTCTCACTTTCATTTCCACATATCATTCTCTCATATCATTTCCATTCTCGCACATTACTTCTATAAAATCTATATAGATATCATCATGCTTTGATTATGATTTAGACCTCTCTTTCATATTCAAAAATCAAATATACTTTTATATTCGTAAAATATTCCATCTATTTTAAGAGTAATGCATGATAATCAAATAATGTTTATTAAACTACTGATACTCAAAAAGAACATTTTTAATATAATCTTATAACCATATAACCCTCGATAACAACTGATACCATTCTCTTAATCATAAGGCATGTTCAATTCATTCATAATCATCTCTATACATATCCATCTCGTACTCTTATTCATATTCATATACATCTTATACTCATTTCCATATTCATATACATTTTCGTACTCATAGTCATATTCATATACATCTTCACATACTCTTCTTTTCAATATCAATACCCAAGGAAGACAATTTCTTCACAATATAGTAATAATAGCATCACATATATATTCCATGAAATCAAGTTTCTTTGTGAAGATAAGTAGTTTTACAAATAGGGATAGAAGAGATCTTGCCTCGGTTTCGATATCCTGATGGTATGGCTCGTCCCTCTTCCGGAGTTTCTATAAACACAAAAGGACCGTCGTTAGAACCACATATCTTACTCACTACACTCTTGTATAACATTACCTTTTTGAAACTTTAATATATGTTTAACGTATTCTTATTACCCCAAAGGTTCAAGAACTTAGCCATTTAAAACCTTAATCGAAGTTTCAGGGGTTTTCACCATTTCCCTTAACGACCACACTCGACTGCAGAATTTCTTATAATTTTTAAATTTCGAATTTTATTGTAAGGTCAACTGGAAATAGTTCTTTGACCACACTACTACCATATCCCAAAATTTCGTGACTTTTAACAATGTTAAAGTATGGTAATTGTAACCTCAAGTTTGATACATTTACGGTTTCTCGGTTTCTGAACCGCTTTCACTAAAACTGACTTTTCTCCTAAACCGTTCATCAGATTTTAACGCACCTTATATCAAAACGATCTATGAACTAAGCTCTATCATTTCATAGTTAATTAGGAACCTGGACAGTAGGGTACCGTACGGATTCAGGGGGTCCAAAACAGGGCAACTTACATCCTAACGAAAATCGGGCATTATAACGACTATAATTTCGTACTTTCCATAAATCCAACTCCTCCAAATCAATTATCAAACACCATAATCATCACCTACACCATGTGGTCTTCTTCACCAGCCATGGTTACAATCCCAACACTTCCATATTTAACTCAAACCACTTACAAACACATATAACATCATAATCTTAACATTTACACTACTTAATCACTAAACCAAACAATATCCACCATAAATATAAAAGAGCAAGCATGATTATACCTTCTTGAAGCTTTGAGAACCCTTAACAATCCTTGATATATCCTTATTCAACCTTATACTAGCTTGAATCACTAAGAGAAACCATTAAAACAAAGTTAACACTTGAAAACACTATTCATCATCTTTTCTAACAACTTCCATGATTTTATTACCTTGCTAAATGATGATGGTTGGCCTTGAAACTTTGTATATGCTCCTTCCTAATCTCCAAGAACAACCATGATTTATCCCTTGATTTAATATTGAAGAGAGCTAGGGTTTTGATTTTCCTTTTCTCTTTTTTTTTTCTTAGTAGCCGAATGGAACAAGGAAGAGAATGGGGAAGAGTTCTTTTGCTTTTGTTAATCTTATCTCATCTTGTCTTAATCTCTTGAGACTTCTAGAGTTTGGTGGATAAATCCCATGGTTAATGACTAATTTGCCCCTTAAAACAAGTTAGTGGATAATGATGTCATTCATGATGTCATTGGATGCATCCTTTAATCTTTTTCTTGATTTTCCTAAGTAATTTGCTAGCACTCTTGGTAATAATAATGTGGTATATATCCTTGTTATGTTATAATCTTGGTTGTTTGGTTTCCATACTCGTCTAATTGTGGTTCGTTTCGAGTATACCTCATTATCTCAGTGGTTTTCGAAATCATTTACAAATCCAATTTCCTTTGGTATTCTCTTAACTTAATAATCCCTTGGTTTAACTTAAATTCACTAATTCCTCAATATATAATTCCTTTAATATTTCTATACTCCTTAATATCCAAGATATAAAAGTTCGTTCGAGCTCAAAATCCTCAAAATCAAAATTCAGGAATTTCTAAAATCCATCGTCATTTCGAGTCACTTATTTTCAATATACAATACTAATATGGTTTCTGTTCACTCATTTTCCATCCCTAATATAGAGTACCTACACACCATTTCCCTAGATTCCTCAAGATCACTATTCATTTGGGCATTGTAGCCTTTCTAAAGTTAGGGTTATTACAGTCTTCCCCCCTTAAAGGATTCCGTCCCGGAATCATGTTGAAAATGTCTATGGGTATCTTTCTCATTCACACCTTCTAACTTCCACCCTATTTCTTCTATCATTTTCCTTTCGTAATATCTCTATCTTGTTTGCGCAGAAATACACCAACATAACTTCCTTGTCATTCATCAACATGCCATTTAGCTTATCAATAGCAGTCCTTTAATCTGTTTCCAGTCATTCCATATTATCTCATCTCTCCTCCCTCTTTTAACGAAGATATCCGCCACCACATTGACCTTTCCTGTATGGTAGTGTATCTCACTTATGGTTTGACCATCTTCTGATCTCTATCATGACATAAATATTAACTCCTCAATATTCCTATAGCTCATCTCTGTAAAATTTTCCAGAAAATATGCTCTAATAATATTCTTTAAAACAATTATAAGAAAATACTACCTATAATATATATTTCCTGTTCGTCTCAACGAGCTTGTGTTTTCCCAAAACACTCCTACTTTTCTTTTCATAACGTTTCCTAGCCCTTAACAGATACTGATTTTCCTTATCTATTTTATTAACTTATTTATTCCATTAATTGATTAAGTCGATCATTAACCAAAGACTTACACACAAAATTTAAATCGAAAAGCAAGTACCTGTATCCGCATCTGGTTTCGTCAACGCTTCCCCTAAGGTCATGTTGTACACTCTAGCAGTAGGCCTATTTGAAGCAGCCCCACTCTGTCCTGACACGTATGACCCACCTGAACGGCAATCTCTAGCAATGTGTCCTAGTTTCCCACACTGGTAACACTTAACATCTCTTTTAGGGTTTGCATCAGTTGATGGGCACTGGTTAAAGTAGTGTCCTTTTTTTCCACACTTAAAACAAGTTACTCCCAGCACTCTACAGACTCCTATATGCTTCTTACCACACGTCTCACAATCTGGTAATGGTGGTCGTGATTGATTGGACAGAAATGTTCCTGAAGATTTTCCACCCTGACTCACCGTCTCACTAGTAGTCTTGTTACCCCCCGACTTTCCCACAAATTGAGGTTTTTGTCCTTTACCTCCTTTGTTAAAGTAGCTTCCCTCACTTGAACCTCCTTTTGGGCCCTCAAATCTTCTTTTCTTATTCTCTCGACCTATTTGAACCTGCTCACTCTCGGCCTCTATAATTGATGTCTTTTGAACCACTGCAGCATAATCAGTCAACTCAAATGGGGCCACTCTCGTTCGTAACCAGGGTTTCAACCCTTGTTGAAACCTTTTTGCACGTTGTTCTTCAGTACGCACAAACTCGGGAACAAACCTCGACAATTCTGTAAATTTATTTTCATACTCTGCTATTGTTAGGTTATCCTGTTTTAACTCCAGAAACTTTAATTCCATTTGGTTTTCTAAATACCTAGGAGAATACTTTTCTAGGAACACCCTAGTGAAACGCTCCCAGGTTATCACTCCTGCTTCCTCTAGGTTCTTCTTAGCTTCCCACCAGTAATTTGCCTCTCCCTTTAAGAGATAGGCTGCAAAAACTGTTTTCTGATCTTCCTCTATCCTCAGTATTTCGAAAGCTTTCTCCATTTCTTTTAGCCATGCCCTAGCTACTACTGGGTTAGTGGTTCCCTCGAATTCTGGGGGCTTTAATGACTTAAAGGCACGAAAGGAATTAGCTGCCTGATTGGGGAGAACAGGTGGTGGTTGAGGATTCTGTGGATTTGCTAAATTCTGCCTTAATAAGTCCATGAATTGGGCAAAGGGATCACCTCCCGGATTCCTTTGTTGGCCAGTTGATTCCTCTTCTCCTTCTTCATGATTTTCTTCATTATGAGCATTTTCGTTCAGTCTAGTACCTTCAATATTTCGACTTCTTTCGTCTCTCTCATTTTCCCTTGCATTCGCTCTACTGTCACGTCTAGGCGGCATAGTTCTGTACATAACAATAGTCCTTATTAATTACCCGAATTTGGGTTACTATATACATCATTTCTATATACACAATTATATCATTAATTAGCTCGTTTGCATATCACAATATCTTTATCACGCGATTTACATCTAGTTATACCATAACTTTAGTAGGTAAGTGTATCGCCCTTAACACGATAGCCTTTTCATTAAGTAAATCACCTTTTATACATCAATATTTCTGAGTCTCAACATTTATTATATAAAAAAAATGCAGCAAAAATTTAGATAGAAATGCACAAACTTCATTAATGTACATAAATATTTTATAATTTGGGTACAACATCTTTTACTGCTAATAATATACATCATCTAATACAAGGTGCGAAACCCAAAACATAGTCGTACATACTAATCCGATATCACCAAAAGTACTACTAGCTGTCCTCTAATCAGACTGGGATTAAAACAGTGAACAACTATACTAATCCCCAAAATGACATCAACAAGATGACTAGTCTGATTAGTGACGAAACTACTATCCCGGCTCACAGCCCTGCCCTGACAACATCCCGTATCTGGACTACCATGGTAGTAACCGTATCAACTATCTGGGCCCTCCATGCCGGGTCTCCCCTATCACCCAACAACCTCCTAATATCTCCTAATGCTCGTAGCTCAATACTGATCATCCCCAGAGACATCCCATTCGGGATAACCCCTCCTCTCCCTCTCTCTAACCTCTGTAGAAAAGTGTCTATAGTCCTGCGGGACTCCTCCAACTGTCCCTGAAGGGCAAAGTACTCGGTCAATAAGGTAGCTAAAAGTGGGTCACCCGCCGGTAGGGATGCCTCCTGAAGGGGTACAGCTAGGGGAGGTGCATCCACAGGTGGAGGTGGTGGAGGTGCAAAGGGTGGGGATGGAGGAACCGACTCTGTCTCAGCATCCTCTAAAGGATCCTCCTCCTCCTCAAAAAACCCAAAATGCCCTGGAGGGGTAAACTGCTCGAAAGGATCATCTATAGGGTCAGGACTAGGTAGAGGGGATGGAACTGGTGACGGCACTGGGACGGGTCGGACAGGGGTGGGAACCATCTGAATATCCCTCCACTCAATCGGCTCCTCAGGTATAACTGCCAACCTAGGCCTCTTACGCAGTGGCCTCTCCTCCTCAGGGATCTCCGATCTCACTCTGGAAGGACCTGCCTCGTCAGATCCTGTAGAAGGTCTACCCATATATGGCACTAGGGCCACAGCATCTCTCCGTCTCTGCTCCTCTACCTCCTCTCTCTCTAATCGCTCTCTAGCCGCCGCCCGGCGTCTCTCCCTGAGGTCCTCAACTGCATACTCGGGGACCTCTACCCCGGCCAGCTGAAGGTCTAATAGCCCCTGCTCTGACATCCCTAGCCACTGGGGGTCCTGACTCGGCTCACCCATCTCCGCTCCCTATAATAAAACATAAAATTCTATTAGTAACAGTCTAATAAATTATAATATATGCTTAAAGTAAATACTACCTGCGATATACCACCCCTGAACTTGATGGAAGTTCACAATTTATATTATAACTGATACATTTATTATTATCACTTTTGTTCTTGAGCATTATGACTCTTAGCTCTGATACCATCTGTGACGCCCCGGGATCCGGGGTCAAGGATCCGGGCCGTCAAGGTCCAATTTCCGATCAATATCAATATCTCTGTAGTCTTTTTTTTTTTATATAAATAAGCAGTTGACCCCACACTAATACACACACACACACCAGTCATATGCTCATAGAACAACAACCACAATATTTAAAAGTTTTAAAGTTAACAGTTATTACAAGCCCAGAATTTACTAAGTACATTGTTGAACAAAGCTTCTACAGGAAGCACTTCAACAACTAAAGTTTATTACAACTTACACGCTTAATTTACATAAGTATACTAAGCCCCTTCGCTTGTCACTACCTCGGGGATGGTCGCCAGCACTCGCTCAAAAGGTCGCCTTTCCTTTACCCTCTTGCGGGGTGTGGTACGTAGTATCGGCATGGGACCTAGCTGCTATATACATAAGTAGCAAGAGTGAGCTATAATAGCTCAGCAAGATCATACTATAACTAAAATTTAAAATGTGAACAAGTATACATATATGTATATGCATATGTAATAGCAGGAAACAATTAAAATCCTTAAGGAAGAGTAAAACTCTTATTTAATAATACATCATCCACTCACTATTATAAGAAAGAAATCTAAATTAATATAATATCAGTTTTTCTTCATCTGCAACCATAATACCATCATCTCATATCATTATTCTGTTTTCAGTATAGAAATCTGAAATAATATAATATCAGTTTTTCTTCATCTGTAACTATCATTCCATCATCTCATATCATTATTCTGTTTTCAGTATAGAAATCTGAAAACCATTGTCTACACTTTCTTTTCAAAAACATTGGGGATATCTGCTGTCGCCTGATACGTTAGGACGATGATCAGTCGCCTAATCGTACCTGCTCTCTTTTTACTACCGGTAGAAGGAATGAAGATCATCCCTGGAGGAAGGCCACCTGCTAACATCCTCCCTTGGCATCTTCGTGCCGTAATAAAAATAATAAATGCTGGACTGTGTCGCACACAGCCATGACACAGCCACTTACGCAAGTCTGTTGCAATCCCCCTCTTTATCACATCATTATTCTCGTTTTAAAATATCCTTCCACATTTCCATTTTCTCACTTTCATTTCCACATATCATTCTCTTATATCATTTCCATTCTCGCACATTACTTCTATAAAATCTATATAGATATCATCATGCTTTGATTATGATTTAGACCTCTCTTTCATATTCAAAAATCAAATATACTTTTATATTCGTAAAATATTCCATCTATTTTAAGAGTAATGCATGATAATCAAATAATGTTTATTAAACCACTGATACTCAAAAAGAACATTTTTAATATAATCTTATAACCATATAACCCTCGATAACAACTGATACCATTCTCTTAATCATAAGGCATGTTCAATTCATTCATAATCATCTCTATACATATCCATCTCGTACTCTTATTCATATTCATATACATCTTATACTCATTTCCATATTCATATACATTTTCGTACTCATAGTCATATTCATATACATCTTCACATACTCTTCTTTTCAATATCAATACCCAAGGAAGACAATTTCTTCACAATATAGTAATAATAGCATCACATATATATTCCATGAAATCAAGTTTCTTTGTGAAGATAAGTAGTTTTACAAATAGGGATAGAAGAGATCTTGCCTCGGTTTCGATATCCTGATGGTATGGCTCGTCCCTCTTCCGGAGTTTCTATAAACACAAAAGGACCGTCGTTAGAACCACATCTCTTACTCACTACACTCTTGTATAACATTACCTTTTTGAAACTTTAATATATGTTTAACGTATTCTTATTACCCCAAAGGTTCAAGAACTTAGCCATTTAAAACCTTAATCGAAGTTTCAGGGGTTTTCACCATTTCCCTTAACGACCACACTCGACTGCAGAATTTCTTATAATTTTTAAATTTCGAATTTTATTGTAAAGTCAACTGGAAATAGTTCTTTGACCACACTACTACCATATCCCAAAATTTCGTGACTTTTAACAATGTTAAAGTATGGTAATTGTAACCTCAAGTTTGATACATTTACGGTTTCTCGGTTTCTGAACCGCTTTCACTAAAACTGACTTTTCTCCTAAACCGTTCATCAGATTTTAACGCACCTTATATCAAAACGATCTATGAACTAAGCTCTATCATTTCATAGTTAATTAGGAACCTGGACAGTAGGGTACCGTACGGATTCAGGGGGTCCAAAACAGGGCAACTTACATCCTAACGAAAATCGGGCATTATAACGACTATAATTTCGTACTTTCCATAAATCCAACTCCTCCAAATCAATTATCAAACACCATAATCATCACCTACACCATGTGGTCTTCTTCACCAGCCATGGTTACAATCCCAACACTTCCATATTTAACTCAAACCACTTACAAACACATATAACATCATAATCTTAACATTTACACTACTTAATCACTAAACCAAACAATATCCACCATAAATATAAAAGAGCAAGCATGATTATACCTTCTTGAAGCTTTGAGAACCCTTAACAATCCTTGATATATCCTTATTCAACCTTATACTAGCTTGAATCACTAAGAGAAACCATTAAAACAAAGTTAACACTTGAAAACACTATTCATCATCTTTTCTAACAACTTCCATGATTTTATTACCTTGCTAAATGATGATGGTTGGCCTTGAAACTTTGTATATGCCCCTTCCTAATCTCCAAGAACAACCATGATTTATCCCTTGATTTAATATTGAAGAGAGCTAGGGTTTTGATTTTCCTTTTCTCTTTTTTTTTTCTTAGTAGCCGAATGGAACAAGGAAGAGAATGGGGAAGAGTTCTTTTGCTTTTGTTAATCTTATCTCATCTTGTCTTAATCTCTTGAGACTTCTAGAGTTTGGTGGATAAATCCCATGGTTAATGACTAATTTGCCCCTTAAAACAAGTTAGTGGATGATGATGTCATTCATGATGTCATTGGATGCATCCTTTAATCTTTTTCTTGATTTTCCTAAGTAATTTGCTAGCACTCTTGGTAATAATAATGTGGTATATATCCTTGTTATGTTATAATCTTGGTTGTTTGGTTTCCATACTCGTCTAATTGTGGTTCGTTTCGAGTATACCTCATTATCTCAGTGGTTTTCGAAATCATTTACAAATCCAATTTCCTTTGGTAATCTCTTAACTTAATAATCCCTTGGTTTAACTTAAATTCACTAATTCCTCAATATATAATTCCTTTAATATTTCTATACTCCTTAATATCCAAGATATAAAAGTTCGTTCGAGCTCAAAATCCTCAAAATCAAAATTCAGGAATTTCTAAAATCCATCGTCATTTCGAGTCACTTATTTTCAATATACAATACTAATATGGTTTCTGTTCACTCATTTTCCATCCCTAATATAGAGTACCTACACACCATTTCCCTAGATTCCTCAAGATCACTAATCATTTGGGCATTGTAGCCTTTCTAAAGTTAGGGTTATTACAATTTTACTTTCCTTTCATTATTTTCGTAAATCCGATTAGTGGACAAAGTAGCGAAAAACTAACCACTATGGGTTGAAAGTAACGATTTTTATTTTCTTGCTCGTAGTTTTAATTTTAGTTTTAATTCGTAATTTTGCCCCTTTAAATCTCCATTTTATTGTGGGCCTTTTAATTTCAAATCATTATTTAGTGTAATTTTAATTTCCTAGTTAATCTCTTTATTTTTGTACTTAATTTATAAAAAAACAAATAAAATTCATTTCGTTTTTTCCAGTTAATTCGAAGCTAGCTAGCCTTATTTCCCCTGTTTATTCTGTTTCCTTTTTTTTGTTTCACAACCACGCACAAACCCTCTATTTCCCTGTTTTTATTCAAAACTAACGCATCATACTTCTTCTTCTTCTTCATTTTTTTTTAATTCACAAAACCCAAACAAACCCACTTCTTTTGTTTTCTTCTTCTTCGTAAACAACCCATTCCTTACCTCCCCCCCCCTCTCTCTCTCTCTCTCTCTCTCTCTCTCTCTCTCTCTCTCTCTCTCTCTCTCTCTCTCTCTCTCTCTCTCTCTCTCTCTTCCCCCACAAAAACCACAGCCTTCCCCTGTACTCCCCTTTTTCCATTTCGTTTTTAAAAACGCTGAGTAAACGTTGAGTTGTAGTTTTTTCGATGTTGCTGTTAGAGTTTTACTAATTTGCTGTCGAATTGTTGAATTGTGTTACGCGTTCCCTTTTTTCCTCGTTTTGTTTCGTTGTTGAGCCGTTTGTGAGTCATTTTGAGTTGTTGAGTCGTTTGTTTTGCGATGATGTTTTTGATGGTTAACTCCGTTTTTGATGTTGTAGATGGTTTTGTTTACTTTACTGGTTTGTTTTTGATGTTTCGTTTTGTTGAGTTGTGTAGATGGGTTTTACGTTTGAGTTAACTCGGTGAAATGTTTCTTATTTCATCGTAATTTGCTGATTTGTTAGTATCAAACAAAAGTATTCTTATTTGTTCGTGTTCGTTCGCTGATTGTTCCTGTTGTGGTTCGCTGATTTATTCCTATTTTGTGTTCACTAAGTTTCTTGTTTAAATTCTGCGATGTCTTGGTGCTGTCATTTTAATTTGGTTGTGTCTGTATTTTACTGAGTTCGCAAGTTTGGAGTATTTGTGTACTGAGTTCCGTTCTGTGCTTGAGCTGCAGTGTTACCGAGTTCGATGGGTGAACTCGGCGTTGTTTAGCTGTGTAATGGTCTCGTTTTATTGCGATTGATTCGAGTTGGTTCGCTGAAATTTACGTTGGTTTTGAGTTTTGTATTTCTGCGTTTTTTGTTTTATTCTTGTTCATTCTTGTTTCTGTGTTTTGCTGCATCGACTTAGTTGTTGTTAGTGTGAGTTGAGTCGTTTGATAGGATCGAATCAAATTTTTTTTGGTTGTTTTTTTTTCTGTTTCGTGATTCCTTGGTTTAGTTCAGCTTATCTAAATTTTGTAATTTGTGATTGTTTTTGTCCTGCGTTATTTGATTTTGGATTGTTGGCTAGTTCTATTTTCAAACCACTCATGCCCAATTTTTCTAAAATGTTCGGTAAACAAAATTCTTAGTTTCAATTCAAATAAAGAAAATAAAAAAAAACCAGCTTTTGTTAATTTAAAATTAGAATAAATTTAACTTTCTTTTAAAAATAGTTAAAATTTATTTTACGATTTAATTAGTAAAAATCAAAATTTTCCCCAACTCCAAAATTGTTCTAGTTCGAGTAAATTAAAAATTGAGGATTTCGAAAATGTTAGTCTCTGAGGATCGAATCTAAATTTACTAAAACGAGCGGCGCCAAAAACTTGATGTGCTAAAATAAATGACAATTTAAACCGCAAGGGTACGGTTCAATCGTTGAATTATTTTAGGTTCGTTCCTCGAAGACTAAAATTTTCGCAAACTTAATTTTTAATTTAATCGGATTAGAACAAGAGGATTTTTGAGTGGATTTTATACTATTTAATTCCTAAAAATATTAAAAGAAAATTAAATTTATTTTAATTTTAAACTAGCTAATTAAAAATGAAAAGAACAAGAATTAAATTATTTTAAAAATTTAAATTCGAATTAAAACTAGATTTTATTTATTGGAATTTGTTTACAGAAAACTAAATTTTGAATTACCACTATTTAAAATTTAAAAACGATTTTATTTACAGAAAAATTATAAAAATTGGACATGGTGTATTTGCAACTTGAACTAACCAGAATTCACAAAGATCAAAGAACCAAATTGGCAAAACTCAAAACCCAAAATCATTAAAATAGAAACAAAACTCGATTAAACAAACGCAACTGGACTTAAAACAGACACTAAATAACAGCAATTCAATACAAACTTGGCAAAATTAAATCTACAAAACAGTTTACTGCAACTTGGTAAAACAAAAACAACAGAATGCAGCAACTCGTAACAGTAAAACTCGACTTGAAAAATGCACAAGCTCAGTGAATTACAAATTAATAAAGACTCAGTGATAAACTCGATCACTTAACAACAATCGGCAACAAAACAAACAACTAATTAGTAACATGACAGCGACGAACTCAACCTAATTAAACTTAATAAACGAACACAACGCAGCCAACAAAGAACTCAGTCCACAACAATTCGAAAACCAGCGATTCAGTCAACTAAACAAACGAGATTTCAAACTCAGAAAACAGCAAAACGAAACTCGCGGAAACATTTAAGAACATGACAACATAACATTAAATCACAATACTCGAATAAAAAATAGAACTCGGTTAACAAATCTAAAAAAAAAAATTGCAGAAAAACCCAGAAAACGAAAACCAGAACCATCACCATTCATCTCACAACGTACTCACGAATTAAATTCAGCACACAAACGAACAACTCAGCAGCTAAGGAACTTAAAACATAACATACCAAAGACCCACACATACTACAACTCAATTACAATAACAATGACTAGGTGACACAGAACGGCGACTTAAGCTTAAATACGCAACCAGATTTGGCAACTCGGTTTAAAAGAAGGGGGAGGGAAGTCGTAGGTTTGGGGACTGAAGAAAGAATCGAAAATAATGGGCAAGCGATAAGAAATAGAGAAGAAAAGGGGAGGAGATTTGTGTGTTTGTTGAGGTGAAGAAGAAGCAAAACAAGAAGGTTTAGATGGGTTCAAATGAAAAACAAGGGAAAGAATTCTTTTTGTTGAAACGTGAAAAAAAAATTCAGTTCGTATTTTCCAGTTAATTCGAACCTAGCTAGCCTTATTTCCCCTGTTTATTCTGTTTCCTTTTTTTTTGTTTCACAACCACGCACAGACCCTCTATTTCCCTGTTTTTATTCAAAACTAACGCAGCATACTTCTTCTTCTTCTTCATTTTTTTTTAATTCACAAAACCCAAACAAACCCACTTCTATTGTTTCCTTCTTCTTCGTAAACAACCCATTCCCCTCCTTCCCTCCCCCCCCCCCCTCTCTCTCTCTCTCTCTCTCTCCACAAAAACCACAGCCTTCCTCTGTACTCCTCTTTTTCCATTTCGTTTTTAAAAATGCTGAGTAAACGCTGAGTTGTAGATGTAGTATCGCTGAGTCAATCGGGTTTCGTGCTTTGTTTTTGCGATGTTGCTGTTAGAGTTTTACTGATTTGCTGTCGAATTGTTGAATTGTGTTACGTGTTCCCTTTTTCCCTCGTTTTGTTTCGTTGTTGAGCCGTTTATGAGTCATTTTGAGTTGTTGCGTCATTTGTTTTGCGATGGTGTTTTTGATGGTTAACTCGGTTTTTGATGTTGTAGATGGTTTTGTTTACTTTACTGGTTTGTTTTTGATGTTTTGTTTTGTTGAGTTGTGTAGATGGGTTTTACGTTTGAGTTAAATCGATGAAATGTTTCTTATTTCATCGTAATTTGCTGATTTGTTAGTATCGAACAAAAGTATTCTTATTTGTTCGTGTTCGTTCACTGATTGTTCCTGTTGTGGTTCGCTGATTTATTCCTATTTTGTGTTCACTAAGTTTCTTGTTTCAATTCTGCGCTGTCCTGCTGCTGTCATTTTAATTTGGTTGTGTCTGTATTTTACTGAGTTCGCAAGTTTGGAGTATTATGTACTGAGTTCCGTTTTGTGCTTGAGCTGCAGTGTTATCGAGTTCGATGGGTGAACTCGGCGTTGTTTAGCTGTGTAATGGTCTCGTTTTATTGCGATTGATTCGAGTTGGTTCGTTGAAATTTACATTGGTTTTGAGTTTTGTATTTCTGCGTTTTTGTTTTACTCTTTTTCATTACTTCTTGTTTCTGTGTTTTGCTGCATCGACTTAGTTGCTGTTAGTGTGAGTTAAGTCGTTTGATAGGATCGAATCAAATTTTTTTTGGTTGTTTTTTTTTCTGTTTCGTGATTCCTTGGTTTAGTTCAGCTTATCCAAATTTTGTAATTTGTGATTGTTTTTGTCCTGTGTTATTTGATTTTGGATTGTTGGCTAGCTCTATTTTCAAACCACTCATGCCCAATTTTTCTAAAATATTCGGTAAACAAAATTCTTAGTTTTAATTCAAATAAGAAAATAAAAAAAACCAGCTTTTGTTAATTTAAAATTAGAATAAATTTAACTTTCTTTTAAAAATAAATAAAATTTATTTTAGGATTTAATTAGTAAAAATCAAAATTTTTCCCGACTCCAAAATTGTTCTAGTTCGAGTAAATTAAAAATTGAGGATTGCGAAAATGTTAGTCTCTGATGATCGAATCTAAATTTACTAAAACGAGATTGTGCACTTGCAATCAATTTTAAATAATTATTTTTAGCACATCAAGTTTTTGGCACCGCTGCCAGGGACTAATTATTTTTCGCACCTTAGTTTTTAATTTTTCGGATTAGCTCTTTTCTCACCCTTTTTCTTGTTTGCATTTTTTTCGAGGAATTTGGAGGAAAATTCGGGAAACTTGGATTAAAGCGGAAGAATTTTCACGGAATTTTGGAAGCGTTGCTTGGGTAACCCGTATCTCTCTCCTCTTTCCTTTTTTTCCTTATTTAGAAAATCACAAAAAAAAATAAAAAAAATCAAAAATAAAAAAAAATTGAAAATTTAAAATCCAAAAAAATTAGTTAGTAAATACATAATTGTTGCATCATGCATTTAATCACTTAGGGCACATCATCTAGATTTTTATTTTCTTGTTTTAAATTTTTCGTACCTTATAATTGTGGTGATCGCTGGAGGACCCCAAGGTACGTTAAATTCTTTCTTTTCTTTAGTTAGAGCACGTAGTTAAGCATCCATAAATGTTTATAGTTTTTTTACCTCTTTGTTTGTTGCATCATTTTGTAAATAAATCTTAAGGGCAAAACCACTTATAAGATAAGGGAAAAGATTTCATCACTCTTTCCTTGGCCCAAAAACAATAAACCCTCATTTTGCATACCCTAGCCTTTAATAAAATTGAATTAGACATTGACCCTAGGAATCTTGCGCTCATTTAGGAAGGTGCTTAAGAAACAAAGTAATCTTTAATTATTCCGACTTTTTGGTGTCTAGGAAAGCGAAAGCTGACCTGGCTAATTAAGATTTTGGTGTCTAGGCTGGTGTTTATCCTCTTGGCAATGCTTGCACCTACCTGGCCAAGCCGGTTCGGATAATTATTGATTTACCTAGTTTTTGGTAGCCCTTAAAGTTAGGAGCAAGGTCTAGTTCAATTTTCTTTAGGAAACCCTAGATATGGGATTTTTCTTTTGATTTTTCACCCTTTTTTTGTTTGTGTGTTTGTTTTATCGCAATTATTTGCTACGTGTTTCCTTATATGGTTTATGCGAACTATTTGGATTAGGGATAATTCTTCTAGACTAGTGAGATCGTTTGAGATTTCTTTTGATTCCGAGTCTTTAGATAGTTCCGAACCAAGAGTAAACATGGTCATGTCTCTGAAGGACCGTTGCTACCCCACCCGTTCTGCCCAACCCTCGTGTATCACTCTTCCTCCCGTAAATGGTAATAATTTCGAGATCAAAGCTCAACATATTAGCATGTTACCCAAATTTACCGGGAGCGAAGGTGAGGATCTGTATCTTTTTATCCATGAATTCGAGGAGGTTTGTGCCTCACAAAAACTCCAACAATTAACCGAGGACTCGATTAGGCTTAGACTCATTAATTTTGCGCTTAAAGAAAATGCTAAAAAATGGTTGTATAGCCTACCGGTTAATTCTATTTCCACGTGGGAGAGATTTGTGGTAATTTTTCGTAAGAAATATTTTCCAAACCATAAGACTACGAGAATTTCAAACGAAATAAATCAATTTCATCAAAAGGAAAATGAGTCTTTTTGGAAATATTTTGATCGTTTTAAAAATCTTTTATCACAATGCCCCCACCACGGAATAGAAAAATGGAGACTTTATAAGATCGTTTACAAGGCCTTAGATAGTCCAACAACCGCGTTGTTAGAGTCTATGTGCCAAGGTAAATTCATGGAAAAAGATGAGGACGAGGGGTGGGGCTTTTTCGAGGAATTAGCCGAGAAGACTATGCTGTGGGAGTCTCCTAGGGAACCTCACAAGTCCAACGAGTCATCTAGTTCTTCTAGGGGTCTACATTCAATTGGAAACAATATTGCAACCGATGCCAAGCTAGCCACCCTTACTAGGAGACTCGAAGCTTTAGAAACTCATAGTGGACCCTCACACATGTCTGTTTACCCGAATCAAGGGATGCAAAATTTGCAAGATTTCCAACAAGTCAATGCGGTGTTTCCACCAAACCAAAGGAATGATCCTTTTGCTCCGACTTACAATCCCGGGTGGAAGAACCACCCGAATTTCTCGTGGAACCAAGGCCAAAACTTTCAATCTTCGCCACCTTCTTTTCAAACTCCTCCTTTTCAAAAGCCAAACTTTCCTAATCAAGTTCATTTTCCAAACGCGCCTCAAAATCACGTTCCTTATCCAACTCAAGCTCCCGCCCACCCACCCGGCTTTCATGAGTCAGATAAGAGGATTAATTCCTTGGAAAAGACTCTTGATGCGCTTTTGAAATCAACGACTAATTTGGCTCAATCTCAACAAACTTTCATGTAAACCATGACTCAAGATAGGCAAATTCTGAATGCTAGTACTCAAGCCATATCTAAGTTAGAGGTTCAAGTGAGTCAATTAGCCAAAGCAATGTGTGAGCGAGAGAAGAACAAGTTCCCGAGTCAACCCGAGGTCAACCCTAAATTTCCTCTCAACCAAAGACCTCATGAAAATGTGAATGCCATCATTTCTTTAAGGTCGGGAAACCAAGTTGATAATCAAGTAGGAGTGTTGCCTTCCGAAGAAGAAGAAGAGTCAAATGTTGAACCAAACCCTAAACTTGATCATTCAAACCCTACTCCAAATCCCGAACCTCTCGAGTCATCTAGTCCCACACCTTCACCACTTGAACCTTCATCTTCAAAATCCACTCCCGAGTCATCAGAATCTTCTATTAACTCATCATTACCACCTAACAAATCTTCGATTGTCGTTCCACTTTCCACTTCAATTCCCGATGTGTCTAGTGAACGAGTCTTTAAGCCTAAAGCTCCTTTTCCTCAAAGACTCTTCCCTCCCAAACAGTCGCCTCAAGTAGAAAAGATTTTGGAAGTTTTCAAGCAAGTCGAGATCAATATTCCTCTTTTAGATGCCATTCAACAAATTCCTTCTTATGCTAAGTGTCTAAAAGATTTATGTACTCACAAGCGATCCACCCACGTCCCTAAGAAAGCCTTTTTGACTTCTCATGTTAGTTCAATTATTTCGAACCAAATTCCCGTGAAATATAAGGACCCCGGTTGTCCTACAATTTCAAGTGTCATAGGCAATACTTTTGTGGACAAGGCGTTACTTGACTTAGGCTCTAGTGTGAACTTGCTTCCATTTTCGGTCTATCAAGCCATAGGGTTAGGCGAGCTTAAGAAAACAAGCATGACAATTCAATTAGCCGATCGTTCTGTCAAAACGCCTAAGGGAATAATTGAGGATGTGCTAATTAAGGTTGGTGAATTCATCTTTCCGGTTGATTTTGTTGTCCTCGAGACTCAACCCGTCACGAATCCTAAGAACCAAATCCCGATCATTCTAGGAAAACCTTTTCTTGCTACATCCAATGCCTTGATTAATTGTAGGGATGGTTCGATGAAACTCACTTTTGATAACATGACAATTAACCTTAACATCTTTAATGTCGGAAAAGAACCCAATGAACTTTATGAACAAACAATATGAGTTAATCTTGTTGATGACATTGTTAATTGGTCAAACCTTGAGGATAGTGAGATTGAGTCTCTTCTCAAAGAGGATTTTAAAGTCAACTCTGCGTCTAATCAAGAGTATATTGAGTCATTAAGGGATATGACCTCGGCAAAAATGTTGAGAGAGTTGGACGACATTTGTTCCAAATGGGAGACTCCACCCGAGGATGTTAATGTTGAAGCTGTTGTCAAAACTCCCGTTGGTGAACCACCTACTTTTGATGAGTTGTTAGGGGCTTTAAATCACATTTGTTCTAAATGGGAAGCTGAATCTAATACTGACCATGTCAACCCTAGTACCATTGTTACAACTCCCGTTGGTGAGCCACCTCCACTTGATTTTATAACACACCCCTCCACTTTCGATCACATTTTCTTGCAAAAAGAAAAACTTCTCTCTGCTGTTATCATTAGTGATTTAAACCCGGACCAAGAAATCCAATTAATTAATTTGATTAACTAACATAAAGAAGCCTTACTTTGGTCTGTGGAAAACAGTAGTGGTTACAATGCTTTTACTTTGAAAGAATATTTTTGTCTTCTTGTAAAAGTCACTAAGGTGTTAGAGCTTCAACGGCATCTTGAGCTCTTCTCGGAAATTCACTCCAATTTTACTACCGGCATCGGTTAATTCGATTTTATTCCTTTGCCACCCCTCATGAGATTCAGGTGTGGGGGAGGAATTGTGTGCGTGTGTGAGTTGTTTTCTTTCGTAATTTTTAGAAGTTTTCAGTCTCCGTCATCCCTTATCAGGTATTTCTTCGTTCTCATTTACTCATTTCTCTTGCATTTGCATACATTGAGGACAATGCATGATTTAGGTATGGGGGAGGTTTTTACTGTAAATATAAAAATCAGAAAATCCAAAAAAATTAAAAAATGAAAAAATCACAAAAAGAGTTGTAGAATTGTAAATAGTAGAGTTCTAATCTTATTCTAGTTTTGTTAATTGATTGTTAGTTGCTTGATGCACCCTTACATGCTATGATAATCTTGTGATCCTTTAGCTTTTGATTGAGAAGTGATTTGTTAAGTTCTTGTCCACACACTTACACTAGCAAGGTGAAACTAGTAGACTTATTTGATTTGTGCAAGAAATTAGAAGGTCATGATTATGTGTAAGATGATTTGATTTTCATGCTTTAAGTACAAGTAGGTGCATTGAGGATACCTTTACTTGAGATTGATTATGTTCTACCACACCAAGTGAGTTTTGAGCCTATATGCACATCTTTTGCATTTATTTTCGTTTGCTTGAGTGTCCACTTGTCATTTGCATTGCTAGCACTTGTTTGAGTTCTTTCTTGAAACACATGACATTGATTGATGATAAAATGATAAAGGCATTTAGGAATAACCCATATTTCCCAAAATATTCGCACCATTCTTATGTGATCAATTAGTTACCCCTTTGAACTTCATCAAATTCTTTCGGTGACACACCACATTACTCGCCTAAGACCTTTTCCTTGTACAGCCTTACGTATACTTGATCCCAATTTGTCAAAGGCTAGTAGGAACTTGAGGGAGTAATAAGGTGGGTGAAATGGGTTTACTTTTGTTCATAACTTTTGAGGAAATATATGTTTTGTTGGTTACCTTGTTAGTCGATTTTCAAGATAAATCTAAAGGAGGATTATGGTTTCTTATAGCTCTCATAATAATAATAAAAAAAAGCAGAAAAAAAATATATTTATATATGAGAGCATACTTATGTTTTTGTAATTCTCCTTCATTCGACTAGTCAAGTCTTTTTGTTAAAAGTAAAAAAAAATTGTATGGGGAGGAAGTTTGCTGTTGTGCATGTTTTTCATGGTGACTACTAGCTTTTGACACTTCACCTTGTTTTGGCCTTACTTGACATACCATGTCCCTAGCCCCATTACAACCCAAATAAAGACCTTTTGATTGTCATCATTGATGTATGTTGTATTTAATTTAGAATGATACCAAATTTCAAGCATGCTTTTAATTTTGTTGGAAATGAGTGATACACTTACCCTTGTTCTTGAGTGAATGTTCTTTTGTGAGTGAAATGTGAGGTATTGCTAGTTTCTTTTGCATATGAGATCTCAAGTTTTGACTCTAAGGTGTGCTCTTGTAGACTTAGCATGGTTTCCAATAATTTTTACACTTGACATGAACTTGTAATCACTCGTGCATGCTTCTTTAAGTAGACTATGTGAATCCTTGCACTTTCCACACCAAGACTTTGCAACTTCATTTTGATTCTTTAGTTGATGTGTCATGAGAGGACATGTATATGTGGTGTTGCATCGCCATGTAATCTTTTATACGAACTAGATGGATTTTGTGGGTACATTCACTATAGGCCCTCACGAGACCTTACTCGTCCACTAGGGCTGCCTAGGGGTTTAAAGGGCTTGTTGCATATGCCAAATGCAACTGACACACCTACGAAAAGGAGTATAGGACTTTTTATCTAGATTTTTTTTTGTTTTACTCGAGGACGAGCAAAAGATAGGTATGGGGGCATTTGATAATTGCATATTTTTGCATATTTTATTACCTATTTATTGCTTGAACTAGTATTTTAATAAATTATTTTGTTGCATTTCAGGAAATTCGTAAATAAATAAAGAAATGGCAAAATAAAGAAATAAAGTGCAAGGAAGGGAAAAAGAGGAAGAAAAAGGACCAAAAATGAAAGAAGGAAAAGAATTAGGAGCTTGGAGCAAAAGGAATATTTCAAGACAAGTGGAAGGTGGAGATCAACCCAACACATTACATAAGTGTATGGCCAAGATTGTTAACTCGAATAATTTGTAGAAGGGGGGGTTGAATACAAGTTATATAATCGTGTCTGATTTTTGCTTGATTATATGAACAAGAATAAACGAATGAATCAAACTTTGTTTGTATTAAAATAATCAAATACAAACTCTACCAAAGGTGTACAATACCTTTAGCAGCTGCTGACAATATAAATCTCTCTCTTTGTTTGTTTCGAACTCTCGAATACAAATCTTACGAACTTACTCGTTCACTCACGTACGAACTCTGTTTACAATGATATAGAGAGAGTATTTATAACGCTACCTATCAACTAATAACAGAATTATAATCTATCTATGACAATGTTCTGCCGTCCAGTTGATAGTTTCCATCAATAGAGAATTCGTTTCCTTCACGATATCTTCTTCCTTGTTTTCCAAAACAAAGATCCTGTTTTATAGCACTTGCCAGTTTCTGTAGCATCCATAATGACATCATCAGTAACATGACTGATATCAGGATTTCCCATTGCATCAGGATCTGATTATCCCATCAGTATTTGATCAGGATCTGACATATTGTATCAGGATCTGCTCCTCTGTTCCTGACATGTAGTCCCCGATACACTGTTCCTGACATGTAGTCTCTGACGCACTGTTCCTGACTAAATTCTACAGATTACTGTTTAACACATATATCCTAAACAAAGTGCTAAATCCTTTATAAGATCAGGATATACAAGAAGTATTAGCAATATTCTATTCTTAACATCACAACTTATGAATTATTCCTAACAATCCCCCCTATTTATGCTTTAGAATCTGAAGCATAAATCTAAGTTGTAGATGTCAAAACATATAACAATACAACCAGAATAAAATTTATGAATTCAAGATCATGAAGTTAAGTACCTCCTTCTTCAGATGTAGACATGTATCTAGTACTTAGAAGAAAGAATTCAACTATTTGATACTTCTTTTCCTTTACCACTCCCATGATGAAATTTACCAACTCTGTCACCCTTAGTTCTACTCCCAGTCTGTTTATCTCCCCCAGTCTGTTGTTGTTGTTGTCTCTGAATTGTCTTTATCTCCCCCTTTTTGACATCAGCAACATGAATTCCAAGAGATTCAGTAACAGAACAAATGAGATTCATCAGAACTACTTGATTGTCCATGATAGTGACTTGGTTATTTTCAAGAATTTGAAGTCTCGATTGAATGTCACTCTGAGATTTCTGAATGTCCTTAAGAATTTCAGACTTGACTTCAATGTTGGTGCTTGTTGTATCTTCAGATTCAGATGCAGAAAGAACTTTATCTTCAAGCCTTGTAGAAGAAATTGCCTGTTTAGAATGATATTCAAGTAATAACATTTGAGTAGAAGTACAAACATCTTCATCTCTCTGATCTGGAGCTGAAGTATGATCATCCTGTCCTTCACCAGTATTCTATGTACTAACATCTACAAATCCTGACTCCTCCTTAGATTGATCAGATATTGTTGATGTTTCAATTCTAGCTGATATTGGAAGTACATACAAAGGAATACTAGGATCATTATGAATTTCTTCTGGTACTGGTTGAGAAGAAGTTTGTCTTAGCCTTTCACCTCTTCTGTTAATGATCTGTGCAAGCCTTTCTTTCTGTTTCTGAGCTTTAACTTCTGGCTGTGCATTGTGATGTGCTAAGTCATTCTTCTCATACATCTTGATAAAAGAATAAGTACCAGCATCCATACCAAGATTTTCAGACCAAGATTCAGGAAAAACCTGATCCCAGAAATCAAACGATGGTGGTTTCCTAATTTTCTCTCCCTCACTATGGGGTTGATCATCCATACCCTCATTCTCACTTTGACTATCTAAAGTCAACACTCTTTCTACCTCTCCTTTTGCCTGATCAGGAGCCAGCCTCTCTGTGTGTGGATCTATGTCCATCTTTTCAAGTGTATCACTCAAATTTGGATAAGTGCTCTCATGACCTACAGAAAAATAGGGGTTAGAAGAAGTTTTTATACCTGAACTCACATGGAGAGAGGGTTCCTCATATGGCATGGGGCTTGAGGTTTTCTCCAAGGAGTGAGCTGCTATAGTCTCTGAATCCTTACAAACATCTACTTCCTTTCCAGAAACTACAGGCTCCAGTATACCACTTTCAGGTTTTACACTAGACTCTGATGTCTTCAGTAATACTTCATTAGACACCATAGCTAATATGCCACCGTCTTTAAGTGTTGGTTGCTGAGACATACCCTCAAGGTGGATAGACTCTGAAAGAACAATATTGGTTTGATCTTCAGAAAAATCAATCAAAGTCATTCCTCCCATATCATAGGGTTTCTCATTTGCAATTTCAGTCGTCACAGAAGACCTTTCAGCATCATCAATCACAGTTCCTGAGTCATCCAACCTCTGACTAGATGGTTCTTGTGTTGCAGTGGCTGTGATATGATCTATTCTACTATTCACCACTGGCGCAATAGTATCTTCTGTTGACTGCTTCCCTCTATCAACTACCTCCTCTTGTTCACCTTGAGCTGAAGCATCTTCAACAATGACATCCTCATCAAATAAATATGCATGAAGTGATTGAAGTGCAACATGCTTAGGAAGTCCAAATTTCTTGTGTAACTCCTTTCTGACTGATACATAGAAGTATGTCTTCATTAAATCAAGCCTTTGATGTAACAGTCCATATTCTTCAGGAAATGAAAGTTTGGAAACTCTTTCAATCAGAAAATTTAGAACAGGCCTGGAAAGCTTCACTTTCAGAGAACTAAGTTCCATAGCCAGTCTGTATGTCAATGTAGTTTCCCATGAAGAATCAAGATCCAGATCTCTCTTGCCAGATACTGACATGGATATAGCATTATTTGTAGAGACCTGCATAATGTTAGTTGGACTTGACACTGTGTGTGTAGGTGACAAATGAATCTTTCTCCTTGTTCTAGTATAGTGAGCAACAGATTTGTCTTGAGAAGACTCAAGAGGTGTAGACACAGAAGTGATCTTGGGATGAGATCCTTTTTCAATAGACACAATCTTTTGAGAGACAGTATCCAGTATCTGTTTTCCCTTTTTAAGAACTACAGCCTTTTGAGAGACTGCAGCCTGGCTGTGACTAGGTGTTCCATCTCTTTGTCCTAGCTTAGAAAGTTGAATTGCAGCCTTCAATTCTGCTCTCTCAGCAAGAGATATATTATCATCATCTTCACTAGAACTACTACTTGAAATAACAAATCTTCTCTTCCTTACAACTGATGTCTTTTGAGAAACACCAGAGGTTGGCTTCTTTGAAACAATAGGCTGTGGATCAAAATTTGGTTCTAGAATTGTTTCAGAGACTGTAATGTTTTTGGCTACTTGGGTAGACACAGGGGGGTTCTCCTCCAATTGAGATTCCTGAGTCATTTCACCACCAAAGAAAGAAGAATTATAGATAGTAGGAAGATGAGTTCTTAGAAGTACCTGAACATTATTTGGATAATGTAAAGCAGGTATTTCATCTAGATTCTTTTCACTGTCCTTTGTAATGTCAGAGAAAATTCTCTTTTGCTGTACATAAGAAGAAACACAATACTCTCTACCAAATCTAGCTTCAACATCAGGAATGAAATGGTTAATAAATAGTTGCATGAATCTGTGATAATAAACCATATTCCTGTCATGATCTCTTGACCCAAGTTTAATACACATCTGATTTAAGATAATGTGACCAAAATTAATTACTCTGTTATAAAGCAAAGCATATGCAATATGTGATGTAACAGCTGTAATTTGTTGAAAAGAACTACATTTACCAGTAAAGCATTTAGCAATTTGATCAAAGAAGAAAGACCATTCTTTCCTAAGAAAAGATCTATTTAACTGGCTCATGTTATCTAGAGGTCCATCATAACCTAATTTAGATAACATAGTTCTCACATCATCATCAGATGGTACATTCTCAAAATTTGTACTAACAGATAAGCGAAGTACTGAATTAATAACAGATTCAGTAAGATCAAATGAGTCTTGTCCTAAATGTAGAACAATCTTACCTGATTGACTCTGAGTAGAATCAATTACCTCAGCATTCTTCCAAGCAGCTACTTGATTAATTTGTGGAGATGCTGTCAAGGCATAACTTAATGGTCCTTTAGCCATAAAGTCCATTATCGGGTGAAAATCAGTTGACACCCCTTCCTTGTTGGTGATAGCTGCAACATGATTGTTCATCATAAAATCAAAGTCACCAAACTTGAAAGCTACTGATTTGGGTAGTCTTCTTTGAGTCGCCATTTTGATCTGAAAAAAACTTAAGAAATCTTTGAAATTGATTAGTGATTTTGAGAACTCGAGAGTGTTTTTGCTTTAGAGAATGAAATTAGAGAAAGCAATTACACGATTAGAGTGTCAAAATAATTATATTTCAAAAAATTTTCAGACCTATTATCCCACGTTGACACGTAGGTTGACAGGTGTCAGTCCATGAAAAATGCAGTTACTCATGACTTTTGGAAAATAAAATCCAAAAATGATTTCAGGTAAATAAGTCAAGGTAAAAACGAGATACAAATCAATACTGATCAGTTTCATCTTCCTGATGTGATCTACTCATCAGAATAATCACACAATTCAATGTGATTTTTGAATAAAAAGAATTACTAATCCTGATGTGAACACACTCGTATTCCTGATCAATATCATCCTGATTCCAAAGACTAAATAGAGTTTCCACATGGCATTTTCTTTTTCCTGAAAAAGAAATAACAAAATCAATTGGTTAAATTCATTCAATATTTCTTGAAAATACAAGAAATACAGTCACACATAATTATAACTGAATGCATTGATATCTCCCAAATGACTGTTCAGCTTCCCACGTCTCTCTATAAAAGAAACCGACGTCTTATGCCATTCTCCAAAACCATTTCATTCTTTTCTCTTTCCATCATGGCTTTCAACCCAAAGCTTCATATGAACCCTAGCTTTTGGTTCATTACAACTGAGAAGTTCTTTACTCTTGATGATAAGGAGCAAGTGAACTATCTTTTAGAAGAGATGACTTTTCTCATCAAGTCAAATATGGTTAATCTTAACCCAAATGATTTCCACAAATCTCCTCTAAAACATCTACCAGTTGGATACAATCCTCCTCTAATCTCTTCACTCCTTGAGGATGAAGAATTTGGTGAAGAGTCTGAGGTTGATCTTGATGGAGATGCTATTCATCTTCTTCAATAAGCATGAAGATGAGTCAGCTGCTCTCATTCAAGTCGCCCAGACAAGGAATTCATTCTGGAGATGCTCCTTGTCCTGAAGTCGATCGTTGAGGATTGAAGCAGCAACAACTTTAGACAAGAATAGAATTATCAGTAGTAGTTAGACAAAGAGAAGAATTATCAGTAGTAGTTAGACAAATAAAAAGTAAAATATTTAATTACTCAATTACAATACAGCTGTGCACAATAATTGAGGCATCCTCTTCCCTTTGTCCTCCGTCTTCTCATTCATGTATCTCTGCAACATTTGTATCATGTTCTTGCAACTTGCTTCTTCATTTTTCTTTGTTTCTTCTTCTATAAGCCGTTGTGTTGTCGGAATTACTATGAGTCGCCAAAATCAACGAACTGGAACGCGAACCTTGGTGAATTGGGTCGGAATCGAACCGCGTTCCGGAACGAACGATCTGGTTCGAGATTCTCTACTACGTTCCGCGTTCCTTGTAACTATGATCTATATAATAAGATTTATAGTAGAAGTGGGTGTATGTAATAAGACTTACGGTGGAAGTAGGTGTTAGTAGAAGTAGGTGTATGTAATAAGACTAATAGTAGAAGTAGGTGTCTTCAATCATGTATTATTATATATTTACATTAATAAATAAATAAATATAATAATAAACAAATAAATATAATGATAACCAAAATTTGGTACCAACGCGCGCTCCAACGAAAAGGGATTTCACTTATTAATCCGATGCATGGCACGTTATAATCTATATAATTCATAGTAGAAGTAGGTGTATGTTAATAAGACTTACGGTGGAAGTAGGTGTTAGTAGAAGCAGGTGTATATAAGACTAATAGTAGAAGTAGGTGTCTTCAATCATGTATTATTATATATTTACAATAAATAAATATAATGATAACCAAAATTTGGTACCAATGCGCGCTCCAACTAAAAGGGATTTCACTTATTAATAAAGAGTATTGATTGATTGATTGTAGATTTAAAACAACTTGATATGTTATATCTTTATTTCAGTAAACAAAATATATTAGGTTTGTTGTCCTTTACAAAATTTACTTAACAATAAATTTAATAAGGACTAGCAAAAACAACTTTTAACAACCACTTATTTTCCAGAATATCAATCTGCTACATGAATTAAAAATAATCCATTGACCATTCATTTAAACTAAAAAATGAAATTTTAAGTTTCTTCCAATACATCATTAACGGTAAACAAAGACAACAAAACTAAAGAATTAAAATACAAATCATCTGGACTACACCAGTTCACAAACAAACTAAAATTTAGTTATCATTATCATTACAATAGTGTCCATAATTCTTGAAGACTAATGTATGACCGGAGATCATGCATAAAGAAACCATAGCTACAAGAAATCATGGATCGGTTTTTAGATTTCGGTTTCGGTTCGGTTTTTAACGGTTTCGGGTTTTTTCGGTTCGGTTTTCATCGGTTTTGGTTTCGGTTTCGGATTGATTCGGTTTTTTGCTCACCCCTAGGGGGGGTTGTTGCCTTTTTAAATTTAACAAAGAAACAGAACTTCTCCTATTTCCAAGACCAGAAAAAGATTAGGCTTTTAATTCAATAAAAAAAACTTTTACTAATTTAATAGACATCCTCTATTATTACGATTCTGTGTATTCTTTTTTCACGAAGATGACACTTTCAAGAACCAAAGTTTCCACTAAATAGGTCACCTTGATGCTACGCCAACAACACAAAGTTCCATACATATGCAAGTGCAAGAAGGCGGGCCATGTCTAATTCTTGCACAAAACTTGAATTGAAGTGAAGATGAACACATATTCCTACTTTTGCTCATTTCTTGTCGCAAACCTCATCAATCATCACAAAAATTTTGCTATTTCACATTTTTTTTTCTTCCCTCTTACATACTTTCTTCCAAGTTCTAACCTATAAATTTTGTTCAAGGTCCTTCATCCATTCCTTCCAACAAAAGTCTCAAAACCTTTAACACCCTTTGTTGGAGGTCCATCTATCCAGCCCACTTATTTGAGCCCAAAGTGAAGCCCACTAATAAGATTAGTGGAAACAACGGTCCAATCATTTAATGACACATCCAACCAAAAATGGTCCAATTGGGTGTTGACACCTCATAATGGGGGACACTTCCTTCCACCTTTTCCACCTCCTAATGATTCATTACCACACTATAAATAAGAGAGGAAGCTGGCCAGAGGAGAAAAAACAACTCAAGTATTCTCTAAACACAATCTCTCTATGTTTTACCTATATCTCTCAAAAATAATCGGAATACTTATTCTTACGCCGGAGGTGAATCGGGGGTCAACACCCTCGCATTCTTCTTCTTTTGCAGGTCCAAACGAAGAAATTATCTGGCAGAAATCTGGTTCCAACATTTGGCGCCGTCTGTGGGAACGTAGAGATACGATTTGTGTTGAATCACCAGCTACCAACTGCTTTGGCCGAAGCGAAGGAATTTGGCCGAAGCGAAGGAATTTGGCCGAGCGAAGGAATTTGGCCGAAGCGAAGGAATTTGGCCGAACGAAGGAATTTGGCCGAAGCGAAGGAATTTGCCGAAGCGAAGGAATTTGGCCGAACGAGTGAATTTGGCTGAGCGAAGGAATTTGGCCGAAGCGAAGGAATTTGGCCGAACGAAGGAATTTGGCCGAAGCGAAGGAATTTGCCGAAGCGAAGGAATTTGGCCGAACGAATGAATTTGGCCGAGCGAAGGAATTTGGCCGAAGCGAAGGAATTTGGCCGAACGAAGGAATTTGGCCGAAGCGAAGGGATTTGGCCGAACGAAGGAATTTGGCCGAAGCGAAGGAATTTCGCCGAACGAAGGAATTTGGCCGAGCGAAGGAATTTGGCCGAACGAAGGAATTTGGCCGAACGAAGGAATTTGGCCGAAGCGAAGGGATTTGGCCGAACGAAGGAATTTGGCCGAGCGAAGGAATTTGGCCGAAGCGAAGGAATTTCGCCGAACGAAGGAATTTGGCCGAGCGAAGGAATTTGGCCGAAGCGAAGGAATTTGGCCGAACGAAGGAATTTGGCCGAAGCGAAGGGATTTGGCCGAACGAAGGAATTTGGCCGAAGCGAAGGAATTTGGCCGAACGAAGGAATTTGGCCGAAGCGAAGGAATTTGGCCGAAGCGAAGGAATTTGGCCGAACGAAGGAATTTGGCCGAAGCGAAGGAATTTGGCCGAAGCGAAGGGATTTGGCCGAACGAAGGAATTTGGCCGAAGCGAAGGAATTTGGCCGAACGAAGGAATTTGGCCGAAGCTAAGGAATTTGGCCGAACGAAGGAATTTGGCCGAACGAAGGAATTTGGCCGAATGAATGAAGGTTTTGGCCGAACGAAGAAGACATTGACTGAAAAAAGAAGGCCGAAGGCCGAAGGAAGAAGGCTGTGGCCGAAGGCAAAAAAAAAAAAAAATACACAAAGATGAAAATGAGTCCAGAGGCTCCGAATCACACCCCCGAAAAGCTAGGACGAGAACTACTGCCACGTCCGACTCCGAAGATAAGGAGTATGAAGCATCCAAAGGGGAGGAAAGAAAGAGTCTCCTGGCGAATCAAGCTAGCTGGGGACATACAAGCTTCGGCGACCCTACCGGTAAGCTTACTAATCGCCCCAAATTTTATATTTTTGTTTTATTATATATGTTTCGGTTCGTCCAAGTACAATTAAATACGCACTACATGATCTAATATATTCATTACGTAGCTTAGTACAATGAGGCTTAAACAGACCCACATTACGGGTCGACCGAACAAAATACGCGTCCTTGCAAATACTGTAGCAACTATGACGTAATTAAGTCCGGGAGGAAAATATTTTTCGTCGACCAAACAAGAACTTAATTATTTACAATCCCCACCGGGAGCGGCTAGGTTAGGACCGAAGATGCCCAATCAATAATTAATCGGTTAGGGACAATTATTCTTCTGAACGGACCCATGTTTGGGGGCCGACCAATAAAAGCATGAGTCCTTATAATTATTTTAGTATTTAAGCTACTATGACGTAATTAAGGCCGGGAGGAAACATTTGTTCACTAACCGAAAGGGACCTTAATTACTCTCAAGTCCCTTAAAAACTGGGGGCAACTAGGTTACAACCTAATACGCCAAAAATATGCTAGGCTCCGGCCGAAGGTGCAATTATCATGCTAGGCTACGGCCCAAGATGCATAAACAGCTAGGCTCCGGCCCAAGATGCAATTATCATGCTAGGCTACGGCCCAAGATGCATAAACAGCTAGGCTCCGGCCGAAGATGCACAATCATGCTAGGCTCCGGCCCAAGATGCATAAACAGCTAGGCTCCGGTCGAAGATGCACAATCATGCTAGGCTACGGCCCAAGATGCATAAACAGCTAGGCTCCGGCCGAAGATGCACAATCATGCTAGGCTCCGGCCCAAGATGCATAAACAGCTAGGCTCCGGCCCAAGATGCAATTATCATGCTAGGCTACGGCCCAAGATGCATAAACAGCTAGGTTCCGGCCCAAGATGCATAAACAGCTAGGCTCCGGCCCAAGATGCAATTATCATGCTAGGCTACGGCCCAAGATGCATAAACAGCTAGGCTCCGGCCCAAGATGCATAAACAGCTAGGCTCCGGCCGAAGATGCAATTATCATGCTAGGCTCCGGCCCAAGATGCAATTATCATGCTAGGCTACGGCCCAATATGCATAAACAGCTAGGCTCCGGCCGAAGATGCAAAAATAGTCCGAAGACGCATAAAATGAAAAATTATGCTAAGGACAATAATAGCTAAGCTACGGCCAAAGATACACAATCATGCTAGGCTACGGCCCAAGATGCAATCGCCATGCTAGGCTACGAAGTCCAAGATGCATGAACCATGCTAGGCCGAACGAAGCCCAAGATGCATGAATCATGCTAAGCCGAACGAAGCCGAAAACGAAAAAGCATTAAGCTATACAGAAATCATGCTAAGGTAAACAAAACGACCAAAGAAGCATAAGGCAACAAACACATAAGGGAGCATCTCGAAGATGGACAGAAAAAGGTGGCCTTCATTCCAGCTAAGCCCGATTGAAGCCCAGGGACATGTTGGAGGTCCATCTATCCAGCCCACTTATTTGAGCCCAAAGTGAAGCCCACTAATAAGATTAGTGGAAACAACGGTCCAATCATTTAATGACACATCCAACCAAAAACGGTCCAATTGGGTGTTGACACCTCATAATGGGGGACACTTCCTTCCACCTTTTCCACCTCCTAATGATTCATTACCACACTATAAATAAGAGAGGAAGCTGGCCAGAGGAGAAAAAACAACTCAAGTATTCTCTAAACACAATCTCTCTATGTTTTACCTATATCTCTCAAAAATAATCGGAATACTTATTCTTACGCCGGAGGTGAATCGGGGGTCAACACCCTCGCATTCTTCTTCTTTTGCAGGTCCAAATGAAGAAATTATCTGGCAGAAATCTGGTTCCAACACCCTTGCATTCAAATTTTTACAAAAAAAAAAATTTAAAAAAAAGGGAAATGAAACACTGGAACTCGGATCACTGTAAACTTCCAGATATATTACATACATATATGATTTAAACTTCAAAATTTTAGCAATATTTTACCCAACACACCATCCACTCTAGCTTATAATGGCGAAAACCAACACCTAAACGCTAAATGATCCACACTAAATTCGCTATCTATTGTTGTTGATCTCGAAATACAACTAATCCAGCTCTGATCATATACCGAAATCACATCACACAGTTTCAAATGCAACTGATAAAAATCATCATATGGAACAAACATTCATCAATTTTACATCACTTATCAGCAAAAATAGTGTTAGAAAAAATGATTAAAAAAGTTACCGTGTTTTTCGAGAATCTTCTCGAGAAAAGGAATGGAAGGCACATCAAGATAATCACATTTGTAATCCCTAATAATAGAAGCTTTTCTACGGACCTTAACTCCCACAAAAGGCTCTTGATTTACTACATTTTTGCTGCTGCTTTTATCTAGAGTTTTGATTTTTAAGCTTTTATTGTTATCTTCTTCTTCCTCGCCGCCGGTGACTTTACCGTCGTCAGCTGGCTTTGAATCGTCGATTTGGACTTTCCGGCGAGATTGGTACCACGACATCTTTCCGATTGGAGCGTCGAGATTTGATGAACTTTATGCTGGTACTATTGTTCATCACTTCTTTATTTATTTGTTACTTGGATTGTGAAATTTTATTAGTTTATTTTTTGGGTTACACGTGATGATTTCAGGGTTCTTAAAATAAATTAATACAAATTTACAAATTTAAAGATATTTGTGTAAATTATTGATAAAAATATAATATTTACAAAAATGCCCTTACAAGATCCATTAATTTATAGGTAATATTTCTTATAACATTAGGGGATATCCGTGAGAAGCCCAGTATTCTCTTATTTTTTTGAGCCCAAAAAAAAAATTATAAGATTAATCAAGATCAAATTAGCAACCCATTTGCGTAATTAATTTAAGGGTATTTATCAAATATATATTTTTTTTAAAGTTTTGTTTCGATTTTACCATCTTCTCAAAATATTTGTAAAACTATTTTTTTTTAAAAAAAATTTACGAAAATACCAACTTTTATAAAATATTTGCAAAACTAACTTCTACAACCAAATCAATTAGATGCAACCTGTTGGTAGATTTTACTTAAACTTGCATATGTGGCTACGCAGAAGGTTGCATGCAATTGCATTTCATTGATTTAATTGCAGAATGTATTTTTACAAATATTTTATTAAATTTGGTGTTTTTGTAAAATATTTTCTTAAAAAGAAGTATTTTATAAAAAAAATTCTACGCTTGGGTATTTATGAAAAAACCTCAAATAATTATTTCAGCAACTTTAATTGTTTTAACTAAATATTTATATCTAAAATGTAAAAATGCAATTTAAAATTTTAATTTTCAATTAAAAAATATATATGGATCAAATATTATATACTAAATACATGTTGAATTCATATGCATTATTAACATAAGTATTTTGATATTAACAATATTTTATTAATCTACTCTATATTAGCATTTTGCAATCATATGTTTGAGCGCTTTTTTGATTTGGTCTCAAACTATGTTTCTTGACAATTTGCATCTCTAGATTTCAAACTCACTTCGATTTGCACCTTTTTTACCAAACTCTGTCAAAATTGACCGTTACTGTTAGTATGAGCAGGGGTAAAACCGGAAATATAAATAATTTTTCTAATTTTTAATTTCATCTTTTTCATTCCCCTCATCTCTATCTTCTCTCATATTTCTCTCTCTCTCTCTCTCTCTCTCTCTCTCTCTCTCTCTCTCTCTCTCTCTCTCTCTCTCTCTCGTTCTTGAGTTTCAAGAATTAAAACCTAAATTTATATAAGATTCTATTGTCCAAATCTTTATTATAAATAACCACATCGATCCTCTCCTCATCCACTATCAACCTACGCCTTCCAATCAAATTTTTAAAAAATATTCAATTACGAGGTATACTTAGAGTTATTAATTCATCATATTTTTGTTATATTTGATGATTTAGAGTTGTAGATCGTGAAAATTAGAGTTGATTGATGGTGGAAACTCGATTGATGGTGGAGTTTTTATGATTGTTAGGGTTGATCGGAGTTTTTTTCGGTGATCGATAATTTTTGTTTGTAATTGTTTCAAGATTTCGATTGTATGAGTGTATAGATCCATGAAAATTGTACAGTATAAAAAAATGTTAATATTTTTTTGGACAAAAAATTTGTTAACCGAATTTTTGGATTTTGGCCGAAATTTTGGTGTTTCGGTCGGATTATGTTATTGTTAGTTAAAATTGTTTGTATGGTTATACAAACTTAAACGAAGTTATATGTTGAATTGCTTGATGTTTTTGGATGGTATTAATGTATTACAGCTGCCGAAATTTTTAAGTTCGCCTGGTTTCTGGAAAATCTCAAGTTTTCGGCGAGTGCTCTTCATCTTCTTGGCGTGTTCTTCCCTATTGAAATATTGGGATGCATTCTGTCATAATCTAAACTTCAATAAATAATTCCGATTTTCCCCTACTTATACTAATGATAAAAGCCAATTTAGACGGAATTTGGTCAAAAGGGTGCAAATTGAAGCGATTTTGAAACCTAGAGGTGCAAACTGTCAAAAAACATAGTTTGAGATCAAATCGAAAAAACGTCCAAACATAAGGGATGCAAAGTGCTAATTTCTGTTTACTGTATTATATTTTTCGAAAGGGATAGGTTAATCAATTTAAGCCTTATCGGAAATAAATCCATTGATAAGTGCATATTTTTCCATATTTTTATTACCTATTTATTGTTTGAACTCGTATTTTAATAAATTATTTTGTTGCATTTCAGAAAATTCGTAAATAAATAAAGAAATGGCAAAATAAAGAAATAAAGAGCAAGGAAGGGAAAAAGAGGAAGAAAAATGACCAAAAAATGAAAGAAGAAAAAGAATTAGGAGCTTGGAGCAAAAGGAATATTTCAAGACAAGTGTAAGGTGGAGATCAACCCAACACATTACATAAGTGTATGGCCAAGATCAACTCTTCAAAGCTTAAGGGGGAAGGAAACAAATAGATGACTAGGATTTCACCACCACACACCACAAATGTATGGTGGGGATTTACCCAACACTCCCTTAACCCTAATTCCTATCCAATAAATACCCCCTCACCCCCCTTGTATTTAAAAAGTGAGATTTTAGGGTAGTTTTCATTTCTTGTATATTTTTTTTCAGTTTCAAATCTTGTAAACACTCTTTTTAATTTTAATGCAATTTCATTTCCTTTAATTTCTTGTCTTGCTCTCTCGTTTATTTTACTTTCCTTTCGTTATTTTCGTAAATCCGATTAGTGGACAAAGTAGCGAAAAGCTAACCACTATGGGTTGAAAGTAACGATTTTTATTTTTTTGCTCGTAGTTTTAATTTTAGTATTAATTCGTAATTTTGCCCCCTTTAAATCTCCATTTTATTGTGGACCTTTTAATTACAAGTCATTATTTAGTGTAATTTTAATTTCCTAGGTAATCTCTTTATTTTTGTACTTAATTTATAAAAAAAAACAAATAAAATTCAGTTCGTATTTTCCAGTTAATTCGAAGCTAGCTAGCCTTATTTCCCCTGTTTATTCTGTTTCCTTTTTTTTTTGTTTCACAACCACGCACAGACCCTCTATTTCCCTGTTTTTATTCAAAATTAACGCAACATACTTTTTCTTCTTCTTCTTCTTCATTTTTTTAATTCACAAAACCCAAACAAACCCACTTCTTTTGTTTCCTTCTTCTTCGTAAACAACCCATTCCCCTCCTTCCCTCCTTCCCCCCCCTCTCTCTCTCTCCCCAAAAAAACCACAGCCGTCCCCTGTACTCCGCTTTTTCCATTTCATTTTTAAAAATGCTGAGTAAACGCTGAGTTGTAGATGTAGTATCGCTGAGTCAACCGGGTTTCGTGCTTTGTTTTTGCGATGTTGCTGTTAGAGTTTTACTGATTTGCTATCGAATTGTTGAATTGTGTTACGCGTTCCTTTTTTTCCTTGTTTTGTTTCGTTGTTGAACCGTTTGTGAGTCGTTTTGAGTTGTTGAGTCGTTTGTTTTGCGATGATGTTTTTGATGGTTAACTCGGTTTTTGATGTTGTAGATGGTTTTGTTTACTTTACTGGTTTGTTTTTGATGTTTCGTTTTGTTGAGTTGTGTAGATGGGTTTTACGTTTGAGTTAACTCGGTGAAATGTTTATTATTTCATCGTAATTTGCTGATTTGTTAGTATCGAACAAAAGTATTCTTATTTGTTCGTGTTCGTTCGCTGATTGTTCTTGCTGTGGTTCGCTGATTTATTCCTATTTTGTGTTCACTAAGTTTCTTGTTTCAATTCTGCGCTGTCCTGCTGCTGTCGTTTTAATTTGGTTGTGTCTGTATTTTACTGAGTTCACAAGTTTGGAGTATTGTGTACTGAGTTCCGTTCTGTGCTTGAGCTGCCGTGTTACCGAGTTCAATGGGTGAATTCGGCGTTGTTTAGCTGTGTAATGGTCTCGTTTTATTGCGATTGATTCGAGTTGGTTCGCTGAAATTTACGTTGGTTTTGAGTTTTGTATTTCTGTGTTTTTGTTTTATTCTTGTTCATTACTGCTTGTTTCTGTGTTTTGCTGCATCGATTTAGTTGCTGTTAGTGTGAGTTGAGTCGTTTGATAGGATCGAATCAAATTTTTTTTGGTTGTTTTTTTTTCTGTTTCGTGATTCCTTGGTTTAGTTCAGCTTATCCAAATTTTGTAATTTGTGATTGTTTTTTGTCCTGTGTTATTTGATTTTGGATTATTGGCTAGTTCCATTTTCAAACCACTCATGCCCAATTTTTCTAAAATGTTCGGTAAACAAAATTCTTAGTTTTAATTCAAATAAAGAAAATAAAAAAAAACCAGCTTTTGTTAATTTAAAATTAGAATAAATTTAACTTTCTTTTAAAAATAGATAAAATTTATTTTAGGATTTAATTAGTAAAAATCAAAATTTTTCCCAACTCCAAAATTGTTCTAGTTCGAGTAAATTAAAAATTGAGGATTGCGAAAATGTTAGTCTCTGAGGATCGAATCTAAATTTATTAAAATGAGATTGTGCACTTGCAATCAATTTTAAATAATTATTTTTAGCACATCATCCATAAAAAATTTTAAAAAGATGAACAACGAACCAATAAATATGAAATCTCAGAAAAGATGACAATTATTGTGACAAAAACGTAGATAATCAATATATATATATAAAGGAGGATAACGGGAGTTTAGGTGGCGCTCTAATATCATCTTAATTGATTTTTCTAATTTTTTAGAATTTTAAACACTAATAAATATAAAATATCAATTATAAAGAAGAATTTCGAATTTATAGGGAAGACATATGATTAGAAGTTCTATTGGAAGTATAATTAGTATTTATAAGGCATACGATTAAAAGTTCTATTGGAAGTAGAATAGCAGTTCGAATTTATAGAAAAAATATATAAATAAAAGTTCTACTAGAACTAGAATAGGTGTTTGAATATATAGAGCAGACATATAATTAAATACTTTATAGAAAGTACGATCTTCTTAAATTATATATATTTTTATATAAGTTAATTATACTTATATTAGGAAAATTTATTCATAAATCCAATACTATTGTCATGAAAAAAGTCACCGAATTTAAATAGAAAAGAATTGATGTGTTAACATAATAAAAGAACAATGGGTAAAAGAACAATCTCATGCAGGAATCCTAAATAAATATAGGAGTATCTATAATATAAAGAGAAAATAAGATGTGTTTTCATTTTCTAAAATGCCAAAACTTTTAGAAAATTTAGAGAAAGTATAAATTGGAATTCACTCTATTTTTTAGGTTTTGATTTTAAGGAAAAAAATTGTTGTGTAAGATAAGTAACATCAATAATATGTAATGAAGTTAGAATTTCAATCCCAAACGAGAGCGGCTCGAAACGTGTTTAACGGGAAGACGGCTCACTATAAAAGATTGTACTAGCTATTAAAATATCATATGATGTTATAAATTTTATTTTATTTTAAGGATTTGATTTTATTTTGTATTTTTAGGATTGTACTAGCTTTCTTTTTAGTAATAACTGTGTTTAATAAGAAAGCGGTTCATTAGATAAGACCGTATAAAAGATGTTTAAATATATAATCAATTAATACATAAAATAAATTGTTTTATTGGAAGTAAAATACGAGGGCGGTGGAGACGTCTTATACGATTTTTTAAAACTATACATCTTTTTTCCTAGAAATCCTTTATTTTAACTTTTTTATACAAGTTAATTGTACTTGCATTACAAAAATATATCCATAAATGTAATATTATTCCCGTAACGAAAAGTCTTCGTATTTTAATTTTTTTTTGATATGTTAACATAACAGAAAGACATTTCCATGCGGAAACTGTAAATAAATACAAGAATATCTATAATATACAGAAAATATAAGATGTATTTTCATCTTTTAAAACTCCATAAATATTAGAAAGTTTAAAGAATATAAAAATTTGAATTTACTCACTTTATATAATGAAGTTAGAATTTCGGTTTCAAATAAGAGCGGCTCGAAACGTATTTAACGGGAAGACGGCTCGCTAGAAAAGATTGTATTAGCTATTAGAATTTGATACTGAAGTCATAATTTTTTTTATTTTTACGGTTCAATTTTATAGATAAAAAATATTATATAAGTCTTTATAATATATGTTAAAAAGTTGGGATTTCGGTTTTAACGAGAGAGCGGCTCAATCGAAAGAATCGTATTTAACAAGAAATTGATTCATTAGAGAAGATTATTTAATTATTAAAATTTAATATTTTTTAAAAGATATTGTAATGCCGCCGCGAAGCGCGGCTTTATCAACTAGTTTACTGTAATGTTCTAATCATGCATTTTTATTACTTCTAACCACTATTTCTTTTTTCCCCAAAAAAAATGCTACTTCGTTTTTTACTAAACATTTACTTTTTAATATAAATTGGAAATTCCGACACAAACCCAATTCCATAAATGGAGCAATGCTTACAAACAAATGCAATCCTAAGTTCATGATTACAAACCAATTCGAATCATAGGTTTACACAAATAACATAAACATAGGATAAAAACTATGATTGAAACATTAATTCTTCTTCTTCGTTTTACCTCGAACAACTTCCCTTGGTATATGACCAGCATCATCACTCCATGTGCCCCTTGAGCCCCTACTTCTCATCTACTTCACTCTTAACTTCTCTCCCACTTGTAAGGGACCAGTATCCAAGTGATCAAAAAATCCATTCACAGGGGCTATCGGATGTTGTCCCACTAGACACTCCCACATTCTAGTCTGGATGAAACCCACATCGAAGCCACAACCTTTGATGAGTCCTTGTTAACATCTAGAATGATCCTAGTCATGAAGCGAGATCTCAAAGAACTCTCAATTTTTAACTTCATTTTTCCAACAACACACATACATGATCATATGAAGAGCATAAAAATTTGACAATAAATATCTGCACCAGAGCAGTCTGATGCCTACCACAAATGGATCGCAAGTGGTAACTGGTACTAGACTGATAGTCAAAGTAAAATCTACTACACTTAACCCAATAAACACAGAGTACCTAGTGTAATTGAATTGAAACGACGAACAGTTGAATCACTTACAGAAACAAGTGAAACAACAATATCAACACAAAGAAATAGATCATGTCTAGTCCGAGAAAGATACATTAAAACCTTATTCTGCGTTGCAACATTCAATCCCTCATAGACGAAAACCCTTTTAATTGCCAACATATGATTGCTATAGAGAGGAGTTTCATTGTAGGAATTAATCTCTATTGTAGGAATCAATCTCTACAGAAGGAATTAATCATTCCTTTCACACAGTCACAATTGGAATTGCATATAAAAGGCAAAGAAGTTAGATCTAAAATTTAGTTGAGTTTATGAGGTTAAGTAGAAGCACTACACAAATTTTAGAGCTAAAGTAGTCTTACAAGTTTAGAGCAAAATAGTGAGAGTACTCCTTTATATTGTTGAGAGAATTTAATGAGTGGCTTTCGTATATTTTGTGATACACGCATGGCAGGTCCTGGCCAGTGGCCAGTATGTAAAAATGTCTAATATAATGGTAGAGAAGATTTAAACATAAGAATGTCTAATATAATGGTGCCAACAACATGTTGGTGCAGTGGGCCTCCTTTAAAGGAGGTCAGGGTTTCGACTCCTGCGTGTGCGTGAGTTTCTTAGTTTGTATTAGGTTTCCTTTCTGTATTTGTATTTCTGTATTTGTAATGACCGGGGGTCCTTCGGAAACAGCCTCCCTATTGTATAGGGGCATGGTCTGCGTACAGCTACCCTCCTCAGACACCACTTTGAGTGGTATTATAACTGAGTAAGCTAAGTTTTTTTAATGTCTAATATAATGGTAGAGAATATTTAAATTTTCCTTTTAAATATTAATTTATATTATTTTTTCTTGTTGAGAGGTGAAATTGATGCTTTTGTGTTTTTTTTTAAATCTGTAGCACCAAAAATAGTGTAAAACAGTAATCAATACTATTTCATTAATGTATATGATTGGTTTATTTATAAGTTGAAAACTATTCTTAAAAATTTTAACGACTTTATGAAGGGCTAAAAAAATATTTCGTACTAGGCCCAATAAATTTATACGCATCACTAATGAGTAAATTGTTTATTATTCGTAATGATTGTATCTCGTAGCTAATAATTTTATTTTGATTGCTGGATATAAGCACTCGTAGTGCTTATATATATAGGTCATTGTTCCATGGAGACCTCTCTTACGTGGAGAACCGCGGAGATTCCCCCTATGGTTCTATAGTAGAACCAATTTAACTTTTTTTCTTAAAAAAATCTTTTTAAAATAAAAAATTTAAAAAAATATTAATTTTTTTAAAAATCTGGAATGCTGACGTGGCAGTACCACGTCATCACTGATGACGTGGTAGTGCCACGTCATCACTGCTGCCGTGGCACTTGCACACCAACAATGATGATGTGGCATGCTGACATGGCAGTGCCACGTCAGCAGTGATGACGTCGCTGCTGAAGTGGCATGATGACGTGGCATTTTTTTAAATTTTTTTTTTTGGAACCGAAAAAAAATTTTTTTTTTTGTGGGCCCCACTGCCACGTTAGCACAGAAGCAGAAAATAAGAATTTGGTTCTGCAACAGAATCAGGAAAATTGAACTTTATTCCTCTTGTAGAATCAAAATTAGACTTTGGTTCTACTATAGAATCATAATATGGGGGGTCTCATCATAATATGGGGGGTCTCCACGGTTCTCCACGTAAGAGGAGTCTCTCTAGAGTGGGACTCTATATATATATAGTTATCCGAAAAACTTGTGTTTGTGTTTTTTTTTAGAAGTAAATATTTCATTAAATCACCAAACGGACAAAATTGTCTCCAACAAATAAACTGGAGGAGACAGGACTACAATAAAGCCATTCAGCTCACAGGGAATTCTAGCAAGACTATGCGCTACCTTGTTCGCTTGCTTTTTAACAAAAGTAACCGAGAGTCGACCATTACACTGCAGGATATCAACACCCTGCTTGATCAGATCACCACATTCCAGCAAGTTCTCCTGGCCATCTCTTACTGCATGAACACTAATCTTCGAATCACTTTCGACTACAACATCACCTTCTTCGACTTCGTGAGCCCACTTCAAAGCCTCAATAATGCCTGTTAATTCAGCTTCCACAACCAAGACAGAACTGCAAATCTCATCGTTCTTCCTGAAACAAAATGCCCAAGGTGGTTTCTGAGAACCATTCCTACTGCAAACGAACTATTCCCTTCCACGACTGATGCATCCACATTGATTTTGAAACTTCCCATCTCTGGAGCTTGCCACTTAACATCATTCCCTTGGTTTATCTCTCTCGAACTGGTTGCAGGCTTAGGCTTTTTGTTTGTAAGTTGCCACTATGTAATCTGTTTCCCACTCCAAGACATAGCTGCAGCTGGTGTCAACCTTCTGTTCTCAAAAATACATTTATTCCTTGCAAACCAAACACCCCAAAGCACTGATGAAACTTTGATCAGATCATCCTTCGAGCCATTAGCAAGCTTTTGCAGAATCCATTCATCGCTATTCTCTATGTCCCACTGATCGCAGTTCATGCCTACCTGATTCCAGCATTCCTTAGCAAAGTTGCATTCAAAAAATAGATGCCTCAGATGTTCTACATCTCCTACACACATTGAACAAGCAATTGGGGCTGGGACACCTCGTCTTCTTAACAATATCCTTACTGGTAATGTGTTATGACAGAACCTTCATAGAAAAACTCTAATTTTTTGTGGGACTTCGAGTTTCCAGATTTTGCTCCACCCATTTGATTGTTGAACCACTTCAGAAACATTCTGACTTTGACACCACTGATAGTAACCTGATTTCACCGTATACTTTCCATCCTTTGAATGGATCCAGGCAATCCTGTCTCTAGTACACCATTGTGGAATCCTGATACTTAAAATAGCATCTGCGTCTTCGTTATTGAAATGGAGCTTTACCTTATCCTCATCCCAAGCTTTACTGTTTTCCTTAAACAAATCACAAACCTTGAGCTGCAACACTTTACTACTCGTTTGGTCCTTGTTAATGCAGAAGTCCTCCTTCATTCTCAGCCATCTATCAGTACAGATGTTAATTAGTTTACCATCTCCCACTACCCATCTCAGCCCTTTCTTCATCTCCTCCTTAGCCTCCCAAATTCCTGACCAGGTGTAACTCGCACCGCCAGACCTTCCAGCTTGAAGAAAATGGTTGTTTGGATAATACCGCGCTTTTAATAGTCTTGACAATAAAGCATCTGGATCATTTACTAGTTTCCAGCACTGCTTACCCAGAAGAGCGAGATTGAAACCCTTAATGTCTCTAAAGCCCAAACCACCAGCACTTTTCGACATACACATCTTGTTCCATCCTATCCAACGAATACCCTTGTTTTCAGAAGAATTTGTCTGCCACCAAAACGCATTCATGACACGTTGTATTTCTTGAAATAATGATTTAGGAAGCAAAAAGCAAGACATTGCGTATGCAGGAATTGATTGAACCACATTCTTCAACATGACTAGTTTTCCAGAACGAGAAAGCAACCTTGAACTCCACCCCTTAATCTTTTGAACCACCTTTTCCTTCAGGTACCTAAACACAGTTTTTTTGGAATGGCCAATCAACGAAGGAAAGCCAAGATACCTACTGTCACCAATGACATTATGAACTCCAAGCTTCTGTTTAATGTCTCCTTTCTTATCCCTCCTTACATTCGAACTGAAGAAAATGGCTGACTTTTGATAATTAACTGCTTGACCCGATTGAACTTCATACTCATTCAGAATTGTTTTGACTATTGATGCTTCTTCAGTAGTGGCTTTGAAAAACAAAAAGCTGTCATCTGCAAACAGCAGATGAGTTACTAAGGGGGCTGAATTGCAGATACAGCAGCCATGCATTCTACCTTCTTGAGCAGCTGATTTTAGAGTCATCGATAAACCTTCAACACATAATAAAAACAAATACGGTGAGAGGGGATCCCCTTGCCAGACCCCGAGTTGGAACTATCGGACCTATCATGGAACCTTGAAACGAGATAGAATAAGAAACAGTTTTCACACACATCATCACCCACCTAACCCATTTCTCAGAAAATCCCATAGCCAACATTCTATGATTCAAATAATCCCATCTCACACGGTCATAAGCTTTGCTTATGTCCAACTTTAATGCCACCACCCCATCCTGACCACTACTCTTCCGTTTCATATAATGCAATAGCTCAAAGGCCACCAAAACGTTGTCTGTAATATTGCGACCAGGGACAAATGTCGACTGTTCCTCAGAAATGACTCCTGGAAGAATTCTTTGCAGCCTATTCGCTAAGACTTTTGCAACTATCTTGTAAAGAACGTTGCAAAGAGATATTGGCCTGAGATCTTTAGGATCATCTACATTGTCCTTCGGAATGAGCACCAGAGTTGTGTCATTGACATCTGTAGAAAATTTACCCTCCTTAAGCCATTGTTGACAACAATCAAACACTTCTTTCCCAATTAACTTCCAGAAATGCTGGGAAAACGCTGGATTTAAGCCATCTAGGCCACTTGCTTTATCCGGATGCATGCTCTTCAATGCTTGAGTGAACTCAGAAAAAGTTAGCTCAGCTGTTAACATCTCGTTTTGTTGGCTAATGATCACTGAAACTGTGTCTTGCTCTGTTTGGTTCGAATCTCTTCTAGCTCCCTCGAAGACCTTGCTAAAGTATTCTTTCAGTAAACTACACATCTCCTCATGACTTGTAACCAGAGTTCCATCTTCCGATTTAAGGCCAGAAATATGATTTAAGTTTTTCCTACTGGATGCTGCTGCATGAAAAAATTTAGAATTAGTGTCACCATCTTTAAGCCAGAAATTTTTTGCTCTCTGTTGCCAATAAGCCTCTTCATGAAGTAAGAGATCATTAAGCTTATCCTTCTCATCGAAGTACATCTGAACTCCATCATCATCTTCCCTGTCCTTCAGACCGTCAATAACCTCCTTCTGTTTCTTTACTTTCTCTCTAAACTTATTAAAAAACTCCCTCTCCCACTTCGCCATATGAGAAGAGATTGCTACCAGCTTTAGCAACAAATGTATTGCTGGGAGGTTTTACCAAAACTTCGAAACCTCAGAATGAAAACTTTCCTCCTTTAACCATGTGTTTTCAAATCTAAATCTAAACTGTTTCTTAGGGATAGAAGTATTAACTAACTCAAGCTTGATAGGGTCATGGTCAGACACCACAGCATGAAACACCGTTAAAGTGCATAAGGGAAATCTACTCCACCACGAGCTACTAGCAAAACACATATCCAGTCGTTCACGAACCCAGTTAGACGTCCCTTTGCTTTTCTCCCATGTGAAATCACCCCCTTTAAGGTCTAGTTCAATCAAAGAGCTGTCTTCCACTGCATTCCTGAAACGTCCAAAAGGCTCTGAGGGTGTTTATTCTTCCCTTTCTTATCACTGCTGTACAAAAGGTCGTTGAAGTCCCCAAGAACGCACTAAGGCAGGTGAGAGCTCAACGCTAACTGTCGAAGAAAATCCCAGGAAGCTTGCCTTCTTTCACGTTCAGGGAAGCCGTAAAAACAAGTCAAACACCAATCTCCTCCATTCCTTTCTTTTATATTGATGTCAATATGATTATAAGACGAGTCAAAAACAATGCACCTCATATTATGCTTCCAAAACACTGCCAATCCCCCTCCACTACCTTGCTTATCTACTACGAAAAAATGAACAAAGCCAAGTTTCGAGGCCAGAGCCTCAATTTTATTTCTAGCTGCTAAAGTCTCAAATAAAAACAAGATACCAGGCTTGTGAGATTTTACCATCTCTTTTAGCACCCGAACTGTACGAGGTGAGCCCACTCCCCGACGGTTCCATCCTATAGCATTCATTTCTGATGGCTGGCTTGCATTGCAAGCTCAGCCGGACTATTTTGTGCAGATACTGATAAATCCCCATCAGAAATATCAGTCTCTATGTGGTTGTTTCCTTTCTGAAAATCATTTGCTTGGTGGCCCAAATCAATATCCATATGGCCCAGCCCAGTTGTTGTGCTTCTCCAGTTGTTGTGCTTCTCCTACGTTTTCAGTCCTCCAACTGAATAATACCGCTGTCATCCTCATTTGAATCATACAGGATATTTGAAGTAGATGTATATCCCTTAAAATTAGCATCCTTTAAAACCAAAGATTTGTTGCTACCATCTCGGGTATCTGTTGCAACCACCAACCTATCATCACGCTCCTCATTTATCTCATTTCCTCGATTTGAAAAATTTTCCCTCCGAAAATTCTGGTTGTTACTGGCTCCACCAATCCTAGCTTCCCACGTGTCATCGTTTTCCTCCCGTAGCCACTTGCTCTGAGTTTGCCCAGCCACCCTACGTGGTGGTGCTCTGAGCCAGCTTCCCCACTTTTTAACCACTAGCTCATCTCCTCTATCAATAGCAGCTCTGCAAAACCTGTCCGTGTGACTAACCATCCCACATGAGAAACAGAACTCTCCAAGTCTTTCATATTTGCAGTCAACTGTAAACTCTTTCCCATCCTTCTTCATTATTTTCTTCTTCCGTTTCAACGGTTTCCTTACGTCGAGTCTGATCCTTACTCGCATACAATCTCTCCATATTGATGCATTGTTTTTAGCATCATATTCCAAAAACTCCCCGAAGAAATTACCTAGCTGCTTCCCCACTGTTTCCAGCATATAACCCATTGGGAGGTTGTACAACTGAATCCAGATGCTTAAGAACCATGGTTTTGTCTTCGCTGGGTTTTCACCCAATGCCACTCGTTCTAATGCCAACATCGCATTGTCAAAAGACCATGGACCTCCTTTTTCTACCCACTGCATATCCTCCTTTCTGTAGAATTGAAACAGATATAGACCATGTTCAAGCTCCTTAACGTTTAAACCCATCGTTGGCCTCCATACTTCTGCTATCTTAGATTTCATGGCCCTTATGTTGACACTCTTCTCTGTAAGCAGTCTCCCCACAAGGCAGAGCTCGTATTTGTTCACTTTCTCATTGACATCCCCTTCCAAGATAAAGGCTTCATTTTCCTCATCTTCAATTATTAGACTCGCCATTCTCTGAGCAATACCTTCTCCGTTCGCCATGATGTAGACAAAGGAAAAGTTCTCACAATATTCGTAATGACTTATGAATATGGAGTGAAAACAAAACTCTCACATAAGGTTGGAGAGAAAAAAAAATGAGGACAAATAATGGGAGAGCTTTTTAATACTACACTTACTTACTTGTGTTTGTGTTCTTTATTATTTTCGTTATTTAATTAATCTCATTATCCGCGCTTAATTTTAAAAATGTTATAGAGTTGTATTTACCCCTCAACAGCTTTTTAGACCTGTCATTCAACAAAATTTAAATTAAATGGATTGACATTTGACATAACCGTCAAGAATTGATAGACTCGTTCATCGAAATGGATATGGGATTACATAGGAATAGGATTGAATCGGAGTGGGATGAAGTTGATAAAATATTCATCCTAAATTATTCACAAGTATATTTTAAGAATGCAATCCACAAGTACGTACATTCTAGTAACCGATTTTTTACTTTTTTACTTTTGAAGTCGGCTATCGTATCTGGTCCTCGATAATATGTGACAGTTAATATGTTTGAATTATACTACTGGCATTGCAATTTGCAAGGAGGGTCTTCTAGTTGCCTCACAAGGCCAATGAACACACACAAATCAAAATATGATTCAACCGGCGGGCGACCAAGTTTCCAAGGTTTAATAATGTTTATGTTCAAGTTGTTTAGGCTACGTACCATTTACTTCACGTAACACTTGAACTAATTAAACGAAATAAACGAAAATTTCTTATTATAAATATATAAGTTGACTTTAACTCAAGACTTTTGCTAAATTTATTTTCAAACGAGCTAGGTACGTATCAAATATTCAAATGTAGCGGATTTTCGGATTTTGGATGCTAGACTGATTGCATCCAACTGAATTTTTTATTTACTTTTATGATTTGAAAATCAAATTCTATAAAAATCAATCTAAATTGATCCGATTTTTTTTTATAATTTTGTTTGATTAGTTTTGATTTAATATTAAATTATTAGAAAAAGAACAGGTATACCTGCAAAAGTCATAGATAAAATATAGGACGATTGAGGATTTACTACTACTTAGTATTAAATATGTGTATTTATTGTCAATTCATTATATAAAATATACAAATAAATAATATACCTATTATATTCATATAGGTATAGTAGTTTAAATTAGTTTGTTTCGCTTTATTGTATACTCCTATTTATTAAAACTAGCTTATAATCCGTGCACAACTCCTTTTTTAATATCTATAATCTATAATTATATTAATTTTTTAATTTTATATGTTATTAATTTACCTATCAAATTGTTTTTAAAAAATTGATATATATATATATATATATATATATAAGATTTTACACATTCGATTTAATATTTATACTCTATCTTGAATTTAAAATTTGATTTGAACGATTTTATAGCCCACGTAAAATTAACAAAATAATCGTTAATTTAGTAATATTTTAACAATTATGTTCCAATTAAACCTACTGAGAAACAAAAGAGAGAAGAAAATGACGATTTTTAACATTCAATTTATGAATTCTATTTATAATTCGTTTTTATTATCAAAATACCCTTGTTATTATTTGAAAATTGTTCTACTAACAACCAAATACAATTTTAATAATAAGTGTAGGAGAGATTTTAACTAAAACTTTGATAATCGATAGTCTGGTCCTTCGTACGATAAAATAAATAAAAATCGTTAGATCTTAAAATAAATAAATGAAAACTGTTGGATCTAACATAAAAAAATTTAATATTTTAATATGTTATAAACTAAAAAGTGTATTTATATTGAAATACAAGAATGTGTATGTCAATGATTTAGATCATATATGATTAGGTTTTCAACATTGAATAGATCAATGGATGTTTTCTACAATGAATAAGATTAATGCAAAAATCCATAATTATATTTTCTCTTGAGATTCTGAGTGTTTCCATTTGAATAATAATTATTAAATCATCACTAAATTAAAAATAATTTTATGAGTTTGACGTGGATTGTAAAATCTTCCAAATCTGATTTCTAGATCTCAAGGAGCCCAAATAGTAAATATGAATTTTTTTAATACTAATAAAAAAATAAATAAAATTCAATTCTAATACAACCTTTTTTAATTATATCTTTTTCAGACTATGACTTTTTTTAAAATTTAATTCTATTACAACCTTTTTAAATATATCCTTTTTAGATTATAATTGTTCTTCTAAAATTCAATTCTAATACAACCTTTTCTAATTATATCAATTTTAGATTATGATTTTCTCTTTTAATATGATATAATCTTGATCGTCTATTTTTAAAAATATTAGATTCGACGGCTGAGATTATTTTGATAGTACAGTGACGAAAATTATGGATAAGATTTCTCTTACGCTTATTATATATAAGGATATAATAGGTTTCTTGCTAAAATTATTTGATCTTCATATAATATATACCAAAATCGAAATAAAATAATTTAAATTTAAAACTTTCACTTGAATTTATCCGACAAATTTTAAACAAAAATGTACATTTAACAATATAATCATGTAACACCAATTGAAACAAAGTAATAATGTATATAAAAAAAGTTAAAATAAAATTGTTGTCAACTAAACTAAATTATTAATTTGTTATTAATCAAATTCAATTTATTTCATCATACGAATCAAATTTGATTCAAAAATTAACTAGTTAATATTTACACACCTGAATTTTAAAATATAATTATCAATTTTTTTATAGAATCAACTTAATACGGTCCGAGGCAGGGAGGATTCAAAAAGAAAAGAATCCGCCATCAGGAACGCGTAGAATCAAAGCCAAGTCAAACGCAAAACGACACCGTCACATAACAAATAGTACTAACTTTCGGCGGAAACGTTTTGATTGGTCTCTCTCGTCTCTCTGACTCTCTCTCTCTCTCTCTCTCTCGCTAATATAATAGCGGTGGATCCCCAAACCCACAAATAAAGGCCGACTCTATAAAAACACAAACTACACACAATATAACACACAGCCAGCCAATCCAATCAATCAAATACAGAGGAGACTTGTAAAACTACAATAATAATCTCCTCTCTCTATTTTCTTCCCCCCTCTCTCTCTTTTATTTTCATTTTTTGTTGTTCTCCTCATCGCAGATAATTCAATTCAATCGAATCAACGCTTCTTCTCTGGTAAATCTCCTTCAAATTATACGCATATGTGTTTGTATGTACATGTTTTTTTCGATCTGAGCTGAATTATTATTATAGCAGGTGTTGAGTAATATCTATGGCTTCGAAACGGATCTTGAAGGAACTCAAGGATCTTCAGAAGGATCCTCCTACCTCCTGCAGCGCCGGTATATATCTCTTTTATATATGTTTCGCCTTTTTGATTAGCTCTAAAGTTGCTTAATTGTTATGTTTGTTGTGAATATTGGATTTGATTGCGATTCGTATGATAATTGTTTGATGAATATGCTAGCGTATTGAGGTGTTAATTCGTCGAATTTGTTGATTTTGAATGCTTAGTTAAATCTCTCGACTTGAGTGTTTGTAGGCTAGCATGTTGTCAATTGTAATAGAAAGTATGAATTGGATTGTCGTTTGTTGCGTTCTAGACTTGATTTATAAATTTTAATGTTTATTATTATATTTGTTCAATTATTTGCGTACAATTTGATTTAATTGCAATTAGAAGATACATGTCCTAATTTGATTGCTAATTTATATAATATTTTGATTTCAAAATATGATTGAGTATCTTGATTCGAGTCATTATAGCACGAGTCATTATAGCATGCGGTTAGAGAAATTATAGATTGGATATGCGATTGCATCCTTGGTTTCATCCTATACTTGTTGCATAAATTGTAGTATTTTATAACTTTGAGTGGTTAACCCAATGAACTTGCAGAACACAAACATTGGATTCACTATAACACAAAGGTAAGGTTCAGTTTTTCTCAAAGTCGGAATAGTTGCCCGCAGCTAGTCAGCTACTTTGAACGTTCTGATCTGGTTTCTAGTTGGTGGTCAATGATCATAAGACAGTCATAATCTGTTTGAACTGTAGAATTCAAGGCGATTTTTTTTTTTTTTTTTTGGCTAAAATTCGAGGCGATTTTGAATCCATTGACTTAAAGATGAGACATTGGGGTGACAGAATCCTTAATGTACATGTGTATACTGTAAACAAAGCTTAGATATAAGCCTCTTACAAGTATAAACCTTATCTTGTTGTAGCCTCTGACAATAAAGCTTGGATATTAGCAAAGTATACTGAAGTCATTAAAAAGAATATAATGTGAACAAATGTACCCCTTGATCCTTGCATACAGATTGTATCCCATATTATCTATGTTTTATGTATGGATTTAGCCTATATAGGAACATATCATGTTTTCCTGCTTCAAATATTGGTTGCTTCATATTTGCATATCATCCTTAACACAATTTTCCATTATTTTTTTGTTATTGTGAACAGTTATTATTTGTAGTTTTGTTGTCAATTCTCGTTTATGTTGACTGGTGCAATTTTTGTGGAATTGTTCCTTCCAGGTCCAGTCGCTGAAGACATGTTTCACTGGCAAGCAACAATTATGGGTCCTCCAGATAGCCCTTATTCTGGTGGAGTTTTCCTTGTTACCATACATTTTCCTCCAGATTATCCTTTCAAGCCACCAAAGGTTATATCCTTTTTCGTTCTTAAGTTGCATATTCTGTGGTTTGCAATTCAAGCATAATGTTTTTGACATTTAATTGTGTGTTGAGGGTTGAGCTAATTTTGCATTGAACATAACAGCCTTAGGATCTTGATGTGTGCTTTCTAGACAATTTTTACTTGCAGACTTGTAGGGACACTCAGGCTTCAGCTACTTTATATTTTGTGGATTTAAACTTTCGAGTTGCACTATTATGTATAAGGCTATATATACTTACATGAACAACAAACAAAAAAATGGAGTTGGTGGTAATTTCACATATATGCAACCGCGATGACATGAGTGCTTTAGCTCACACCTCGCTAAAGTTAAATAATCTTATGAGCTTTATCCATTTTTTGTTAACTCCTATGTGGAATCTAGGTCCATGTAAGAATAGTAGTAAGTACACATATGTGCTATATTAGTTGTTGCACGTGTAAAGCAGATCTGTTTTTTTCCGGTAAAGCGCGTAAAGGAATCTTTCGTATCGCTGTTGCATATTATGGGCCAGATAATTCTTGAATATTTGAATGTTTCACGATTTAAGTTGGTAAATATTTGGTGATGAATGGTTTCAGGTGGCATTCAGGACAAAAGTTTTCCATCCGAACATCAACAGTAACGGAAGCATATGCCTTGACATTTTAAAGGAACAGTGGAGCCCTGCCCTGACAATATCTAAGGTTTGGATTAATCATATGTGAGCTGTAATTGAATATTTCTGAATGATTAACTCAATTAGTTTTAAGAATAATAACTTATTCATGATCAACCTCACAAACAAATGCTTTTAACAAGCCTAGACTTGTACTAGCATTAAGTGCAAGTCCAACAGTGTCTTAGTTGGTTCCCTATAAATATTATAAAATAAGGATTCTTAGTATTTTAGGGACCTTGTTGTGTATACCAACTCCAACAATAATCCCTATATTCAATCCTTATCATAATAATAATAATAATAAATTTGAAATTAACTAGAAAATGATATAAAGACAACTAGTGGAAATATGGAGCGAAACAATTTTTTGTTGATGAAAAAAAAGTTAGGGATGACTAGTGGTTCTCCAAAGATAGGGAATGGCTAGGAATTCTTAGTGATTTAGGGAATCACTTATGTTGGAGCTTCATTTTATGTCAAATTCCCTAAATTCTAAGTTAAGAACCTAAATAGGGAAGCTGTTGGACTTGCTCTAAGTGTTTGTATGTCACAGACCATCTTTTGTTTTTGGAGATCCTTGACAATCAGGCCATAGGTTGTCGGCTCCATCTTAAGCTCACTTTGGTCTTGCTTTATACCTCCTTTTAATTGTGGCTCATTGTTATTGATTTTGATGTACTTAAGCAGTACATAATGATATACATTGATTGTATACAATTTGCTTACGTTATTTCTTATTTGTGTTAGGTCTTGCTATCTATATGCTCCTTGTTGACGGACCCAAACCCTGATGACCCATTGGTGCCGGAAATCGCTCACATGTATAAGACAGACCGTAGCAAGTACGAAACAACTGCAAGGAGCTGGACCCAGAAGTATGCCATGGGCTAACTAAAAGCATGCATGGTGTTTGTGATGGGAATCTTGCTTTTCTTCAAATACAAAGCAATTCTATCTATGTATTAATTAGTTGCTCTATCTAGACTCCTAAAGTAAACAATTCAGAACACTACCCATGGAGGGGGGAACACAAATATTGGTGTTTGTATGTGTAGTGTCATGTTTAAAATGCATTTCAAAGTTTCAAACGATTTAACTGTCTCTCTCTTCCCCCGGGGCATTTACAAACAAAAAAAGGCCATTATTTGTACCCATATAATTAGGGGTGGCAAAATCTGACACGACCCGAAACCCGACACGAACCCGACACGGAAAAATACGAATTAGGGTCGGGGTTTTTACGTTTCGGGTCGGGTTCGGGTTGGGTAAATTTTTACCCGTTGGGTTCGGGTCGGGTTCGGGTTAGGGTTAACCCAGTGTACCCGAACCCGACCCGAAAATTTTTTATATATAATATATTATATATAAATATATATTTATATTACAAAATATTTACATTTGTCATCTATTTATATATTATTTAAATAATTTTATTCAAATATCATCTCATAAAGTTATTATTATAGATTTTTTAAATATATTATAAAGAAAAATAATTTAATAAAATTATAATAATTAATTTTTAATAATTTTTGGGTCAAAACAAGTCATTTTCGAGTTGATCGGGTACATAACAGGTCGGGTTCGGGTTGAAAATTTCAACCCGTTTCGGGTTCGGGTCGGGTTCGGGTTGGGGTTGACCCAAAAACAGGACCAGGTATAGCAAACCCGACACGAACCCGACCTGTTACCCAAAATTGCCACCCCTACATATAATTACAAAAATATGTTTAAAAGATCTTCATATACCTTTAAAATTAATGTTTTGCTCCCAATTTCCTTGCTGGAATGTGTAAGAACTTCCTTCAACTTGGCTTCATCAAAAAATCTAATTTCCATCCAGAAGATATGTTAATACGAAGTTGAGTGAAATGATGGCAAATAAGAAACTGATCTGACCAGTGCACTGAAATGAGCTCTTAGTTGATCCTGAACCATCTTACAAAAAAGGGCATTGATAAAAGAGTCTCCAGCACCAGTTGTATAGCTTGTATTAAAAGTTTTGACATGGAAACCAAAAATTATTCCTCGGAAACTCTGCAAACAAGTTTATGAGAACCACACATTTCATCTACTGTATTGAAGGAAATTATGTAACAATTTAAAGGGATATAATTATACCTTGTATAGTAACTGCAGGCCGTCAAAGCTTCGAATTTGGATGCCACAAGGACAATGCTGCCTCGTCGCTGACCTCCTTGCCTTGGAGAAATTCCAGCTTGTTGTCGCTGACCTTGATCACATCAGCCTAATTATTTCATATGCTCATTATCTTCTCGCGTGCCTCCTTAGTTATTGGTCACTCTAGTAACTGGTTAACACTTTTTCCTCTCGTCACCTGTTGGTGAACTTTAGTTTATCTGCTTCCATAACTTACTTTGCATTCGTTTAGGCGCTTCTCGGAGCCACTGCACCATTTTGACCTCGTTTCCTTAGAAATATTACCACCTTGATAGTGTTAGAGTATGTGATTGTACTCAGTGCCATAGTACATGTAGAGTAACATATAGAGCAGTGATCATGATGACAACATATGTATGGTAGTAGTAAGTGCGATCGATCTAGCTAGCTCATCAAGCATGTGCAATGCTATATATACGTGTACAATGTCCAGTTATGAGATATCCAAAGTATTCACAATGTAGTCCTATAATTCTTCTGTCATTGTAGAGTGTCACTCTACAATCTTATCATCTATCTATAATCTCATTATATAAATCTATCATGGTATCAGAGCGTTTCTCCAACGAGCTAAGATCCTCACGTTTCTTCCGCATTAATAATCAAATTTTCTGCATTTTTTTTTTGTTTTTTTAGTCCCTGAAAATTTCTGCAACCTTTTTCATCATTTTCTGCATATCTCTTTTTGCCCCTTTCAATCGTGTTTTTGTTGGCATAATCTTCCATCTTCAGTGCACCACCAACAACATCATAATCATGTGTTTGATCCACCAGCAGCTCAGCAGTAGCCCCGGCACAAACAATTTTTATTTTTCAGTTTTTATATCTCTTTTTTATGCAGTTTCTTCGAGCAAGTCTATAGCTGTTTTCGGCAAGTAGATAGCTTCACTTTCGGCATGTCTATAGCTAGGATTTATGGCTTGTAGATAGCTGGGGTGTGTTGAAAGCTTCCTTCTCCTCTCTCTCTAAGCTTTCTCAAAGAGGACTCTCCAAAGTTGTGACGTTTGTTTTTCCAAGGCGGATAGTGAAATCCAGCCCTTCTTCAAAGCCTCTTTATAAGGCTCCAATCTTTGTTGCTCCATAGAGAGCTGTTATGCCCATGTTGGCTGAGATGTTATGAGATTGTAATGCTCCGTTTGTTGCCCGAATTCATGTTGCTGTTGCTGCCTGTTGCTCCTCAATTTGCTGCTGTCTCTCCGTTCGTTGCTCTTGTTGGTTGGTTGTCATTGTTGTTCAAGCCAAATGTTTCCGTTTCTCTCCCACATTCGTCTTGAGGAGGGATGTTAGAGTATGTGATTGTACTCAGTGGCATAACACATGTAGAGTGCACATGTAGAGTAACATGTAGAGCAGTGATCATGATGACAACATATGTATGGTAGTAGTAAGTGCGATCGATCTAGCTAGCTCATCAAGCATGTGCAACCATGCTATATATATGTGTACACTGTCCAGTTATGAGATATCCAAAGTATTCACAATGTAGTCTTATAATTCTTCTGTCATTATAGAGTGTCACTCTACAATCTTATCATCTATCTATAATCTCATTATATAAATCTATCAGATAGTTTGGTCATGTGCCTTCCCACAGTTAGATCCTGATGAGTTATTTACTTCCATACGTTTATTAGGTCCATCCTACGATGATTCATGGAGCTAGAACATAATAATTTCCTTCACTACATAGCACCACCATATCAAACATCTCTGATGAACAAAGATAGCTTGCATTGAAGGTAATTTACAATAGCACTTTAAAACTTCTAGTTTTGTGCATTCCACCAGAAGAGGTCTTTTGTAAATATTCTTTAAGAACACCTCATACATTTCAAAACAAAAGAAAGTCATATTATAAGAGAGAATGTTGCAACTTATAGTACGAGGATACTTTTTGATAAAACTAGAATGGATATATGATTTCAGAATGTAGAATCAAGAAAACAATGTAAGAGAAACTAGAAAACTCTTGTATTGATTTGTATTGATGTGTGTTATTACATGAGTAGAACCCGAATTTATAGAACAATAAGGAGACAATGCTGTAAATAAATCTACCCAACTATATTGACTATATACATGTGTTTATATGTCAACAAAGCTACCCAACTATATTGACTATATACATGTGTGTTTACATTTCAACACCCCCCTCAAACCGAAGATGGTTGAGAAACCAACTTGAGTTTGTGAACATATTTATGAAAACTTCCAGGTGTATGAGATTTTGTGAATATATCTGCAGCATTATCAGCACTGGCAACACCTTGTAAACGAACTGTTCCCTTTGCCACTTGTTGACGGGTGAAGTGACAATCGATCTCAATGTGTTTAGTACATTCATGAAAAACATCATTATGAGCAATATTAATGACACTTTTACTGTCACAATAGATAGAAGTGGATGGAGAATGCGTGATACTCATATCTTCAAGTAACCATTGTAGCCAAATTAGTTCCTGTGTAGTGTCGGCAAGAGCCCGATATTCTGACTCGGCACTTGATCGAGAATCAAGAGATTGTTTCTTACTGCGCCAGGAGATAAGAGAGTCACCAAGAAAGAAACAAAATCCAGTAGTAGAACATCTGGTAGTAGGATCACCGCTCCAATCAGCATCTGAGTAGGCATGTAACTCTAGTGGAGAGTCAAATGAATAATGTAATCCATGAAATATAGTGCCTTTGACATAACTGAGTATGTGAAGAACAACTGTGAAATGAGGAGTGCGAGGAGCTGTCATGAACTGACTTACAATGTGCATGGCATGAGCAATATCTGGACGAGTGATAGTGAGATAAATTAAACTTCCAACCAATTAGCGATACAATGTAGGATTGGAAAGCAATTCACCATCTTCTACGTTATGTTTAACCTCGTATTCCAAAGGTGTGGAGGAAATCTTGGTGTCACTGATTCCAGATTTTAATAAAAGGTCAGATGCATAATTCACTTGTGAAAGTGTGTAGCCAGTAGGGACAGAAGAAACCTCAAGACCCAAGAAGTAGCTCAGTGAACCAAGATCCTTCATTTCAAATTGCTGACTGAGAAATTGTTTGAGTTCAGAAATTCCTTTCGTGTCATCTCCAGTAATGATCATATCATCCATATATAGAAGAAGCAAAACAGTTCCTCGTTCAGATCTTCGTATAAAAAGGGCATGATCATATGGACTTGAAGAAAATCCCAACTGCTGAACAATTTTGCTAAATTTTTCAAACCAAGCTCGAGGTGCTTGTTTAAGACCATAAAGTGCCTTGTTAAGCTTGAACACTTGATTTGGAGAGTGGGAAAAACCCGGAGGAGATTTGAGATAAACTTCTCATGTAGGTCTCCATTGAGAAAGGCGTTCTTGACATCCATTTGCCACATATCCCAGTGTTTTGATGCTCTAACAGCTAGTAAACTTCGAACAGATGTGAGACGAGCAACTGGTGCAAAAGTTTCTTCGTAATCAATGCCATACTCTTGAGTAAAGCCTCTAGCAACTAGACGAGCTTTATATCTTTTAATAGAGCCATCAGATTTTGTTTTGATTTTATAGATCCATCGACAACTCACTGCTATTTTACCAGGAGGCAAAGTTACTAAATCCGAAGTGTGAGTTTTGTCTAATGCATGAAGTTCCTCTTCCATTGCTTTCTGCCAACGAGGGTTAACACTCTCCTCTCTATATGACTGAGGCTCATGTAATGATTGTATAGCAGAATAAACATGATAATCAGTCAGACGAACAGAAGGTTACTTACCCGAGTAGATCGATGAGCATGCTCATCTGAAAAGGATGGTAAAGTGGGAGGCTCGGTACTGGAATCCTCAGACTGTCCTGCTGTAGGGATAGTAGTAGATGGAGATGGTTTTGTATGCTCAACTAAAGGATCTACTGAATGTATATGAGAAGAAGATATTGGAGATTCTACATATTCATCACTGGGATGTAGATCAATAAAAGGATCTGTAAAGTGAGAAATGCTAGTAGAGGTGTCAATGTGAAATTCTGACATAGATGAGAACATTTTATTCTCCCAAAAAGTGACATTACGAGAGACACGAAGACATTGTGAAATAGGTTCCCAACATCGGTATCCTTTCTGACCACTACCATAGCCAATAAAACAACAAAGATGTGCACGTGGTTCAAGTTTTGTCCTCTCATGTAGAGGAAGAAGAACAAAACAAGTAGAACCAAAAACCTTAAGAGAGTCATATGATGGAGGTTCTTCATATAATTTTTCATAAGGGGAAACATTATTAATAACAGGAGAAGGAATCATGTTTATGGTGTGAACAGCAGTGAGTGCAGCTTCTCCCCAGAAGTATTCTGGACAAGAAGAAATGAGAAGGGCTCAAATGGTGCCAAGAATGTGTCTATGTTTACGTTAAGCACGACCATTTCGTTGTGATGTGTATGGACACGAACTTTGTGCAAAAGTACCATAAGATGCCGAAAAATTTGTAAGTTCTGACTCTTTGTATTCTTTGGCATTATCGGCACGAAAAAGTTTAATTTTCTTGTTAAATTGAGTATCAATCATTTTGGCAAAATTTTTATCAGTTTTTCCTAATTCAGATCGATTTTTCAAAATGTATATCCAAGTGTATCGAGAAAAATCATCAACAAATATCACATAATATCTAGACACCCCATAGTCGGAGTTGGAGATGGACCCTAAATATCAGAGTGTATAAGATCGAAAGTTGCTAATGATTTTTCATAATGGATAGGAAATGGAAGTACATGTTGTTTTGCCAGTTTACATGATACACAATCAATAGTGTCTGAGTTAACACTACCTAGATGACCACTAGAAAATAGACTACGTAAACGAGAAGGTGAAGGATGACCTAACTAGGAATTCCAGATGCTAGTTGTGGATGAAACAGAACCAACTAGATTAGTGGATGATATTGGTGTAGAAAGATGAAGGGAAGTGAGCTCAAACAACCTTCCGCATCTACGTCCTGTCCCAAGAATTTGTCCTGTCTGAGGATCCTGTACATGACAACCAGAAGAGGTAAACATAATGTTAAGACCAAGATCACATAGTTGGCCAATGGAAACAAGATTAAGTGAAAGATTAGGAATAAAGTATGTGTTAGGAAGAGAAAGATCTTTTGTGGATACAGTTCCAATGTGTGCCACTTTCATTGAAGAGCCATCAGCAGTTTGAATATTTGGAAGGCATAAACTCTGTGTTTTTGTGGTAAATATGGATGGATCATTTGTTATGTGATTGCAACATGCAGAATCAAAATACCAAGAAGTACCTAAAGTGACAGAGAATGCAGTGGAAGGAGAGCTGGTTTTAAGTAAAACCTGTCGAAGCAAGGCTTCAAGATCGCTTGCAGATGTAGTTTCTGATGTAGATTCAGAGGTTGCAGCAACGGAAGACTGAGATAATTTGTTTGGATGGAAGGATGTCCTTTTTCTTACAGAACTGGATCGAGTAATGACATTTTTTATGGCAATGTTGACATGTGTGATTGCGAAGTGTTGTGCAATCCTTTGTTACATGTCCCTTTTGACGACAAAATCTGCAAAATGGTATGTCAAAAGTAGGTACTGGAGGTACCGCTAGGACAGTATCGGCCATAGGGCTGGTTTTGCCAATGCCAAGTCGAGTTTCCTCGAAAATAAATTCAGTCAAAGCACTCTCCAAGGAAGGCAGCGGAACACGATGGAGAAGAGCAGCTCTAACTGGTTCGAAGTCTTGAGTGAGAGCCATCAGAAACTGAATGAGACGTTGTTGATCACGATATGTGTGGTAAAGTGCAGCATCCTCTATGTTTTTCCATTTTGGTTCAAAAAATGATAACTAGTCCCAAAGTGCTTGCATTTGAGAGAGAAAATCAGTTACCGATTGACCGGATGTTTGTTTCTGCTTGCTTCGAGAACTCATGACCTGATACTGGTGAGCAAGATCAGAAGAAGTGTACCGAGATGCCAATAAATCCCAAATTTCTTTGGCAGTCTCAAAATTGCCAAACTGTAGATTGATTTTAGAAACAGATGAGTTTCTAAAGAAGGTAATAGCTTGATGATTTTTGACATCCCACTCCTCAATGCGATTTTTAAACGTTGACTCAGCTTCATCTTTTTCTTTGGTCGGAAATTTAAAATCGCCATTTACGTACCGCCAAATTCTTTTTCCTTTAAGAAAACTACGCATAGCTTGAGACCAAGCCAAGTAGTTGGAGCCATTCAAAATTGTTTGAATCGGTGAACTGCCTTTTTTTCCATGATAATTTTGGGTTCAAGTTGTAGATATTGAAAATTGTGGGGGGTAATTTGTAATATTTATAACAATAAGACTAAAATGTATATTTTCAAAAGATCAAATTATGTTTAGAAAACAAGTAAAGTCTGGGGTACTAAAGTGTAATTGTGACCAAAGGATACTAACCCGTAAGTTTTAAATGGGATGAGGGCTTTTGAATATTTGGCAAAAAAAATTGATTGGGCTTATGTGGTTATTAGCCCAACCAAAATAATGATACAGTAGCTCTAAAATATAACGACAGTGTGTATATTTGATAGAGACTAGGGTTGAGTCACCACCGGCAGTGGTGGTGGTGTGTAGATGAGCGGCAGCAGCAGGTGAAGGAAACCTCGGATCAGGTTGGAGAAGACACGCGGCGACGGCGTGGTGTGAGTATATTACACAAAGTGTTTGCGTTGGTGGTTGCTGGGTTGGTGGACGGGAAAGGGAAAGGAGATGTTGGCAGAGTTTGGTGGTGAAGAAGATGGCGCAGTGGAATGAACGGCGCAGGAGGAATGGTGAGGCAGGAGGAGGGATAGTGGGCTGCGCCAACTGTTCGTTTTAATGACTGAAAGAGTTTGTCACCGGAAAAGATGGCTTTGGCCGGAAAACACGGAGGTAAGGAGCTTAAAGCTCTGATACCATGATAAAACTAGAATGGATATATGATTTCAGAATGTAGAATCAAGAAAACAATGTAAGAGAAACTAAGAAACTCTTGTATTGATTTGTATTGATGTGTGTTATTACATGAGTAGAACCCTAATTTATAGAACAATAAGGAGACAATGCAATAAATAAATCTACCCAACTATATTGACTATATACATGTGTGTTTATATATCAACAAAGCTACCCAACTATATTGACTATATACATGTGTGTTTATATTTCAACACTTTTTATATTATTTTAATCACTTTGCAAAATCCTAGGATTATTTATTCAAATCAGAGAAACAATTCTAGCAGACAGGCAGTTACAACCTGCAAATAATCTCAAACAAACAAAGTCGGCATTTTACATGGTATTTAAATATACCACCAACAAGGAACTTTAATTAGCAAAAAACTAAAACTGCCTGGATTAGAGCTAATCAACAATAAAATAAATACAGTCTTCAAACTTTTATTCTAGCTCGACTGAAATGCTGCCATGATTACATTCTGGTACATATTTTGCAAATATGCCACAATATTTTGATATATCATTGAGCTATCAAACTATGTTTCAGCTTTTACAAAATACAATCGAATGATTCTGTGCCTTAAGCTATCTTTGGCGACAGTAACTCAGCAGCGTGCTTTTACTTGGATGGTACATCATCTACACATTTTTAAAGAGAAAGTCATATGTTTAGGATACTATTCAGTGTACAAATCAGTTGTGACTCTTAGAACAGTTGGCTTTGGAGACTGATCTGCCGAAGACACTGCTAGTTCCCCTCATGATTCTTCTGCAATGCAGCTTTCTTGATAGCCATAAACTATTATGCTATATCAGAGTATTCAGGCAGTTTTGGATGCACATAAGGAGATTGAGGTACATTACTCCAATGATGAGTTGACTGTTCGACATGCTTCTTCTGCAATGCAACTTTCTTGAGAGCCATAAACTGTTCTGATATATGATTGTTATAGGGAGAATATTGTATAATAATATTTTGGAGGTTGCTGGAATCACGGAGCAGAATACGGATATTCTGCTAAGAACACGAAGAACACGGAGGTGATTTGTAATTGTTTGTGGCTGATCTTGTCTATTGATATTCAGGGGTGAACTGTTTCTCAAACTTTACAAGATGACTACGTGCCTTATTTATAGGGATCAAGCCATACGTAGTTCTCTTGGGAAAGAAGTTATCTAGACGGGCTAGGGTTTCTATGGGCTCAACTTGACCCAAATCCACTAGACGTCTCCTTGGGCTGATATATTTTACCCATTTATCCTGCTCATGACCCATGGCCCATTAAAGGTTACCCATGGCTAGCATGATACTCTAATTAAATAGCCTCACTAGCGAAGCTGATGAGGAATCTAGATGACCTCGCATGCGACCTCGCTGGGCTAGTCATGCGAGGTGATCCACGCTGTATGGAGATAATCGCATTCACGCGACCTCGCTGGGTCTGACCGTAAGCCTTCATAATAAGTATACTCTAGGCCTCGCTGGACCTTGTGGACTGCGACCCCGTCACCTAGGGCTCGCTGACGAGCTCATCCTGTAGCTTAACAATATAATGAACTGACCCTTGATGTACTTTAGTAACCCATTCTTCATTACCATGCCCATTATGAGTGGAGCACCATTATTTTAGCCTGTTAGGTCTGCTTAGGACTTATGCCAAATTAGGGCATAACAATGATATACCATCGTATTCGGGAAGTTTTGGATGAACATGAGCAGAACGAGGTGCATTACTCCAATGATTACTTGACTATTCGAATCAGAATGAATTGGACCTTAGAGTGCTGTCAGACCGATATCGTTTTTAGGCCATTGAGGTGGCATAGTGGTGGCCCTCAAGTGAGATAATTTCCTTTTTGTGAAAAAATTGGATAATATGAAAGCAAAAATTATTTCATCTTGGATGCTATTCACATCTTCGGAAATAGAACACTTGAACCCTCAATATCATCTAGATAATTAGTTTGTTTTGGTTTAGAGTATGTAAACAGACCCACTTCCTTGTAACCCTCAATAGGGAAAGGTTGTTTTGGGGTGATTCACTGCTGCTAATGGAGATTCATTTTCTTCATTCTTTATAACCTTGCAAGGATGTATATCAGATTCTTCATATCCGCTATGCGTAACAGGAATTCCATTTTCTGGAATGATATCGCTATCATTTTTTTGGATTTCTTTATGGTTTGTAAGGCTATAGTTACCCGGTATTTCAAAATGTTAGTGCCGCTTAGAAGTGTACTCAAGTGGCAAAGGTTCTAGTTGTAGGCTGTTGGCTATTTCTTGCAAAATTCTATACTTAACATCAGTAGGCACTGATATTCTAGAGGGATTTTCTTTAATCTGTTAAAGAAAAATACTTAGCATCACAAGGTTTGCGGGAAGTAAGTCAAGAGCAATCATGTTATATTCCTAAAAAATGTAGGATGCTCGTGGCTCGTTTCCATAAAGGCCACCCATGCAGAAGGCTAGGGGTATAATTTAAATCGAGCTGGCTCGAGCTCGAACTCGACTTGAAAAAGTGGGCTCGACTCGGCTCGAACTCGTTATCGAGCTCGAGTTTGAACATGTTTTCGGGTTCGATTAAAAACTCGAGTCGAGCCGAGTTTTTTTGAGCTCGACTCGATAAATTCGAACTCGAACTCGACTCGGCTCGAACTCGATTAATTTTTTTTATTTTTTTTTAAAATATTCATGTATTTATTATTCTATCTGTTATCACTCAACTATATATGAAAATTACTTTTAAAACTTAACTTGATATATTTTTTCATATATTATGTGCAATATTATATTATTAGTATATATTATATTATTAGTATAGTTAGTGAAATTTTTGAATTAAATTTGTTCTAATATGCGAATATGAGATATTTAATTATACATTTTTATAAATAGTTTTTAAAATTTTTATTGTAAAATTTAAATTGATAATTATTTTTTTAGTTATTAACTCTTTTTCTTTCCAAAAATTTTAAAGTGCAAAACTTACATTTCAAATATGTTTTAAGAAATTTAATTTTAAAAAAATGAGAAGAAATATTATAGCATAGTACATAGACTTGTAAAAAATTTGGCTTGAAAAAGTTGAAAACTTACAGTTTCAAGATACATTTACACTGAGTGACCATTTAAATACAATCATACTAACATACCATCTAAATTTAAAATTAATTTAATTTAATAAATAGCTTTTTTATAGTTGCCAAAATTAACTTTAAAGAAAATCTTTTATTTTAAAGTTTTACTGAATACTTTAGTTTTAAATCAAGATATCATATCAACACTTTGGATTAAAATTATATTATTCACAAATTTTATAATTAAATATGATATATGCATATAATTTATCTAAAAAATAATAAATATTTGAGTTACGATTTATATAGTATTGTTTGTTCTTATCACATTATAATATTAAATTAATTATTTACATTCTTATACGCAGACGTATTGATTAATAACTCGAATCAAAGATTTTTTACATGCACGATTTTTATAATTCAATTAATATTATTAATTATTATTAAAGTATCAAAATATATTTGATATCACGTTTAGTCTATACTACTTCGATTGATCTTTTAATTGATCCTTATTTATCAACGATCAAGTTCGATTTCTAAATTTTACTTCCATATATTTTGTCTTTATACAATTATAAACTATAACAGCAAGATGGTAACATCATAAACTTGTTGTATGCAGAATTTCTATTAAATTATAAATAATATTTATAAAACTACTAATGACTCTCGGTGTAGGGTGCATATTTGCCTATTTTGAAAAAATGGAACATATGAGCTCACAATCAAAAAATGTTTCACATTTTATTATTCTTAGTAGGGATATTCCAAATGGTACCACTGCACAATTGGCTTTTCAATTTGGTACCATCAAACATTTTTGACTTCCAAGTGACACCACTGTACTTTTGGCTTCATCCATTTTATACCATTCTGGTCAAGCAAACGTAAGTCGGACGTTCAGATTATTCTTAATGGTACCACTATACAATTGACTTTTTTATACGGTGCCATCCAATATTTTTGACTTCTACATGGTACCATTTTCCTCTCACTAAAATCAAATTTTTTTTTTTTTGGAATTTTTACAACTTATCTATGTGCTTTGTCTGTAATAAGTCATTGATTCTCTAACTATCACTATTTCTGATAAGCAATCAAGTCATTCATTAGACTCAGATCCAATTTTCGAATCATAATAAACTTTGATCAATAGTTCAAAATATTAAATTAATACATAATATATAGAATCAACCCGTGTGAACATATACATATATAATGTGTGCTCGGAATCTGTCCAGGAGCTTCCGGAGGGTTTGCATTATATATATATAATGTATGACTAATTAATGACTTGGAGGCTGATTAGAAAAAGTGAGAGATCCAATGACTTATAGGGTAAAATGTATAGATAAATTGTGAAATTCAGAAAAAAATTTGATCTAAGTGAGAGAAAAATGGCACCATGTAGAAGTCAAAAATATTGGATGGCACCGAATGAAAAAGTCAATTGTATAGTGGTACCATTAAGAATAATCTAACGTCTGACTAACGTTTGCTTGACAGAATGATATAAAATGGATGAAGCCAAAAGTACAGTGGTACCACTTGGAAGTCAAAAATGTTGGATGGTACCAAATGGAAAAGCCAATTGTACAGTGGTACCATTTGGAATATCCCTTCTTATTATCATCGTTTACTAGTTAAAATGCTTAGATAGTTATACGCATAATCTATAATAAAGATAAAATTTATCCGTAAATATATATGAATAGAAAATCATAAAATATCGAAATCATAAAATATAAAATTTCGAAAGTTTATTGTCATTTGAAATTAGAAAAAAAAAATTTAGGTTAAACTTGAAAAGAAAATAATATAAACAAATAGTTTTCATGGAACTTAAGTCAAAACTCGACAAGAACCCGATAAACTCGAAAACTCGATAAGAACCTGATAAACTCGAAAACTCGGTAAGAACTCAAAAAACTCGAAAACTCGGTAAGCTCGAAAACTCGATAAAAGCTCGGAAACTCGTTTAAAAACTCGATAAGCTCGAAAGCTTGGTTAAAAACTCGATAAGCTCGAAAGCTTGATAACAGCTCGAACTCGACTCGTATAGTAAACGAGTCGAGTTCGAACACAGATTTCAGGCTCGACTCGACTCGATTAAAAAAAGCTCGAACTTGAAAAAAAAAACTCGACTCGACTCGAATTACACCCCTATAGAAGGCATTAAAGTTTAAGTTCTCTAATTCATTCTAAACAGTGTGATGCTGAAATCAAGGAATGCCACTGTCTAGGAAGAAAAGATCACACTACCCACTAGAGCAAATCTTCAAAAGATTTAATAAAGCAAACTTGGTTTTGAATCGGACATATGTAAAATAGTCCATGTTCTTAAAAAATAGTATTGAAATTGTTCTCAAATGAATGATGCCTGCCTTAGGCTCCATTTGTTAATAGCGGAATGAGAGCGTATGAACTGAACCGGTCCTATATCACCTATTCAAATTGTTTGGTTCATATAGCAAGTGCCTGGACGATACCAAAATTCCTCTGGATCAGCACACCTAAAAATTTCAGCTGAACGGCTCAAATTGTGCATTACACCACCCGCCTGCTTTCATTCCCGTAAACAATTTTATTCATTTTATTAAAACTAGTTTATAGCCTGTGCAAAGCACGGGTTATTTTTAATTTTTTTTAATTTACTTGTTGTGTAGTTATATAATATTATAAATATTTCACCTTTGTAAATTGTACATAACAATATTTAGTATTAAATCTAAATTAATATGTTGTTGGCGGGAATCGAATCTTCAACCTTTCTAGGATTCGAACCTTAAATATCTCTGTATAACAACTTTTATAATAACTTTTAGTATTGCATCCAACAATCATCATCTATTCGAGATACCGATCTAACAGTTGTGAATGAAAAGGATAACCAAAATCAAACTAAAAAATATATCCCATTTTGCTTATTATTGTATAGTATAGATAGTATAGATTTTTTTAAAAAATTATATATGTAACTAATAATAATTTGTTTTTTGACTTTTTTGTTACATCTTATTATTACCTGATATTTTTTCAATATTAACGTAAATTATATGCACATATGAAGTACAGAAGACAAACATGATTTGTTATTTTGAACCAGAACTATTTAGTAGTTAAAGTCAGGTTTGATTTGGATTATTTCCCGAAAGCCAGGGCATAGTAATTTTCTATAGAAGAGATGAGGGCTGCTTGGTGCTTATGTACTAGCAATTTTTCAATGATATCTTGTAAATTAAATTTTGGGGGTGTACTAATATCAAATTTAATAGATGATTAATAAGTTTCTAATATTAAATTTAATAGATGATTAATGAGTTTTGAAAAGTGAATTTTATCATATGTTTAATTTTTGGATTATTTCCCGAAAGTCAGGGCGTAGTAGTTTTCTGTTGAAGAGATGAAAGCTGCTTTGTGCTTATGTACTCGCAATTTTTCAATGTTATCTTGTAAACTAAATTTTTGACGTGTACTAATATCAAATTTAATAGTAGATGATTAATGAGTTTTTAATATTAAATTTAATAGATGATTAATGAGTTTTGAAAAGTGAATTTTATTACATATTTTATTAGTATATTTAGAGTTATAAATATTAAATTTAACAATGTTGAAAAGTGAATTTTATCATACGTTTTATTAGTATATTTAAGATTATAAATATTAAATTTAATTATGTTTTAGTGAGAGTTGAACCCTTGACCTATGATAGTACTCGCTTATTATCCCTCTTACTCTTATTATATAATATAGGATATAACTAGCTTATTTTGTATGGGTTATTTTAATTTTTTATAATTTGTTTAAAATGTACTAAGATAGTGTTATAAATACTAATTTTAATACGTTATTGAAAAAATTCGAACCTTAAATTTTTGTATATAATAATTTTTAATATTAAATATAAATTAATATGTTGTTGGCGGAAATCAAACCTTAAACCTCTGTATATAACAATTATTATTATTATTGTATCTAATTAACGGTCATAATTTATTCGAATTGAGGATCTAATGAGGTATAACAAAACATAACCAGAAATAGGGAGTTAACCAAACTAAAAATTATACCCCTTTCGCTTATTATAGGATAGTACCATAATCCATAAATATTATTTAAATATAAACTTGTAGAGAATTAAATGATAAAAATATATAATAAGTAAATATTATTTAATTATGTAGTTACAGGAAATCGAACACGAAGTGAAATTAAAGAAATTAAATTATATAAATAAATATTGTATAATTATGTAGTGGGAAGAAATCGAACCTCAGGTTAATTGATAACCAAATTTGGTACTTTGTACTTTTGCGCGCCATTAAAACATTATTTTTTATATTAATAAATAGTATAGATTGATTACAAGATAGTATAACAAAAAATATGCAAAATTCTTTCATTCAGAAAAACTGAAAATTAATTTAACAAATACCATTATTCGTTCAGCATTCAAATTAATCATTCATTTAGAATTTTAATCATTCAAAAGATATGTTTCAAATTTAATAAATAACTCCTTAGTCCTCACACGATTACAATAGCAAGCTCCACTAGTAGATATACAAAACTGAATTTTGGTTCAATTTACTTCAGAACACACAAATTACCCCATTATTTTAAGTTAGCAGAATATGTACCCAGTTGAACCATTTTTAACATATTTCACTACCTAATGGACATGAAATGCTTACAATGAGAAAAAAAGGAATTATCCAATTTGATGAAGCAAGAATATTGTAATGTGTTAGAGCATTCCCAATTGGTCCCCTATCCCCATCCCCAAAAACTTACTAAAAATAGTAAATCCCCAAACAAAAATAGTAAATCCTCAAAATTATCAAAAATTTTCTACATCCCATTCCCCATTTTCCATCCTCATATCCCTATATTCTTTTTTATATTACTTCTTTCTCTCTCTTTCACTTACAATTTTAACTACCAAGACCCACTCATTACTATAAATAATATTTTATATAAATAGATGAAGAGAGAGTGGGTTTGTAGGCAGCAACCAAAGTCCCCAAAATTGGGGACTGAAACATTGTCTTCAAAATTAAACCCCAAAATGGGGATCCGGATGGAGCTCATTTTTTTGCTAAAACAGGTGATTTCTTGCAAATTATAGGGATGGGGAAGAAATGGGGATTGGACTGTGAATGCTCATAGGCAGCAGCCTTTTTCTTTGCCAAACTCCACCAAACCCTTCAACAACCATTTCACCAACCCCCACCTACTACTTCTAACCCCTATAAATACTCCTCTCCTCCTTCATTATCAAACACACCATAATTCTCTCTTCTCTCTCTCTATATAGCTACTAGATAGTCCGTCTAGTAGGGGAGCCGGTTTAGCCCGCTTTCAGGAAGTGTCGGGATAGAAGATCATCGTGCCTAAACTATTTCTTAGGGTACTTGGGTCTGACTGCAACCATCGGAGGTGGTCCCACTGCAGGGGTCTTTCTATCAGGTTGTGTGGCACTGTCTGGGTTGGGAGAGAGAGAAGGAAAGGTTGTCGGGAAATAGTGATAGGGGGAGATTTTGAGATAAACACTTCAGTGAGTTGGGGATATACATAATAGGTATTGTAGGGCTGAATTTGTGTATAAAATTCGGGGGCCGGATACCCGGATATTGTAATCTCTTTTACCTAGTGTGAAGTTGTTGCTCTTGTGGATGTAGGCTGGGCCGAACCACGTTAAATCTCTTGTCTCTTTTACTATATTGTTGGTTTGTTGCTTCATTACTATCACGTATATTTATGGGATCTAAGCACACATATTTACCAAATCGCTTCCGTATTCGCCGGGAATCGGGCAGATTCCTAACAGTTTGTATCAGAGTTAGTTGTGTCTAAATTATTGGTACCGAAGGAAAGTTGATAAGAAAATTGGTTGTCTAATTAAGCACTGTTTGGCGGAAGTGCTCCCATTGTTTCTTACACTTACCTGGCCAATTGATTTAGTTGTTTGGATTGGTTTGTGTGTGCAAACGGAAATCATGGCAAGTATTGGAGGATTCAAGGTGACTCCATATGATGGTAAAGGAAGTTTTACTCTTTGGCAGAAAAGGGTAAATGATATCCTAGCTCAACAGAAGCTAGCAAGGGCTTTGAAGGGGAAGGAGGGAAAACCGACAAAGATGAGCGATGAAGATTGGGAGGATGCTGAGTCACAATGCATGAGTACCATCAGACTATGCATTGTTGATAACATTATCAATAATGTTGTTGACGAAAGCACGCCGAAGAAATTATGGTCAAAGTTGGAGACATTGTATCTCGGGAAGAGCTTGATTACAAAGTTAAATCTGAAGCGCGAGTTATACAAGCTGAAGATGGCAGCTCAAGGCAATGTTATTGAGCACATGAATGTGTTTAATGGTATTGTTGATCAACTTGAAAAGGTTGATGTAAAATTGGAGGAAGAAGATAAGGCCCTTATTCTTCTTACTTCGCTTCCGGAGTCATTCGATTATTTGGTCACAACCATTTTGTACGGAAAGGACACGTTAAAAATGGAGGAGGTTCAGTCAGCACTTTTGTCAAATGCTGGAAGGAAGAACCAGGATGGTGAGAAGGACGGAATGACAGTTTTGGCTTTGCGTAGTCAAAATAATAGAGGAAGGTGTGCTGTGAGAGGATCTACCAATAACAGGGGTAAATCCAGATACAGGAAAAAGGGCATGCAGTGCTTTGGTTGCAAGGAGTGGGGTCATATTAGGCCGAATTGTCCGCTTAATAAGAAGGATCCAGATGCATCATTGGCTATCGTTACTCTCGATTATGAAGATGTTTGCACCATCTTTAATCGAGGCACTAGTTCTCCAGGAGAATGGATATTAGACTCAGGGTCATCTTATCATGTATGTTCCGGGAGGGAGCATTTTGACAAATTCAAAGATACAAAGAATGAAACAGTTTCTTTGGCTGATGGATCTACTTGTGAGATCAAGGGGATTGGAATTGTGAAAATCAAAATGTTCGATGGAATAGTTCACAGCTTAAACGGGGTAAGATATGTGCCTAAGCTAAGGAAGAATCTAATATCTATCGGTTGGTTAGCTTCAGAAGGCTACAAATGCTCTGTAGTAGGGGGAGCTATGAATATCAAAAGAGGTCGTGTGGTTCGGATGAAGGGAGAGCTACATGGGGGAATATATCGTCTGATTAGTACGTGGCCAGAACGTACTGGAACTTCGAAAATCTGGTTATCTCATGCACGAGGGAATATTGACTTGAAGGATACTGCTGCGGTTGTATTGCCTTCCAATCTAGACGATGGTGCAAAGATTGCTGGGATGGATGCTTGGTCGAAGGGCTTTCACGACATCAACGAGTAATTGGTGTGTTGCAGCTGCATATGGGCATCGATCAACACGAATCAAGTGAGCAGTGAATCATGCAACAGATTGATTTGTTTGATATGAAGTTGGGGAGTAAATGAAAGATCGATGGTCACACTTGCGTGTGTGATGGTCACACTTGCGTGTGTGATGGACTACATATGGGATTGGCCTAAAATGCAATATGCTAGGCTGAAGCCGAAGTCGAAGATGCATTGGATTAAAAGTAATTATGCTAAGGCAAAATAAAGCCGAAGACGCATAAAAAGTAAGAATAATTATGCTAAGGTAGAGTTATACCGAAGACGCATAAAAATGAAAATTATGCGAAGGTAACTAGATACCGAAGATGCATAAAAATAGACAAGAAATTACGCTAAGGCAAATCTAAATAGCCCGAAGGCAAGGATATTAAGCCCGAAGGTAGAGTTAAACATTACAAGCCCGAAGGCGCAAATTTAAAGCCCAAAGGCAATGTTAAACAGTACAAGGCACAAAGGCCATCAAAACAGAAGGATTCAAAATGCAAAGGAATTAATCAGAAAGAGGCTCGTCTTCGCCCGAAGAGACTACCAGGGGCTCATCAGATTTTCCCTGCCGACTGGATCCGTCATACCAATCTCAGCGTCAATCATCTGAGTGTGATCGAAACCAAGGGAATTGGCCTTCACCATGGCATCATCATATCCCATCTGGTAACACCTCTCCTCAGTCAGATCGATTTTCTTCTGCAGCTTCCGAACATTCTTCCTTATAGCCTTGAACTGCTGATTTCTCCAGTCGACATGCTTCTTCAAGGTGTCCAACTCGTCCAGCTTCGCCTTCAAGGCATCATTCTCGGTCTTCAGAGCGTTAGCTTGACCAGTGACTCTCTCCAGCTCGTTGGCAGAGTTCCGAAGGCCGTCCTCGGCCTTGACCGCCCGAACTTCTAGCTGATCAACTGCCTTCAGCTTAGACTGTATTCCCTCCACCCGTTCGGTGACTATAGCAGACCAGGAAATACCGTGAAAATAAACAAGGGGAAAAGTCAAAAGCTGAAGGCAAATAAATAAATAGTATGGAGGAAGAAAGCTTACCATGGAAAGAAGAGCCAACATCTCCGTACAAGCCTCAAGGTCGTTCGCCTTGGCAAACATCGGTCGGTCGGCTAGGAGAACAAGACCCCGGCAAAGGTCGAGACCTACAACCGTAAATGAAGTCGGAGCTGGAACAATGATTTTGTCAGTTTCCAGAACTCCCTATTGAGGAGCGTACACCTTCAACTCAGTATCACCTGATCGGTCTCTCTTCCTTGAGTCGGTCGAAGTGATCAGATCTGTTTCCCTTGACTCCAACTCCCGGGGAGGAGAAGAAGCAGGTGGAGTGGGGACCAAACTCAAATCCCTCTGACCGGAAGCCGACTTATCTGCTCCATCGATTTCCTGAATGGAAGCATCGGCATCAGTTGTAGCAGCAGCAGCTGCGATCACCTTCCTTCGTTTGCGTTCCAAGATTTCCGCATGAGAAGCCACTGCACAAAACAAGACAAGTCAAATATGAGTCACAAGGAAAAATATGCAGGATTAACGAGACAAAACAAAAGGATGTTACCACTACCCCAGAGGCCGATTAACCAGTCGTTATCCCGACTGTCAGTTAAAGGCACCCTGTCCATCTTAAGTTCGGAAAGAAGACGATAATCGTGTTTGTCTACCTCTAGGAGTTCGGGATATATAAATCTCGATGGATCGACCTCTCACCAAGTGCCAAACTTTTCCATCCTTGGGCCCGAAACAAATGCCCACTTGGCGTGAGCCCCCTTGTTACTCGAGTTTGTCTGTGCCCAATCGGTTCTACCATTCCGAAGGGCGATGGAATAAAAGCCACGACTCTTCGGGTTCCGACGAAGCTCATAATGATGCCAGAACAGAACTGTCCTTGGGATCATTTCCAATGCTAGACATCGGGCCTGAAAGGCGTTTATGTGAAAGAAGCTGTTCGGGTCCAGTTGTCCAATGGTGATTCCCATTTGCTTCAGTATACTTTTGAGGAGAGGCAGCATGGGCAACCGAAAGCCGCATTGAACGCAGCTTCGGATATGCCCGTAGCTCTGCCTCCTCCACAAATTGGAGGGATTTCGGGATTGTGCCAAATCTGATCCTTCTTCCTTGGAGTAAAGAAGTACCAGACGTGTTTCTCTACGACGTAATCGGCTGAGAAATGCTCAATATCCTCTTCGGTCAGCTTTGACCGAAGATTTGCGGCTGGATACAGCTCGATGTCACAAAAGGGAGAAACCTCCGAAGGACCTGCACCTTCGGTCGGCCGATCCATGCCCCTGCATTCGGAAATGAAGAGACGTTAGCCTTGTACTCGGACAAAAAAGAAAAAGGAAATGGAAAAGGAAAAGGCCGAGTACAGCGGGCCGGGATCGGTCGGGACAACATATAACCTAGGGCGAAGCAGATTGGAGACCTAAAAGCTACAGGGAATTTGGATAGTTCGAAGTGAATTCTAATAGTTCGGAAATCCCGAAGGACGTCCTTGCCCAAACAACTTCTGGGCAAGTCCCAGAATCCTAGAAAAGGATAATGCAGGGGTAAAAATAATGACAGATGTGCAAGGGTAACATGGTACATCAAAAAGAACACAAAACATCACAAATATGCATACATTGTGCTTGAGAATCATAGGTAACTCTATGTGTATATATATATATATGGATACATGCCTATAAACATGAAATGCAGGGTAACAACAATGGAAAAACAAGAACGGAGATGGTACAAGTACACAGATGATCTCAAAGAAAAAGGGGTATTGAAGCACTTACTGATTTGCCAATGAGTAATAAGATCGAGTTTTTGAGGATAGTCTTCTTGAAGACGAACTGCCACCGGAATCGGAGAACTGGGAATGGCCGGAAGTGATGTGATGTTTCCAATTGCTGCTCACGAAAGTTCTTAAGGAAAGGGTTTTCGCTCTGTGGGTGGAGTAAGATTTGAAGCGTGAAAATAAAATGAAAAGGTTTTGGAGTTTTTAATCGCAGGGACACGGCTTTGGACAAGAAACGTTTCGAATTCAACGGACACGATTTAAGCGCGAATCTCAAGGTTGGATAGCTGTCATTATTTAAGAGGTGCGACTCCCCAAGAGCCGTCTTGTTGAACCATGCTGTCATCCTTATCCGAATAAGACGTCTGAGGAGTGTATTCTGAAGATGGGCCTAGGATTTGGCCTTCGTCCTGAGGATAACTCCGAACGAAGCCCAAGGACATGTTGGAGGTCCGTCATCTTAATGGACTGGACCGAAGGCCCACCTTCCTTATGGGCCGAACTGAAGGTCCGACGTAGACTACGGAAGAAGGCCCAAGGTCTACTCAGCCCATTTTGCTCGCAATGATCGCATAGTTGCACGATCCTAAGGACGTGGGACACGTTTCCCCAATCACCCACTCTTCGGAAACTGACAAGAACAAAGAGAATAAGGTTAATTCAGGTTTGATTATTCATTCATTCAAAATTACACACAAACACAAACTCTCTGCGTTCAATATTACCTTACAAAAAAACCAGTTAACTTATTTTCACACCGGAGGTGAATTGGGGGGACAATCCCTCGCATTCTTCTCACTTGTAGGTCCGACCGAAGCAATGCTAGACAGATTTCTGGTTGTAACATTTGACGCCATCTGTGGGAATGTAAAGTTACGTTTGTGTTGAGATTTTACTAGGGACCATGGCGATTGAAGAAACGCCCTTAACCGATAACATTACCGTGGCCGGAAACAGCCATACTACTCCTGTTATCCCGAAGACGACTCATCCTATCGCCCCGAGGCTGCTGACTTTCGAAGAAGAAGGGGACATACCGTCGCCCGAAGAACAACAACAGATGCTTCTGAAATGGCAAGAGGAGCAGAAAGCCAAAGGGAAGCGGAAGGAGGCTGATAGAGAAAAGAGCAACAAGGACACAGAGAGATTGGCTAAGAAGAGGGAGGCCGATCGATTAAGGTTACATGCCCTAAAGCTCAAGAGAGAAGAGATCAAACTGCAAGAGAAGGCACTCCGCGAGGCCCTAGAGGCCAAAGACACGGAGTATGAAGAGCGAAGGGAGAAGAGGATCAGGGACGATGAAGATGAGTCGTGGAACTCTGAATCGCTCTCCAGAAGAACCCGATCAAAGGTAGTATACTCCTCCGAGACGGAAGATGAAGGTCCTCACACGGATGACCGTATCCGGAGGATCGAAAAGGTCATGTTTGGAGAAAGAAGGATTAACCATGAACCAGTGGTAACTGAAGTCGTTGAACAATTTCGGCCACCTCCAGGAAGACAGTTCCCGATGATGGATGAGTTCGGGGGGAAGGGTGACCCCGAAGACCATTGTGAGAAGTACGAATCACTCATGACTGGTATGGGGCACTGTGATGTTATGCTCTGTAAGATGTTCAAGACCTATCTTAAAGGAAATGCGTCAATGTGGTATCGATCGCTAAGGCTCAGGTCAATTGGCTCATACGAGCAAATCAAGATGAAGTTTTTGAGCCACTATTCTCATTTGTACCGACGAGAAAAGGATACGGAGGCACTGATCCACTGTAGACAGAGGCCGAATGAAGAACTTGGGGATTATCTAGCAAGGTTTAAGGAAGAAGCAGGAATGGTGACGAACTTGGACAAAGTCAAGGCTGCTGGATTCCTCTCGGCCGGCCTAGACCCCATTAAAGGTAAGAATCTTAGATCTTCTCTTTATGATATGCCTCCAAAATCTTTGAATGATATATATTTGCAGGGAGAGGCTATTAGAAGAAAGTTAGAATCTATCGGGGGGGGGGGGGTATAAGGATAGTAAAAAGCATGATAAAGAAGATAGAAGAAATGATAGAAGGGATGACTGAAGGGGTCGAGGTGATGTTAAAAGCAGACTGAATGACACAAGGCCTGATAAGGGGGTCGAACGAAGAAGAGATAGAGATAGTACTGTGTTCACACCACTTAACACGCCTATCTCGAATATTATCTACGAGATAAAGGGTAAGCCTGGGTTCGTTCGACCGGCCAGGCTAAAGACCCCTGAAAACAGAAGGAACGAGAATAAGTATTATGACTATCATCGGGATAAGGGTCATAATACTGATGAATGCTATCACCTGAAGAAGCTGATCGAATAAATGATCAAAGATGGAGAATTAACCTAATTTGTGGGAGATTTGAGGGATAAGCTCGGATCAAAGGAGAAGAAAAGAGATGATAGGGATGCTGAAGGGTCAGAAAAGTATAGAGGTGAAGTTAGAACGATATCCGGAGGAACCATTCTGGATCGAGACAGCAAGACAGCCAGAAAGAAGTATGCTAGGCAAATTTACAGCCTATATCAGTCGAGTGCAGCTAAGCAGCAATTACCTATCTCCTTTACGGAGGACGATTTTGAGGATGTGATATGGCCGCACGAAGACCCACTTGTTATCAACCCAGTAATTAGGGAGAACAAGATTTGGAAAGTGCTGGTCGATGAATGGAGTTCGGTTAATATTCTGTATCACCAGACATACTGTAAAATGAATCTTGGGGGCGAACAGCTGGAGCCGTGCCATGAGGCACCACTTTATGGCTTCGAAAATCAGCCCGTACCGATTGAAGGAACAATCACCCTGTCAGTTGTGTTGGGGAAAGCACCGTACACGGTTGCTAAAGAAGCTAAGTTCTACGTGGTCCGGGTCGACAGCCCGTACAATGGCATTTTGGTCAGGCCAGCCTTATCTCTTTTTTAGGCTGTGTCGTCTATACCCCATCTAAAGTTAAAGTTCCCTATCGAGCATGGGGTCAGAGAGATGAGAGGCGACCAGAAGACCGCACGAATTATTATGTTGGAAGATCTGGAGAAAGACTGAGATGTGGAAATGACTGAAGCTGGTAAAAGAAAAAGAAATGAAAATGAAGCCGGGGCCAACCATCAATTGCTGAACATTGAATTAGAAAAGTTTGGGGCTGATTTGTCTAGCCCAATTGCCGAGCCAGCTGCCGAAACTGAGGAAGTTGAGTTGTACGTGGGGTCAGTCGGGAAAAATGATCCAAATAGGCAAGAGTATGAAGCCAGAACTAAAGAGGAAAGTTATTGAGGTCATTAGGGAGTTCCATGATGTATTTGCATGGAATCCCGAAGATATGCCAGGGTTAGATACATCGGTGGCAAAGCACTGTCTCAATGTAAATCCCGATGCCCAGCCTGTAAAATAGAAAAAGAGAAACTTTGCCATGGAAAGGCAGAAGGTTATTCACACCGAAGTGGAGAAGTTACTGGAAGCGAAGTTCATTGAGGAAATCGATTACCCAGATTGGTTGGCGAACGTGGTTGTAATCAAAAAGTCCAACGGCAAGTGGAGGATGTGTGTAGACTATACTGACTTGAACAAACATTGTCCGAAGGATCACTATCCCTTGCCGAACATTGACCAGCTGATAGATGCAACCTCAGGGCATCAAATACTCAGCTTTCTGGACACTTTCTCGGGATACCACCAGATCGCCATGAATGCCGAGGACATACCAAAGACAGCATTCATCACACCGAACGACACTTATGCTAATATTAAGATGCCCTTCGGCCTAAAGAAGGGGCAACATTCCAGAAGATGATCAACAAAGTGTTCAAAGCCCAGATCGAACGGAACATGGAATGTTACGTGGATGACATGATTGTAAAATAATCCTTTTTCAGGGAGCATGCTGATGATTTAAGGGAGTGTTTTGAAACACTCAGGAGGAACAATATGAGGATCAACCCGAACAAGTGTACATTCGAGGTAAACAGTGGAAATTTTTTGGGATATATGGTCAATGCCCGAGGAATTGAGGCGAACCCAGAGAAAATCAAGGCAGTCATTGACATGAAGGCACCGAAAACAATAAGGACATACAGAAGTTGACCGGGCGACTGGCAGCTCTAAGGAGGTTCATATCCAGGTCAGCTGAAAAAGCCCTACCTTTCTTTGAAGTGCTTCGGGGGTCGAAGAATTTTGAGTAGGGACCAAGTTGCCAAAAGGCATTTGAAGAAGTCAAAGAGTATCTGGTAAAAACCCCACTCCTAATGAGACCAGGCCCGAACGAAACATTGCAGTTGTATTTGGCGGTGAACGACCGAACACTCGGGGCCGTTCTGGTCAAGGAACATGAAGGGAACCAACATCCAGTGTTCTACGTCTCTCACATACTGAAGGATGCAGAAACAAGGTATCCCAATGCAGAGAAATTTACATACGGACTGATCATGGTGGCGAGGAAACTACGCCACTACTTTAAAGGAAGAACGATACAGGTCATTACTGATCAGCCCTTAAAGAAAATTTTACAAAGGCCTGAGGCTTCGGGTAGAGTGGTTGCCTAGTCAATTGAGTTAGGGGAATTCGATTTAGAATTTATCCCAAGAACTGCAATTAAGACACAAGCCCTGGCCGACTTCATGGTAGAATGTTCTTTTTCCGGCCCGAAAGACCTATCTCCCGAAGAGCAACTCATTCGTTCGCCAGGAAAATGGAAACTCTTTGTGGATGGGTCGGTTGCAGGTTCAAAATGTGGGGCAGGTTTAATTTTGAGCAGCCCGGACGGGTTCGAGATATGCCAAGCCATCAGATTCTCTTTTTCTTTAACCAACAACGAGGCCGAGTATGAGGCGCTACTGGAAGGTTTGGACTTGGCAAGAAACTTAGAGGTAAAACACTTGAGGGCATTCAGCGACTCAATGTTTGTGATCAAACAATTCACTGGGGAGTATGGACAGAAGGACCCCCGTACGAAGGCCTATGCAACAAAGGTACGTGAAAGTATTATGATTTTTGAGTCTTTTGAGCTAAGTCAAATAGCAAGAGAAAACAACAGTAGAGCGGATGCACTGTCAAGGCTAGCTTCGGCCGAGACCCAGAATCTCCAAGGGTCGATTTACCTGACCGAAGTCAAGACCCCTTCTATTGAGAAGAAGAAATGCATGGAAATCCATTAGGGCGTCAACTGGATGACACCGATCAGGACATTCCTAGAAAAAGGCACTTTGCCACTGGACAAGAAAGAAGCTCAGAAAGTAAAATACCGATCATCCAGCTATACCCTTGTGGGAGGCCGACTATTCAGAAGAGCAGCCACTCAACCACTACTTCGATGCCTTGACCCCCGAAGAACAAAGGCTTACCTTGGAAATGGTTCATGAAGGTATTTGTGGAGAACATCTAGCAGGACGATCTCTGGCCTTCAAAATATTAAGACAGGGATTCTTTTGGCCGACCTTAAGGGAAGACGCCACCGAATATGCAAAGATGTGTAAACAATGCCAATTGTTCAGTACTGTTCCAAAACAGCCGCCTGAAGAGATGACTTCGGTACTCAGTCCTATCCCTTTTGCCATGTGGGCAATGGACATTGTGGGCATCCTGCCAAACAGCACAAAGTAGGCCAAATATTGTATAGTTTCCATAGACTACATGACAAAGTGGGTAGAGGCTAGGCCACTTTCGGCCATCATTGAAGAAGCAACAAAAAAGTTTATGTTGGAGCAGGTCATCTTGAGGTTCGGGATCCCGATGGTGTGTGTTTCAGACAATGGGACCCAATTCATTGGAAGCAAATTCAGGAAGTTCTTAGCCAAATTTGGAATCCAGCAAAAGTTCAGCTCAGTCGGTCACCCGCAGGGTAATGGAGCGATCGAAGCAGCAAACAAGATCATCTTTGATGGAATCAAGAAGTGATTAGGAGAAGCCAAGGGAATCTGGGCCGAAGAGTTTCCATATGTTCTTTGGGCCTACCGAACAACTCCGAGGTCATCAACCGGAGAGACACCTTTTAGGCTGGCTTTCGGTTCTGATGCACTGATGCTGGCCGAAGTTGGTCTTGAATCTTACCGCACCCAAGTTTTTAATGTGGAGACAAATGAGTTCGGACTGTGAGCAAATGTGGACTTAATAGAAGGAGAAAGAGAAGCAGCACATCAAAGAAATGTCCGATATCAGCTACAAGCAGCACAGTACTATGATTCTAGCGTTAAGAAGAGATCTTTCCAAGTAGGGGATCTGGTTCTTCGGGAATTGGTGACTTCTATGCCGACCAAGCAAGGAAAGCTTATGCCTAACTGGGAAGGTCCCTACGTGGTGACCGAAGTGGTCCGGCCGGGCACCTACAAATTGGCTTATTCGGATGGCAGCCCGATTAAGAACACATGGCATGCCGCTCGCCTTCGTCGTTTTTACCAGTAAGCCCACTGGATGCATTTTACTACTTTTTAATTCAGTACTTTGTTTCGTGCAAGTTCATTTTAAATTCCCTAAGAAAGCATCAATCTGTAATCCAAAACTATGTAAGAGTTGTTGCATGATTAATGAAAGATTGTTTGCTCCATTTTTATCTGCTGTTATTAGCTAAGTACATTTATAGCCAAAAGGTTAAGTACACGATATTAAGCTTAACGGACCCATGTTTTGGACCGACCGAATAAACATGCGCCCTTTTACTTGTATTAGTTCCAAAGCGCTTTGCATAGGCTTAACGGATCCAAATTTGGGGCCGACCGAATGAAATTTGGCTCCTAATAAATGCCTCAGTATTTAAGCTGCTTTGACATTAATTAAGGTCGGGAGAAAAGATTTTACCGACTGAATGAGACCTTAATCATTTACAAAACCCCTTAAATACTGGGGGGCAGCTAGGTTACGACCTAAAATGCAATATGCTAGGCTGAAGCCGAAGATGCATTGGATTAAAAGTAATTATGCTAAGGCAAAATAAAGCCGAAGACGCATAAAAAGTAAGAATAATTATGCTAAGGTAGAGTTATACCGAAGACGCATAAAAACGAAAATTATGCGAAGGTAACTAGATACCGAAGATGCATAAAAATAGACAAGAAATTACGCTAAGTCAAATCTAAATAGCCCGAAGGCAAGGATATTAAGCCCGAAGGCAGAGTTAAACATTACAAGCCCGAAGGCGCAAATTTGAAGCACGAAGGCAATGTTAAACAATACAAGGCACAAAGGCCATCAAAACAGAATGATTCAAAATGCAAGGGAATTAATCGGAAAGAGGCTCGTCTTCGCCCGAAGAGACTACCAGGGGCTCATCAGATTTTTCCCTGCCGACTGGATCCGTCATACCCATCTCAGCGTCAATCATCTGAGTGTGATCAAAACCAAGGGAATTGGCCTTCACCATGGCATCATCATATCCCATCTGGTAACACCTCTCCTCGGTCAGATCGAGTTTCTTCTGCAGCTTCCAAACATTCTTCCTTGTAGCCTTGAGCTGCTGATTTCTCCAGTCGACACGCTTTTTCAAGGTGTCCAACTCGTCCAGCTTCACCTTCAAGGCATCATTATCGATCTTCAGAGTGTTAGCTTGACTAGTGACCATCTCCAGCTCGTTGGCGGAGTTCCGAAGGCCCTCCTCGGTCTTGATCGCCCGAACTTCCAACTGATCAACTGCCTTCAGCTTAGACTGCATTCCCTCCACCCGTTCGGTGACTATAGCAGACCAGGAAACACCCTGAAAATAAACAAGGGGAAAAGTCAAAAGCCGAAGGCAAATAAATAAATGGTATGGAGGAAGAAAGCTTACCATGGAGAGAAGAGCCAACATCTCCGTACAAGCCTCAAGGTCGTTCGCCTTGGCAAACATCGATCGGTCGGCTGGGAGAACAAGACCCCGACAAAGGTCGGGACCTACAACCGTAGATGAAGTCGGGGCTAGAACAATGATTTTGTCAGTTTCCAGAACTCCCCACTGAGGAGCGTACACCTTCAACTCAATCTCACCTGATCGGCCTCTCTTCCTTGAGTCGGTCGAAGTGATCAGATCTGTTTCCCTTGACTCCAACTCCCGGGGAGGAGAAGAAGCAGGTAGAGTGGGGACCAAACTTAAATCCCTCTGACCGAAAGCCGACTTCTCTGCTCCATCGGTCACCTGAATGGAAGCATCGACATCAGCCGTAGCAACAGCAGCAGGTGCGATCGCCTTCCTTCGTTTGCACTCCAAGATTTCCGCATGAGAAGCCACTACATAAAAGAAGACAAGTCAAATATGAGTCATAAAGAAAAATATGCAGTACGAGAGTGCAGGATTAACGAGACAAAATAAAAGGATGTTACCACTACCCCAGAGGCCGATTAACCAGTCGTTATCCCGACTGTCAGTTAAAGGCACCCTATCCATCTTAAGTTCGGAAAGAAGACGATAATCGTGTTTGTCTGCCTCTAGGAGTTTGGGATATATAAATCTCGATGGATCGACCTCTCGCTAAGTGCCAAACTTTTCCATCCTTGGGCCCGAAACAAATGCCCACTTGGCGTGAGCCCCCTTGTTACTCGAGTTTGTCTGTGCCCAATCGGTTCTACCATTCCGACGGGCGATGGAATAGAAACCACGGCTCTTCGGGTTCCGACGAAGCTCATAATGATGCCAGAACAGAACCGTCCTTGGGATCATTTCCAATGCTAGACATCGGGCCTGAAAGGCGTTTATGTGAAAGAAGCTGTTCGGGTCCAGTTGTCCAATGGTGATTCCCATTTGCTTCAGTATACTTTTGAGGAGAGGCAGCATGGGCAACCGAAAGCCGCATTGAACGCAGCTTCGGATATGCCCGTAGCTCTGCCTCCTCCACAAATTGGAGGGATTTCGGGATTGTGCCAAATCTGATCCTTCTTCCTTGGAGTAAAGAAGTACCAGACGTGTTTCTCTACGACATAATCGGCTGAGAAATGCTCAATATCCTCTTCGGTCAGCTTCGACCGAAGATTCGGGGCAGGATACAGCTCAATGTCACTAAAGGGAGAAACCTCCGAAGGACCTGCACCTTCGGTCGGCTGATCCATGCCCCTGCATTCGGAAATGAAGAGACGTTAGCCTTGTACTCGGACAAAAAAGAAAAAGAAAATGGAAAAGGAAAAGGCCGAGTACAATAGGCCGGGATCGGTCGGGACAACCTATAACCTAGGGCGAAGCAGATTGGAGACCTAAAAGCTATAGGGAATTGGGACATTCCGAAGTGAATTCTAAGAGTTCGGAAATCCCGAAGGACGTCCTTGCCCAAACAACTTCCAGCAAAAGGTGTAGCTCCATTTTTAAGGAAAGGGTTTTTGCTCTGTGGGTGGAGTAAGATTTGAAGCGTGAAAATAAAAATGAAAAGGTTTTGGAGTTTTTGAGCACAGGGACATGGCTTTGGACAAGAAACGTTTCGAATTCAACGGACACGATTTAAGCGCGGATCTCGAGGTTGGACAGCTGTCATCATTTAAGAGGCGCGACTCCCCAAGAGCCGTCTTGTCGAACTATGCTGTCATCCTTATCCGAATAAGACATCTGAGGAGTGTATTCTGAAGATGGGCCTAGGCTTTGGCCTTCGTCCTGAGGATAACTCCGAACGAAGCCCAGGGTCATGTTGGAGGTCCGTCATTTTAATGGACTGGACCGAAGGCCCACCTTCCCTATGGGCCGAACCGAAGGTCCGACGTAGACTACGGAAGAAGGCTCAAGGTCTACTCAGCCCATTTCCCTCGCAACGATCGCATAGTTGCACGATCCTAATGACGTGGGACACGTTTCCCCAGTCACCCACTCTTCGGCAACTGACAGGAACAAAGAGAATAAGGTTAATTCAGGTTTATTCATTCATTCACAATTACACATAAACACAAACTCTCTGCGTTCAATATTACCTTACAAAAGAACCAGTACACTTATTCTCACATCGGAGGTAAATCGGGGGGACAATCCCTCGCATTCTTCTCACTTGCAGGTCCGATCGAAGAAAGGCTAGGCAGATTTCTGGTTGTAACACAAACATACATAAAAACACATACACTTGTGCACATTGTATGAACTATGAAATGAATAAACATGTTGAAAAAAGTTTCAAAGCTTTTGGAGCTTAAACTTGATTCTTTCCTCGGCATTAGCAAACCTCTACCTTCCTTTGTTCCCTTTAACACCTAATCTTCTGGGTTCCCTTTTATTTTCTGATATGTTTCTCTTTTCCTTTTCTCTTTTAACCTTTTTTTGCTGAGGAACGTACGTTTTTTTGGTGGATCAGTTTTGTGAGTCTCAAACTTGGGGTGGTTTGTTTCAGTAAACACAAGATTTATTGATCCATGACTGTAACTTTTGAAAACCCACAGAGTATTTAGTATAGCATTCGAGTTGGATTTGGAAAGGGGGGAAGTTAGTTGCTGGGTGGTAAGAAATTGAGTTGTTAGAGGATGGGTTAAAGGGTGAGCGTGAAGAAATTCTACAAAAGTTACGGAATAGAGAAGCACCCATTTGAGTTGTAAATTTTGTTTTTATCTCTTAAGAAGATATAACCTTTTTACATTTGAAAAAAGAAAAAAAATAATGTACTTATATATTTTTATAAACTCTATTTATTTAGCACATATAATCATATAAATAGTTTCAAGTATGCGAAAATAGTTACCAAATATATTATACTTATTATATACGGTTAATTAATATATTCAGAATATTATTGAGTGCGATAAAGATATATGATAATAATTTTAGTGTTGTATTTGATTGAGGTGAATGAAATAGAATGTAATGAGATTTGAAGTATAAAATCAATGAATATTGAACTCTAATTACATTCCATTCACCCCAAACAAACACAACAGAAAATTTTAATAATTATTTATATGTACATTCGAACATTAAATTTTAAAATTCTATTATCATAATAAAAATAAAATTATTATCTAAATGAATAAATATATTTATAATAATTAAATAATTTATTTATTTATCAGTAAATAATTTATTTTTTTATTTATAGAGGTTCTATTGTACTACAAAAATGGATTTGTTGGGCCAAGTTAATATCATTATTTTTTTTTTTGAAAGAAAATATCATTATTTTTTATTACTGTGATCCAGAAGTATAAATTTACAGGCTAGGCCCACTAGTTACACATTAACAGAGACGAACAAATCTCATAATATGGATGCTGGGCCTTTTCACTGGAGCAGTGGCCTACATTAGGACTGTCAGAGAAATAGATTTCATTCGTTTTAATTGTATAAGGCCACTATCAAGTCCACTGGACTATAATCACAAGCAAGATGCCCAAAACCGATATTTAGTCTTCACTGTATATTACTGCAATTTACTCTAAGACTGACTAAAAGAGAATAAAAGTTTCTTCGATTGTGTTCATTTAGCAATTACCTAAGCGAAAAAAAAAATATGACGGGTTTCACGAGTCATAAACCTAATTAGCTGGTATCATTTCAGCAGTGTAGTTCGTATTTTTTCCTTTCATAACAAGAGGTCTAATGTTTAATTAAAATAGGGTTGTCTAATGTGTGTCCAAGACACATGCTAAGAATCCGTGTTTGAAAAATTTTGATTGGAGAAAATTTTTGTGCATGCAGGGGTCATTATTATTAATGAAATTTCTACCAATCAAAATTTGACAATTAACCGAGTACGGATTCTTAGAATGTGTCTTCAGACACACACTAGAAAAATCGTTAAAAATAAAGCAAATACATTTAACCAGTAAGGTTAGAAGAAGGCACTAACCTTATTATGGGGGTGTTTGGGGGATCTTTTTTTCAGAATAAGTTAACTTATTTTAAGAAAAAGTTAGAAATTACTAACTTTTCAACTTATTTTCCAACTTATTTTTACAATGTATTGAATCTCAAACATACATTAAATACCTGTATAAAAAAAATTATCAAAATATAAAATTTTTACCCAAAAATAAGTTCATAAATCCTTAAAAAAAGTTTTCGCAAACAGGCACTATATCTTTTTTTTGACAGAAAAAGCTGCAAAGCAGCAAAGATTAAATATCACATCTCAAGAGAGAATTAAGCCATACAAGAGAATCATCGATGCAATTACGAGAAAGTGTATGGGAAATGACCTCATTAGCAATTCATTGCACAACTTTATTGCATGAACGAGGCATAAATGAGAAAGATAAACTCATGGAGGAGAGGAAACTATTCTACGAATATCATCATCTATAATAGTAGTAGCAATTTGCCAAGGCAAAGTAACCGTAGAAGAATATAACGAAATTGCTACTTTACGATCTAACCTTACTTAATTGGAAAATAAAATCTTCAAACCATATAAAATAAGGGTGAGGATTCTCTGTCCCCTTCTCTATGTCCCCTTTTTGTGTCCCCTATACAAAATGGGTGCCCCTGACGGGGCCCATTATAAGGAAAATAGAAATAAAAATATTTTATTTCCATTTTCCTTACAATGGGCCCCACTAAGAGCACCCATTTTATATAGGGGACATGGAGAAGGGGACAGAAGATCCGGGCTGATAAAATAATAGAACTGACTATCATACTAAATTAAATATATGATCTTATTTGAAATCAAGAAGCAAAAATAGAAGGTGTTGTGAGGGTCAAAGTCAAAGGTGCAGAGGTATCATTAATGACACGAAGCTATTAGTGAGCTCAAGGGGACACTAGCGAGTAGAATAGCAATCCCTAGAGTTTACCAGTAGTCAAAAATATGGGCGTTACAGGAGATGAAAGTTAAAGAATGATAGTAAGAGTAAGATATTTGGCATTTGTCTGTAATGTGTAAAGTTATATTCTTTATTGCATCTTGTTTAAGGCCATACCCATGTGCGTTACTCCGGTTAATTCGTTCGATATGTATTTACCTATCTTTGCTGCTTATACCATGTGTGCATTGTGCGACACTGCGTGTATGTATGTATTACTACTAGGTGGAGAGGCTCAACTAGAGACGCATATAACTAAATGACTGTTAAGAAATGACTCTTTTAACTCACAAGCCAAAATATTAGCGAATGGAAGTTTGGTTGATGAATTCTCATTTGTGTTCATCTTTTTTTGAGAAAAATAGTTCTAACTAGCTCATGATTATGCATTGTGCATTGTACTTGATTATTTATAATCTTGTAGGTTGATTTTTATGATTTGATTTTGCTTCCTCAAGTTTTCTATATATTGGGTTGGGTTCTTCTCTCCTACCAGTATTAAATAGAATATATTGAACTAAACCTTATTCATGTAAAATCTACTTTAATTTGCTTGATCCGAACATATTGAGTCAAATCTTCTTCATATAAAACTTGCTTAAACTTATTTCATTCGAATATACTGAGCCGAAAAAATCTTATTCAAATAAAACCTGCTTAATTCAGATCGAAAAATAATACAATTTTATGAAATCATATATGTAACTTAATAAATCCGTAATCAATCCTATTTTGGATAGATAATCTGAATCAACAAATGTTTTAGTTAAACTTCAAATAAAGGAAGAGCCTTGATATCGGATAAAGTTTAAATATAATAAAGGGTGACTAATTTTTAAATCGAAAATATATTGTACTATTTATCATGTTTGAATCTATAAAATTTGATTTATTTGACGATTTCATTCATTTATCAAATTTCTACTGTATATTTGCCAATCACTTTAGCAAAATTATATATTACTATAAGTGATTAGGTGTGTGTATATTGCTTCAGAGAGACCTTAGAATTGCGGGAATTCAGAACACCAATAAAAAAGAAGCAAGATATTCATAGGCTCATAGCTAACAATAGATAAACAAACCACAGCCTCTTCAATTTATAAAACATATAGCATACTAGTCTTTGAAAATCAGGTCCAATATATACGTTGTTAATTTGCAGCAGGATATGGTGACCCATGTCGTGTTTAATATATAACGTCATTTAAAAAATAGTTATAATTTCACGTGTCAAATCATAATCATAGTGAAAATCTGATGCCAAGCTTAATCAGAGATATAAAAAAGAAGAAAATGAAACCCCCGGCTATATGGTCGTGCCCACGAGTGGAGAGAAGCATGGTCCCTGAAAATCTGGGTAATTAATTTTAAACCTAACCCTAATTTTATTCAGATTACAGTTCATTCATGTACTTGATTGTATTAAAGATTACACCTTCTTTGTCTCTTCTTGAGACAAAATGCATGCACAGAATGAGACTTGCTATAGTTGACTCCCACTTCATTTTGTTTTTGGTGGATTAATTACGTGGCATAGAATTGGTTACACGTGGGTATAATATCCAACTGATTAATTATATTTTTCCATTTAATCAATGACCTGTGCATAGAATTTGATTACTTAAAAAAATATTAAAATCTTAATGACCCTTGTATGTTTATGAAATTTAAAATCAAATTTTTTGATTTTATTGTATATTGATTTAAGCATATGTTATAACTCAATTATTATATATTATTTTGATTAATATATTATATAAAATTTCATATATATCATAATTTATAATCGAGGTATAATCTAACTGATCATTTTAATTAATTATTTTACTTTTATAATATTTATGATTCAAAAATTTGTTTCTTTTTTATTTAAATTGAATGTTAATTATATTATTCTTTATATAAAACATAGATCATATTTTTAGAGTTTTCATTTTTTAACATAATTTCAATTATTTTCTGTTTATATTTAAATATTTATGTTTTTTAGACCAATCATATATTTACATCATTGAAAGTCTAAAGAGTTGGTCGATCAAAACCCTCTAATATGACTCACATATTTAAAATTTTATATACCTAAAAGTTATATGATGGAATTATTAATTATGTATGATTTGATTACTAAAATTTACATATTTCTTAAAATCAAATCTTATTATTTATCTTAATAATTTAACATCTGCATGGATGTTAGGTCCCAAAGTATCGTAAAAAGCGGGGTTGAATACGATACTACCAAAAAAAATAATTTCGAGAATATATCTTTATTGATAATAAACTCGAAGGGGTGTTACAACTTCTAATCCAATGGATTAGCTTCAAAACCTGAATACTCCTAAGGATATTTTAGGCACGAGGACCTTCTACTCGACACTTCCTGAAAGCGGGCTAAGCCGACTTTCCTATGTTTGTTAATTCCTACCTTGCCATTTCTATTCTTCTTATTAGCCTTAGCCTTAGGTTCAGTCTTTTCTAACTTATCCATCAATTTCTTGATTGACAAGTTGCCTATGTTTCCTTGTTCAACTGACTTGGTTTTGCTACACTCTCCATTAACAAAGTTCTTATTGACATGCCCGTACTTTTTATTCAATTTAGTTAAAGTTGCTTTGCTAACAGACTTAAGTCTCAAAGAACATTCTTTTTCGACTAAATCACCGTCTGAAGCAATTTCCCTATCAACATCTAACTTAACTTCTGCTAATTTGTGAAAAGAATCAACTCCTTGTATACTATAAATTTCTTCAGTTTTATCCTTTGATCCTTTCCACTTAGCAATTAAGTCTTGTTCCTCTTTTAACTGTTTTATTAAACACTCTTCTCTTTTCAGAGCCTCAAGTAACTCATTCTTAGCATCCTGGCAATCTCTTTTCATTGCTTCAAAATCAATTAGTTGAGTTTCTAACAGAGTATTCCTATCACCTATCTTAGCATTAAGATCTTTAATCTTTTTGTTCTCCTTGTTAAGCGATTTTAATGTGACATGCATGTTATACAATTCATTAGACATTTCATTAACAACATTATCACATTCATCTTGGGAAAGTTCAGTTAGGTTTGTTGAGTATACCTGGTTGCTTGCTGAACTAGCCTCTTCATCAGTTTCGTTTGCCATGAGTGCAAGATTGACAAACTCCTCTTCTGCATCTGAGTCTCCTCCAGCTGCCCAATCATTATCTCTAGATACAAATGCTTTTTCCTTTTTCTTGAGAAGATCAAAGTATTTCTTTTTGTAATCAACAGTCTCGAACTGTTTCTTCTCTTTCTCAGCTTTGGATTTTCTGCATTCATTGGCAAAGTGACCTGCAATTCCACAGCTATAGCATTTGATCTTTGATCTTTCAACCACATCCTTGTTCGGTTGATAGCTTTTCTGGAATTTCCCGGCTTCTGCTGGATTCCTCTTGAATCTTAGCTTCGAAAATCTCTTTGATAGAAATGCCAAATACTCATCTAGATCTTCAGCTTCATCCTCACTTAAAGCATCAGGTTCTTCAATCATATTGCTTTTACCTTTGCTAGTTGCAGCTCCACCTTCACAAGTTCTTTGACTTGGTGTGGCTTCCAAAGCTATACTTCCACTTTTCTTCTGGCTCTTCTCAACTTCTTCATCTTGTTGCAACTCGAGCTCATAGGTCTTTAAAATTCCATACAGTCTCTCAAGTGTGAAATCTTTGTAATCTTGAGAATTTCTCAATGAGACTGTCACTGGCTTCCATTCTTTAGGTAAAGACCTCAGAAATTTTAGGTTGTAATCTTTGGTTTCATATACTCTCCCATACAGCTTTAGCCCATTTAACAGTTTCTGAAATCTATTAAATATATCAGTTAAACTTTCACCTGAATTAAAGTGAAAATGTTCATACTGTTGTATGAGGAGTTGCATCTTATTCTCTCTAACTTGCTCAGTCCCTTCACAGAGTGTTTGTATAGTGTCCCACACTTGCTTGGCAGTGGTGCAGTTTATGACATTATCGAACATGTCTTGATCAATTCCATTGAACAGTATGTTCATGGTTTTCTTGTCCTTCTGGACTTCTTCTTTGTCTGCCTCTGTGAATTCTGCTGGCGGTTTGGGAATAGGCCTTCCAGTAGCTACAGTTCCAGCTGTTGCTCCAACTGCAGTATTAGCCTTCATAGGAATATGAGGGCCTCTCTCGATGCAGTTTCCATAACCTTCATAAATGGATAAGAGATGTAAATGCATCTTTACTTTCCAGTGAAAGTAATTATCTTTGTCAAGAACTAGAATTTTCACGCCTATATCCTTCATTCCCATGGTGGTGATCTTTAAACTTCTTGTATGTTAGAAGCTTGCTCTTGATACCAATTGCTAGGTCCCAAAGTATCGTAAAAGGGGGGGTTGAATACGATACTACAAAAAAAAAATATAATTCCGAGAATATATCTTTATTGATAATAAACTCGAAGGGGTGTTACAACTTCTAATCCAATGGATTAGCTTCAAAACCTGAACACTCCTAAGGATAGTTTAGGAACGAGGACCTTCTACCCGACACTTCTTGAAAGCGGGCTAAGCCGACTTTCCTACTAGATGGACTGTCTAGCAGCTTACACTCCTAATGATAGTTTAGGCACGAGTACCATCTACCCGACACTTCCTGAAAGCGGGCTAAGCCGGCTTTCCTACTAGATGGACTGTCTAGCAGCTTATACAGAGAAGATATAAGAGAGAGAGAGAAGAGAGAGTTGTGTGTTGAGGTGTGTTTTGAAATGAAATACAACATGCCTATTTATAGATTTTAGAAAGTTACTATTTGATACTATTCCAACAACCCTCAAATAGTAACCGAGCACTATTCCAACAACCCCCAAATAGTAACCGGACACTATTTCACCAACCCCAAATAGTAACCGTTGGTTACTATTCATATGAATTGTACTATTCATATGAATATTGATTTCGGATACTATTCATATGAATAGTAATTTTGGATACTATTCATTTTCCTCTTAATTTGACATCCTTAAATATCAATACTGCTCTAAACTCAATCATACCTCTTGAACAGTTTTTCTGAGTTAGATACTTCGATTCTTTTGTGAAGTGTTGACGCCTAGTGCAACTGGTCTGGTTCACAGACGACTAACATTCACTTGTGGTCTTCATATCATGTCTTTAAGAACACTGCTAAGAATTGTGCAATCATAAAAACTTTATCACTGGAATCTTTTGGCCCTTCAACTGAATCGTCTGTACATCTTATTTTGTCACTGAGGCTTGATCATGTTAATGAACTTCTTTCAGCGACTTGATCCTTGTTGATGCCTGTTCTTCAAATTTCACGATCCTTGTATAGAGTTAATATTATTTATCTTTTATCCTAGTTGAGCTATATATGTCTCTATTACATATTACATTACATTATGCTTTACAATGGAGATGCATGTACATAATTTTTTTTTTTTTTTTGGACTCGATTACATTATGTATAATCTAATTTTTTTTATATTAAGTATTTAAAATGGAAAGGAGAATCGTAGAGTATGCGCAATCGATTAAATTTTTATTTTTTTTATAATTTTGTCTATCCAATATTATAGAATATTATAAACCAACATTTCATTTACTCAAAAGAAAAAAGAATGAGACAAAAACAAAAAAGAGATGATTTATCTAATAGAATTTTTAAACAAAATTTAAAATCAATTGTAGTATAATTGGTTAATGCATGAATTTGAGAGTAAAAGGTTAGTGGTTCGTATATCAACACAAACATAATTTCACTATTTTTTGACATAATTAAGGATGACTTTTTTGTAATTTTTTTAAAATAGGACTATAATTTTACTCCCATTAAAATAACAATATTTACCCTTATGTTAAAATTGAATATATAGTAATATATAGAGGAAGTACTACTTTATTTAGGCCTAAGTACCGAAATCCAAATTCCAAATTTCACGTATTAACCAATTATCAAAGTTTAAGTATTTCGGGTTCAATAATATATTAGCTTATAATTTGTGTAATACATAATTTTTTTTGATGTATTATAAAAAGTTATGTTTTTTATATAATACTTTTTTCAATAATTATTTTAATTTTACTTTAACATAATTTAATATAAATTTAATTAATGACATGCATGGTTTAAAATTAAATAATATAAAATTTAATGTAAATAAGTTGTTGACAAGATTCAAATTTTGGATTTTTAGTAGGGTAGTTTAATTATATAATATTCTTGAAAAGTTTAATGATCGTTTTTTATTATATGGTTAAACTGTTCAACCGAACTACGGACAATTATACTCGTGTTTGATTATTATAAACGTACATTTTTTTACATGTGTCATTAATGATTCGAAAATATAGTGTGATATTTTTAGCTATATATTAATTAGAGTCGGCAATTTCGTACGCGACACGAAAACACGAAACGAAAATTACGGGTTTGGGTTGACCTTTGCGGTACACGAACACGAAATTACACGGATGAATTTAGTGTTGGTTTTGGGTTTACCCTTGGGTGCACGACACGAAACGAAAATACATGAAATAAATAAATATTTAAATTATATATATATATATATATATATTATAAATAAATATTACATATTTAAACTTTTTAAAAAATAAATAGAAAATACACAAAAAGTACACAAAATATACACGAAAGGTACACCGAAAGTACACGGTTTTCGGTTCGTTTTCGTGTAAATGGAAAGTACACAAAATATTTTGTGTACTTTTCGTTTCGTTTCATGTTTACACGAAATGTTTCGTTTCGTGTTCGTTTTAGAATTTGAGCACACGAATTTATTTCATGTCATTTTCGTTTTGGCCTCTTACACGACACAAATTACCAGCTTATTATTAATGATTTCAAGATAATAATATAACAGGTATTTTTAAATGTATTTGTATAAAAAAATATGTTTTAAACTAAAAATTAACGTATTTTAATTAGAAAATACATACTAACGATTGAAAAATATAGTGAAATTTGCTCTTTTCTGGATTTTATAAAGGCTAATATCTTTTAATTTAAAAGGTAACACTAAAGGATAATGTGTTTTAATCAGAAAAGACATATTAATAATTGGGAGATATAGTACAACTAGAGTTTTTAGGTATTTATAAAATTTAATATCTTGTAATTAAAAGTTAACGTGTTTGAATTAGAAAAGAAATCGGCTAGATACTAATAATTATATTATTATTTTTATTTATTAATTAAAATAAAGTACCAAAAATGGAAACCAAAATTATTAATGTTTCGATTTTAATATAATGATATAGATATCACATATTGCACTATTAATGTACATTTCAAAACTTTTATTAAAAAAATTAATATATAAACATAAGGTCGTCATATTTTTAAGTGGTCCTATCTTTTTCTTAAAATTATTTTTACAAATTACAAGAAAAAACTTTTAAAAAATACCTTTATTTCTATAAAAATAAAAATTTGTTATTTTCAAAACCAAATCTTTGCAATTCAGTACAAAGGAACATAAGTTTTTACATCCGTTATCAAATAAACACAACTTCAGTCATCTTTTATTTAAAAAAAATGTAATACAAGAGTTGATTATATACTGCAAATCATGTTTTTAAAAATGTTTGTATAAATTAGTATAAATAGTTTATAATCCGTGTAATGCACGACTCTTTTTTGCTAACCTTGCAAGCATCATGTGGGAATATATAAGGACAACCATTATTGTCCACGCTGTAGTCGGAACTACGTAGCACAAGTGATGAGGTAAGAACACTGCATTCCCGCACTCACTCTACTCTCACACCTTACAAACAAAAAAACCATTTAAAACACAACTAATCATTTATAGCTTATACTACAAATTGTAGTGTGGGCATACCAATGCTTGTCAAGGACGAAGACAGTACTGCAATGTTGATTATCCACGGTAAGGAACTGAAACAATTAACAGGATTTCACGTTAACGACTTCCTCAAATATTACCAAAATGTAAGCATTGTTAATATTCAAACTCCTTGATCAACAAAAGAAGCATATGTGAAATGAAGAAGAGAAAACAACAAATACAATCGTGTGGAATAATCTCTACTTGCATGCATGGTCAAAGAAAGTTTCCTAGAATTAAGGTAGGCTAGCTAGGAATTTAATAATAGGTGATGTAAGCGCTTATGTAGGTGGTTGTATTATGAAGCCTATAAATAGCTAGTTGATGTGCATGTAATTAACACACAAAGAAACACCAAGTTAGAAAACAGCAGAGAAAAAAGAGCTGAAGCTCTAGTATAGGAAAAAGGCTGAAGCCTGTGAAAAACAAGTTGTTGTTTCTTATATATATATATATATATATATATATATATATATATATATATATATATATATATATATATTGTGTTTGAGTTTTTTTTTAAAAGATTTTAAATATTTGGTGCAAGGCCCATCTACGTTTCCAACAAGTGGTATCAGAGCTAAGGTTTCGTTCGGAAAAGAAATTGGCAAATTTCTGGAAAAAATTTCCGGTCACTATACATACGGCACTGTTCATACGGTACTGTTCATACGACACTATTCATTCGGTACTGTTCATACGGTACTGTTCATACGGTACTGTTCATACATACGGTACTGTTCACTTATACTGTGAAAGAATATTTTTTTTGAAAAAAAATGTCGAATATGGTGCAACAAAATATTCCAAAGTTGACGGCTACAAATTATGGAAACTGGAGTATCCAATTGAAGGTGTTACTTGGTTCGTACGATAATTGGGATATCGTTGAAAGCGGCTATAGCGAGCCCGAAGATGCTACCGCTGAAGCAGCACTTTCTAATGCCGAGAAGATGGCGTTAAAAGAATTTGGGAAAAAAGACAACAAGGCGTTATACATAATTTTTCAAGGTGTCGACGAATCCACCTTCGAAAAAATTTCAAATGCAAAGACAGCAAAAGAGGCGTGGGAGATTTTACAAAAATCATTCCAAGGTGTCGACAAAGTGAAAAAGGTACGGCTCCAAGTTCTTCGTGGCGAGTTCGAAAATATAAAAAAAGAGCTCGGAAAATATCGGTGAATATGTTACGCGTTTGAAAACGGTAACAAATGAGATGAAAAGAAAAGGTGAAAGTCTAGACGATGTTCGGGTCATGGAAAAGCTCCTCCGGTCGCTAACAAGAAAATTTGATTTTGTTGTTACTACTATCGAGGAGTCGAAAGATTTGTCCATAATTTCAATTGATGAGCTGGTTGGTTCACTTCAAGCGCATGAGCAGCGGATGAACCAATATGATGATGCAAGCCATTTAGAAAAGGCGTTGCAAAGTAAAGTATCCATCGGTGACAGTTCTGGCAATAGCAGCTCTTCACATGGCAGAGTTGGCTATAGAGGTGGATCTCGAGGTGGACGAGGACGTGGAAGACAGACGTTCAGTAGAGGCCAGAATAATGAAGGCTATCAACCATCTGGTCGCGGTCAAAATTTCAGAGGCCGAGGAAGAGGCGGATTCCAACAACGAGGTGACAAGTCTCAATTACAATGTTATAATTGCAACAAATATGGTCACTTCAGTTACGAGTGTAGATCACCGAAGGTGGAAGAAAGGAGTCATTTTGCAGCAGCAAGAGAAGACAAAGATGTGGGTTCCGCTATGTTCCTCACCTACAAAGGAGATGACGAAGGCAAGAAGAATACATGGTATCTTGATTCGGGAGCCAGCAACCACATGTGTGGCCACAAGGAATTATTTACGGAGATAAACGACACCATTAGTGGAGAAGTTACTTTTGGCGACTCGTCAAAAATTCCAGTCAAAGGGAAAGGCACTGTTACGATTGTGACAAAGAGAGGTGATATAAAGTATATAAATGATGTTTATTATATACCTGCTTTGAGAAGTAATATCATCAGTCTTGGACAACTTGTGGAGAAGGGATATAACATACAGATGGAGGATAATTCTCTTATCATCAGAAATCAGATTAGAGAATTAATTGCAAACGTGGAGATGTCAAAGAATCGTCTCTCCACACTTGATATGCAGACAAATGTGCAGAAGTGTTTGAAGTCAGTCATTAAAAATGACTCGTGGTTATGGCACTTGAGATTTGGTCATCTTGGATTTACTGGCTTGAAATTATTGTCAAGGACAAAGATGGTGGATGGTTTGCCAGAAATCAATGAACCAAATCAGTTGTGCGAAGCATGTGTTAAAGGGAAGCAACACCGACAAAGCTTTCCAGTTGGAAAATCATGGCGAGCTAGATGGCCGTTGGAGATTGTTCATACGGATATAGCTGGTCCATTTGATACTGCATCATTTGGAGGAAACAGGTATTACCTAACATTTATTGATGATTTCAGCAGAAAAAGTTGGGTATATATCTTGAAAGAAAAAGTGGAGGCTCTTGATAAATTCAAGGAATTCAAAGCTATGGCAGAAAAGTAAAGTGGCCATTATTTGAAGGTACTTCGATCAGACAGAGGAGGCGAGTACACTTCAAACTTGTTCAGAAGTTTTTGCAGAGCACATGGAATAAATCATCAGTTGACAACGGCATATACTCCACAACAAAATGGTGTTGCAAAATGAAAGAATCGCACCATTCTAGACATGGCAAGGAGCATGGTGAAAGCAAAACATATGCCAAGGACTTTCTGGACTGAAGCCGTTCTATGTGCAGTTTATTTGTTGAATCGTTGTCCAACTAAAAGTGTCAGAAACAAAACTCCAAATGAAGCATAGAGTGGTAGTAAACCATCAGTTGAGCATCTCAGAATATTTGGGTGTATTGCATATGCCCATGTTCCCGATCAGAAAAGAAAGAAGTTTTATGACAAAGGCGAGAAGTGTATCTTTACCGGATATGAAAAAAGAAGCAAGGTGTACAGACTCTATAATCTTCCCACGATCATTTCTCGAGATGTTGAGTTTGATGAATCTGATTACTGGAGATGGAGCGAGGAAGAAAGAAAAGTTGCAGGCTTATTCTTTAATGATGATGATGATGGTGATGACTCCAACATAGAAGATGGCGGAGATGATGATCCAACTCCTCCACAAAGTCCGAATCAACAAACTCCTGCTTCAACACCATCGAGTTCAGGAAGCAGCAGTAACAGTAGTTCAGGGGGAGCCCCGAGAAAAATGCGGAGTCTGGATGACATTTATGATGCGACAAGTCCAGTACAAACATCCTTTGATTATTCTTTATTTTGTTTGATGGCTGAATGTGATCCAGTTACATTTGAGGAAGCTTCTGAAGAAATCAAATGGAACAAATCCATGGATGAAGAAATTGGTGCAATCAAGAAGAATGATACTTGGGAGCTTACAAGTCTTCCAGAAGGATACAAACCAATTGGTGTTAAATGGGTCTACAAGACAAAGACCAATAAAGATGGAGAAGTGGAAAAATACAAGGCAATGCTAGTGGCTAAAGGCTACAAGCAAAGATACGGGATTGACTATGATGAGGTATTTGCTCCAGTTGCAAGAGTTGATACCATAAGACTTCTTACAGCGATTGCAGCTCAGAACCAGTGGAAGATCTACCAGATGGATGTGAAGTCCGCATTCCTAAATGGTTATCTTGAAGAAGAAGTCTACATCGAGCAACCACCCGGATATGTTCAGAAAGGCCAAGAAAATAAAGTCTACAGACTAAAGAAAGCACTGTACGGGTTGAATCAAGCCCCGAGAGCATGGAACACAAGGGTTGATGAATACTTTCAGAAGAATGGTTTTGTGAAGAGTCCATACGAGCATGCACTCTACACCAAAACAAATTCAGGGGGAGATATTATGATCGTGTGCTTATACGTGGATGACATGATCTTTACCGGAAACAACCCTGGTATGTTTGATGATTTTAAGAAAGTCATGACTAACGAATTTGAGATGACAGATATTGGTCAAATGTCATACTTTCTTGGAGTCGAGGTGAAGCAAAGCAAAGATGGGATTTTTATGTCTTAGAAAAAATATGCCGAGCAGATTTTAAGCAAGTTCAGAATGGAAGAATGCAAGCCGGTGAGCACGCCCACAGAAACGAGCATAAAGCTCAGAAATGATTCAACGAGAGAGTCGGTAAATCCGACATTGTTCAAAAGTTTGGTTGGAAGTCTGAGGTACCTAACTTTCACTCGCTATGTTCAGTTACGAGTTACGAGTGTAGATCACCGAAGGTGGACGAAAGGAGTCATTTTAGATCACCGAAGGTGGAAGAAAGGAGTCATTTTGCAGCAGCAAGAGAAGACAAAGATGTGGGTTCCGCTATGTTCCTCACTTACAAAGGAGATGACGAAGGCAAGAAGAATACATGGTATCTTGATTCGGGAGCCAGCAACCACATGTGTGGCCACAAGGAATTATTTACGGAGATAGACGACACCATTAGTGGAGAAGTTACTTTTGGCGACTCGTCAAAAATTCCAGTCAAAGGGAAAGGCACTGTTACGATTGTGACAAAGAGAGGTGATATAAAGTATATAAATGATGTTTATTATATACCTGCTTTGAGAAGTAATATCATCAGTCTTGGACAACTTGTGGAGAAGGGATATAACATATAGATGGAGGATAATTCTCTTATCATTAGAAATCAGATTAGAGAATTAATTGCAAACGTGGAGATGTCAAAGAATCGTCTCTTCACACTTGATATGCAGACAAATGTGCAGAAGTGTTTGAAGTCAGTCATTAAAAATGACTCGTGGTTATGGCACTTGAGATTTGGTCATCTTGGATTTACTGGCTTGAAATTATTGTCAAGGACAAAGATGGTGGATGGTTTGCCAGAAATCAATGAACCAAATCAGTTGTGCGAAGCATGTGTTAAAGGGAAGCAACACCGACAAAGCTTTCCAGTTGGAAAATCATGGCGAGCTAGATGGCCGTTGGAGATTGTTCATACGGATATAGCTGGTCCATTTGATACTGCATCATTTGGAGGAAACAGGTATTACCTAACATTTATTGATGATTTCAGCAGAAAAAGTTGGGTATATATCTTGAAAGAAAAAGCGGAGGCTCTTGATAAATTCAAGGAATTCAAAGCTATGGCAGAAAAGCAAAGTGGCCATTATTTGAAGGTACTTCGATCAGACAAAGGAGGCGAGTACACTTCAAACTTGTTCAGAAGTTTTTGCAGAGCACATGGAATAAATCATCAGTTGACAACGGCATATACTCCACAACAAAATGGTGTTGCAAAACGAAAGAATCGCACCATTCTAGACATGGCAAGGAGCATGGTGAAAGCAAAACATATGCCAAGGACTTTCTGGGCTGAAGCCGTTCTATGTGCAGTTTATTTGTTGAATCGTTGTCCAACTAAAGTGTCAGAAACAAAACTCCAAATGAAGCATGGAGTGGTAGTAAACCATCAGTTGAGCATCTCAGAATATTTGGGTGTATTGCATATGCCCATGTTCCCGATCAGAAAAGAAAGAAGTTTTATGACAAAGGCGAGAAGTGTATCTTTACCGGATATGACAAAAGAAGCAAGGTGTACAGACTCTATAATCCTCTCACGATCATTTCTCGAGATGTTGAGTTTGATGAATCTGATTACTGGAGATGGAGCGAGGAAGAAAGAAAAGTTACAGGCTTATTCTTTAATGATGATGATGATGGTGATGACACCAACATAGAAGATGGCGGAGATGATGATCCAACTCCTCCACAAAGTCCGAATCAACAAACTCCTGCTTCAACACCATCGAGTTCAGGAAGCAGCAGTAGCAGTAGTTCAGGGGGAGCCCCGAGAAAAATGCGGAGTCTGGATGACATTTATGATGCGACAAGTCCGGTACAAACATCCTTTGATTATTCTTTATTTTGTTTGATGGCTGAATGTGATCCAGTTACATTTGAGGAAGCTTCTGAAGAAAGCAAATGGAACAAAGCCATGGATGAAGAAATTGGTGCAATCAAGAAGAATGATACTTGGGAGCTTACAAGTCTTCCAGAAGGACACAAACCAATTGGTGTCAAATGGGTCTACAAGACAAAGACCAATCAAGATGGAGAAGTGGAAAAATACAAGGCAAGGCTAGTGGCTAAAGGCTACAAGCAAAGATACGGGATTGACTATGATGAGGTATTTGCTCCAGTTGCAAGAGTTGATACCATAAGACTTCTTACAGCGATTGCAGCTCAGAACCAGTGGAAGATCTACCAGATGGATGTGAAGTCCGCATTCCTAAATGGTTATCTTGAAGAAGAAGTCTACATCGAGCAACCACCCGGATATGTTCAGAAAGGCCAAGAAAATAAAGTCTACAGACTAAAGAAAGCACTGTACGGGTTGAAGCAAGCCCCGAGAGCATGGAACACAAGGGTAGATGAATACTTTCAGAAGAATGGTTTTGTGAAGAGTCCATACGAGCATGCACTCTACACCAAAACAAATTCAGGGGGAGATATTATGATCGTGTGCTTATACGTGGATGACATGATCTTTACCGGAAACAACCCTGGTATGTTTGATGATTTTAAGAAAGTCATGACTAACGAATTTGAGATGACAGATATTGGTCAAATGTCATACTTTCTTGGAGTCGAGGTGAAGCAAAGCAAAGATGGGATTTTTATGTCTCAGAAAAAATATGCCGAGCAGATTTTAAGCAAGTTCAGAATGGAAGAATGCAAGCCGGTGAGCACGCCCGTAGAAACGAGCATAAAGCTCAGAAATGATTCAACGAGAGAGTCGGTAAATCCGACATTGTTCAAAAGTTTGGTTGGAAGTCTGAGGTACCTAACTTTCACTCGCCCGGATATTATTTATGCAGTTGGACTGGTTAGTAGGTATATGGAGAAGCCGAAGCAAGATCACTTCATGGCAGCTAAAAGAATTTTGAGGTACATTAAAGGTACACTTGATCATGGTCTATTTTACACGCATTCTCAAGATTCAAAATTAGTTGGCTACTCAGACAGTGATTATGGTGGAGATTTGGATGACGGGAAAAGCACTTCAGGATATGCTTTTCATATCGGTTCAGCGATATTTTCATGGTCATCAAAGAAGCAACAGACAGTAGCTCTGTCAACATGTGAGGCGGAGTATATGGCAGCAACAGCGTGCGCATGTCAAGCTATGTGGCTAGGCTACATATTGATCGAGTTAAATCTCGCAAAGGAGGATCCGGTTACTATATACGTTGATAACAAATCTGCTATCTCACTTGCAAAGAATCCGGTGTCACACAGTCGAAGCAAGCACATCAACATCAAATATCATTTCATACGAGAGCAGGTGAATGACAAAATTGTGGAGTTGGTGCACTGCAAAACCGAAGACAACTTAGCAGATATTTTCACGAAGCCGTTGAAGCCGGAGTTATTTCAGAAAATGAAGAAAAAGCTCGGAATGGAAAGTCGAGTTTGAGGGGGAGTGTTAGAATTCAAACTCCTTGGTCAACAAAAGAAGCATATGTGAAATGAAGAAGAGAAAACAACAAATACAACCGTGTGGAATAATCTCTACTTGCATGCATGGTCAAAGAAAGCTTCCTAGAATTAAGATAGGCTAGCTAGGAATTTAATAATAGGTGATGTAAGCGCTTATGTAGGTGGTTGTATTATGAAGCCTATAAATAGCTAGTTGATGTGCATGTAATTAACACACAAAGAAACACCAAGTTAGAAAAAAGCAGAGAAAAAAGAGCTGAAGAGTATAGGAAAAAGGCTGAAGCCTGTGAAAAACAAGTTGTTGTTTCTTATATATATATATATTGTGTTTGAGTTTTTTTGAAAAGATTTTAAATATTTGGTGCAAGGCCCATCTACGTTTCCAACAAGCATAATATCATAATTTACCTGCTACAAAAAAAAACATCTAATAACGTGCGCAACTCTTACCATTACACCTGCTAGGTTAAGGACAACTACAAATCTCATTATTGCATAAGATCACGGGGAGTACCTACTTTTGAACTCGAATTAGCACCTACAACTTATTCTAATGCAGTTGCTGATCTCCTTATAAAACGAGTCCTACATTACACATAGCTAAGGGCGCAACAACCTCTGCCCTGATAACTGGATCATCCTGTAACATCTTCACCCGAATAAGGGTCACTGGAAATCAACCAAACAACAATGCTGTAACACGTCATCGCGTTGGAACATCGATCTCCTGAATAAGAAACTGGTGCTTACATTATTTGCTTAGGTGTTTAATCAAGAAAATATCCTCCTATCTCATTTGCCATGTACTTGATGTTTTGCTGCCATGGTGATTTATTGTTTAGTATTCCTCCCCTTTATATATTCTAATATGTTATACTATTTACCCACTCTTCTAATTTATTTTGTGAAGTTGGCAACTACTTTACTACTTCTATTGTTCTTTTAATTTTTAAAATCAATGAGTTTGTTTGTGAAGTGTTGACATCCCTTGGAGTTTGCTCTATATCCTTAAGAACTTCATTAACAAGACATTTTGAAAGCATATAGTTTATCTATAGATATTTTCTAGGATTTTATAGCGAGAATCACATCATTTCACCAACCTAATAGTTCAAAGTCAAGCAGCTAATTTCTGCTTACAACGCTAAGAAACACATCATCACGGTCACATTAAATCAGGTGATTATTACCTTACTTTCACTGAGGTCATAATTAATATTTTAATATTCACCAACTATCTTCACCACACCTTCATTGAGGACAAAATTTATATGTTGAAATTCACTATCTTGAGCAAGTACAATACCCCTTCTTCAAAGCAGTATGTGTTCTTGCTACAAAATTAAAATATTCCCGTACCTTCCCGTACCTTGCACCAGTGTTGAAGCTAGTTGTTATTAATAAACTAAATCACTAGATATTTAAAACCATATAATATTGTCGGGGTTCAAGAGAGAATCCTCTTAAAAAGTGAACGAGAGAATCTCTTTTAAAATTTGAAATAATTTATAAATATTTTTCTATTTCCAAAAAGTCGATTATGAACAACATTTTGTTTGTAAATATTATAAAAAATTATGAAAAAAATTTAAGAATCTATTTTTGACTTTCACAAATTTTAGAAATCTGTTTTTTGAATCTCATAAATATCATGAATCTATTTTTGAATCTAAGTTAAAAAGTTTGAAAAATATTCATAACTCTTTTTCAATATTCAATTAATTATTCAAATTTTGGTTTTGAAAATTGTAAAATGATAATTAAAATATAGTAATTTGATTTTTTTTTTAAAAATAACTAAAATAATACTTAAAATCTTTTTCTGAATCTCAGGGGTCAAGTTCTCTTTTTAAGAGGATTCTCCGTAAAATCTTACTTTATAATATATTTTTGAATAACAGATATAAAAAATTATATGAAAGCTTATTTTACTTTCCCATCTGTCCTCGTCAAAATCTCATTTCAACTTTATTGGACCAAAAACTTTTTCGCAACCGAATTATAGTTGTGCATTAATTGGACAGAACTGGACAATTTTCGATTTTATAAGATTATAAAACTGGACAATTTTTCGATTTTAAGATTTTATGGAGGACAGCCGGTTTCCGGGGGAGAGTTGCCCTGAACTCCAAAATTATAGATGTCACATTTTCCTTCATTAATATATATTAATTTATTGCCCTGTGTGATACATGTATAATTTTTTCTAGTTTTTTTTAGCTTATGAGAATAGTTTAAAGATAATATAAATATGTAATAATAATATGATGAAAATTGATAATTTAAAATTTTAATTGTAATATATTGTTAACGGAAATCGAACTTTAAACTTTCGGGAGTAGTTTATAAGATAATATAAATGTTTTTTTTTGACAAACAAAGGAATTTTATTAACTTGCATCAACTAAAATTACAGACTTAACTCCAATGGGAACTGAACTCCCATCGAAAATCCGATCTGGAAGAGATATGCAAAAACACAAATCACAACCAGGACAAACCCCTGAACTGACACTACAACCTGAATGGAAACAAATAAACGAGCTAAACAAATAGCCGCTTATGTTTTCAGACTGTTTAACATCATGAATTTCGAAAATCTTTGAATTAAAAAAGATTAGAATGGCTTTCCGATCAATCAAACCTGCACCAATCCTGGAACAAGTAATATCACAAATGACCTTCACATACGCACCGCCTGTAGCCCAATGTTCAGAAACACCCCAACTATCTATATGTCGAATGTGAGAACCCTAATTTTTGTAATATTTTCTTTTATATAATATCATATGACATTGTCAATTTGGAACCTTTTTAGTCATCCCTGTTGATTAATGGAATTGATGTCTGAGAAATTATGTTGTTACATTCACCATGTAAGATAAAGGGAAGGTTGCTGAAGGCAAGAGTCTTATTGTTAGTAAGATTTATTAAACTTGGGACTTGAGAGTTAATGGAGTATTGAAAGGTTATTAGGAATTATGACGAGGAATTATGGATATTCGAGGAATTTACACAATTAAGTACTTAAGGAATTACAAGGGAAATCTCTACGCGACAAAATATTATTACGAGAAATTAATTAAGATACGATACGAATTAAAGATTAACTGACAAGCATTGGTGGAAGAATAATGATACAAGGAATGATATTGCATGCAAGTCCCATGCAACTAAGTAGTTAGGAAAGCAAACTAGTAATACCAAGTGGACAAGAGGAATAGTAACTAGTTATTACTTTTTCCAAGGAGACAAGAGGGCATGGTGGCCTATACCCTAGACTTGCAACATGTGATGCATATACATATACATAATATATATCACCCAACCCCTTTTACACATTATTCAACCAACCAAAAAGCAAAGCAAAGAAACTCTTCTCCCCCCCCCAAGCAAAAAGCTCTCGGCCAAACAAGAACAAGGGAGAAGAAGAAATTCTTTCTTCCATTTCTCTTCATTCATAATTCAAGGCAAAATTCCTAGGCACTCTATATCATCTAAGAAAGGTATACTAAGAATTACAAGCCTTTTCATCCATTAGTTTTCAAGATATTAATTGTTAAAGCTTTGGTGAATAGTAACAATGTTAAGTTTTCTTTTAGATCTTGGATTATAAGGAGTGTGGGAGCTCATTCAAGGTGTTCTTGAGACTTGTAAGGCATACCCAAGGCTCCTAGATACTCAAGAAGTTATAAAAACCCTAACCCCTCTTGGCCATGTAGTGTTTGAGATGTTTAATGATAGATCCATGTGTATTTGTGTTAATCTTGGATATATAAGTGATGGATGATATAGATCTTGAGTTAAGTGTTGTGGTTGTGGTTTTTATGCTTGTGGTTAGTATATGTATCTCCATGAATGTTATAAAGTATGAACTTGGTGACTTAGATGTTGGTTGTGTTGTGGATGTAAGAATCTTGGTTGATTTAGTGATATAGGCAAGCTGAGTTTTTCCCAGGAACTTGACCTGTCTTGTAAGAGGGTTTTGAACCCCCAAATCTTGTCCCCTGAGGTCCTAATATATATTGTTGGAAAGGTATTTGAATTTAGTTTCCATAAATATAAGGTTCATGACTAGGTGATGTATAGATTTTGCGTTATGGCCGGAGAAGTGAAATGTGTTTCTGGATTCCGGACTGCACTAAATGGTCCCCTTGTGAACCTTGTTTAAACCCCTAAAAATTTATGTAGGATCATGGAAAAATTAGAGAAGCTAGTAAATGCAGTGGGGAAGGCTACCCAAAAAGAATTGGATTAAAATATGAATGTTTCGATTTTATAAAAATACTAGAGTAAAATTCGCGCAAGGGAAAAAGTCGTTAAGGGAGGGTGATTTAAGGGGTAATGGATATGATTCGGTTATGTAACCAAATTAAGTCGAATAAGTGACGAGCGTAATCGAGTGGTGACATGAACCTATAGTGGGGCTAGAGAGTCATAAGACGAAGTCATTAAGTTAATTTTGTACCCCCTAAAACCCCGTAATTAAAGGGATATTGTTAAGGTACTAACGATCGGCTATTGATTATGTATAGATCGTTCCACTCCGCAAGCTCGACCACCCCAACCTCACCAAGGCAAGTTTACTTTTCAAAACTTATATATACAAGAACTTTCACTGCTGTGTTTGTAGTTTTCAATCATATCAAATGCTTATGTTTATCGAAGTATCGATGAGATTGATATGTATAAGTACATATATGTTTGCACCGCTTGAACTTAGAATGAAATGTTTTCTTCGGACAACGACTCTAGCAATAGAGGTCGTAGCGGTCCGTATATACTATTGACCGGGGAGCGGTATATTATTATATCGTAATTAAATTGCGAAAACCCGAAGGGTCATTCGGGGAGTATCGTATACTCAAGTAATTATTTTTATATCTTCGTAAATACTCAAAATACCTATCTTGGATTAAGAGCTTATTTTATTTAATAATTATTTTATTAATTATTAATATTAAATCTTAAAATATCATTTATTAATTATTGTTCATTATTTTAAAGACAAAGCTAATCCATGATACCTTTAATACTTTCAAACTCGAACTCTTTCGAACTCAAAACATTTTCGAAAACCCCGGTCAGGTTCTGCTTCTTGTATGATTTCAAGAATTATCGGTCGACTGATGTCGGACCTCAACTACTAAGTTTTCATTCAAAATCAAGTTTTAAAAGAAAAAGAAAAAGGGACTCTGGCAGGTGTGGGAATCGTTGACGAATAATTCCCGGGATGTGTAAGCGGCCGTGAGCCAGGCGGTCATCAATTATTATTCCGGCCCAGGTGTTGCCGAAGGATGATTACGGATGTAGTTTTCATCGAGGGTGATTACGGATGTAGTTTTCACCGGGGGATAGTTACGGATGTAATTTCTATCCTTCTACCGGTAGAGAAGACCCGCGGATTATTGGACTTGGATGTGGCGACTGATCATCGTCAATCCTTGTCAGGATTTTATGTTTTCTTCCAGTCCCATCCTCCACTTTGGAAAAATACTCAAACACTGCTTCTTGGGCCTAAGTGCCAAGTTGCCGATAGTGTGGTTTTTGATAAGAAAAATATTGACATCGTGCAGTATCTAGAACTGCAAGATTTTCTATAAAGATTGGCACGTGTTAGTGCACTCTTGCAATTGTTTCAAAGGATGAAATGTTTTTGTATGAGAAACCTTCTAAGCTAATGGAAGGAAAGAGGTTTGCAATGAGGTATTCCCTATACAGTATGTTAGGTCGAATACACAATATATAATCAAGTACTGTATGAATAAGTAACAAGAACACACGTTTTAACTCTTAAAACTGTTTGGAATAAATAATTCCTCTCTCGGTGATGTAAAGTATCACAGAGAGCTGCTTAGGTTACAAGAATGTTATTCGTTCACGATGAATACCCTTCTAGGGTTAACCTAACTGTATTTATAAGATATACAGCTACGTACAATCGTAAATTGATTCTCCTAAAATTAAGCTATACAATTGATATCAATTACGATTGCTACACGTCTTCTAAGTCAACTCAATCTCTTTGATAGCTATCCAATCTTCAAAGATATCGCTTCCATATTAATATTAAATTAATCTTCAAACTCTGTTGACTCGTAGACGCTCCCAGTAGACAGACTTTAGCAAACTCTGTTCTCTCCATGCTAACAGTGTTTGCGCTTCCATGTATTCAGCTATCAGTGTTTACGCTTTCCTCTGTCAGCGTTTGCGCTTCCAGCAATCAGCGTATACTCAAACTCTGTTACAACTGCTTTCAATAACAAGTTAAACTCTCTTTACCTGTAACACTTAAACACTGACATTAAATCACATCAATTATATCTAACAATCTCCCCCAACTTGTTCATTAGAAAAATGTACAAGTTCATAATAATTGATGATGTCAAAACTAACAAATAAAAACACAGTGTTTAACATATAATCAGAGTTTAAACTTGACTTAGCAAAATTTAAAGAAAATTTGAATTACTTACAGATTCTGTCTACCTAACCTCCTCAAGATCTGGAGTTGTTCTGAGATAATCAATCAACAATCTCCTCTCAGCATTCTCAAGTTCAATCTCCATAGCTACCTTGATCTCTCTTAAATCTGGATCATTCTCATCAGTTTGAAAAATAGCAGCTCTGAGATCATAGATCTTGTTTCTTCTCATTTCATTTCCCAATCTGATAAACTTCATTTCTTCAGACTTTACATTAAAATCTAGAACAGTAATCCCAAGATCAGTCTTCAGCTTTGTAGTTCCCTTCTGCATTTCAATCAAATTCCCATTCCAGTCTCTATACTTTGGAACATACTTGCTGTATTTCATATGTCTATTTGCAAGATTCTGTATCATCTTTTGTCTGAGCACATTTGCAACTGATTGAGCTCTTTGATTTCTTACTCTGAAAATATACAGAACATACTCTAGTTCTTCCCAGAATTTTAAATCAATATCATTCTCAGCAATCTTGAACACCGTTCCATCAGCCATGAAGTATAACAAGAAATCCTTCCCTAAACTTTTCTGATGAACAAGCTGTACTGACTCCAGTCTGTCTAAACTCTCTTGAGTGACACCACGACCTGGAACAGACAATGAAGAAGGATCTCTGGGAGCAACATTCTGTCTTTTATCTCTATGTGAGCCAATGCCTCCTTTGTTATATGCAATTTTACCAGATAAAGCTCTACCATCAGTAAAATCCATTGAAGCTGTAGCTGGAGCTGTAGCTGCAAGACTCGAATCATGAAGAGCACCTTTTCGAAATCTTGATTTCAACTGAGAAGACAGTATTGGTGTAGTCACAACTTGTGTAGCAACAGAGGTTGTGTCTTTATTCTTCTGTACAACATGTGTACCAACAGAGGTTGTAATTATCATTTTATTCTTGCTCTCTTCACCCATCACTCCTTTTAACTTCAGCTTGGCATCAATAGAAGACTTTCTAATCAGCTTTCCTTTATCCTCTTCTTCTTCTTCTTCTTCTTGAATATCAGATAATCTCTCTTTGATCTCAATTCCTTTCATTTCATGCCTTGAAGACTTTGAAGCTTTAACAACTTTATTCACTTTCTTGGACTTTTGAACTTTTAAATGCTCTTTCTGCAACAGCTTTTCTTCAGCTTGAATATCCTCAAGTGTAGCTTCAGCATTCTCTTCACGAAATAGTTTCACAGCCAATTCTTCATCTGTTTGTGGATTGTCAGAGAATGACAAATCCTTTGGCTTTGAACCAGAAGTACTCTGAGCATTTGTATCTATCACCAAATTAGGCTTTGACCTTGTAGACCTCCCATGTCCTTGTCTAGAATTTGCATTTCTTAAGCCCTTCTCAGCATTGGTACCTTCATCCTCAAGATGATCTTTCTTTGGCAGAGTTTGAGTTTGCTTACACTTGGTTTTAGCAATTCTCTCCCCCTTTTTGACATCATCATCATCATCTTGAATCAGAATTGAGGTGATTAATTCAAGAGAGTTTGCAATTGAATCAACCTTCTCATTTAGTAAAATCTGATTCTTTTCAACTGTGCTCAGTCTGTCATTTATATTTGATTGAGCTTTGGCAAATTGTTGAAAGAGCTTAGCATTAGCTAGTTGAGCTGTCTCTTCATGAGTAGCAACTTCTGTTCGAAGATCAACAATAGATTTCTGAGTATCATCAAATCTATTATTCAAAGTTTTGATTTGAATCACTGTGCCTTACAAACAAGTGAAAATTTCTGGATTTTTAATCTTCTTAGAATTGATTTCAAGAAACTTTTCTGCCCTTCCAGGAGGAAAAATACACTCTGATTTGTACCAATCAGCAGTTTGCTTGGCCAAATAACCAGCATCAATTTCATTATTAGAAGGGCCAGCAAAATCTGGTTTTTCTCCTGTTTTCTGACCATCAGTTTGATTTTGTGGTTGTGCAACTCCTGTACTCTTAGCTTCAACTGAATCACTGATTGACTCACTAGTAGAGTCAACAGAAGCAATAGGTTCTTGAGTAGAAATAGGTTCTTGAGCAACCTGTTTTCCTTTATCAACTGGAGTTTGCTCTGAAGAAAGAACCTTTTCTGGTTTATTAACCTTCTCATTATGAGCAGAACCATGATTAGCATCAGAGTTCAACTCAGTGTGTGATGCAACCACAGTGTCTTCAAGAACAACAGTAGGCCCATCAGCAACACCAGTATCAATAGAAAGTGTAACCTCCATGAGTGGTGGAGTAGATGCTTCATGATTAAAAGAAAGTGGAGTTTCAACAAACTCTTCCATTGGAGACAAAACATCTCTAACAGCTTCATTTTCTTGAACCTTAACAACTTCTGGTTCAGAAAGCTTGACTTCAGATTCTGGTATTATAGATTCTATGATAACCTCTGGCTCACCAGTAGGAATATCAAAAGAGATTTTCTCTTGAGCCTCTTCAACATGCTCATCATCAGAATCAGTTAAAATAAGCCTTCTCCTCTTAGCTTGAGGTACTACAACAAATTCTTCTTCTGCACTAAAAGGTCTATTTGCCCTTTGTTTGAATCTTCTACCATGTTTGGTGTTGGTTGCAGTATGTATCTTCCTTTTTGGCTTTTGTGATGATTGTGGATGAGTGGTAGTGATAGGGTTTGTTGGTTCAGTAGTCATGTGGTCAGATTGTTGTTGAGGTTCTGTTTGTGTTTGAGGTGATATAGGTTGATCAGTGGTTGTTGGTATCGGTTCAGGTGATGGAGTAGGTTGAGATGGAATGTTTTCTGTACGATCAGTGGATAAAGGTTCAGGTATAGATTGTGGTTCTGGTTGATGTGGTTCATGTGAGTCATGGTTTGATGATGAAGAATCTTGTGGTTGATTGACAAAGTTCTGTAAAGCAAGTGGCAATACTAAAGGAGGTATGTCTTTTCCAACATCTTTGTTAGTCATATCAGAGAATATTCTCTTAGTGACTCGAAAAGGTTGAATTTCATCAGCTTCATCAATAGTTAACCCAGAAACACATGCATTGAACAGAAGTTGACAAAATCTAGCAAAGTAAACTGTACTAGACTCTGACAACTTATCACCCAAATTCATTAAAACATATCTACCAAAATCAAAATTACTGCCATAGAGTAGAGAATACCCAATTTGCAGACTGTCCATTGGAATAGCATCCCAGTTGGTGATCTTCTTTTGGAATGTCCTGGTGATACAATCAAAGAAAAAATTCCACTCTTTTCTCAAGTTTGGTCTCTTCACACTACCCAGCTTGGCAAGTGATTCCATGTACCCAATCTCTGTTAGCATTTCCCTCAGATTTTCCTCAGAGACAACTTCATATGAAGTGTGTGTGTCGAAATCCATGACATCACGAACAGTTTGTGGAGTAATCACAAACTCTTGGTCTTCATGAGAGAAGATGATAGACGGAGTTTCACTCGCTCCTCCTTCTATATATCTTGAATTTTGCCAGAAACTAACAACTTGGGAAGCAGATAGAGTAGCCGGTTCAACCAGCGCTTGCCCAATCTCAGAATTTCGAAGAAAATTTTGCATCAGATGGAACGCCTCTGGAGCCCGGCCGTTCTCAAGTAAAGCTGCATAATTGTTAGGCACAAAACGTAGACCAAAGACAGTGAAAGGTTTAGTTGCCATTGAATCAAGAAATAAGCAAGAATCAACTGTGAAAATGTTTTGCAAGAAAGGTGTTTGTAAAAATGCCAAAGTGAAGAACAAGGATGTTTTCTGTTTTGGTAAAGTGAATACGAGTGGGTAAAAGTGATTGTGAGAAAAAGTAATTTGAGTTTTAATTAAAAATTAAACTCAAAAGATTTTACTTGAAAACACACAACTGTTCACGTGAAAAGTGTTTGAGTGGGACACGTGTCACACATGCAACGGTTCACTTAATACATGCGCAGTAAAAGCCATTATTACCGCTGTCGTTCCGTTTATCAAGACACGTTACCACTAAGTACACCAATTAACAGTTGTCACTTACTCCATTTACTCCAAAATTTTCAAATTATCTTAATGAAAATTTACCTTAGAGTACATAACACAATCAATCAGTGTTGGTCCAATACTCAATCTTTATCACAAAAACCCTTTAAAAAATGCACAGTCGTGATTTTCGTGTGTGAGTAGCAGAGTTTACCAAATCAATTTTTATAGCATCTAATATTTCATAAAATCCATAAATCAAAACAATAAACACTGAAAGCACAAACTCTCATATTAAACACAGAGTATATGATGAATGCTAAACTCTGTAGTTCCTTAATTACAGAAATCTGAATATCCCTGTTCCAGTTTATGGTCATGATTATCCAAGTAAGCACACAATCATTATAGACAAAAATAACAGGAGATAAACATCAAAGCATCATTCAGTGAGTTACATGTCAAGGATTGTCTCACAAACTCTCACATCACACAAGTTTTTAGGTGAAGTGTTTACTCTCAGATTCATTCAGTAAAGGCAGATGCTACCATAAGCTTGAATGTCCACCAAATCTACACCACTTCGATTATATTTATGCACAAATCAAAAGGACTTTGTTCAGGGTTATAATTGAGTGAAATCAAACAGATGAGAAGAGATGAGAATTTCTAACTGAACAATTTATTTGATCAAAATATTCAGTCAAATGATTAGTACATATTTGTACAAGATGATCAGTATATATACCCCTTTTTTTTTATATATATATATATACACTGAGTAAGATATCTTTTCTTAAGAAATACTCACCTGCTTGAATTTGATTTAACAAACGAATATAACAGCTCTTAATACTTCAGTATTCAAGAAAAATGAGCAGTTAATTTGGCTCAAAGGGGTTTACTAAGGGTTGTGTTTTATGAACAGTGTTTATGATCAGTGTTCAAAGATGTTTTGAACAGTGTTTGAAGAAAGATTGTTAATCCTAATGCCTTTATCATCTTCATGCACACATATATCATGTAGTCCCAAAATGGTTTAATGCAAGTTCTAGAGCAACATACTTACTGATAAACATCACACAACAAAAAAGTCTGATTGATATAAAATGTATCAATCACTTATTCAGCTCAAAATCTCACAGGGTTCAGACATGAACTGTTTCTCACCAAAATAAACAATGACACATCTCAAGTTTTAAAATTTTCACAAGTGCAAACAAAGAATCATCAAGAATTAAGTATGACTTGAAAACAGAGTGTCACTAATCAGAGTTTAGAGTTCATCAATATCAGAGTTATTCATGAGAGGCAATGCATGCAGTATTCATAGATTCAGAGTTTAGGATCAAATAAACTAAGAGATGCTCTAAATATGAAACAGTATCATGCTGTGTTAACTTACTGTGCAGTTTCTGATTAGATTACAGGGACTCAAAAAGAATCTTGATTCACTGAAAATCATGCTCTATACATTTTTCTTCATTGGTAATTTCATTCAGACAAAAATCAACTCAGAATTCACAGAGTTTAACAAACGTATTAACAGTGTATGACCAACAATCATGCTGACAGAATTTAATTAATAAGGTTCACATAGCACTTTAGCAATTTACAGAGATATGAGCAACACATTTTATTTGAAAGAGTTTGAGTCTAACCAACATGTTTAGTCAAAACCAGATACCATCCCTAGTTCATTGACCAATCTTGTAAATGTTGCTTCACTTAGAGGCTTTGTGAAAACATCTGCAAGTTGTTGATCTGTAGGCACAAAGTGAAGCTCAATATTGCCTTCCTCTACATGCTCTCTGATAAAGTGATACCTTATGCTGATGTGCTTGGTCATTGAGTGTTGTACTGGATTACCTGTCATTGCAATAGCACTTTGATTATCACAGAAAATAGGTATTTTACTATACCTCAACCCATAATCCAGTAGTTGATTCTTCATCCATAAAATCTGTGCACAACAGCTACCAGCAGCAATATACTCTGCTTCAGCTGTAGATGTAGATATTGACTTCTGTTTCTTGCTATACCAAGACACTAGTCTGTCACCAAGAAATTGACAACTTCCACTTGTGCTTTTTCTGTCAATCTTACAGCCAGCAAAATCTGCATCAGAGTAACCAAGTAGCTTAAAATCTGATTCTCTTGGGTACCACAGTCCTAAGGTTACAGTTCCCTTGAGATATTTGAAAATCCTCTTCACAGCTGTTAAATGTGGTTCCCTTGGATCTGCCTGAAACCTTGCACACAGACAGGTGGCATACATGATATCAGGTCTACTAGCTGTTAAATAGAGTAGAGAACCAATCATCCCTCTATAACTTGTCATATCCACTGATGAACCTGTATCTTTGTCCAGTTTTGTTGCAGTTGCCATGGGAGTTGTTGCAGATGAACAGTCAAGCATACCAAATTTCTTGAGAAGATTTCTGGTATATTTTGCTTGATTAATGAAAATTCCATCATCTGTTTGCTTCACCTGTAAGCCTAGAAAATAGCTTAACTCTCCCATCATACTCATTTGATATCTAGACTGCATGAGCTTGGCAAATTTCTTACAGAGTTTATCATTAGTAGATCCAAAAATGATATCATCTACATATATCTGAACTAAGAGCAGGTCATTACCAGATTGAAAGTAAAACAGAGTTTTGTCAATAGTACCTCTGTGAAACCCACTTTCTAGTAGAAATTTAGCAAGTGTTTCGTACCATGCCCTAGGTGCCTGTTTGAGTCCATAGAGTGCTTTGTCTAACCTGTAGACATGATCTGGATATTTTGGATCTACAAAACCAGGTGGTTGTTCAACAAATACTTCTTCTTCAAGTTTTCCATTCAGAAAGGCACTTTTCACATCCATTTGAAAAACCTTGAATTTCTTGTGAGAAGCATAGGCAAGAAACATCCTTATTGCCTCCAACCTGGCAACTGGTGCAAAAGTCTCATCATAATCTATTCCTTCCTGCTGTGAATAGCCTTTAGCTACCAGTCTTGCTTTGTTCCTTGTGATCACACCATCACTGTCAGTTTTATTTCTGAAAACCCATTTAGTACCAACAATAGATCTGTTCTTTGGCCTTGGTACAAGGGTCCACACCTCATTTCTCTCAAATTCATTTAGCTCTTCTTGCATTGCTGTTATCCAGTCAGCATCTTTCAGAGCTTCTTCTACTTTCTTTGGCTCAGTTTGTGACAAGAATGCATGAAACAGACATTCATTTGTTGTTGCACTTCTTGTCCTTACTCTTGCATCTGGATCACCAATAATTAAATCAGGTGTATGTGACTTAGTCCATTTTCTTGCAGAAGGCAGATTGCTTCTGTCATCATGTGATCCTCCCCCTTGATCCATGCTCTCCTGATTTTCTTGGTGCCTTTCTTCACTTTCTGATGCTCCCCCTGAATGTGACTGCTCAGAATTTGAATGTTCAGAGTTTGAATCAACAGTGTTTGATTCAGAGTTATCAATTGAGTCACTATCAGTGTTTGAATTATCAATTTGATGTGATTCTTCATGCTCCCCCTCAACTGGTTCTTCCCTTGTTTCTGATTGAAAAGTTTCTTCAGTGTATACCAGTAGAGGTTCAGAATTGACCTCAACAGTGTTTGTCAGATCTGTATCATCCGAGTTTAATAAATCTTCATTTTCAAAGTGCAGTTGATCATGCTCATTAACATCTTCAAGTCCAGTTATTTTCTTGTCATCAAATGACACATGAATAGACTCCATGATCACTCTGGTTCTCAGATTATAAACTCTGAATGCCTTTGTTGACAGTGGATAGCCAACAAAAATTCCTTCATCTGCCTTTAGGTCAAATTTGGTCAACTGTTCAGGATGAGTCTTCAACACAAAGCACTTGCATCCAAAAATATGAAAATATTTTAGATTTGGCTTCTTCTTCTTCACCATTTCATATGGTGTTTTACCATGCTTGTTGATCAGTGTTGCATTTTGAGTAAAACAAGCAGTTTGAACTGCTTCTGCCCAGAAATAAGTTGGCAACTTTGCTTCATCTAGCATGGTTCTAGCAGCTTCTATCAAAGTTCTGTTCTTCCTCTCCACTACACCATTTTGTTGTGGAGTGCCAGGTGCAGAAAACTCTTGCTTGATCCCTTTACTCTTGCAAAAATCTTCCATAGATGAATTTCTGAACTCAGTTCCATTGTCACTTCTGATTATCTTTACTTGATGCTCTGACCCTTTGTCCAGTTGGATTATATGTTCTGTCAGTGTTAATGATGTTTCATCCTTCTTTGCAAGAAAATATACCCATGTGAATCTGGTATATTCATCAACAATGACTAATGCATATTTCTTCTTTCCAAGAGACATCACATTCACTGGACCAAAAAGATCAACATGTAGTAGATGATAAGGATCAACAATTGAAGACTCAGATTTGCTTTTGAAGGAGACTTTTCTCTGTTTAGCCTTTTGACAAGAATCACACAGTCCTTCTACATTCAACAAGGACTTTGGTAGACCTCTTACAAGATCATTCTTGATTAGTTCATTGATGTTGTTCAGGTTCAAATGAGAGAGTTTCTTGTGCCATTTCCAACTCTCTTCACTGGACATTCTTGTAGACAGACACACTGCTTTTCCATCTGAGTTGGTTGACAATTTTATTTCATAGATGTTGTTGTGTCTGTTTCCAACTAGAGCAACTTTCCCTGTAGATTTACTGATCACTTGGCAATATTCAGGCTGAAAATCTACATGATATCCTCTGTCACAGATTTGACTCACAGATAGCAAATCATGCTTGAGTCCTGGAACCAGAGCTACATTTGTGATGTTGACATTTCCAAGATTAATATTGCCATATCCCAGTGTATGTCCTATGTTGCCATCTCCATAGGAAACTTCTGGGCCAGCCTTCTCCTCATATTCTGATAGCAGGGCTTTATTTCCAGTCATGTGTCCTGAACATCCACTGTCCACGACTAGGGTACTGACCCTGGTGCCCTGCAATCACAAACAATCACTGATTATTAGTTTTAAGGATCCAGACTTGCTTGGATCCTTTGGCTTTCTTAATTCTGTTAGCTTTTGCAGCGGAATTCACATTAACAGAGTTTAAGCTAACTTTTTCAGAGTTTACATTTGCAGAGTTTACTTTAACCCATTTCAAATTTGGTTTGGGTTCATAGTAATTATAGTAAATAGCATGATAATCTCTGCAAGTGTAAATAGAGTGCCAAATACTTCCACAGTGTTTGCATAAAGTCTGTGGTCTTGTTCTCACATAATCACTCTTTACTGCAGTTTTAGAGGGCAAAGAATTAATGTTTTTATTCTTACTGCAGAAATTAGCAAGATGATTAGTGCTACCACAGTTAAAGCATGTTTTCCTAGGAGCTAATGAAGCAAGCATTGGCTTTATTCCTGATGTTATGCCTACCTTACCATTTCTGTTTTTCTTAGGCATTCTCTGTTTGTTGACAGATTTTATTTCCTTAAGCTTATGCTTGAGTTGTTTATCTGTCATTAAACCAATGTTAGCCTCTTTAACAAAAGTTTTAGCATATGACTCTTTAACAGCCTTTTTCTGTGCTTCAGTCTTAGGTCCACCTGTTCCCATGACATTACCCTCAGTTGAACAATGTGGTCTAACCTTTACCTGATTTTCAAATCTAAGGTCATCTCCTACAGAGTAACCTAGACCTACTGTATCTGACTGAAACACTTCTTGAGTGTCTTTACCAGAGTGTGTCCATGTTTTAATGATGTGTTTAGTATCCTCCAATTCAGATTCTAGTTGCTTATACTTACCTAGCAACTCCTGTTCAATAAACACTGCATCATCTCTCTCTTTTTGAATTTTATTCATGTTCTCTAGCTGTTCCTCAACAAGTTTATTTCTTTCTTTGAGTTGAGAACACTCAGACTTTATCCTCTCATTTTCTAAAGTCTGATCCCTATAACTGATATGCAATGCTTTAAGATAAATTCTCAATTCAGTTATATCATCAGTGTTATAAGCATAGGTAGTTGGAGGTACCTTGAGATCATCATTTTCAGTCTTAGTAGTAGCCATGAGAGCATAGTTGACTTCCTCATCTGAATCTGAAGTGTCTGCCCAATCTCTGCCTTTGGTGTAGAGTGCCTTTTCAGTTTTACCCTTCTTGCACTCAGGAGCATAGTGACCCATCTCCTTGCACTTGTAGCATTGAATCTCAGACTTATCTTTCTTACCAGATTTGAAGTCCTTTCCTTCAGATTTCTTGAAATTCTTCTTGTCAAACTTTGAGTAGTCCTTGGAGAATCTCTTTCCCTTCTTGAAGTTCTTGTATCCCATCTTCTTGAAGGTCTTTACCATCAATGCAGCCATTTGCATCATCTCCTCATCATCTTCAGAATCAGATGATTCATCTGTGTTTGAGTCAACATCAGTGTTTGATGACTCATTCTCTGAATGAATGACTAAAGCTTTTCCTTTTGCCTTTCTCCTTGATGCTTCCTTCTTTGATGGTTTCTCCTCAGCCTTAAGAGCAACAGACTTTGACTTTCTACTAGATCTTTTGTTTCTCTGCTCCAATTCCAATTCATGGGTTTTGAGTAGTCCATAAATTTCATCAATTTCTGTTTCACCAAGTTCATAATTATCTCTTATAGTGGTTGTTTTCACATCCCACTTTTCAGGTAAAGAGAGAAGAAACTTGAGATTTGAATCTTCTAAATCATACTCTTTGTCCACCAATGACAAATCATTGAGCAGATTACAGAATCTGTCAAATGTTTCTGTCATGGTTTCATCAGATTTTGCCTCAAAATGCTCATACTCCTGAGTGAGTATGTTCCTTCTGTTCTTCTTAATTGCAGGAGTTCCTTGACATCTAACCTCAAGTGCATCCCATATCTCCTTTGCAGTTGTGCAGTTTATCACTTTATTAGACATAACATTGTCTAACGCACTATGAAGTAAATGCCTTACCTTTGCATCCTTTGCAATAGATGAAAGATCCTCAGCAGTTAGATCTTTCTTCTCTTTTGGAATAACTTTTGATTCCTCACCGGCAGCAGCAGTAGATAACTTTGTAGGTTTGTGAGGACCTTCATAAATTCTGTCCAGATATTCTGGATCTGTAGCCTCCAGAAACATGGTCATCTTCACCTTCCAAATTGCATACTCTAATGGCCTCAGTATAGGAACCCTAATTGTTTCATACCTACTAACAGTAGTAGGAGCTTTCTCAGATGGTGGAGGTATCTCTGCCATTGATTACTATTGCGTTTGGATCTTTAACTGTAATAAAGTAACAGATTTGGCTCTGATACCACTTGTTAGGTCGAATACACAATATATAATCAAGTACTGTATGAATAAGTAACAAGAACACACGTTTTAACTCTTAAAACTGTTTGGAATAAATAATTCCTCTCTCGGTGATGTAAAGTATCACAGAGAGCTGCTTAGGTTACAAGAATGTTATTCGTTCATGATGAATACCCTTCTAGGGTTAACCTAACTGTATTTATAAGATATACAGCTACGTACAATCGTAAATTGATTCTCCTAAAATTAAGCTATACAATTGATATCAATTACGATTGCTACACGTCTTCTAAGTCAACTCAATCTCTTTGATAGCTATCCAATCTTCAAAGATATCGCTTCCATATTAATATTAAATTAATCTTCAAACTCTGTTGACTCGTAGACGCTCCCAGTAGACAGACTTTAGCAAACTCTGTTCTCTCCATGCTAACAGTGTTTGCGCTTCCATGTATTCAGCTATCAGTGTTTACGCTTTCCTCTGTCAGCGTTTGCGCTTCCAGCAATCAGCGTATACTCAAACTCTGTTACAACTGCTTTCAATAACAAGTTAAACTCTCTTTACCTGTAACACTTAAACACTGACATTAAATCACATCAATTATATCTAACACAGTATGTTAATCGCAGAGTGTTTTGCCGAAAATGATATACTCATATGTATATATTTTCAAACTTGTGATATATTGAAATAGGAACCTTATAAAGGGTTCATATGTTATTCTTAAAGCTCCTTAATGAGTATAGATGTTTTATTCAAACTCGGACATATATATTGTCCAATTATGTTTTGAAATCTGAGATATATACCCATATAGTTGGGAAAGTTTTCGAAATAAACCACGTTATTATTTTTCAAAGTGGTGAACTTGTTGAGCGTTATGTAGCTCATTCTTGCTTTATAAAAACATTTCAGAAAGAGAAGAATTTGGTCGGTTAACCCCGCAACAGCAGAAGAGGAGTAGAAGATTACCCCGGAGATGATTTAGCTCCTGATAAATACTACAGAGTAAGTCTGATAGGTTTTCAACTGTAATAGTAAGACTTGTCTTCAAGTATAGTTGCATAAGTGGAATTGCGTAAGACTCTGATTTGTACAGATGAATTGTAATATTTAGTGGCACTTTTGATTATCGTTTCTGAGGCTCTAACTTGTTTGTGTGTAAGATTGAGGTCTGGATGGATGTATTGTTGAGTTGTAAAGTTAATACAGGTATGATATGGTTGGATGATGATGTGATGACCTGAATCTTTGACCTCAGATTTGGGGGCGTCACAGAAATGGTATCAGAGCGATAAGTTACAGTACTCAGAAACGAGAGTGTTGAGAGTTAAGTCTAAGTAGGAGAATGACATAAGAGATCGTAGTAAACTTACGATTGGACTACCGGAAGAGGTACCGGTGAGTAGAATGGGCTGGAGTGTTACTGAAGGTATTATACTAGGGTCGATAGAATCCTTAGAGACCTTCAGAATGATGAATAGAGGTTTGAGAGTTGTACATAACCTATCATAGGTAATGATATAGGAAGCAGAGCGAAATCTCAAGAGCAGCTGAGGTAGAGGCGATATTGCCAATATGATCGGATGACTAGGCTGGCATAATTTTTGTGGCTCATAGTCCTCCACAGTTTAGGAGGCGACATTTTAAAATCAAGAAGTTTAGACTTCCCTACAAAATTAAGAGTACTTAGTACTTGGAATAATGAAAGTCTTTTACTTTGGCTGTAAGATCCGATTTTCGATAAGTAACGGGTTTACCTGAAAGTTGGTCACTATGTCGTTGTGGATTTCATTACCCTTGATGGCGAATTTTACATGTGTCATACGAGAATGTTATCATAAGACGAGCGTGCTAGATAATTCCATGCATGATTCGGACGCTAGAGCATGGTAGTTCAACTTAGAGAACAAACAAGTAGAATTAACAAAGGGACTCAAGAGAAGTTGCATATGGTCGCGACGAGCGATTCAGTGATCTCGGAGTCTACCAAAAGAAAATACCAGTGGTTCTAGAGTGGGATCCTTTGATAGAGATGTTATCAGGGACTACGTATATATGTATTGTAGACCTCAATAATTTTTTGTATATGTTCACATACACACATCCGCCACTGAACCTATGGACTGCACTGAGATCCCTGAGAGATCTCTTTGACCTGTTCCCAGGGGGAACTAGCCACTTGTGATTCATGTCGGGAGGCATGAAGTAGGACCCTATGGACTTAGCAGGTGTCCCCGGAATGGTGTGAAGCTTGGTCTTCAAGATAAAGCACGGAAATGACAGATATATTTGTGAAATCCCAACTTGATAAATGACGTTAAGGTGATGATTGAGAGACACACTAGTTGGTGTCTTGTATTACGAAGACGAAGAGATGGAGTTAACCTCATAATGGTGATAATGAGATGCATGAATGATTATTAACTTATTTTGATAACTACCGGCTGGTGCACTACTTCATTTTAAACTGTTCACTAACCATGTTACCTCGATTAGTTTATATCAGGTAACCCTCCTAGCTTTCTACTTCAAACTTGTGGAAATAACAACCAGTGATATACTTTCTCGAAACCGGGACTCATCCAAAGTATCTTAATTGATCCCCGAGCATTCTATTTGAAGTTTATAATTATTTCTGCTCAAGACTATTTACACTTTCTTTCAATTATCCGAGGAATGTTCAACAAATATTTCCTTAATTAATCGACGAATACTACTTAACGAATATCGATATTTGATTGCTTCTTTCATACTTGCACTCTTCAGTTGAGCTCATAAATATTCAACAAATTACTGAGGACATGGATGATCTAATGTCCAGACGTTCCTCATGAATTCTTTTCTTCTATTCAAGATGAGATTGTACGTCGTACATTGAAATCATAGTAAGGATATCATTTTGATATTGGTATTCCGAATTCAATTTTATTGTCGGATATGATAAAGCATGTGTAATGAGGCACCCTTGGGTGGACCGTTTCACTGATAAGTAATATTTGATGAGAGGTTATCGATTGTTCCGACACCTAGAACATTCTCTTCAGATTTTATAGTTTTCTTTTTCAAACTTAATAACTTCTTATTTTCATTCGTTGTCCGAGAAGCCTAAAGTTTCTTCAGTGGCTACGATGTTGAAATTTCGTTCTATCCAATTGAAACTGGCTAGTCGTTATGTCAATATGAATGACTAGTTGATTGTTCTAACTACTCAAAATTGTAATGTTGTGAAGAACACCTAGCTAATTGTCCTAGCTGGTGGTGATGTCTCAAACAGGTGAACTAGCAAATTTTGTCTAGCTAGTTGCTAGTGTTTCTTGAAAAGGACTAGTTATTGTTTCACTGGTCCAACTCCAAATTTAATTCATTCCGCAATGCATTTTGCATGTGGTAAAGTATGATGATGAAAGTTTTGACGAATAACTTGATTGAGACCTAATGAGGTCGCCCACTCAACTCGAATTCTACCCATCTTCGTATCAGACTTTATATCACTTGAATATTTTATTCTTTCATTCACACAATGAGAATTCATTTGAAACCACTGATTACTTGAATGATAAACTACTTCATTCTTTAATTGTCATGGAGTAGAATTGCTTTCTATTGGCTGACCTTCATCAATGCGACTTTAGATTTCCTCTTATTATTCAGGAGGAAAAGTATCCACCCGATGTAAGAATTGTATAAAGACCGTCTTTATGACTTTTGTATCCAACAATCATTGTCCTTGTGCAACATTCTCTATGGTATCATATTACAGAATTATCAGGACGGGAAGGAATAAACCTTGTTGTATTCTTTCTGTCCATCCTTACATCTCCAAAAATTGAGACTCCTAGTATTTGGAACCATCAACATTCTTGGAACATCCAATGTGGAATTCTCATTAAAATTATCTATTGGACCTTGTTATTTTGAAACCATTCCTTTCAAAGTGATTACTCTAAGGTGAACGGGAGGTACAATTATGAACCGTTACACCAATATGGGATCAAAAACCAAATGTTGTAATTGTGCAGCCAGAACGTTATGCCGAGTAATTAGTAAAGTAGAAGTAACATGTCGGGGCATACCACAAGACCTTTAATATTCGTGTGGGGAAAGTTATAAGAAATGATGAGGTGGTTGGGAGTACGCTTCTACCAACCGTTGTCAAGATGTTATATTAATGAATTCTGGAGTTACCAAGCCTTTTCCTGATCCAGGAAATGCAAATCGGTTGCGATGTAAAACATATCCTTGGAGGAAACTAACATGGAAGTTAGATGGACGAGAAAGGAAGAAATATCGTGGCAAGAATGTGAAGCTTTACTTAGCTTAAAGGGATTGATGCACATAGAGAGACATATAGTTTAACAGGCCCCTAATAGCAAATGGATGCATGGATATATGCCAATGATCCTTCGAGACTACCACCTAATCAAGTTTATTGGGTCGCAGCCGCATGCAGGCCTCAGGCTGATTGGTGCCAGTTGTGAAGGGGGACGAGCGTATGACCTCTTACATATACCATCGAGAACTGATACCCTTATCGGACACGGAGGAATTGTTGACTAGTTAAAATGAGTAGTTGTTTTTCAAAGATAAGGTTGAAGAGAAGGTTTCACCAACTCAAGATCGACCCCTGTACTGTGCCAAAGTTGGCATTTCATACTAATATAAACATTATAAAATTGTGGTAGTATCGTTTGAATGGACTAATGAATCAGAAGCCTTTATGGATTAATGAACAAAGTTTTGAGATGAAATGAGATATTGTCAACAACCTCGTTGTTAGCTATACTTGATGATAAAAAGAGGACTTTGAGAGTCACGATGATGCGTCTTTCAAGAGTTTAAGAGGTGTGCTGATGCAGTAGAAAGGGGATGATAGCCTATACTTCTAAACAACACAAAGGTTACGGGATAGGATATACTAACCATGAGTCTGGGATTAGTCATGATGGCGTTCACGCATAAAACTGAGACGTTAACTTTATGAGAAAAGTGTGAAAGTTTTCCACAAGTGCCATAAGTATATCTTCATATTAGGACTAAACATAAGAAAGAGAAGGTGACGAAAGGGAGCAGGGAGTATAATGGAGAAATTTGTTTTTTCCCAGGAAAGGCCAGTGTGGTGGCCGATACCTATAGAAGGGATTGTTCGAAATTGGAATTCAGTCAGTATTGACCAAGAAAATAGAGTATATACAATAAAGAATAATGTTAGGGGAAAATGACTAAATTATGGGGAAGGACAAAGATGTACAGAGAATTAAGAGAATGTTTGGCAAACGGATATGAAGAATGGTATTAGAAAACTATTAAGTACAAACGCAACATGTCAAAAACAAAATGATAGAGATCTAGTGGATCAATTCCGCCCGTAGAAAATCTTGAACGAGGACAGAATTATAATGAATTTCATGAGTAGGTCGCCGAAGACCGAGCCAAGAGATGGCCCTAGTTGATTTATAATTGCTGGACCAAGTGATTTACCTACGAGAGACTTTCCATTTAGAAGATTATCGATTTATATACGGAAGAGATGGTGGTGTAATATAAAACTTCTGCAGTGATTACGTCAGATAGAGACTTAAGGTTAAACTTCGAATATTGAAGGTGCTTTCAAGTATAATTAATAAAGAGATTGAGCATATGTACTAAATTGATCTGTGGCTGACAGACAGGGAAGAAGAATTATCCAGACGATCGAATTTATATTTAGTGTCGTGCCTTAGATTTCACGGGGCAGTCGAGAATAAAAACTTATCCATGAAACGAATGTTGTTATCACGATCGGCACCATGCGAACGTAAGGACGTCTCTTGTAAAGCGTACTACGAAAGAAGAAGTTTCGCTTTTCTTGCGTTAGGAAGAAGTCAATGAACGAGGGATATAGTAGCTGAACTGGTTCGACGTATACCGAAGACTATACAGTATCCATAGCAAGTGGTAACGGCTGACGGGAGGCAACACATGCCTGCTAATCAAGCGAAGGAATATGAGGAATATCGTGCGTATTGACGTTGTCTCAGATTACAAAACACGACCACAAAGTATTCACGGGCCAACGATACAAGGACTCAACACGGATACTATGAACAAGGTAGAAGAGGAACATGTAAGTAGTGGGATAGAAATTTTCAATCATAGAACAACCGATAAGGAATACAGGTCGAGGAGAGTATGCATTGAGGAACAACATTAAGGCGTTGGTGAGACCAAGGGAGAGAACAATAGGGTTGAAATGTCAACCTGAGAGTTGGAAAGGGTAAGGTTGGAATTGTATCCACAACTATTATCCTTACGTTCTTAAGATAGAATCCTTTTAAGGAGAGGAGACTGCATTAACCCTAATTTTCGGGAATATTCGAAACCTGGACGAATAGTAATTTTATGGGTGGATGAGAAATTTTTGCAATCACGATATGTACGAATTATTAAATGAAGATTTCGAATTGATATTACGTCTTTACGGTACAGACGAGTGTATGTAAAAGTCATTAGTTTTTTTTACGAAACCCATTATTTCGAATGGTCAAATTTTATGAGATATCTAAGGAGATCGTGGTAAGGCATGGGGTTCCTGTGAGCATTGTATCTGATAGAGACCCAAGGTTCAACTCCGGGTTCTGGAGGAGTTTTCAAGATTGTGTGGGAACCAAGTTAAACATGAGTACTGCATACCACCCCCCAATCAGACGGACAGAGCGAGAGAACCATCCAGACCATAGAGGACATGTTGAGAGTATGTGCCATCGATTTTAAGGGAAGTTGGGATGACCACTTGTCGTTGATCGAATTTTCCTACAACAACAGTTACCATGCGAGTATAGGGATGCCCCATATGAAGCTTTATACGGACGAAGATGTCGGTCTCCCTTGTGTTGGGAAGAAGTTGGAGAGCGGAAGATTTTAGGGTCTGAACTGGTCCAACAGACAAGAGAAACTATCGAGCTCATAAGAGGATGGCTGGTAGCGGCCCAAGACAGACAGAAGAAGTATGCGGACCAGACCCGCAAGGACAAAGAATATGAGGTAGGAGAGTTGGTGATGTTAAAGGTATCACCGTGGAAGGGATTGATGAGATTTGGTAAGAAGGGGAAGCTAAGCCCGCGATTTATTGGACCTATTGAGATTTTGAGATGAGTTGGAAAGTTAGCCTATGAATTGGCTTTACCCCCAAGCTTGCAGCAAGTACATAATGTGTTCCATGTGTCCATGCTACGACCCTACCATACCGACTTCCGACACGTGATAGCATATGATCAAGTGGATCTGCAACCAGACTTAACCTATGTGGAGCAACCCGTAGGAATCAGGGATAGAAGAGAACAGGTGCTGAGGAACAAGGTTGCCAAACTAGTGAGAGTTCTGTGGAGAAACCAGAATGTCGAAGAATCAACATGGGAACTAGAGAGCACGATGCGTGAAAAGCACCCCCAACTGTTTTCAACCTGATTCCGGGACGAAATCCTTTTAAGGAGGGGAGGCTGTGAAAACCCTAATTTTTGTAATATTTTCTTTTATATAATATCATATGACATTGTCAATTTGGAACCTTTTTAGTCATCCCTGTTGATTAATGGAATTGATTGTCTGAGAAATTATGTTGTTACATTCACCATGTAAGATAAAGGGAAGGTTGCTGAAGGCAAGAGTCTTATTGTTAGTAAGATTTATTAAACTTGGGACTTGAGAGTTAATGGAGTATTGAAAGGTTATTAGGAATTATGACGAGGAATTATGGATATTCGATGAATTTACACAAATAAGTACTTAAGGAATTACAAGGGAAATCTCTACGCGACAAAATATTATTACGAGAAATTAATTAAGATACGATACGAATTAAAGATTAACTGACAAGCATTGGTGGAAGAATAATGATACAAGGAATGATATTACATGCAAGTCCCATGCAACTAAGTAGTTAGGAAAGCAAACTAGTAATACCAAGTGGACAAGAGGAATAGTAACTAGTTATTACTTTTTCCAAGGAGACAAGAGGGCATGGTGGCCTATACCCTAGACTTGCAACATGTGATGCATATACATATACATAATATATATCACCCAACCCCTTTTACACATTATTCAACCAACCAAAAAGCAAAGCAAAGAAACTCTTCTCCCCCCCCCAAGCAAAAAGCTCTCGGCCAAACAAGGACAAAGGAGAAGAAGAAATTCTTTCTTCCATTTCTCTTCATTCATAATTCAAGGCAAAATTCCTAGGCACTCTACATCATCTAAGAAAGGTATACTAAGAATTCCAAGCCTTTTCATCCATTAGTTTTCAAGATATTAATTGTTAAAGCTTTGGTGAATAGTAACAATGTTAAGTTTTCTTTTAGATCTTGGATTATAAGGAGTGTGGGAGCTCATTCAAGGTGTTCTTGAGACTTGTAAGGCATACCCAAGGCTCCTAGATACTCAAGAAGGTATAAAAACCCTAACCCCTCTTGGCCATGTAGTGTTTGAGATGTTTAATGATAGATCCATGTGTATTTGTGTTAATCTTGGATATATAAGTGATGGATGATATAGATCTTGAGTTAAGTGTTGTGGTTGTGGTTTTTATGCTTATGGTTAGTATATGTATCTCCATGAATGTTATAAAGTATGAACTTGGTGACTTAGATGTTGGTTGTGTTGTGGATGTAAGAATCTTGGTTGATTTAGTGATATAGGCATGCTGAGTTTTTCCCAGGAACTTTACCTGTCTTGTAAGAGGGTTTTGAACCCCAAAATTTTGTCCCCTGAGGTCCTAATATATATTGTTGGAAAGGTATTTGAATGTAGTTTCCAGAAATATAAGGTGCATGACTAGGTGATGTATAGATTTTGGGTTATGGCCGGAGAAGTGAAATGTGTTTCTGGATTCCGGACTGCACTAAATGGTCCCCTTGTGAACCTTGTTTAAACCCCTAAAAATTTATGTAGGATCATGGAAAAATTAGAGAAGCTAGTAAATGCAGTGGGGAAGGCTACCCAAAAAGAATTGGATTAAAATATGAATTTTTCGATTTTATAAAATACTAGAGTAAAATTCGCGCAAGGGAAAAAGTCTTTAAGGGAGGGTGATTTAAGGGGTAATGGATATGATTCGGTTATGGTAACCAAATTAAGTCGAATAAGTGACGAGCGTAATCGAGTGGTGACATGAACCTATAGTGGGGCTAGAGAGTCATAAGACGAAGTCATTAAGTTAATTTTGTACCACCCTAAAACCCCGTAATTAAAGGGATATTGTTAAGGTACTAACGATCGGCTATTGATTATGTATAGATCGTTCCACTCCGCAAGCTCAACCACCCCAACCTCACCAAGGCAAGTTTACTTTTCAAAACTTATATATACAAGAACTTTCACTGCTGTGTTTGTAGTTTTCAATCATATCAAATGTTTATGTTTATCGAAGTATCGATGAGATTGAGATGTATAAGTACATATATGTTTGCACCCCTTGAACTTAGAATGAAATGTTTTCTTCGGACAACGACTCTAGCAATAGAGGTCGTAGCGGTCCGTATATACTATTGACCGGGGAGCGCTATATTATTATATCGTAATTAAATTGCGAAAACCCGAAGGGTCATTCGGGGAGTATCGTATACTCAAGTAATTATTTTTATATCTTCGTAAATACTCAAAATACCTATCTTGGATTAAGAGCTTATTTTATTTAATAATTATTTTATTAATTATTAATATTAAATCTTAAAATATCATTTATTAATTATTGTTCATTATTTTAAAGACAAAGCTAATCCATGATACCTTTAATACTTTCAAACTCGAACTCTTTCGAACTCAAAACATTTTCGAAAACCCCCGGTCAGGTTCTGCTTCTTGTATGATTTCAAGAATTATCGGTCGACTGATGTCGGACCTCAACTACTCAGTTTTCATTCAAAATCAAGTTTTAAAAGAAAAAGAAAAAGGGACTCTGGCAGGTGTGGGAATCGTTGACGAACGATTCCCGGGATGTGTAAGCGGCCGTGAGCCAGGCGGTCCATCAATTATTATTCCGGCCCAGGTGTTGCCGAAGGATGATTACGGATGTAGTTTTCATCGAGGGTGATTACGGATGTAGTTTTCACCCGGGGATAGTTACGGATGTAGTTTCTATCTTTCTACCGGTAGAGAAGACCCGCGGATTATTGGACTTGGATGTGGCGATTGATCATCGTCAATCCTTGTCAGGATTTTATGTTTTCTTCCAGTCCCATCCTCCACTTTGGAAAAATACTCAAACACTGATTCTTGGGCCTAAGTGCCAAGTTGCCGATAGTGTGGTTTTTTATAAGAAAAATATTGACATCGTGCAGTATCTAGAACTGCAGGATTTTCTATAAAGATTGGCACGTGTTAGTGCACTCTTGCAATTGTTTCAAAGGATGAAATGTTTTTGTATGAGAAACCTTCTAAGCTAATGGAAGGAAAGAGGTTTGCAATGAGGTATTCCCTGTACAGTATGTTAATCGCAGAGTGTTTTGCCGAAAATGATATACTCATATGTATATATTTTCAAACTTGTGATATATTGAAATAGGAACCTTATAAAGGGTTCATATGTTATTCTTAAAGCTCCTTAGTGAGTATAGATGTTTTATTCAAACTCGGACATATATATTGTCCAATTATGTTTTGAAATCTGAGATATATACCCATATAGTTGGGAATGTTTTCGAAATAAACCACGTTATTATTTTTCAAAGTGGTGAACTTGCTGAGCGTTATGTAGCTCATTCTTGCTTTATAAAAACTTTTCAGAAAGAGAAGAATTTGGTTGGTTAACCCCGCAACAGCAGAAGAGGAGTAGAAGATTACCCCGGAGATGATTTAGCTCCTGATAAATACTACAGAGTAAGTCTGATAGGTTTTCAACTGTAATAGTAAGACTTGTCTTCAAGTATAGTTGCATAAGTGGAATTGCGTAAGACTCTGATTTGTACAGATGAATTGTAATATTTAGTGGCACTTTTGATTATCGTTTCTGAGGCTCTAACTTGTTTGTGTGTAAGATTGAGGTCTGGATGGATGTATTGTTGAGTTGTAAAGTTAATACAGGTATGATATGGTTGGATGATGATGTGACGACCTGAATCTTTGACCTCAGATTTGGGGGCGTCACATCGAAAACCAGCTATAGACATGTCGAAGGTGAAAGATCTCATAAGATGAACAAATTTTAGTTGTGAAAAGTAAACTCTTGCAATATTCGACACCAGCCCAAATCCAATGCACGGATTACAGATCTCCCACAAAATCACATAAATCATTTTCAACAATGAGGAACAAAACATATACCAACATCAAAAAAACATACCTTAACATCCCAATAAAAAGGGTAACAAACCAGACACACGTCAAAAGGCGAGACTAAAAACCAAAAATTCAAAGACCTCGCAATGACACCAAATTTTGGTATGATGTTAAGGAGGAGAATTCTAATCTAAAGGTATTTTTTTATTTGCGGAGTCGGACTCAAAACCAAGATAGATCTGAGAAATAAATTCTAGATGTTGGCTTTGGTTCGATTTTTATTAAAAAAAGACTGGAACAAAAAAAGGGGGTTTAGATGATTGAGAGGACTAGAGGATGGTTTGATGGGGAAACGAAGTTGTAGATGGAGAAAAGGGGGGGCGGCTATGGTGACCTAAGGAAGTCGACTCTCATTAGATAATATAAATGTTTAATAATAACATGTTGATGACGAGATTCGAACTTTGAATCTATGAAAGTATTTCAAATATTAAAAAAAAAATTAACATTATATCCAACTATTCTTATTAATCTGTGTCAAAATTTATCGTTTGCTATTGACTGTACAAAAAAAAGTGTACCAAATTATCAACCATTAAAGGCTAGTTTACTTATAATAGTACAATATAGATAAATATATATTATTTAATGTTAATATAATCTTATTAAAAATAATGTCACGCTTTTTTATTTTTCATTCAATATCAATATTGTTTAAAATTTTATATAGTATAAACTCGAGTTCCAGAAAAATTCGGCTAATTTGGTATTTTATTCCAAATATTAAATATTTTATGTCCTAATTATTTTTTATTGCTTCCCTTTTTTCAAATATTTTTGTTAAAAAGACATTTTCTTTAGAGAAAATAAGTATTTTTGCAAAATAAATTGTAAAAAATTTAATTATAAAATTTCTAAAATACTGCAGTTGAATTTCACTTACAAGCTCTAAATTGACTATTTGACCAAAAAAAAGTTTCATAAAAAAATTTTATTAATGCAATTCCCGATTGACATGCATCAACCCTATATTACCGTATTAGCAATTTAAATAATCAATCTAGCACTTAAAATATTTAAAATCAAAATTTAAGTTTAGATTTTTTTTTATCAGAAATAAATTACTCGTTCATAAATTGTACCGAAATACAATAAAACGTATAGAGGAGATTTTTTCATTCAAGAAAGTTTACCATCTAACCCAAAAGGCACGCATGTTGCCTCGGGACGCTTAAACAATAAAACCTTCAAGTCTGAAAGGAAGAATGTTTACACAATATCACGCAAGTATACGTGGTCACAAGTAATACAATTAAAGTTCGTTCCACTGAGATCTGGTTAAGTTCGTTTCAGTTAATGCACCTATTCAACAATGTATGATTTTAATTCACTGCTAAGACAATAAATAAATTGAGATTTTAATTAACAAAATTAAGCTAAGATGCAAAGTAAGAACTAATTAACTAATGAGAATTAAATCTGAATTAATTATAAGAATAAAAACATGGGATCCTAACTTCATTATCTACTTCACTTAGAGTCGATGCCTTTAATCAATACATATGATGGTTTTGATATCTGATCGGATAACACGAAACAAGTAAAAGCTACCTCTCGGTATACTAACACCAAACTACGCATGCATCCACAAAAGAGATAGAAGATGGATAGACACCAAATATGTTTAGACCCTATATCTCTATAGAATTTGAAAACATAAAGGTTTAAGCACAAGTTATCCACATAGATCACATAGGGTAGCATAATATCTCTATTTATGCCACAAATCATGATGTTAAAACATCAACCTATCCTATGCTAGCATGGGAAGTTCTAAATCTCAAGAGCCACTCTCGTTTCGCAAGAGATTAACAAATTAGATGTTCGCGACGCATCTAAATACATGAAACACAACCATACGAGGATATCAAGAATTCGCCACACATAAATCTTTAAAGCATACAAACTACTAAGCTACATAGATAAATCCATTAGAATCCCATGACAACGATTAGTTCATAATTAAACCACTCGTCATCATGGGATCTGATGAAACCATGATATAAAACAAGATATGAATGAAAGAAGTAATTATATTAATAAAACAAAGAGTTAAGAAAACAAATCTAGAATCCAGAATAACACAAAAGATGAAGTAGATCTAGATCCGTTGCTTGTCACGAGCGTTGAATCTTTCTCTCTTTTTCTCCCTTGCAGATCTAAGCTATGATACAATAATAAAAACTATCCTAATTACAATGCTAAGATGTGTTTAAATAGGCTCTAGATTTCTTGCCCAGCAAGAAATTACCTTCTATTACAATTAGAATTCGATTTAGGTACTAAAAACTGCCCAAAATACAATTAGAATTAGAAAAAGGGCAAAACAGTAATCTTTCAGCCTTGCTTCACAAAGAACACGTGCGCGAATTTTAACTACACGCTCCCTGCACCTGGTATCTATCCCAGGTTGTAGAAAATCTCCCAAGCTTCGCGTGAGCTGTAAGATCGTTGAAAACGGACTTCTAGAACTCCAGATATGGCCAAAACAGTGTAGACTGCGCAACCTTCCCGGAAAATCCGAATTTTAATCAATTAATCCTCCAAACACGATAGAAGCATCACCCAAAATCGACATTCTTATAAATCTGAACAACTAAGCAAAACACATCAAAACTACAACAAACTTGAGTCCAAGTAAATCAGTTTAAGCCGATATGGAATGCTCCAAGTGGATATAAAATCCACTTATCAAAGAACCCCACAAAAGGAAGGCCTCGTTAAAACACTCCAAGAGCAAAAGCCTATGGGAAAAAAGATCAAGGGAAAAAAGAGTACCCTCCAAAAAATAGAAAATACATCATTTTACAACTTGCTACTACACCCATAACTACTTGTTAATTATGTGAGTCTCCACTGCTCCCACATATTAGTTTTCTTTTTTCCTGTCTCTTGGCTGCCTTAGACAATAAAGCTTTAAATAATGAGCCGGGGATACCTTACACTTCACACCTGAAAATGACAAAACAAATTAAAACTGAAACACATTAGTAATAATAATAATAATAATAATAATAAAAATTAGAAAAAATATATAGTATTTAAAATAAAAAATAAATATCTAATCAAAGGGGACTTCTTTGATTAGATACAAATTTAAATAACCCACCACAAATCAAATAAAATATTAAAATTAATTTTCATAAAATTTACATTTAAAACTTAAAATACAAATAATGTGTATATATGAATACTAGAATCCTTCCATTCCAACATATACATTAGTTAACATAAATATAAATCAGAAGTGAAAGATATTGAAGGTCAATAATTTTCATCTTAAACTAAAAATAATGATAAAAATAAAAGTAATCCCTACTTTTAGTTAAATAATAAATATGAGCCTATATAACTTATACTCAATAAAATTCCTAACACAAAAAAGTATAATTACATAAATTAATAATAAGCGAAACTTAGCTAATAAATATGCCAATTCTAAAAATACCAATAATAGCACATATTAAATATTAATAACATAACTGATTAATTAAATTTTAAAATAAATTATGGAATAAACAAGCCATCAAAATGGCACATAATTATCTATTAAATGTCCAAAATCTATGTCATCATACTTTTAAAAATCAAAAGTCATCAATCATTAACCATAACACCTTCAACACAATTAAGCACATTCAAATACTATCAATCATTAATTAATAATATAACTGAAAAATAATTATCTAATCAATTATACTTAATGCAAATAATAACTAAAACAACTAATCAATCCACACAATCCCAGAAAAGGTAACTAAGGAAAAAAATAACAGAGGACATTAAAATTTGAAACATAAATTTAGCACTAACATTAAAACATTCAAATTAAAATATACTCATTGATTTGTGCAGGAGTATAATTCATGACCTTAATCACAATAATGACATTAAAAGACTAATTATAATATCAGTTATAAGATTTAAAAGATGTCAATTTAATTACATTTAAAACAACCAGAAAATTCTTTAAACTGAAAACAAATTCTTTAAACTGCAAATTAACAAGACTTCAAAACAACCAGAAACCAAACTCAACCAAGATACACTTAAATACATTCCAATTTTACCAACCTAAACGTAAATCAAGCCTAAGATTTAGTCAATAACATTAAAATTATATCCGCTACTCAAGTAATTGATTTAGTCACCATATCATCACTTAAAACAAAATTATAACAAAAATGCTAAACTAATTCAAAATCATAACCAAAAATCAAGGCACCTATTCTTTAAAAAAACGTCAAAATAAATAACACATTTAGTGAATCAAAAACTGAAATCCTAATTACATACCATTTATACTAACCTAAAAAGTTAATGCTACATTAAAACTAATTAACAAAATTAACACACATTCAATACCTTTGCAATGTTACCAAATTTAAACCTCGTCGGAAAATTAGTAAATCGGATTTCTGTTAGAATTAGCCAAAATCACAAAAAATTTGATTCAACTCGAAACTATACATTGCAAAACCAGTGAACTCAGTGAACGAAGCAATGAAGCAAACATTACTAGCAAATAAGCAACTCGCGAATTCACAACAAAATAAACAAAACACCCATCAACTCAGTGAACTCAGAATTTAAGTTTAAATTTTAGAATAGTTCAAATTATGACCTTCAAATTACTGAAAACGGGTCGAGGGAGGACAAAACATACCGCAAATAACTGAGTAGTTTACATAAGGTAAGTGACCATATATATTCACTACAAGAAAAATGGCCATTTACGACGGAAATTTTACACAGAAATCGTCGCAATTGGTCCAATTACGACGGAAATTTTTTGTCATTTTTGCTCGAGTCTTAAATTCGGATTTTCGTCACAAGTTTAAATTTCGTCACAAGTTTAAATTTTCGTCATAAGTTCAAATGCGGGACCCACTTTTTTACAATAAAATAATAATGAACTTACGACGGAATAAACCGTCATAAATTAGTAACTTATGACGGAAATATCGTCGGAAATTAAACAGTGGGACCCACCTCGAATATAATTATAACAGAACTTTCGACGGCACAATCCGTCGTATGTTAATAATTTATGACGATTATTTCTGTCGCAAGTTCACCACAATTAAATTTTGGAAAAAAAGAATAAATAAATAAAAGATGAACAATCGTCATAAATTACCCAGAAAATCGTCGCAAATTACCAAGAAAATCGTCTTAAGTTACCTATAAAAGCGTCGTAAGTTAACCTAACCAAGAACAGCATTCTGCTGGTTTTTCAGGTTCCAGCCATTTTTGGCTTCCAAATTAAATCCAAAAACATCCCAAAGTACATACAATCCAAAACCACAATCAAACATGAAAGTTTGTAACAAACATCGATGCAATTAAACGAATCCAAATATAAAAAATACCAAATTTACATAAATATTATCATAAATCCATATTCGACCACACAAAAGTTTAAACCATCCAACAAAAATATAGATCACGTACGTTACATCTACAAACCAACATTAGTTCACAACATAACTTAGATAACTTACAAACATTCATAGTCTAAATTAAATTCAGACATAATACTCAACCCCTAATTTTAGGACCGCCATGAGACACGTGAGGCATAGCATTCGTATCATGGTCAGATTCAGTATCCTCATCATCGGGCTCACCATCGTCAACATGGTGATCATCATCGGCCGGGGCCTTCCCCTACAATATACAGAAATAAGGATGTTACATACATTCATACAAAATCAATTAAATAAAGTTTAATATCTTAAAACTCTATATAAAGTTGTCTACTATATTTTATTAAGTTATTATTCATAATTAATTCTCATGCAACTTATTAATACTAATAAGCTATAAAAAACGCATGACTGGTTTATCTTGGTTAATATGGACCCTGCCAGTTCATATTAAATATTTTGTGGAAGATTTAGCTTGTGTGTGTGATATTGTGTGTGTGATCTTTTTTAATCCAGGAAAAGAAGCCTGTGAAGCAGAGCATAAAAGAAGACACTAACAAGTGGATCAAAATCTGAGACATGAAATGAAGAAGACAAAATAGAAGATATGTCATCTGAGACGGGGGATAAAGAATCTAAAGATGGTGGGAAGAAACCAGGAATTGACGAAACAAAATGGGTGGGCGTGAACAGCAGTTCTGGTGGACAAGGGGACTCTGAAAAGGATTCAAAAGAAACTAGATCCAAATCAGATGAAGGACAAAACGAATCCGAAATGACTAGTGAACCAAAAAGCAAGGAGGAAAAAGAGAATTCTAAGGAAATTCGTCAAAAGAAAGAGCTGTTACTTTTTGGAGCTCATTCAGAGCTTTTGAACCAGACTGTGTCTGAGGACGGGGCTTGGAAAACCCAGGTAGCAGAGTCGAAGAAGGAAGCACACAAATCTTTAGAAACTTCTCAAAAAACCGGCTCTAGTTGGAAACTATGCAATGTCACAGCGGGCCCAGATTACATTCCATGCCTTGATAATGTGCAAGCAATAAGGAGCCTTAAAAGTACTAAACATTATGAACATAGGGAGAGACACTGTCCAGACGACCTACCAACGTGCCTTGTTTCACTTCCTGAAGGCTACCAGCGTTCAGTTGAGTGGCCTACAAGCAGGGAGAAGGTGTAACTACTTGTCCCAGACACATCTGATTATTGTTTTAGTGCTTGGTTTTCTTTTCCATGACCGTTTTTGTCTAAACTGTCTGTATTTTTTTATCAATTTCTTATGATTATATGTACTCTTGATCTTTCCCCTGCAGATATGGTACCATAATGTACCCCATAAAAAGCTTGCCGACGTTAAGGGACACCAAAATTGGGTTAAATTTAGTGGTGAATACCTTACCTTTCCTGGCGGAGGAACCCAGTTTAAGCATGGGGTTGTACATTACATTGACTTCATACAGGAGGTTAATATTTCTAAATCTCCCGTTCCACAGCTGAACGTCACTTCTCTTTTAAGTAATTTTTACGATTGTTGAATTTTATTGTATTATTAGGGTACTTATTACTACCCTAATAATTCAGGACTCATTTTTTTTATTTTATTTCATGTTTATTTAAGTGTATGTTCATATAGTAACTTTTGTTACGTAATAATTGCAGCCTATTACGGGACAAATTATCAACATAACAAAAATATCCTAACAAAAAAAGTAAATGGGACAAATTCTCAACCTAACAAAAAAAATACTAAAAATAAGTAATTTTACCTTCACTGCACCAGGTCCATCCTTCTTATATGTGTTGTTCAGTACCTCAACCGCGACCCGAACAATGGCATGTCGCGTCTCTCTAGCAATCGGATGGTCTGAAGGTACCGAAGAGTCTCCTTCCACCACATTGCGTGCTAAGAGACGAACCTCCTCGGCTGTCAATGTGTACTAATCCGGATTGGCTCGGGCCTGGGCCAAGGTCTCATCCACAACCATTATAAACATATCATCTTATAATCGAGCCAAGGCAGATCTACCGGAGCTACCTTCCCCTTTTCGAGGTGGTGGAGGACGTGCATCAGACCCTACGCAAATATACAAATATCATTAATAGGAATAAATGATGAGACAATTTGAGAGTGTTAAACATTTCAAGTATAACAAGAATATACCATAAATATCAGAAGGTCGAAGCTGCGGGTGTCCAATAATCATATTCTTCCATACACCTCCCACCGCCTCTATCCAACTATGGATTTGGGTCGTCTCGGGATCAACGCCTTTCTTTTCCCATATGCTAATGTAATGATCCTGAAAAATAATTTAGAGTGAGGTTCTATAATTAAGCTATTATGCACAGTCGTAGTGTAAGAGTAAGGGCCACAATGCATGAAATATGCATTTATACATATTTGCACCCAAATATGAAACTCCCTGCTGTTAGTGTAAAATTTTACACGAGGCTTCTTTAAAATATTCTTTTGCCCCTGTTCTGTCTTCGGCATATCACAATAAAGTATGTATATCAAAACAAATAACTGTCTATAACAAATTTGACCCCAAAAGATGAATTTTACAAAAAATGTAGATTCTTGAGAATAGTTTTACATGTTCTGGCTTTTCAAGTTGTGTTTAAATATTTTTCGGCAACTACATTTTCATCAGTCATCGACACTGCTTATATAGAGCAAAATTTACATGTGAATTAGCATTCCATAATAGGAATTAGAAATCAAACACTATCTTCATAAAATCTAAGTTTAAAGTTTAAACCTTCAACTTCAAAATTAAATCAGTCCAACATCTTATCTACTGTGTATTGAATTTGAAGTATGAATGCTTACAATGATATCCTTGGCAGCCTCAGTAATCCACTGACCCTTCCTATTCGGGTCTTTCAAAGTGTGACAATCCTTATAAACAACTAGGGTATTTAGTTTGCCATGCTTTTCAACATAATCCTGTTCAAGAAATTTCAACAGAAGTTTATAAAATACATAAAAAGCAATAAGTACTATGCTTATAGCATAATACTCATAATCTGCATTGTTGCACATAAACAAGGATATTGCTTATAGCAATAAGGATATTGTGATGCACCATTGCTGCACATCTATAATGCTTCAGCAATTATATGGCAATATTAAACTCAATAATTTCTGTGATTTTGTGTAGAGTATATTAGCCGTGAACCAGTAGAAGTAACTACTGAACCTCTGGCCCTCTGCATTAATATAATGTTGCATGTGAAACCTAGAAAATCTGACATGTTGGTGCTTGTTGGATCTCATACTAAATATATCGTAGTAGGACTCGAGAACGTTATGCAGCACTTAGATGGATATATATCATCTCTTATATGAACTATATACTTGATTCAGGAGTTATGTTCAATATAATGCTAGAGAAATGTAAGAAGCAAGTTAAATATTATTACACAATTGCATACCCGACGACGTCGATCAAATGAACGTGCACCATATGTGTGAGGTATTTTTACTGATTTTCGGGATTTCTTACCAGCATCAGACTTTTTCTTCCACTCATCACTGTCCCAGTACTTAGCTATTCTGGACCAAACACCAGGTTTCATATATAAGGGCCTGTGCTCTATGTAAGTGTCTCCGGGTTTTTTTTGTCCATCAGCCCTTTTCTTATCATCAGCAAGTGCACGGCGCAATTTATCACGTAGGACTGTGAGTATAGAAGCCCTTGCCTCATCTTCAGTGGCAAATTCTGGATCCCACGTGTAGTAGCGCTGCAAAATAAAAAGAAGTCGTAACATATAATAACAAGACAATAAATACAAGATAATCTCATTTTAAAAGTCAAAGATAATTGACATACCAAGAACTCATCTACACAATCATTCCAAAACTTTGGAGAGTTCCTATCAATCTCTTTCACGCCTACACAACCATCGGGCCAGAACATGCGAATAATTGCCAGTATATTTCGCAATGCCTTTGGACAATCTATCCTGAAATGCGAATAAACCACATCAATGACACATAAATTGACTTGCAATTAACATCTATGAGAGTGATATAAGCAACAAGTGCTTTTTGCTTGTGAATCTGAGCTACTTAAGTGTCCCGATCTGTGTTGAACAGCCTCTAACTTCTTTTCCATGTTCTTATTCTAATCTTATTTATCTGTTGTCTGTTGATCACCTTGTTGTATGAGGCACTGAACAATATGGTCTGAGTATAAATGTGAAAGTTATTAACGATATATATAGTTGTCATGATACCATCTAAACTAACTGATATATCATCACAAACTAAACAGAGGAATTATAGAGAGATGAGTTAACATAAGAGAAACAGGTGAGAATCAAGAATCTAGTGCTTATATAATATAGCTGCAATTACAGGTCATGACGTTATTTTCTGTACCCAACTGACTCTAGCAGCTTATAACTACTGTTACTGCCTAAAGTAGATTTAATCGAATTCTGAATTTTGCCAACTGTTTCAATTAAAATTTACATATCTGAACTTCTATGAGCTGCTGAGTAATAGCTATAGAATGTGTAGCGTTTATCGGATGGATCCATAACAACCAACTGAATGTGTAGCGTTGGAGTAGAGTTCTTGTGGGGTTTGAGCAAGAAAGGTGATGAAAAAGTCAAGACACTGGTGAAGAAAATGCATGAAATGGAGGTTTGTTTATGTGGCATTGAATGTGCAGCTGAGAAATTATTCAGAAGTTTGATTAATTCTAGGGTTTCAGTGCTCAATGTTCTTACACAATAGTCCAGGAGGAAGAAAAAAAATAAATAAATTAGCATGCATGTACAATGTATTTATTCATAATTAGTCATATCAGATTTAATAGTTCCATACTATGTGATTCTTTTTATTTATGAATCATACATAGAACTCCTCTACACATTGCAACTTGTTTCTGATTCTATCATTCTAATTTACTCCCGAACTCAAATAACGTAGAACCCAATTACAAGGAATTTCATACTCTATTCGTAAAATTATTTGTCTTTTTCTATCTGTTTTAATAAGAGGGCCGATAAATAATTTCAAAAGTTGGAACTGGGGCCTTTGCCCCTAGTATCAAGGTTAGTCATGAGGCAGGTGCAGTAGGCAACTACGCATACTTCCCATCTAACTTCAGGAGTTTCTTTGAATGCATCTTAATATTTAGATGGAATATAAATTCCATTTTGCAAAAAACTGAGGCAGATGATATTATCCGAATTTTTTCTTGTTAAATCACAATCAAATGTGAATATTTAGGATTCATTACCTTATTTTAAAAAGTCTGGTCTGTGAATTTCTTTTTATTAAAGTAGTTTTCAATTACTATATTATTCTTATGCCTCCAATGCAAATTTGCAAGAACAAAGTGCAAACTGCAGGTGGTCTTTTACTGTCTCAAAAATATTTTACGCATATATGATATCTAGACAACTCTGACAACTAAAGTGTAGGCGCATTAAAGAAAATGAGCAGACATAGAAGCTTTTGATTCAACATTTAGTTCTCTTTCATCTATTTAGTTCTCAAGAAACTCAATTATTTAGCTCTCTTTCATCTATTGTTTGTAAAGATTGTTAACTTACAAGTTTCCAGAGATGCGAACAACTGTCGGGGTCTCAGGGTATGAACCGAATCCACCAGGAGAATAGCCACGTGTCCTGTGGCTGCGAGGATCAGCAGCTTCTCCAATTGGAAGAATACGCTTCCCCGCATTGTCCCAAAGAACACACTCAGAGTTTTCATCTTCGTCCCTAAGCCTACGTCGGCTTCCTCCACTAGCACCTCGACTACTTCCTCCCCTAGCACCAGCAGCACTACTCTCTCCGCTACCATTAGCACTGCCACCGTGCCCCCCAACACCACTTCCATGGGTGTCCCCCTGGCCACCATTGTTACCACTACCCTGACCATTGGTTCCCCGACCACCACTGCCATCATTGGTCCCTGGGCCACCATTGTCATTGCCCTCCGAGCCACCATTGCCACTGCCCCGACCACTGCTTCCTTGATTAGCATCTACTCCATATTGTAGAATCTGCCTCCACTCATCATCCGAGTTTTCATCTTCGTCCCTAAGCCTACGTTGACCTCCTCCACTAGCACCTCGACTACTTCCTCCCCTAGCACCAGCAGCACTACTCTCTCCACTACCATTAGCACTGCCACCGTGCCCCCCAACACCACTTCTATGGGTGTCCCCCCGACCCCCGCTACCAACATTATCCCCTCGGCCACCATTGTTACCACTGCCCCGACCACCACTTCCTCGGCCACTACCAAAACCCCTTCTACTCGCAGCTCTCCTCCCTGTCATCATCCCAACAACACTGAAAAGAAAAGACATATACCATGGTAAGAAAATATATATAATAACAAGAAAATTTTAATTCAAGTTTTCCTACTCCCAAAATAGAACCCAGAAAAACTCACAATTAGCAAATAAATAGCTTACGGCTAAAAGGAGTGTAATAACCACATACGAGGATCAAAATATAGATACCTAGTGAAATATATAAATACCCAGTGAAATATATAGATACCCATTAACATATAGAAGGTTTAAAATCTGATTTTGAACCATAACAAGAGATACCCAGTGTTAATTGTGTTAATAATATGACGAATTATATATACATACATGCATGCTATCAATAGAGTAAAAAAATAACCATATAGCAACAAAAGATGAATGTTTTACCAAGCAATCACAACGAAAAACGTGAGAATCATTGTAATAGGTTTGAGATCGGTTTAAATTAGTTGAAATCGGCTTGTAATCAGTTTAATCGCAGCAGCCAGCAGAAGAGAGAGAGAGAGAGAGAGAGAGAGAGAGAGAGAGAGAGAGAGAGAGAGAGAGAGAGAGAGAGAGAGACCCAAAAAGTGAAAAGGAGATAGACTTTACCCAAAAAGTGAAGAGTATAAGGTGTTTATGCTAGGGTTTAGATAATACAACGTCGTTTTGATCTGTTTTGAGATGATACGGCGTCGTTTTGTAGATTGAGCGATTCATTCAATTTTTCCTAAAAATTAACCGCGAATTGAAAAATAAAAAAGGCCAACCAGCAAGAATCGAACCCTAGTCACACGTGATGGAGGTTGAGTACTAAACCAATTGAGACAACTACATCTTGGATAAATTCTGGGATTAATCTTACATACAACAAACACATCGTATTTTACAATATATTTATTATGATTATATAATTTACTAACAATTAAATCAATAATTATTTTTATTCTTATACATGTATTTCCCAAATTTTATACACACCCACAAAGTCATACCACCAAATTTTGAATTCAAATTTTGCTATTTTTTGTATTTTTTAATTTTTTAATTAATTTTACAAACTAGTTAAAAATGGGGAAAAAATCAAACAAATGGAAATTTATTGATAGTAGGGTAACATTCATCACACAAGTAGTGGGTAAGAACACTTGGTTGTGTATGAATTTTAGTTCAAAATTTGGTTTTTTCAGATTTTTATTTAATTTTTGATTTATTTTAGAAACTAGTTAAAAATGGGGAAAAAATCAAAAAATCATAAAATTAGTTAAAATTAGTGTATAAGTAGGCACTTATACTTCTACTGGTCAAAGTATTAGTTGACCGCTAAATTACTAATCAAAGTAGTAGTTGGAAAAAATCGAAGCACGAATCAGGCACGAAACCCTCTTTAGGGGTAATAGTCAAATTACTAGTTGACTATTAAATTATCAAATCAAATAAATTTATTTTTTTCTGAAATTTTGACAATAACATTAAAAATGATGGATCTTAACATCCGTACGGTTGGATCATCGAGAATTGTTTTGAAAAAAATCGAAACATGAATCAGGAACAAACCCTATTTAGGGTTACTAGTCAAAATAGTAGTTGACCGTTAAATTATCGAATCAAATAATTTTATTTGTTTTAAAAGTGTTGGCAATAACAATAAAAGGAACGGATCTTAACATCCAAATGATTGGATCGTCGAGGAATGATTTGAAAAAGTTCGAAACACGAATCAGGGACGAAATCCTTTTTAGGGGTGCTAGATTTTTATTCGTTATTTTATATTTTTAATGTTGGTAATCACTTTTAAGTAGTCATATAATATAACTTTTACAAGATTTAATAAATATAAATTAATCTATGTGGTTGATGCATACATAATAAGAAAAATTTTGAAAAACACTAACAATATTTACGACGAATTAAGAAAATCGTCATAATTCTGAGTAACTTATGACGGATTCGTCATAAGTTACCAAGAATTATGACGATCTTCATAATCCGTCATAACTTACCTAGAATTTTTACGACGATATTCTTAATCCGTCGTAAGTTACCTAGAATTTTTTAGCTAACTTACGACGGATTAAGAATATCGTCGTAAGTTACCCAGAATGCAGCCTGCAGCTTTTTCTCCTTTGTTGCCTTTTACTATCAAAATGGATAACACTAAAATGACCATTTCAACGTAAACCAGAAATTATAATTAACAAATAAATGACAGAAACTATAAAATCTAGACAACCAAAAACATTTATAATCCTTATATAAGAAATTTGATGGAATAGCGGAAAATCCATTTTAATTCACTTAAAATTAGAAAGTAGTCTAGAATGATAATACCATCCAATTTTTTTGCACCAATCCATCATATCAGATGTTTATAAGATTTTCAAACCTTCAAATTGCTTAAAAAGTTGCGATGGTGAAAAAAGTTAGTTTGAAATAGTGTTAGTGAGCCGAAAATCCATTTTAATTCACTTAAAATTAGAAAGTAGCCTAGAATGATAATACCATCCAATTTTTTTGCACCAATACATCATATCATTTATTTACAAGATTATTATGCCTTCAAATTGCTTAAATAGTTGCGATGGTGAAAAAAGTTAGTTTGAAATAGTGTTAGTGAGCCGAAAATTCATTTTAATTCACTTAAAATTAGAAAGTAGCCTAGAATGACAATACCATCCATTTTTTTTTTTGCACCAATACATCATATCATATGTTTAAAAGATTACCATGCCATCAAATTGCTTAAAAAGTTACGATGGTGAAAAAAGTTAGTTTGAAATAGTGTTAGTGAGCCGAAAATTCATTTTAATTCACATAGAATTAGAAAGTAGCCTAGAACGACAATACCATCCAATTTTTTTGCACCAATACATCATATCATATGTTTAAAAGATTACCATGCCAACAAATTTCTTAAAAAGTTGCGATGGTGAAAAAAGTTAGTTTGAAATAGTGTTAGTGAGCCGAAAATCCATTTTAATTCACTTAAAATTAGAAAGTAGCCTAGAATGATAATACAATACTACAAGAACTTTGATTGTGGTGTCTTTATTTTTATTATTTGTAACTTTTCTGGAATATTACAATTTAAATAAAATGGCCAAAATAAATTTAAATAGGTTTTATTTTGAAAAGGGTTCAATAGTGCTCTTATAAGCGCTGTATAAGTGATACGCTTGTTACTTCCATAGCACTTATAGAAGCGCTATGTAAGTAGTTACTTAGAGAGCGCAAAAAATAAGCGCTATGCAAGTTAATTGAACTTCAATAGCGCTGACTTGCATAGCGCTTAAAAGCGGTATGTAAGCTCAAAAATGAGCGCTATGCAAGTTAAAATCTGTAGTAGTGATACCATCCATTTTTTTTGCACCAATACATCATATCATATGTTTAAAAGATTACCATGCCATCAAATTGCTTAAAAAGTTGCGATGATGAAAAAAGTTAGTTTGAAATAGTGTTAGTGAGCCGAAAATCCATTTTATTTCACTTAAAATTAGAAAGTAGCCTAGAATGATAATACCATCCATTTTTTGCACCAATACATCATATCATATGTTTAAAAGATTACCATGCCATCAAATTGCTTAAAAAGTTGCGATGATGAAAAAAGTTAGTGTGAAATAGTGTTAGTGAGCCGAAAATTCATTTTAATTCACTTAAAATTAGAAAGTAGTCTAGAACGACAATACCATCCAATTTTTTTGCACCAATACATCATATCATATGTTTAGAAGATTACCATGCCATCAAATTGCTTAAAAAGTTGCGATGGTGAAAAAAGTTAGTTTGAAATAGTGTTAGTGAGCCGAAAATTTATTTTAATTCACTTAAAATTAGAGAGTAGCCTAGAATGACAATACCATCCAATTTTTTTGCACCAATACATCATATAATATGTTTAAAAGATTACCATGCCGTCAAATTACTTAAAAAGTTGCGATGGTGAAAAAAGTTAGTTTGAAATAGTGTTAGTGAGCCGAAAATTCATTTTAATTCACTTAAAATTAGAATGTAGCCTAGAATGACAATACCATCCAATTTTTTTGCACCAATACATCATATCATATGTTTAAAAGATTACCATGCCATCAAATTGCTTAAAAAGTTGTGATGGTGAAAAAAGTTAGTTTGAAATAGTGTTAGTGAGCCGAAAATCCATTTTAATTCACTTAAATTAGAAAGTAGCCTAGAATGATAATACCATCCAATTTTATTGCACCAGTACATCATATTATTTAAAATTAGAAATCCTAGAATGCTATCATAGATTTCTTACTCATCTTCCACTTCAATGCTATCATATCCATCTTCTTCTTCTTCTTCTTCTTCTTCTTCTTCTTCTTCTTCTTCTTCTTCTTCTTCACTTTCGCTTGCATTTTCTTCCTCAACTTCACTTTCTACTTCGTTCTGTTGCTCTTGGTCTTCTTCTAGATCTTCTTCCATATCGTATTGCGAAAAGTCAACAAATAACGATGTCGATGTAAAGTCTAATGCAATGGTATTTGAGACTTCTTCTTGAAGAGGTTCTGCGTCAACATCCTTTGTTCCCCCACTCAACAATTGAGGTCTACATGTGATGATCGTGTGAATATTACTATCGGGATTCTTCACACTAGGAGCATAGTACACTTGTGTGGCTTGACTTGCTAGAATGTAAACATCATCTCCTCTTAGTTTTGAACTAAGATCAATTAGGAACACCCCATTTTTGTCTTTCTTTACTCCCCTAACATGATCATACCAATGACATTTAAATAAAATCACTTGATTTCCGCCACCGTATGTTAGTTTGAGAATATATTGCAAAGTCCCGTAGTAATTACTTTCACTATCACCATAACAACTGCCCTTCACAAGGACCCCAGAGCTTGATCTTCCTAGGTTGAATAAGTATCCATTGACCTTGCATTTTTTATAAGAAAGCACATAGGAAGCTGGGCCTTGCAACAAATATTGATATCGCTCGTAGTTGTGTTGTACCTGAAATGGAATAATCTCGTCAAACACAAGTATATAAACAAATTTAAAAATTACATAAGTTGTTGTGCATTTAATGAAATACCTTATTTTCCAACCATGTTGCTAAATGAGTTTTTAACATTGTATCCATCTCAACATCACTCAATATATATGCACTATGATTCCGAACCTCTTCTTCGAACATTCTGAAAAAGTGATCATTTTATGTTAGTGCAGAATATTTAAAAGTGTTAAAAATGAAAAAAAAATACTTGAATGCTTACGTGATATAAGGTGCCAGTTCAGGCATGTTAGTGAGAACATAATGTGCTGCAACATGTAGGGAATCCACATCTAAATGAAAACCAGTATATGCTCCCAAGAGCTGTACCGGATATGTGAATGCTGCAAGTTTATTTGGATCCCGTGAGCGATCATCAACCACATTTCGACCTACCAAGTTGTGTGATGTCTCAACTTCAGATTCGAAGTACATGGAACAGAAATGTGTCAATTCATCATGTACATACTTTTCTGCAATGGAACCTTCAACTCGTGCTTTGTTCCTTACTTTTTGTTTCATTTTTCGTTGTAGCCTTTCAATGTTATACATCCACCGTTGTGGGATAGGGCCACCAAGTCTGCACTCTTCAGGTAAATGAACGGGAAGATGCTCCATTGGATCAAACATGGCTAGGAAGAATTTAGTCTCTAAAGTACAAATGATCCCAGCTATGTTTTTTTCCATTTGCCTCAAATTTGATTCGAGTAGTGTAGTTGAGCACAAGTCTTTCAAAAAATTTGAAAGATCACAAAGCACTTTGTTTATATCATCCGGAAGAAGTTCACGAAATGCAGAAGCTAATAACTTCTGCATAAATACGTGACAGTCATGGGACTTCATGCCTTGGAATTTCAGCTGAGCTATCTTACAACATCTCTTCAAGTTTGATGAACAACCATCGGGGAGTTTTAATCGATGCACCCATTTACATAACAATTTCAGCTGATCTCGGGTGAGTTCGTATCTAGCTCTAGGCCTCTGTTTACCATTCATCCATAGCTCCTGCAAGATGCCCATTGCTTTCAAATCATCTCTTGATCTTGTGGTATCTTTTGTTTTGGCACTACAGATAATAGTATGAAATATGTTTTCAAATACATTTTTCTCCGTGTGCATGACATCAATGCAGTGACGCGGGCGCAATGAATCCCAATATGGTATGTCAAAGAAGCTAGTGACATGCGACCAGTTGTGTAAATCCCCAAATCCATCTGCCCTTTCTTTGTTGTGTGGCTTCCCGGGTGGTGGAAAAGTGATACTAGCACACATGTTACGAACAATTCGGCCTCTTCTTCGAACTTTTCGACGTTTGAGTAGGAATCCCTTATTTAACCCATAAAAACTGGACTTCCTGCTGCATGGTAGTTGTTTGGCTTTAACATCGCCCATACAAACATGACATGCCAACTTCCCATGGGTTGACCATCCACTAACCATACCCAACCCGGGAAAGTCAGTGATAGTCCATAACAAAGCTGCCCGCATCATGAAATTAGTCTTCGTAGAAGTATCAAATGTGTGCACCCCAACTTGCCACAAATTAAATAGCTCATCAATCAAAGGCCGAAGATAGACATTAAGATTCCTCCCAGGATCATTTGGACCAGGTACCGGTAGTGTCATGTACATATATGGTTCCTTCATGGACATGGTATGTGGAAGGTTGTACACAAGTAGTACAACAGGCCAAACTGAGTATATAGTAGAAGTGACATTGTTGTACGGGGGGAATCCATCAGTTGCAAGACCAAGTCTAACATTACGAATTTCCGCTGCAAAATCCGGATAGTTCTTGTTAAAGTCCTTCCATTCTTCTCCATCTGCAGGATGACTAAGGACCCCTTCAGTCACTATTCTGTTCTTGTGATACTTCATATGCTCGGCTGTGCGGGTAGACATGTACAAATGCTGTAGACGAGGAGTGATTGGGAAATATCTTAAGACCTTTCTCGGAATGGTATCGCTCCCTCCATTAGTTGCAACTTTGTATCGGCTCAACTCGCAGTACTTGCAATTTTCCAAATCTTTATCATCACCGTAGAACAACATGCAATCATTCTCACATGCATGTATTTTCTCGTATCCCATGTTCAGCTTCTTGACTATCTTCTTCACAGCATAATAATTAAAAGGGAGCTTATGCCCCTCGGGAAACACATCTCCAAGTAAAAGGAGCAGCTGATCAAATGCCTTATCACTACATTTATTGTGATTCTTCCAATGTAGTAATTTCGTAACAAACTTCAGTTGCGTGTACTTGGTATTGCCCGGATATATTGGTTCCCCGACATTATTCACATTGTCTAAGTATTTAGATGCTTGCTCGTTCGGGTCCTCGTCGTTGCTAATTTCCTCTCCAAAATATTCCCCTCTAAAGGCATCCCTCAACATTTCATATTCATCATACACATCTTGACGATCATTCATTTCTTGAATTTCTTTTTCATGAAAACGCCATATGGTGTAGCTCTCAAGAAAACCGGTAGCATATAAGAACATCGGGAATGAGTTGAAAGAGTTGATTCCTACATGTATTACACGGACATCTAATCAAAAGTTCCGGATTATCCGGTTCCTTACTATTATTTTTTGCAAATGCCAAGAAATAATTAACCCCTTCAATAAATTCTTTCGAAAAACCGTAACCACCGGGATTAGTTCGTTTAGAGATCCAACTAGTATCGTAAGACATCTACAAATATAAAAAAATATGCAAATCAATTACACAAGTGCACACATATATATGTTGAACATGTAATGAACTTATAAATAAATCACATATATTTAAATGCAATAAATAAAGTAGAGGAGATTGAATCCTTACATTGATGATTGTTGTAATCGTTGTTGCTATGTCATGTTATGTAGTGAATGATATGAAGATGTGCTTTTATTTAAAAGAAAAAGTAGGAGGAATGTAATGTTAGAGATTATGCAGTAGCTTGGAATTTTATACAGATGAATTTACGACGGAAATTCCGTCATAAGTTTTTTAAAAATATTATTACGCAGCTACAGTAAATGCAAGTAGGTGGCATTAACAGTGGTTGGTTTCATTCCTACACGACATCATTTTATACATTAAAAAAATTAATTTATTTTATAATTAAATTTAATTCCAATATCCAAATTTACGACGGAAAATCCGTCGTAAGGTAACTGCTAAATGTATTTGCGACGAATTTTTCGTCGTAAGTTAATTACCAAACTACGTCGTTCTCCCCTTGAAAAAAGTAATATATTTTGACTAAAGTTTAATGACGGAAATTCCGTCGGAAGTTCCCTGTTAACCAATTTACGACGGACTTTTCGTCGTAAAGTAAGCTTCGAAACGTCGCCGTTTTTTCTAGCTGGCTTAGTCAGCTAAATTCAATTAAATTTTATTAAAATAATAAAATTTACGACGAAAATTCCGTCGTAAGTTAGCTGCTGAAATGAATTTATGACGGAAAGTCCGTCGTAAGTTCAATGCAATTACTTTTCAATTAAATTTTAATTGGTTGAAGCTAAATTTTATTAATAAAATATTTATCTTACGACGAATTTCATTTTCGTCGTAAGTTAGGCGCGAAATTTACGATAGATTTGATATTCCGTTGTAAGTTCGGCGCGAAAATTATTTCCGTCATAAGTTGACCGTCATGATTGACCAAATTTCTTGTAGTGATTGATCGAGTAGCATATCAATTGCGATGCATTATCTTTTTAATGGTGGGCACTAATAACTGATTCAGTGACAATAAGAAAGGCGTTAAATTAGTGTGAAGTTCTGGTCTGACTGTATTTATTGTGGAATGAAATTATTAAGTACTGGTATGCATTATTTAGTGTCTAATTGAATAATTGTCTATTGTGCTTGATTTTTTGTTAGTAATTACCTAAATCTCACTTGATAACCGAACCACCCCGCATGTGGGAGGAAATGGTTAGCACTTGGACGCGGCAATCAGTGATGCTGTTATGTAGGTACTTTAAATTGTACTGGACCAATTGTTTAGCATATTTGGCTTCTTTTTTATTATTTAATTATAGTTATATTATTGACACACTAGCACTTAATGCAAATATGAATCACAAACAAAACTTTTATTTTAAACGAAAAGGCAGGAATCAGTGTATCTATATTCTGTTTTAACGTAGAAAATTATATTTAAATGACACTAATACTACCAAAATAGCAAATTACCAAATTACCAAATTTGATTATTACTAAAATCGAATTCGATTCCTTACAACTAAATAATTAACCAAACTTTCTTTTTCATTTTTTTAACTTCAATTCGGATTCAATTTTTTATAATTATATAATTAAATAGTGTGTGTTTATTTATTAAATACTTTCATCATTCAATTCTCTACAAGTATATATATATTTAAATAATACTTATTAATTATCTTTATTTTCAATAATTTATTAATATTTTAATCTCTACTCTTACTTGATTAGTGTGTGTTTAGCACGAGTTACGAGCTAATTACTACTAATGATTTAAACAATAATATAACCTAAAGGCTGAAGAGATTGAACTAATTATTGGAATATGATTATTCTTAGATGACAAAAAGTGAGAAAAAAAGTATTTTTAAATTGACTTGTCTCTTACATAAACATTTTTAATTAGTAGTTCACAACTAAAATGAAGTGATATTATACTTAATCCGCTCGAAATCCTACTCGAGAAGTATGTCGATCGATTTACCAAAAAAAAATTACCTGGAAATATCTTCTACATATTCAAACATAAATTTAGGCTTATTACTCAGCAAAAAAAAAAAAATTAGGCTCATTCAACAAAAGCTCAATTGATCCTAATAGCAATACTTCCAGTTTTTAAAATGCTAGTACGGCTGAATACGTTTGCATTTTTTTTCGTTTGGTATTTAAAATTGACGAATATTTCCGTTGGCATGCTAAAACTCAAAACTCCCAACAATTTGTACCGTGATATCAAAAAACATATCCAAGAAATCAAGAAGGTTTGTGTTATAGGGAGAATATTGTATAACAATATTTTGGAGGTTTGCTGGATTATCGGAGCAAAATACGGATATTTTGCTAACAAATGAAGAACAAAGGATGAGGGTTTGTGTGTATGAATGTGGCTGAGCTTGATAGGTGTTTTTCAGGTAAACTGTTTCTCATCCGTATCAAGGTGCCTACGTACCCTATTTATAGGGATCAAGCCATACGTAGTTCTTGGGCCACAAGTTACCTAGGCGGGCTAGGGTTTTAAGAGATAAGCCAAAGTCCAAGCCCATGTAGCTAGGGCTGACATGGCAATGAGTCATCAATCCTATCCTTGATCCAGCTGTAGAAGCCTACGACCTCAAACGGATAAGTTTGGAATGAAAGATCCATCAGGCCATCAGGGCCCTTGCATGCGACCTAGAGAGGCCTGGCCACGCGAAGCGATCCCTTGACGGGAGCCAAACGAAGCGATCCCCAGGTAGCGACCCCGGTAGATGCGACCCCGAGGCTGAGCGGCATGAGAGGCGCATAGGCCTAGTGTGAGAATAGACAAAGTGCTCCTGTAGCGAGGTGGCCCTATGGCGAGGCGCTACACCGCGAGGTGGAATCATGTAGCGAGCGAGGTGCCCCTGTAATGGAGATATTATGTCTAAGGCATGCTGGGCTGATTCCAATTATGGGCTTTAGTGACCCAATCTTCATCTTCTAGGTCCATCATAGATTATGAACCATCAATTTAGCTAACCAAATCAATTCAGCCATTATGCCAGATTTGGGCATAACAACTACCCCCCGAGTCCATATTGCCATTGGAGATGCGATGTGGACTCAAAGAATACGAGTTGTCACTGCGAAGCGAGCCCAAAAACAGATATAACCATTGAAGTAGTCGCGACCCCAAGAATTTGAAAGGTTTTGACAGCTATTGTGTCTCGAGATGTGTGTCCAACGGACGAGATTTCAACACGTGTCCCATGTCTTTCTCTCTCCTCACGACTATATATACTCCTGTCACTATCATTTCCTTTTTTATTCTCACGAACACATTATTGAAGTGCTGTCAGTTTACTCCCGGATCAAACGCAAAGAATTCTCAGGCTCTTTCACCAGCGACCCCAAGTTTCTTCCAATTTCTTCATCCTTCTTCTTCAAAAAGTAAGTCTTTTTTCTCTTCTTTCATTTAAATTACTGTTCTTCATTACAATTGCACGATTAAATAGCGTAAATTGCATGCGATGCGAACCCAAATAACTGCGATCCCAAAATGTCAATTTCATGATGCGACCCGTCCTCGCTATTGTAGGAGTGCGATCCGTGACTACTTAGATAGAAACATAGGTTAAGAACGTTAGCCTTTCCCTTAGGATTGCGACCCCCCATATTCTCTGTGGACGACGCAAGAACACATAGAACCTTTCTATCCGCTTGTTTCTTTCCTCCTTCATTTGTTTTCTGTAAGGACACACACTTAATCATTTCACCCTTTTCAGATGTCTCAAGACGATAGCTCAAGGACACCTTCTCCTATGCCTGATATACAAATCAGCGATGCTGCAGCAGCCAACATCGCAAAAGCTACGAGCACTAGTGAGAGCTCGTTCAAACTATACTTCGACCCTCTATGGTCTAACGAGGAATATACCCGCGAGGTGCCTTTGACTTCGTGGAGAACAAAGCACCCTTCCAGCTCGCGGGATCAATCTCTGGATGTACTCCCAGCCGGGGACGAACCCCATACTATGACTGACATTGAGCATGACATCGCAACCTTGACAAAGAAAGGAGATGAATTCAGCGCCAGGGCAGCAGAAATTCTCTCCAAAGCGCCTCCACCGCGAACCATGCCTCCATCACAAACCGTGTCACCCATTCACATTAGTGACTCTCCAACAGATTCATTAGGCGATGCCTATTACGACATCGAGGGAGGTGCTGATAACGAAGCCAATTCTGATGACACTGACTACGAAGAGCCTTCCTCTGATGATGGCGGCCTCGATGAAGTAACCAAGGTCGTCAATTTTACTGACTACAATTATGTTCCAAAAGCTTCCCCTGATCCTTACGAACCAACTCCTCAACCTGAGTTAGAAGGAACCATTTATGTTGGTGGTCCTCGTCCTGAAGACATCGAGCCTGGCTCGAAAGTAAAACCCGGCCAACCCCGTGTTTTAGGCTGCAGAGATTTGTCAACGACCCTAGATACAGAATCTTTATCTAAGGCGGTTGACATTTTCAGGCCAGAAGGCAAAATTATCCTTCCGAAATCTGCGATGCGATGCTACCGCTTCGATCATCGAGAGAATGGTGGCAGAGTGCCTCGTATGGTTCTGACCTCGGCCATGATGAAGATAGGTGTATCCTCTCCCCTTCACCCTTTTATCAGGGATGTTTGTGAAACGTACCATCTGGCCCCAATCCAAATAAATCCCAATGGCTACAGAGCCATGATTGCTCTTTACATCCTCTACCACAAGCTCGGCTACCCTGAATTGGATGCGAGGACTATGGGATATTTCTTACAATTGAAGCGATGCGGGGCTTCAGACTTTGGCTATGTTTATTTCTCCATGTGGCCAGAGTTCAACAAGAAGGAACTATACCACAGTGCCCCAAGTAACGCCGGGTCGTGGAAAGGCCCTTATTTCTACGTCCACGACGTGCCCAGAGTCAAGACCTCTTTTAACTATCTTCCAGGTATGGAACTTAACCTTTTAATTTCATCCCCCTTTCATTCAATCCATGAATTAACCCATCCTTCCTGAGATCGCAGTTGGTCAAGTGCGAACCGTCCTAAAGGGCGAAGAGAAGCAACGTGCCGATGACGTGCTGAAGACCCCACGGGAGGCTCGCAACATTAGGACTCTTCTTTCACTTGAGAACCTAATCGAGTGCGGTTTTCTGAAAGAAGGGGTCGGTCTTCCTTCTAAAACGAGGCCCTCAGGAGCGAGGAAGACCTCCTTAAAGAGAAAGGCTCGCGAGGAGGCCTCGTCCTCTCGAGTTGTTGTTACCACTGACGAGGGTATTCTCCTCGTTATAATATGACTATTATTCTGTCCTCGCTAATTTTAACACTGCATTCATCCTTACTGTTCTCGCATTTGCATAACTTGTATTATTATCATGCTTCTAATATCATTTTACTTCTATTTTTCAGGCATGTCGGGTAAAAGTGGTCGCAGACCTCCTTTTCTCCAGAAGAGCGGGGCCATACCCGTTCCGAAGACTGCTCCAGTCCCTCCCAAACCAAAATCTATTGAACTGCCACCTCCTCCACCTCTATCTCTGAACACTGAGATCATCCAGCGAGCCCAGGGTACCCCTGAGGACCATATCTCCAAGAAAGCTAGAAAGGATGAATCTCTGCTCCCCGCTCCTAAGCATCCAGCCACCGTTACCCCCGTTCATCACCTTTTCGCGAAGCATGGGTATAACCATGTTACCGAAGAGGAGTGCACGAGCTGGGTGGGGGCTGAGCTGATTGATAATGCCGAGTCCCTGTCCAAGTGCTTGTCTGAAGCGTTCATCCGTCAGACTTCTCATCTAAAGGAACTGAAGACTCTTGCCTCCGCTAAAACCAAACTGGAGAAAGAGGTCGCAGTCCTTAGATTCCAGAAGGAAGAGGACAAGAGATCGCTGATGAAGACCCACAGGCTCGCCCTCGAGACAGAAACTGCTTCCCTGCGATCCGAGCTCAAGAAGATCACGGATGAAAGGAACATGTTCAGCAAGTCTCTGAAGGAGGCGGAGGAGCTTGAGGAGACTCTTCGGAGAGAGCACGGGGAGGAGGTCGGCAAGTTGAAGAAGGAGCTCGAGGCTGCCAAGCTCGACCATGATGCTGTTGTGGAGGCCGCCCAAGTTGAATTCATGAAGACCTTCATCCGAAGGGTTCCTGACTTTGACTGGGAGAAGCTCGGGCCTGGAAATGCCGAGTTCGCTGAATCTCTTCGTAAGGAAATAGAAGAAGAGGATGCGAAGGAGGCGGCCAGGCTCGCCAGCGAAGCCACCCAAGCCAACACAGCTGAAGCCTCCAAGATTTAAACTATTTCTTTGTTTCTGAATGTTGAACTGGGGATGCGGACACCCCTTGAATGTCTCGCAATCATGTAATATTGTTTTATTTAACTTTGATAACCTCTAACTGAACTGGGATCGCATGGCGACCCTTTCTTTATGGATATTGCATTTTTACTTTTTCATCCAATATTGCCTCGTTATTTTTGTCCATAACATATTCGCACAAGTAATTTAGCTTCGCTTCTTTAGTACTTTGACTTCGAGATTATGTCTTTATTTCATCTTTGTTGAATTGTCTTGAATAGTGCTAGATTTGCATGCCTTTGCTTAGATTCCTTAGATTGCTGTAGCAGTAACTTCAAATGCGATCCTTGCTTCGTTGAGATGGCTTGGACCTTAGCATGTTAATGTTAACAAACAGGCAAGTAAAATGTACAATAAAAAGTAATTCATAGATAAATTGAACTTTTATATTGATAAACGGGGCGAGGCCCAAACAAGTTGACAAGCGGGGCGAGGCCCAATAATTGATAAGTGGGGCGAGGCCCAAACAAGTGGTAAGTGGGGCGAAGCCCAATGCCATTACATCATAAAGGGAAGGTGTCTATACGACCACTACCCCCCAATATTTTGTATGGATTTATTCATGCGAAATAGATAGAAACTACCAGAAGCGATGCCTTTACTGATAGTATTTACGCAAATGTTCCGCGTTCCAAGCTCGCGGAATGACCTTATCCTTCATGTCAGTGAGGTAATAAGTTCCCTCTGAGAGAGTAGCATAGATTTTGTAAGGCCCTTCCCAATTAGCACCAAAGACACCGTGGCCTGGGACCTTAGTGTTAGGCATGACTCTCCTAAGCACGAGGTCACCTGTCTTTAAAGAACTTGCTTTGACCTTTCCATTATAGTACCTCGCTGTCCTCTGTTGGTAAGCAGCGAGGCGAAGCTGAGCCTCGCTTCTTGTTTCTTCTATCATGTCTAGGTACAATCTATGATTCACCTCGTTTGCGTCGGGATCGTAGTGTTCCTTCTAAACGACCCGGAGCCCACTTCAACGGGGACCATAGCCTCGCAGCCATATGTTAAGGAAAAAGGAGTCTCCCCAGTTGTGGTCCTTGGGGTAGTGTTGTACGACCACAAGACCCTTGGTAGTTCTTCAGGCCAACTGCCTTTGCTCTCCTCTAACTTGGCCTTCAAGGTATGTTTGATGATTTTGTTGATGGCCTCAGTTTGACCATTTGTCTGGGGGTGACTTACAGCTGAAAAACTCTTCTTAATCCCCAAGTTCTCACAGAATTCTTTCATGTCCTTGCTATCAAATTGCTTTCCGTTATCTGATATGAGCTGATAAGGAATCCCATAGCGACACACTATTGCCCTGTACACAAAGTCCTTGAGTTTCTTTGCAGTAATAGTGGCAAGTGGTTCGGCCTCGGCCCACTTGGTGAAATAATCAACGGCCACAACTGCATACTTGACACCTCCCTTGGCCTTAGGTAGCTCCCCAATTAAATCAATGCCCCACATAGCGAAGGGCCATGGGCTCGTTAGCGAGGTGAGGTGCGAGACCGGGGCATTGCTATAATTAGCGATCCTTTGGCAGTTGTCACACCTTCTAGCGAACTCGAAAGCATCTCTCTTCAAAGTAGGCCAGTAGTACCCTTGGCGAAGAATCTTTTGGGCTAGAGAACTACCCCCCGAGTGATTGCCACATATTCCTTCATGAACTTCCCTGAGAATGTAATTGCATTCCTCTCCATCCACACATCTTAGGAGCGGGGTGTTGAACCCTCTTCGATATAGGACCTCGTCATAGATGACATAGCGAGCCGCCTGATATTTGATTTTTCTTGCCTCTTTCTTGTCTTGAGGCAGGGCTCCACTTTTCACATACTCCCATATGGGGGTCATCCAGGTCGACCTTGGGGTCGCTATCTCCATCACAAACTCTTCTGGCACACTGGGCTTTGTCTGAATTTCCAGTGGAATGATTCCAAGTAGGGTGGCCTCGCGACGCGACCCCAACTTTTCTAATGCATCAGCCCTTTGATTCTTTTCTCTTCTAATGTGAACCACTTTGATATTATTGAACTTTTTCATCAACCTCTGTGCACATCGCAGATATAGTTCAATCTGCTCACCTCTAGCTTGCCACCCACTCCAGAGTTGATACGTTACTAGCATGGAATCGCTGTAAGCTGTGAGATTTTCTACCTTCATTTCGAGTGCCAATCTGAGGCCAATAATGAGGGCCTCGTATTCTGCTGCATTGTTAGTGGCCTCGAAGGCGAAGTGCACTGCACTTTGTATCTTGCGACCTTCTGGAGTTACTAACTCGATGCCGGCCCCAGCTCCTTCCTTATTTGATGCTCCATCAACATACAGTTCCCACCACGAGGCGGAATTTTCTTTCTTGACCTCGCTAGATGCGGCCTCTGGGATCGCTATGATGGCCAATTTATCTTCCTCAGATTGAGGGAATTCTAAAATGAAGTCTGCAAGTGCCTGACCTTTAATGGGACCACGAGGCTTGAACTCAATATCAAATTGGCTGAGTTCCACTGTCCACTTCAACAATCTTCCTGAGGATTCTGGCTTATGCATTACCTGCCTCAATGGATAGGCTGTACGAACCTCGATGCTATGGGCCTGAAAGTAGGGCCTCAATTTCCGCGAGGCCAGCACCAAGGCATAGGCTAGCTTCTCCATGTTGGTGTAGCGAGTCTCAGCATCCAACATCCTTTTGCTAACATAGTACACAGGATACTGAACTTTCTCCTCCTCGCGTACTAGCACCGTACTGACCGCCTGTTCTGATACTGCGAGGTAGACAATGAGCGTCTCCCCGTCCTTGGGCTTAGATAATACTGGTGGCGAGCCAAGTTGCTCCTTGATATTCTGAAAAGCCTCCTCGCATTGAGGGGTCCACTCAAAGTTTTTTCCAACCTTCTTAATTGCCTTGAAGAATTCATGACATTTATCTGACGATTTAGAGACGAACCGGTTAAGGGCTGCGATCCGTCCCGTTAGGCTCTGAACTTCCTTAACACTTCTTGGGGATCGCATGTCCACCAAGGCCTTTATTTTTGATGGGTTCGCTTCAATTCCCCTGTGATTGACAATGAACCCCAAGAACTTTCCAGACTCAACTCCAAAGACACACTTCTGTGGATTGAGCTTCATTCTGTACTTCCTCAGTATATCAAACATTTCAGCGAGGTGGGCGATGTGATCCCCAGCCTCTTTGGATTTCACCAGCATGTCATCTACATAAACTTCCATTGTCTTCCCAATCTGCTTCTCAAACATCATATTAACGAGCCGTTGATAGGTGGCCCCAGCATTAAGGAGACCGAAGGGCATCCCTATGTAGCAATAGAGGCCTCTATCCGTGATAAACGAGGTGTGCTCTTGATCGGGGCCGTACATGGGTATCTGATTGTACCCAGAATAAGCATCCATAAAAGAGAGGAGTGCATGCCCTGCTGTTGCGTCCACTAACTGATCAATCCTTGGCAATGGGAAACTATCCTTTGGGCAATGCTTGTTGAGATCAGTGAAATCCACACAGGTTCTCCATTTTCCGTTTGGTTTCTTCACGAGGACAGGATTCGCGAGCCAGTCAGGGTAGAATGATTCCCTAACGAGCCCAACCTTGAGTAATCTATCCACTTCTTCTTTGAGAGCCTCGGCTCGCTCTCCACTTATTGGTCGCCTTTTCTGTCTAACACCTTTTTTGCTTGGATCCAAGTTGAGCCTATGGCACATTACATTAGGATCGATCCCAATCATGTCTTCATGCGACCAGGCGAACACATCAAGGTTGGCCTTCAGAAAAGTGACCAATCTCTCTCTCAGACCAGGGTTGAGTTGCGACCCTATTTTCAACACCTTTGAAGGATCCTGCACATCAACAAGAATAGGGATCGTGTCTTCAGCGGCCCCCGCTCGCTCCACATGCTCTGGGATGCGAGGATCCAGGTCTAGATCATATTCACGAGCCTGACTAGATTCCGCCTCGCAGGGGTTTACACCTGCGTGCCCAAACTCCTTGACAACAGTTATTGTCTGAGTGATACCATTTGGCAGTTCTGTCAATGTAGATGTTTCTTTGCGAACCCATTTCCCCTTTCGGGCTCGCACAGCGGCCTGCTCTGGGCTCTCCTCGCTATCACTATCTGTGGCCTCTTCAACAATCCCTTCCTGGAGAACCATTACTGGCTGCGAGGTTTCCATCATTAAAGCACCTGGTACTGGTTCTACCTGAATTCCCAAATTATCAAAATAACCAGCTGGGAGTTCCTCGATGGATATGATGTTGCATTCATTTGAGGGTCGCGAGGCCGATTTGCGGGCCCTATCTTCCTCCTCGCTTTCCATCCTGTCTACCATAGATATGCTACCCTTTTCAGCGGACTTAAGGGCCTTGTTGTAACATTCTCGTGATTCATGCTGTGCCCCCTTGACACATCCTACTCCATTTGGGGTAGGAAACTTCATGGAGAGATGATAGATAGAAGTGACCACCCTCATTTCCTTAAGTATAGGCCTCCCTACAATAGCATTGTACGCTGAAGGTTGATCCACCACCATGAAGTCTGCGATCTGAGTAGTGATGCAGGGCTCGTCTCCTAAGGTCACAGGAAGTCGTATGAGACCCTTGACACTCACCGAGGCTCCAGTAAAACCATACAAGTGTCCCACAGTTGGGATGAGATCTTTATCCACGTAGCCCATCTTTTGGTAGACTTCGTATGTCAGGAGATTCACAGCACTCCCATTATCCACCAGAACTCTATAGACATTCTGCGATCCAATGCGAATTCGAACAACGAGGGCGTCAGAATGAGGGTGATGAACCCACTTCGCATCCTCCTCAGTGAACATGATGTTCGTATCTTCCCCCTTAAAGAGCTTTGGGGGTCGCTCTTGCAAGTGATGTACATTGGTGAGAGGTCGCTCCCTGGCCTCGCGAGCATACCTCTCTCTGGCTTTATTGCTGTCTCCCCCGATGTGGGGTCCCCCAATTATCACATGAATACTTCCGCCTCGCGCTTCCCTTTCTTTAATGACTGGGTTCTGTTCAGGTGGGGGGGCTTGATTATACCCAAGGCCAGACTTGGGATTATGTTTCTTCACCTCGCGAACGGCCCACTCAGTTAACTTTCCTTCACGAATTAACTGATCCACTTGCTGCTTCAGCTCTCGGCAGGTTGATGTATCATGCCCTGTTTGTTCATGAAAGGCACAATACCTGCTCGTGTTTGCAGTCCCTTTCAGACCCATCGGTGTAGGTTTCCTGAATATCCCCTTGCTTTCATTGACTGCATAAATGTGATCAATTGGGGCGACCAGAGGGATATACCTGTCTCCATCTCTTGCGGGGCGAGATCTCGGTGGGGATCGCCTCAGAGGATCGCGATCTCTCCTTTTTGGGCTGGGGCTACGACTTCGATCCCGTCCTCGCCTCGGACTCCTGGAGTCCTTTCTTTTAACTCCCCGATTCCTATTCCAACTGCCACTCCTTTCATTATTCTTCTTCAAATCTGCGAGTGACTTCTCAACACGCTTGAAAGGCTCAGCGATCTTGTGCAATTCAGAGAGAGTACTAGGGGTCTGCTCTTGTAACTTCTTCCAAAATTCTGTTCCTTCCCTTACTCCAGCGATGAGGAAATTTTTCACAGCTTCGTCATTTGCTCCTCGCACGCGAGGCACCTCAGCATTGAACCTCTTGAAGTAATCATGAAGGGTTTCGCCTTCCTTCTGTTTTATGTTTGCTAAGGTGGACACAGGGGGTGCATAGAGCATCGAGGACTGGAACTGTTTAATAAAGATGTCCACGAGTTGCTCCCAAGAATCGATGACAATCAATGCCCCTAGCTTCGAAAACCACTGCTGAGCACTTCCCCTCAGCGAGGCCGCAAATAGTCTACACCTCGCTAGTAACGAGACCTGATAAACATCCATCTCATTGTTGAATCGAATCACGAACTCCGCTGGATCAGTGTCGCCATTATAGGTCATATCATGTTGATGGCCTCGAAACACTGCAGGAAGCGGAGCGGTTCGAATTTCGTGAGTAAAGGGCGATGACGAGCCCATAGTGCTAAAGATCCCTTTCTCACTGTTCATCGCGTCCAGGGCCTTCTTCAACTCCTCCAGCTTATAGTCTCCTACCTTAACCTCCTTTTCGGCCTCCTTTTTACCTCCAGTACTTCCATGATGAGACTGGGTCTTTTTCAGGACACTAGATTCCTCCTGGTCATTCCCACGATCCTTCTTTTTACGATCTTCTTCAAGATATTGAGATCGTGCTTGGTCTCGATGAGATGGGGGTCTGTCATCGCGACGATGGGACCGCTCGCGCTCTCTACGGAGAGAGGGGGGTCTGTCATCGCGACGATATGACCGCTCGCGATCTCGAGGAGACAATTGTCGATGCGTGCCCTGACTTCTGTTCTTAGGTCCTTCATGACGGGGCGCATTAGCCTTTTCCAAATTTAGACGAAGGTCGTGCTCAGTTAGCTTCTTTCCGAGACGATCAAAAACACTGACCGATCTCCCTTCAGATGAGTCGACCTTGTCATGCGATTCCCCTTTCTGTCCGAGCGAGTCCTCCCCTTCATTCCAGTCAGGGTTGGTTTGATCTGTTAGGACATCATCGAAGTCATCAACAAGTTTCTTAGGGGGGAGTTTGCTTCCTTCCCCGGGTGCTTTACCGCCTGTCCTCGCATTCCTCTTCGATCCTCTAGAGCTGTAGCGCCTCTCTACCTTTGCGACCCTTTCATGCACTGCGGTCACCTGCTCGCCGAGGCCTTTTAGGAAAGACATGACCTCGCTGTTCAATGTCACCCTCTGTACTGGGGGAGTGTGTTCCTCCCTGTTCCCAGTTTGAGAGTTGTCCTTGGAGGCCTCGTCCTCTGGGGGGCCTCTTGTCAGCGGATCGTCCTTGTTCACCTTATGCGACCCCGGGGTCTCACCATCGTTCCTCTTCTTGTGTGATTTAGTCATCGTTCTCCCAATTCAATGACTGCCCCTCCTTCTAGCGCCAAATGTTATAGGGAGAATATTGTATAACAATATTTTGGAGGTTTGCTGGATTATCGGAGCAAAATACGGATATTTTGCTAACAAATGAAGAACAAAGGATGAGGGTTTGTGTGTATGAATGTGGCTGAGCTTGATAGGTGTTTTTCAGGTAAACTGTTTCTCATCCGTATCAAGGTGCCTACGTACCCTATTTATAGGGATCAAGCCATACGTAGTTCTTGGGCCACAAGTTACCTAGACGGGCTAGGGTTTTAAGAGATAAGCCAAAGTCCAAGCCCATGTAGCTAGGGCTGACATGGCAATGAGTCATCAATCCTATCCTTGATCCAGCTGTAGAAGCCTACGACCTCAAACGGATAAGTTTGGAATGAAAGATCCATCAGGCCATCAGGGCCCTTGCATGCGACCTAGAGAGGCCTGGCCACGCGAAGCGATCCCTTGACGGGAGCCAAACGAAGCGATCCCCAGGTAACGACCCCGGTAGATGCGACCCCGAGGCTGAGCGGCATGAGAGGCGCATAGGCCTAGTGTGAGAATAGACAAAGTGCTCCTGTAGCGAGGTGGCCCTATGGCGAGGCGCTACACCGCGAGGTGGAATCATGTAGCGAGCGAGGTGCCCCTGTAATGGAGATATTATGTCTAAGGCATGCTGGGCTGATTCCAATTATGGGCTTTAGTGACCCAATCTTCATCTTCTAGGTCCATCATAGATTATGAACCATCAATTTAGCTAACCAAATCAATTCAGCCATTATGCCAGATTTGGGCATAACAGTTTGTATTTGGTCGATCATCATAATTCTTATATATGTAGTCTTTTCTATGTAATGCCTCAGTTTAATTATTGAAGTTCATCATAATTTATAGCTTAATTTACGTACTTTACTGAGGAATGATCCGGTAATACAAGTATATAAATACAAAACCCGCAGAAAGTAATTGTGTTTTGCTTTACACGTACAAATTATCGTGGTATCATTTTAGCTGTACTAGTTATTCTTTAATATTCATTATTATCAGTGATTTGTTGATAAAAGATGCATTACTAGAGTAAATAGAGGGAACGAGCAACTGCAATTTCACGAATAAAAGGTGATCAAACTAGTAACATGACTATAGAACGTTACAACAAGCCAATTAGGACTTTGAATTGATGTGTTAATGAATTGTGTGCTCGTGTGTATGTCGGTATATATAAAATGAAGTTGATCACAATACAATTAAGTATTTTGATTACTTTTTATGACAACGAAATATTAATATTTAGCGTTACAGAAAAAATATTAATATTTATAAAGTCATCATGTACTTTATGCAATGGAAATATGGAACCTTTTTATTATAATAAAAGTAATGGAACTTTAATTTTAGGCTACAAAAATGCTTAAATTTGATTGTTCACATCTATTGAATAAAAATAATATATTGATTTCATAAATATATAATATAACTATATACAATTTATTACAGAAAAAATATTAATATTTATAAAGTCATCATGTACTTTATGCAATGGAACTTTTTTATTTTAAAAGTAATGGAACTTTAATTTTAGGCAACAAAAATGCTTAAATTTGATTATTCACATCTATTGAATAAAAAAATATATTGATTGCATAAATATATAATATAACTATATACAATTTCAGTCCGATGAGAATTATATAAAATTATTAATTGATAATTTGAACAAATTCCAGTGTGGTGACCATACTTAACATCGAATTTAAATATTTTTTTAAAAAAAGTTAGCTAGTCATTTTTTAAAACGCAAAAAGTTGAGTATTAATTTTCAAAATTAAAATTTAACCAGTTTTTAAAAAATTTGATATAAAACACATTACTTTTCAATTATTTATTTTTAATAATCTCTACACACGATTATTTGTGTGACTGTAAGATATTTTGTACTCGACATTTAAAATATAAATCATCGATTTTTATTTTAAGAAGTTATCATCCTAGTTTTGGCATAATTTATCTCACTAAAATATGTACTTTCTTCTCTTACCGTATCTCAGTGCTTTTGTTTTCTTCCAATCAGAAGTGAAAAAATGAGGAGGCTAGTGAGATCTGGTGATATAGATGTAAGACTTAAAAAGTCGTAGGAACATTTGAAGTGGACACATACTTGTAAAGTATTAAATTCCAATAATTCCACTCATTCTGGGCGTTTAGAACCAATTTGAGACAGCCTACACTTTTGAGTTCTACCAAATCCACTTAATTTTAATTGCTTTTCAGACAATATGTTCCTGGAGACCAGGAAAAAAAAAAGAATGAAGAAAAAAAAAGAGTTGATTTTTCTACCCAAATTTCCTCATTATAAGATATATGCACCGCACTGTTTGTTTTCATTATGTGAGCAGCTGGAATCTACAACCAAAACTATTTAATAACCATCCCCATTTATGTTGTATTTTATATATTGTTGTCCCAAACTGAATAATCTTTCTCCATATAAGAATATGTTTTTTAGATATAACAGCTACGGTCAAACTTATTTGTTTTAGAATATGACTAACCCGTATTATGCATGGTTCTTTTTTAATGTTGTTGAACAATTTTTTTAATAATTATATTTATTAAGATTTATTTATGTAAAATTTAATTTTTATTAGATAAATTTTAGGGTATTTACCAAAAATACTAGGTTTCAAGTTTTTTTTGCAAAATACCATCTTCTTTAATTCATTGCATATTTACTATCTTAAGTTTCTTAATTGCAAAAATACTATTTTTACTTTTCCAATCCTTTTTTCTTTTTTTTTAAAAAAAATAATTCGGATGAACAGTCACCATCGATGAACAGTACCTGCCACGTGGCAGGTGCTATTCATCGACTTTTTTTTCTTTTTTTTTAAGGTGGGGTGATATTTTGGTTGCAACTGAATGCAACCACATTCAACTTTTTTTTAAGGTGGGGAGATTTTGATATACTTGAGTATTGTTTGGCTTGAGTATTGTTTGAGTGATACACCGAGTGATTGATGTATTATTGATATTGTTAAGATTAATAATACGAGTTTGGGATGTGGGTTTTCCGCGTCAAATATATTTGTGTGTGTGCTTTGTTTTATTTGTTTGTTTGAATCTCGTTAATTGTGTAGCCCCTAACCTAACAATTGGTATCTAGAGCCGAGGTTCGAGGTTCGTGATGGATAAGGTCGGGGGATTCGAGATTGAATTGTTTAATGGAAGTGCACTCGTGGTGGATGCACGTGACAAGAAAAAGAAGTCCGGTAAGAAACATAACCCTAATATCAAGTGCTTTTATTGTGATGAATTGGGTCATATACAATCCTAGTGTCCAAAGGCAAGAGAAGACTTGAAGGAGTTGAAGAAAACTCGAGGAAGGGGTAGTGTTTCGCTTGTGGAAGGTGATGCTCTTTTGGTACAAGAAGATAAGGGATCGAAAGAAGAATGGGTGCTTGACTCGGGATGTTCTCATCACATATGTGCTAGGAGGGATTGGTTCTCGTCCTACAAGAAGTGTGATGGAAAGATGGTTGCTTTACCAAACGGTAAAAGGGTAAAGGTTGCTGGTATTGGTGAGGTAATGATGAAACTTCGCAATGGTTGTGTTCGAAAGTTAACTCAAGTGAGGTACGTACCGGAATTAAATCGAAATCTAATTTCATTGGGTAAATTATTTGATTTGGGATATACTGTTATGATGAAGAACGGTATTTTGGAGGTCACTAAAAGGGATTTAGAGATACTCAAAGGATGGAAGAACAAAATAAATCTTTTTGTGCTAGAAGGAGAGGTTATTGTTCGAGGGGAGGCATTGGCGGATGGACGTCGATGTATTGATGGTGACCGTTAAATCGGTTGTGCATGGAACCATATTGGGTTGAAGGGGAGGATTGTTGGGCTTAAACCCAATACGGTAGTATGGGTATTGCTGATATAAGTCATATATGGGTAAGGTAATAATTGTATGGATACACAATTATTATATATGGTATGTCTTATTCACAATGTTAGGTAATTAGATGCCAAGAATTGGAAGGCTTGTATAACAAGTATGGTAAGACTTGTAGAACAAGTATGGCAAGTCTTGGTGGCTAAGTTTTGGGTGGCTATATAAACATAGTCATATTATGTTTTGATATACTTGAGTATTGTTTGGCTTGAGTATTGTGTGAGTGATACACCGAGTGATTGATGTATTATTGATATTGTTAAGATTAATAATACGAGTTTGGGACGTGGGTTTTCCGCGTCAAATATATTTGTGTGTGTGCTTTTTTTTATTTGTTTGTTTGAATCTCGTTAATTGTGTAGCCCCTAACCTAACAATATATACATATATATATATATATAGTCCAAAAAAGAGGTCGAAAATGACAATTGAAAAATGGAACTTGAAATCAGAAATTTAGTTGAATGTGGTTGCATTCAGTTGAATATGCCCCTGCGGGGCCTTGTAACCCAAAATCAACCCACCTTAAAAAAAAGTTGCATGTGGTTGCATTTAGTTGAATGTGGTTGCATACAGTTGAATATGGTTGCATTCAATTACTGATTTTAAGTTCCATTTTTCAGTTGTCATTTTCGACCTCTTTTTTGGACTATATATATATATATATATATATATATATATATATATATATATATATATATATATATATATATATATATATATATATATATGGGTGCCCTTCCACAACCCCAGCGGGTTGAAATTTTAAACCAGTAAAATCAACAAGTCAATCTATAGTTTTGATGTTTTACACTGGAAGAAGATTCAGTTATCTGATCAAGCCTCAAGGTAGCATTGAAACACATGGATTCATTTAAGGGACAGAGATTTCTATAAGTGATAAGAAACAATATCAGTATCGAATGATTGAAGAGAGTGAAGAATAGAAAAAGACCACAGTTTAAAGTCAAGATGAAGAACAGAGATTGGAGTTAGTCATTCATGAACCAGACAGTACATCGAGCGTCAACATCGATCCAGTGTATGTTCCTTATTATAATTACGTGGTACACAGTGAAGTATTGACTATTAAAGGATTTATGTTAATTCTACTTTAATTAATTAAATCAAATAATTAATTTAAATAAATAAATTAATTCTATCAGAATTAATATATTTGTTAAAGTAATTATTAGATTAATTAAATCAGAATTAATATGAAAAAGAAATAGTTATTTAAATGATTTTTATAAATCATTTGATTAATTATAAGCTGAAAAAATATGATAATATAACTATCAAAAGATAGTTATACCGATAGTCATATTCAGTTCAAAGTATGACAGTCATATTCAGTTCAAGTGTGACAGTCATATTCAGTTCAAACTGGACAGTCATATTTCATTCAAGGAGATAGTAATACCGAATGTTATATTGGATTGGACAGTCATATCTCATTCAAGGAGATAGTCATACCGAAAGTTATATTTAAAGAGACAGTCATATTACTTGCATTGGATAGTAATACCGAATGTCATATTATTGTTAACTGATTGTTATATCAGTTGAAACAAACCAATATGACTATGGCTGTGTTATAAAAGGTAGCAGATTGCAGAAGAAGAAGAATCAGTCGAACATAACATAAAAAAATACACAGCAGCCTATCTCTCTCTCTCTCTCTCAAGCTCAAGAACACTTACAAATTAAATTCTGTAAATTCAAGTTCATCTCAGTTGTAATATTCTATCCATTGGAACTTGTTTACTTGTGATTCTTGTACTACTAGCGAATTAAGTTTCTTAGTTCACAAATTGATATCTTGATTTTTATTAACTAAATTAGCAAAGTTCATGTTGAATTTTCTAATTAGTTATTAATTACTTGATAATCATTTGGACTGATTTTGTAACACACATCAAGTTAATATATTGTTATATTCAACTTGAAATCTGTATTATATTATTCTGCACAAATTTGTTTAAAATAAATTTTATTTAAAGAACAAATTTCGAGAAAATGATATAGATTGTATTCAACCCCCCCCCTTCTATAATCTTATCGGACCTAACAATTGGTATCAGAGCCTATTGATTGATACACAAATCAAGATCCTAATTTTATTCCGTCAAAAATCTATCTCGAATTTTTAACTCACTTAAAAATTCATCATGTCGTCAAAAAGCATTGTTAAGATTCCCATGTTTAACAAGGACAATTATGCAATGTGGAAAAATAAAATGGAGTTGTTTCTTGATGTCGCAAATTCTAAATATTTGGGTGTTCTACAGAACGGACCTATAATTCCAAAAGAATATGTATCTGAATCTATTGTTGGAGGAATTGTTGTAACACCTGCATCATCTTTTCCAAAGCCTGCTGCTTCTCTTACTCCTGATGAAAAAGAGGACGCATGACTAGATAAGAATTTGAGACTTATTCTAATAGATTCCCTGGATGCTGTGATGTACAGTCATGTGATGAATTGTAAAACTGCAAAACACATGTGGGAAACTATTGAGACTATCAATGAAGGAACTGATGAAGTCAGGGAAAACAGACTTCAGATTTTAACCTCTGAGTATGAAAACTTTAGAGCTGGCCCTAATGAAGGCATTTAGGAAGTGTTTGAAAGGTATAACAAAATAATCAACAACTTGCAAGTTCATGGCAAGCAATATACACAGAAGGAGATTAATATGAAGTTTTTATTGACGATGCCCACTCATCTTGAACATAGGATAACGGCCATCAGAGAATCAAGAGATTTGAATAAGATTGCTCTTGAAAGATTGTTTGGTGTTCTGAAAACCTATGAACTGGAACAAGTACAGCAGAGGGAGGTCTCTGGTAAAGGAAGAGTGCCAAGTTCATCTACAGCTCTTGTAGTTGAGGCACCTAAGGAAGTGGAAGCTAAGGTTGTTCTACCTTACAGCTCAGACAAGGAAAATACTGAAGTAGAACTTGGTGAGACACCACCTACTCAGGATGGTGGAGACTTTTACTCATTGGAAGAGCTAGATCGACTGGAAGATGAATCCCTGGCATTGATGGTAAGGCAATTTGGCAACTTTAGATTCAGAAGAAATCCAAAGTACAGGTTCAAGTCAAATAACAGATTCCAGAGAGGAGGCTCTTCTTCCTCTAGTAACAGGGGAGGATACAAAACTGGATCTGTTGACAGAAGCAAGATTCGTTGCTTCAATTGTAATGAATTGGGGCACTTTGCCACTGAATGTCAGAAACCCAAGCAAACTCAAAGAAGAGACTTTGCTGCTGAGAAGAAGAAACCTGGAAAAGCCTATGTTGCGGCTGGTAAGAGTTGGGATGACCCGGACAGCGAAGATAAAGATTATGGAAATCTTGCGTTGGTAGCAAATGATGAAGCATCTGATCATCATAACAAACCGGTAATTGTTACTGACACTGAATTGATTCGTAGTCTATATAATTCCTTAGATATGCACAAACTGGATATAATAGACTAGATCTGCTAAGCACTAAACTTGGAAATGAAGTGTCAGAATTGAAAAGGGTGCATATTAATCAAGATCAACAAAGAGATGAAATAACAATGCTTCATAAAAAGGTGAAATCCATTCTAGAAGTTGTAGGCAAACAAATGGCTAGAATTACTGAACTTGAAACACAGGTCAGGGCTTGTTATAATTCTGTTAAAGTTTCCAAAGAGTTTTTTAACAAACAATCCGTAGAACGAACAGCAGGTATAGGGTATGGTTACAATGAAGCTGTTGGATCATTGGGCATAAATTCCCCTAACCTTGTTAGTGCTAAAGAAAGGGGAATACCACATGTGCTCAAGGATGTTAAAGAACCTCTATTTAAACAATCTGATGCTGGACCACCAGATATTCTTTCTATGGTTATCCAGGAAGAAATGAGAAATGAGGACAGTGCAAATGGCACAGTCTTTGTTAATGATAAATCTGTTAAGAACGCTAATCCAAAGAATGTTTCATCCAAGAATGATGTCACAGTCTTTGTTAAGGCTAAATCTATTGAGGACACTAATCCAAAGAATGTTTCATCCAAGAAAGATGTACCTAAAGTGCCAGTCAAGGTTATTGAAACAACTAGTTCTTCTAATACTGGATTAGGTGGTAATAAGTTGAAGCAGAAAAATACCATGCCTATCATTGATTCTAATCATAAAGCATGTGGTGTTATCAATTGTATGTCTTGTGCTTTTAACAGTATGCATGCTTATTTTAATGGTAGTTATGCATGTGATAAACAGACTGCTCCTCGACAGCATATGAACAGGAACAATAATGTTCGATCAAAGACTGCTTTTCCTCCTCAAGTTAGGAGAGAGACATTTGTACCTAAGACTAAACAAAAGGTTACCAAGAATGTTTACCAGGTCAAATGTCCAGTCAATGACACAAGTGTTATTGCTGCTAAAGAAACATGGATACCCAAGATAAAACAAAAGATTTTCAAATCTGTTTATAAGGTTAAATGTTTATTGATTAAAGAGGTTAAAATTAAAAATGTTGTTTTGCCTGATAAAGGTCAATACTTTAAATCCGCAGGACCCAATCAAATTTGGGTCCCGAAGAAGGTTTAATCCATTTGTCATTGCAGGGTATTGAACAGGTTGAACGAGTAACCTGGATCTTGGATAGTGGATGTTCAAGGCATATGACTGGAGACAGAACCCTGCTGACAAATGTGGTGGAGAAGGCTGACCCAGTAGTTACCTTTGGAGATAACAGCAAAGGTAGAACTGATGGATATGGCAGACTTGAAGCTGGAAATGTTATCATTGAAGAAGTGTCCTTTGTAAAAGGACTTGAGCATAATTTGCTCAGCATCAGTCAATTCTGTGATAAGGGATTTGAAGTCTACTTTAACAAAAAGAATTGTCTTATTTCACACAAAAGAAGTGAACAACCATCTCTGACGGGAGTCAGAAAAGGAAACTTGTATGTAGCCAACATGAACACTAGAAGCACTGAAGAAATCAATTGCTTCTATTCTAAAGCATCCACAGATGAAAGCTGGCTATGGCACAAGAAACTTTCTCATCTAAATTTCAAAACAATGAATTATTTGGTTAAGAGGGAAATGGTGAGAGGTTTACCCCCTATGGAATTCACACAAGAAGGACTATGTGATGCCTGTCAAAAAAGGCAAACTAAAAAGGGCAACTCACAGAAGCACTGATATATCTTCAATAACTGATCCTTTATAGTTACTTCACATGAATCTATTTGGTCCAGTGAATGTGATGTCTATGTCAAAGAAAAGATAAGCTCTTGTGATTGTTGATGATTTTTCAAAGTACACATGGGTCTTGTTCCTGAATTCTAAAGATGAGACTCCACAACTGGTGATTGATCACATCAAGTTAATTGAGCTGGATTCCAAGTATCCAGTGAGGGCTATAAGGTCAGACAATGGAACTGAATTCAAGAATGCAGTTCTGAATGACTTTTGTACTGAAAAGGGTATAACCCGACAATACTCAGCTCCAATAACTCCTCAGCAAAATGGGGTAGTTGAAAGAAAGAATAGAACCTTGATTGAAGCTGCACGTACTATGTTAAGTGAATCAAGGCTTCCATTGTACTTTTGGGCTGAAGCTGTCAACACTGCTTACTATACTCAGAATCGAACTCTTATCAACAAAGACTTGATGAAAACACCCTATGAAGCCATGAATGAAAAGAAACCAACACTCAAATACTTTCATGTATTTGGAGCAAAATGCTTTGTACTTAAAGAAGGAGACGATTAAGGTGGAAAATTTGAAGCCAAAGCACATGAAGCAATTTTTGTTGGTTATGAAAGAAGAGCTTATAAGGTGTATTTGATTGAACATCAGAAGATGATGGAAAGTGTCAATGTAACATTTGATGATACTAAACTCCCTAGTATCCAAACTGAAGATTCATCTGAAAAGCTATCTTTTGAAGATATGACAGATCAAGATTCCGATGGTGATAATCCACCTGATGTTTTTGCTGATGCTAATGACAACAATGACAATGATGAGTCTAATCAGAATAATGGTGGTGAAAACTATGATAATATTGAAAACACCACTCATACTTCTGAACACTCATCTAATCATCCTGGCAACAACTCAGGGGGAGTTAATGAAGGATCTACTAGTCATACTCAACATCACAATGAAGAACAAGGCGAATCATCAAGACTAAATCTTCCCAGACAGACTGTTTAGAATAGAGCTCATCCTTTTGAGCTAATCGTTGGTGATCCAGATGTTGGTGTAAAGACTAGAAGAGCTTTGCAAAATCAATGTAATTATTCAGGATTTCTATCTGAAATGGAACCTAAGAAAACTGAAGAAGCTCTTTCAGATCCTGATTGGGTGATTGATGCAAGATGAACTCAATCAATTTAAACAACAAGAAGTATGGAAGCTGGTACCTAGACCTACAAATAGAACAGTGGTTGGTACTAGGTGGGTATTCAGAAACAAACTTGATGAAGATGGCACAGTAACAAGAAATAAAGCAAGGTTGGTAGCAAAAGGTTATTCACAATCTGAAGGCATTGACTATGATGAGACCTATGCTCCAGTGGCTAGACTTGAGGCCATTAGGATATTCTTGGCATTCGCAGCCTTTTCTAACTTTCATGTTTATCAAATGGATGTCAAGAGTGCCTTTCTGAATGGTAAGCTGGATGAAGAGGTATATGTAGAACAGCTACCTGGTTTTGAAGATCCAGATCTATTGGGTTATGTCTACTTTCTCTTCAAGGCTATTTATGGTCTTAAGCAAGCACCAAGGAAATGGTATGACACTCTCTCTGAATTTTTACTTGAAAATGAATTTACTAGAGGTGTCATAGACAAAACCCTCTTCACAAAGAAACATAAGAATGATATAATATTAGTCCAAATCTATGTGGACGATATAATATTTGGGTCTACTAATGATCTTCTTTGCAAGAAATTTGCTAAGTTAATGCAGGGTAAGTTTGAAATGAGCATGATGGGTGAGCTGAAGTTCTTTCTTGGATTGCAAGTAAGTCAAAGGACAGATGGAATATTTATCTGTCAATCCAAGTATGTCAAAGAGCTTCTCAAGAAATATCAAATGGAGGACTCATCTTCAGCAAGAACACCATCATCCACAGCGGTCAAATTTGGAGCATGTGAAAATTCTGCCAAGGTAGATATCACAAGCTACAGGGGTATGATAGGCTCATTACTTTACCTTACTGCAAGTAGACCTGATATTATGCATGCTACGTGCTTGTGTGCAAGGTTCCAATCGGATCCTAGAGATGTTCATCTCATTGCTGTTAAATGAATCCTGAGATATCTTAAGGGTGCGCCTAACTTAGGCATCTGGTACCCTAAAGATTCTGGTTTTAACCTTGTTGGATATACAGATTCAGATTATGCAGGAAGTGTTGTAGACAGAAAAAGCACATCTGGGAGTTGTCACTTCCTAGGTGGAAGACATGTTTCCTGGTACAGTAAGAAACAACAGACATTTTCCAACTCAATAGCCGAAGCTGAATACATCGCTGCTGGAAGATGCTGTGCTCAGATATTATGGATTATGAATCAACTTAGAGACTATGGCTTTGTATTAAACAATATTCCTATTTTGTGTGATAATACAAGTGCCATAGCAATCTCCAACAATCCGGTGCAGCATACGAGAACAAAGCACATTGACATAAGGTATCATTTTATTCGAGAACATGTCATGAATGGTACCGTGGAGTTACTTTTTGTACTTACGGAAGAACAAACAGCAGATATTTTTACTAAGTCTCTTGACGAATCCACATTTACCAGACTTGTTGGTGAATTGGGTATGTTAAATAGTCCTAGTAATTAAACTAGTTAATATCTGAGGTTTGATCTTTAATAATTTACAAGTGATTGATGTGTTAATATTTGTTATTGAAATCACTTGCATAATTATTTTATCAACTTAAACTTTTGCTTGTTTCTTCTTAAATCATTGTCATTATCTTCTTTATATATTTCTAATTACTTCTTGTAATTTTAGAGTAATTCATTTTCCTTAAAAATATTTTTCTCGAATTTTACAAGCTGTAATTTATGAGAAATCTATTTTTCTTGAAAATGTTATTATTTTAAAATCAGTTTAATTATTTTTGATGTTTAATAAATTATAGTTTCTTTTTGAATAATTTTCTATATGGAAATTATTTTATTAGAAAATTTATAAATTTATTAATTCACCAGAAATAATTATGTAAATATTTAGTATTTTATTTTATTTTGATTTGTAGTGTTTGTCCTTTTGTTATTAATGTTTGATTTCGTAAAAAAAGACTACCTATGATCGTTTTTATAATTTTTATTAGGTTTGCTAATTTTAGTGTAAATTATTTTGCTATTTTGTAGCTTGTTTTTTTAATAATAATTAAATTGCTTTATTGTTAGAATTTGCTACTTGTAAATATTCTGTTAATATTTGGTTGTTTTGTTAATATAACAATCGGTATAACAATCTATCTGATTGTTATATTCGAGTTTGTTGATAGTTATATTAGTTAAGTTTATTGTGATATAACTCTAGATATAACTTATTAATTAGATAGTCATATTACAACTGATTTGTATATAAGTCGATAGTTATATCCAGTAGTCATATCTGTTTTGTTTCTCTCCAACTCGCGTGTTAAGTCACCGAGTACTACAGTCTATACATACATATAGACACATCACTGAGTCGAATTGCTGCCCGATTTTCCTCTCAAATCACGATTCTAAGAACTTTAATCGATTACCAAGTCGATTATCTTCAAAACAACGGTTTAAATGTGAGATTTTAGTCGAGTTTTTGTGATTTTGAGTTTGAAACTTTCGATTTTTCGATCTAAATTTCAAGAAGATTGGTTGTGATTTTTCAAAAACTAAAAATATACGTGTGTTTGTACTGGTATCAAAATCAATGCCTCAAATTTTCAGAATTTTTGGTGAAGAATTCAGTTTTTCGAATTTTTAATTAATTATTAATTCGAATTTTATGAATTAATTGGGTTAATTGTTGAATTTTGCAGATTCCTTAATTTTAATACCTGATTTGGAATGGCTGGTGCTTATAATAATTTTGAGATTGTTAATCACAATTTTATTGGATATTTTAATCCCGAGTATTGCTCGGTAGATCGGTTCAAGCCTTGGATAAATTTTCTGAACGAACAAAATATCTATAGCCATGCTATAACTGCAAATATTCCCATGAAATTTGGTCCACTTAAACTAATGTGTACTACAGCTGTCTCAGATGGAAGATCGTTTTCTTTCAACTTTAATGATAAGACATATACAGTGGATGAATCTGTCTTCAATGCTGCTCTGAAACTTCCTACTGAACAATTTGCTGAAGCGCCATCAACTGATGAGTTGACTCAATTCTTTACACATCTGAACTATCAAGGTCAACTGGATCTTAAACGTCCACTCAAAAGCAACCTTGTTCAAGAATGGAACATTTTCTTCGAAATCATAGCAAAGGTTTTTGCCAATTCTACCAAGAGTAACAATACCGTCATCACAGGTATGTTACAGTCAATTGGTTTCTCAATTGTTCATAACAGAAGGATCAACTTTGGCAGCTTGACATGGCCTATATTGTTAAATCGTGTGAAGAAGGCTAGAAAGAACTTTGGGAAAGGTAAAACGGTTAAGTGTCATTACCCTCGATTTTTGACATTAATATTTAATCATCTTATGCCTAAGGATCAACCTGCTCCTTTTCCAAATGATCGAGTTCAATGGTCTGGTAAACCAAACAAGAAGTTCTACACTAGGTTGGATACTTCTAAGGCTCTGTTGCATGTTCCAGTGGTCATAACACCATATATGTCGACATTCATAAATTTGCTAAATGTTATGCCTCAACCAGTTGCTGGGATACTTGCACTTGAACAAGCTCCAGAACATGAAGCAGAACAAGCTCCTGAACATCAACCAGAACCAGAACCTCAACCTGATCCTGAACCCTTAACTGCTCCTGAACCTAAACTTCCAGTGGATCAACCCACTCAGAGTGAAGATGCTGCAAATGGTAATGATCAGGTATTTGACTCAACTACTTCGCAATCTCAATATCTTTCTGATAGTCAATTAGTTGTGAGAAATAACCAAGGGGCTGTAGCACCACAACCTTTAACCCAGGTCACTGCACCAAACACCAAATCTACATTCTCCAAATACTATCACAAAAAGAAATTGTCAATCAAAAGATCTAATCCGAGTAGTGATGTCTTGAGTGAAACCACTGTTACGACCAACTCAACACGCAAGTGCACGTGATCTCAAGTAATACAGATAGCAAATAAGGTTCGTTCCTACAGGGACTCGTTGTATTGTCTAGCTAATTCACTCACCAATGTATGATTATTATCCGATGCTAAAACAAATAATAAAGTGGATTGTTGTTATCACTAAAATTTATCTAAGAATTATAACTAATTATCAACTGCTTGAACTGAGGTTTATGTCGAATTACTTATGCAAATAAAACATGGGAATTTAGTTTCTTTAAACAATCCATCTATAGTCTCCAAATCCCTAGCCTTGTTCATGTGATTTATTAACACCTGATCGAACACACAAAACTGATATAAGCCAACTTCCGTTACACAAATACCATCCTAAACAATATCCACAAATAAGATAGAAATCATTTAGTCTTCCGATTATGCCAAGTCTTCATATGTCTATAAAGAATAAAACATAATGGTTGAGGTGCAAGCATTCAATTGATCACATAATCATCATAAAACGATTAGAATTATGACACTAATTACGAATGATATTATCACGCATAAACCTACGCTAACATGGCAAGTTCTAACTCTTATTTCCACTTTCGCTTCAACAAGAATGAACACACAATTACAGGAGTTAGCTACTCTCCTATAACGAATTAAATCAACCATGATAGGATATCACTTCAATCACACTATAGGCATCGAGAAGATTCAACACATAAAATTCATGAATAAATCCACTAAACCCCCATGACAACGAATTAGTTCATGATCGAACTAATCATCATCATGGGTTCTATTGAAAACATAACTCTAAAATAAACAAGTAAAAATAGAGAAGAAGTAATAAAGTTTAGAATTAAATCCCCACAATAGAAGAATACAAAGGTTCAAGAATAATCCTTGCTTGTCACTAGCTTGGAGTAATTCCTTGAAATTGTGCTTGAAAACTCGATGAAAAGTGTTGATGGTAGCTAAGAAAAACTAAGAACTCATGATAGATCTGTTTTTCAGGTCTAGATATTACATAAATAGATGCCCTAAAATAGGCCCAAAATGTTTTGACCCGGAACAATACACAGAAACTGCCACAAAGACGACCCAACAGGCACCATAGCGCATGCACAAGCGCAAGAGCTCTCCGCACAGCGCCACAGCGCCTCGACACAAGCCAATCACGCGCAACTGCGCCTCAGAACCGCGCAATAGCGCTCCTGGCCTCCTGGAAAATCAGCCCGCGCGCGCTGTTGCGCCTCACCTCGCGCCGTGGCGCCTTCCTCCTGCACTACACTCGCGCAACTGCGCCCCTTTCAAGCGCAACAGCGCCTTGAAGCTCCTGGAATGCGCGCCTGTTGGTGCCTTGCGCGCTATAGCGCCTAACCAAGTGCCAGGGCGCCTCCTTGGCCCTGGAATTGCTTCAAAAATTCTACAACTTACACTTCTACAACTTGACTTGTTGCCATGCTCTTATTTTCTTGTGCAAGCTCCAGATTAAATTCACACCACCAAAATCACCATTTTAGCACCAAATGCCTTCCATGATAAAACCTACACAATTTTACATAAAAACGTATCAAATGACAACGAAACTTGAGAACATGCAAACGATTAAAGTCCAAACGGAAGGTAATTTAGTGGATATAAAATCCACTTATCAAACCCCCAAACTTGAACCGTTGCTTGTCCTCAAGCAATGCAAACTCATTTTTAAAAAAATGATGAATGAATGCAACTAATAACTACATGCCATGATAATGCGAAAAATGTCCTAATGCAATGATCCCACACAAATGATCTGAAACCAACTCAACAAGCAAACGTCTCAACGAATGCAACAACTCCAAACAGAGCTCGACTAAGGCCCCGTATATTAACAATACATGCTCGAAAACGTGGTGTGTGCATTACTCACTAGATATACTCTCGAAACTAGATCAAAGGCATAACCAATTCTTCGCCAAGACAATCACATGTTTATAAACAGAATAGATTTTAGACACTCCATGACTCAAAGACACCGCCATCATCATTTAAGGTAGACAAGGACTCATGCTTTACTACATAAAACATCACACAACACAAAACACACCTGCTTTTGACTGTGCAATGGGTGAGACCCCTAAAGGCTTATACAATAGCACCCTTGTAGCGAGCGTTAGGTTAGTGGATCCCAGACCGAAAAAGTCTTAGGTCACTAGGCATAAAATCCCCTCGAACTTACTTGCTCGAGTACTAAAGAGCTCACCCTAGCCAAATAGCATACACACACTCTCACAATCCCTCATTTTTTTATTCTCACAACTCTTTTTTTTTTCTTTTTTTTTTCTTTCTATTTTTTTTTTTCTTTTGACTCTTCTTCTTGCCTTTTCTTCTTTTTTTTTTCACATGGGTGCACTATCTCACCCCCCTAGACTACTCATATCAAATATGAGCCGGCTACTAGCCATTTGACGCCTAGCCCTTATTACACTACGACACGACACTTATCATGAAATCCCTGTTTTCCCCCAAACTTATACTTAAGTGCTCCTACGCCATCAAGGGAATAACGAAAATTCTAGATATAAATAAGTGATTAAAACTCAACAACCAAACCAGGTATGACTCGATCTAGCTCAAAAGCAAACAGTGAGACCGTGAAAAGATTTTGTTCCCGACACACGCAAGTCAATTTCATAAGTACTTAAATCAACCCTCTATTCATTGTCATCACACTCAAATTAACATCGACCTATCGAGCCAGAAACAGACACTCATATGGAATCATATAAAATGCATGAAATGCATGAACAACATGATAATAAATCCTAATTAAAACTATATGACATGGCATCCTAAATGCAAACTAAATGGCATGGCAAAACTACATGCAAAAATACTAACATGAATATGCATGAATATGCAACTTAATGCAATGCAACTACTCTTGATACCCTAAAATCACCCCCAAACTTAAAAATTTCAATGCCCTCATTGAAGGTAAAATTAAAGGGTACAAGAGATACTCCCCTAGTCGTCGGCATCGTCACCCTCCTCGGGTGGTGTATCTGGTGGTGGATAGACGTGGTGCGCTCCAAAGATAGGCCATGTGACCTGAAAACCCTGCTGCTGGTACACTCCATCCAATGACTGAGTCAAGTCTGTAGCAAATCTATGTAACATGGCATTCGTAGTATCCTGACGCCTCAACATGCGTCTGAACTGAGCATCACTAAAAACCACAGTACCCTGACTCGTCTGTGCCTGAGAAGGTCCCGCTCGGTCTAGGTGTGGCTGTGGAGGTACCTGCTCAACCGGTGGTGGAGCACCACCCTCCTCAAAAATCTCAACATAACCAAGACCCCTCGGGTGAGGAACACCACCCGACCACTCTGCCATCTTATTAATAGCCGCGTGCTTGATAGAACCCCTCGGCCTGAGCAGCGTCTCATCACTATGCCAACGAACACCCACATGAACACACAACTCAGCGATAATGACTGCATGTGGGATCCCGCCTGTCGTACCACCCTTCAAGAACTTCAAGATATTTTGATAGACTAATTCTCCCAGATCAATATACTTCCCGTTCAAAATACCCCACAGAATGATGGCACGCTCAACACTAACATCAGTAACATGAGTAGTAGGCATTACATGAGCACAAATAAACAAGAACCAAGCTCGGGCATACCTCGTCAAAGCAGCTGCCGGAAATGTACTCGGCGTGGTAGAGCCTGCCTTATACCTCCAAACCGTACCCGGGATACACATCCCCGCTATGACAGCATCTAGGTCAACATCATCCCTAGTTTTCTGCCCCCAATCCTCAACATTCCTAGGCTTCGGTGATTGAGACAAAACACGCCGGATATACCCAGGCTTATAAGCAACTGCCTGCCCCCTAACCATAGTGATTCCATTCTTGTCATCCTTGGCATTGGCATAAAATTCCCTAACAATGCTCAAAGGAACTGCCACCGGCTTAGCACAAAACATCACCCAACCCAACTCCCTAACCATATCGCTCAATTCACCATCCTCACCCGAAGGCTCAAAACCCCTCTCCTGAACAACAGCTCTTGACAATAAATTTTCGAACTCATCTTGAGCCGCCTTAGAAACAAATTTATCAACATCATAATTCGGCGCCACCTCCTCCTCCGAACTACTACTACTCGGCACACGTACTCTTTTAGGAGCCATACCACTCTTAGAACAACCCAATGTCAACAAACACCCAAAAATCCACAATATATTCGATAAACAATTCACAATATATCTCCACACACAATATCCCAATTCCAACAATTCAATTCACTAAATAATTAAATTAAGAGAGAGTATTACCACTTGAATTGAAGATGAGAACCTTGAAAGCACTCCCCCAAACTTGAATTAGAGAAATCTTGAAGCTTGTAAGGAGTTTTAATGATTTGGAAATAAGAGGGGATTTGTGTGTATAGGTAATTATGTAGAGATAATTAATGGGATAGGATTTGAGATGGGTTTGGAAGATGTAGGAATTGAATTTAGATTTTGGGTGAGGTATTGATTTTAAGGTAGAGAGAATTTTAGGTTTAGGAGTGTAAAAGATGTGGGTGTATGTATGTATGGGGCGGCTGGGTCTTTTGTTAACACACGGTTTTGTATATTTTTTTTTCTTTTTTTTTTTTTTTTTAAAACAGGGTAGCGCCATTGCGCATAGGAAGGCGCTGTTGCGCGTGTGTGCTCCTGGAATTGGCCTCACAAGGCGCTATGGCGCATGAAACTGGCGCAGTTGCGCATAGATGCTCCTGTAAACCAAGCGCTGTTGCGCTATTAAGGGCGCAGCTGCACTTGGTTTCCCCTGCTTTTTTTTTTTTTTTTCAAATAACTCCTGAGCCTGAACAAAACAACTACCTACCAAGTGGGTTGCCTCCCACAAAGCGCTCTTTTTACGTCATTAGCTTGACGTAGCTCCATTTCCTTAATTTGCACAAATTAGAACCGCAGTCTCAATTTCGCGATTCAACTTCTCTCCAAAATATGGTTTCAACCGCTGACCATTGACCTTGAACGACTGTTCCGGTAGCTTGTCAAAAATCTCCACTGCCCCATGTTGAAAAACTGTTTTGACTGTGAACGGGCCTGACCAACGTGACTTCAACTTCCCTGGAAATAAACGAAGCCGAGAGTTATACAACAAAACCAATTGTCCGGGTACAAACGTCTTAATAACCAACCGACGATCATGCCACCTTTTTACTTTCTCTTTGTAGAGTTTGTTGTTCTCATAAGCTTGCAAACGGAACTCGTCCATTTCATTCAACTGAACCATACGCCTCTCACCTGCTGCTGTAAGATCAAAATTCAGCTTCTTCAATGCCCAATATGCCTTGTGTTCTAACTCAGCTGGAAGATGGCAAGCTTTCCCATACACTAGTTGAAATGGTGACATTCCCAACGGTGTTTTATAGGCTGTCCGATAAGCCCACACTGCTTCATCCAGCTTCAATGCCCAATCCTTCCTAGAAGGACTAACTACCTTCTCAAGAATCCGTTTAATTTCGCGATTAGAGACCTCGGCTTGCCCATTGGTTTGAGGATGATAAGCTGTAGCAACTCGATGATTGATGTTATAGCGTGTCATCAGAGATGTAAACTTCCGATTGCAAAAATGCGTACCCTCATCACTGATTATAACTCGTGGAGTGCCAAATCGAGTAAATATGTTCTTGTGGAGAAAATTAAGCACCACCTTAGCATCATTCGTTGAAAGTGCTTTTACCTCCACCCACTTAGACACATAATCCACGGCCAGAAGAATATATTGATTACCACACGACGGAATGAACGGTCCCATGAAGTCGATTCCCCACACGTCAAAGATCTCTACCTCCATCATGACATTCAGAGGCATCTCATCCCTACGAGAAATATTACCAACTCGCTGACATCGATCGCACCTCAACACAAACTGATGAGCATCCTTGAATAGAGTTGGCCAATAGAACCCTGCTTGAAGAATACGTGTGGCTGTCTTCTCACCCGCATAATGACCTCCATAAGCTGTAGCATGAAAATCACTAAGAATAGCCTCGGTCTCACTGTAAGGAACACAACGCCTAATAATCTGATCAGCTCCTTGCTTGAACAAAAACGGTTCATCCCAAATATATTGCTTGACATCGTGCAAAAATTTCTTCCTTTGAGCATGAGAGAGCTCAGGTGGAATGATGTTGCTTACTAGATAATTCACGAAGTCTGCAAACCATGGTTCATCATCTTGCACTTTGAATAATTGCTCATCAGGGAAGAACTCATTAATGACCGTGTTGTCTTTAGGTGACTTGCCATGATCTTCCAATCTAGAGAGATGGTCAGCTACCTGATTCTCCGTCCCCTTTCTATCCTTGATTTCCACATCGAATTCTTGTAACAGAAGAACCCAACGAATCAATCTTGGCTTAGAGTCCTTCTTCGCAAGGAGATAGCGAATGGCAGCATGATCCGTATAAACTGTCACCTTTGTACCAAGCAGATAAGAGCGAAACTTTTCAAACCCGTAGACAATAGCAAGTAGCTCCTTCTCAGTGGTCGTGTAGTTCAACTGAGCATCAGTTAGTGTTTTACTTGCATAGTAAATAACGTGGAACACTTTTTCTTTCCTTTGGCCTAGAACGGCCCCAAGTGCATAATCGCTGGCATCACACATCAAAGCAAATGGTTGACTCCAATCAGGAGCTGTAATAACTGGAGCAGAAATTAGTTTCTTCTTCAAGATCTCGAACGCATGTGAACAAGCCTCATCAAACTTGAATGGCACATCTTTTTCCAAAAGATTGCATAACGGCTTAGAAATTTTTGAGAAATCCTTTATGAAGCGCCTGTAGAACCCCGCATGACCAAGAAAGCTGCGAATACCCTTGATTGAGACAGGAGCCGGAAGGTTCTCAATAGTCTCCACCTTTGCTTTGTCAACTTCCAAACCTTTACACGACACCTTGTGTCCCAAAATGACACCTTCTTGTACCATGAAATGGCACTTTTCCCAATTTAGGACAAGATTCGTCTCCACACAACGTTTTAGAACCAAACTCAAGTTTTCCAAGCACTCATCAAAAGAATCCCCAAAGACTGAGAAGTCGTCCATGAATACTTCCACATTAATTCCAATCATGTCAGAGAAGATGGCCATCATGCACCTTTGAAATGTAGCTGGTGCACCACACAACCCGAAAGAAACACGTCTGAATGCGAATGTGCCAAATGGACAAGTGAATGTAGTCTTCTCCTGATCCTCGGGTGCTATGCAAATCTGATTGTAACCAGAATACCCATCAAGCAAGCAATAGTACTGATGTCCAGCCAATCTGTCGAGCATCTGATCAATGAATGGAAGTGGGAAATGATCTTTCCGAGTGGCCTTGTTCAATTTCCGATAATCCATGCAAATCCTCCAACCCGTAACTGTTCGCGTAGAAATGAGCTCGTTCTTCTCATTAGTCACCACTGTCATGCCCCCCTTCTTAGGCACACACTGTACCGGACTCACCCAAGAGCTATCAGAAATCGGGTAGATAATGCCCGCGTCAAGCCATTTAAGAATTTCCTTTTTCACAACTTCTTTCATGACAGGATTCAGTCTCCTTTGATTATCAACTGTAGGGTTAGCTCCCTCTACCAAAGGAATTTTGTGCATGCAGTACGACGGACTGATACCCTTGATATCTGCAATAGTCCACCCAATGGCTGATTTGGAATCCCTTAAGATTCGCAATAGTTTTTCCTCTTCTATTCCTGAAAGCTGAGAAGATATAATAACAGGTAAGGTAGAAGAATCACCAAGATAGGCATACCTTAAATGTTCAGGCAATGGCTTAAGTTCCAATGTAGGTGCTTCCTCGATGGATGGCTTAAGTCTAACATGAGATTTTTTCAATTCTGACAACCCCAATGATTCAAATGAGCTATGAAACTTCTTCCATGGTGATGCATTAAGATATTGCAATTGTTCTTCATCTTCTTCGGTCTCAACCTCCAAGTCATTAGCAAGAACTCTTTCCAACACATCAGCTTTTATCAAGTGTTGAGTTGCGGGGTTAACCACCTTGTCGACCATATCAATTTTGAAACACTCTTCATCGTCAGTTGGAAGCTTCATTGCATTGAAAACATTAAAAGTGACATCTTGATCGTGCACCCTCATAATGAGTTCCCCCTTTTGGACATCGATAAGAGTTCGGCCTGTCGCCAAGAATGGTCGTCCCAAGATGATAGGGATCTTCTTGTCTTCCTCGAAGTCAAGAATAACAAAGTTGGCTGGAAAGATAAGCTTGTCGACCTTTACCAAAACATCCTCAACTATCCCTCGCGGATAAGTAACAGAACGGTCAGCAAGTTGTAGAGTCATGGTAGTGGGCTTTGGCTCTGGAAGACCAAGTTGCATGAAAACTGATAAGGGCATGAGATTAATACTTGCACCCAAGTCACACAAACATTTGCTGAATGAGAGGTCTCCAATAGTGCATGGAATGGTGAAGCTTCCAGGATCCTTCAACTTAGGAGGCAACTTTTGTTGCAAGATGGCACTACATTCCTCCGTCAAGGCAACGGTCTCTAACTCCTCAAGTTTCAATTTCTTCGAGAGAATACCCTTCATGAACTTCGCATAGCTCGGCATTTGTTCAAGAGCCTCCGCAAATGGTATGTTAATCTGCAGCTTCTTGAATACATCCAAGAACTTAGCGAATTGCTTGTCTAACTTTTGCCTTTGAATTCGTTTTGGGAATGGAGGAGGTGGAAACACCTTATCTTCTACTTCTTTTTGGGAATTAACACTCTTGTGAATGATAGAAGTTGAAGGAGTAGCATTAGGAAGCAAATCAGAACCAGATTCGACCTCAACTGAAAATTCAAGTTTTTCCTCGGTTGCTTTTTCTTCGTTCTGACCTTGTAAACTTCTTCCTGATCGTAATGTTATTGCCTGAACCTGTTCCTTTTGATCTTTCTTGCCTGGATTCACCTCTGTGTCACTCGGGAGCGTCCCTGGTTGACGGTTCAACAAAGCATTGGCTAGCTGGCCAATTTGATTCTCTAAAGTTTTCAATGACACTGCCTGACTCTTATACATCATTCGAAGCTCTTCCAATTCCGACTTCTCAGACTGATTCAATGAAGTTCCTTGAGATGGTTGAAACCCCGGTGGATTGAATGGTTGCCTTGGAGCATAAGGTGGTGGTTGATAGTTCTGATTACTTGGCCTTACATTGAACTGCTGATTTTGTGGTTGCTGAGCACCTCCCTGATTGTTGCTCCAGCTGAAGTTAGGATGATTCCGATTGTTGGGATGATAAAAATTTGGCACTGGTTGCTGAGATCTTTGAAAATTACCAACAAATTGTGCGGATTCAGCTGAGATAGCACACATATTTGTGTCATGTGCCCCTGCACACAATTCACACACCATAGCAACCTGGTTAGTACCAAGATTAGAAAGGGAATCTACCTTCATTGTCAACGCTTTGAGTTGGGCAGCAATAGCAGTAGCTGCATCCAAGTCAAGAACTCCAGCCACTTTAGCAGGTGGCAAGCGTTGAGTAGGATTCTGAAACTCATTGGCCGACATCATTTCAATCAGATTATAAGCATCCTCATAGCTTTTTGCCCATAGCGCACCTCCAGAAGCTGCATCTAACATAGGCCGGGACTGAGCTCCCAACCCGTTATAGAAATTGCTGATTATCATCCAATCCGGCATTCCATGATGAGGACAACGTGCCAATATCTCCTTGTACCTCTCCCAAGCTTCTCCCAAAGATTCCTGGGAATGCTGAGCAAACTGAGAAATGGCATTCCTGTAAGCTGCTGTCTTCGCCATGGAAAAATACTTGGTCAAGAACTTTTGAGCACAGTCTGCCCATGTTGTAATAGAGCCTGATGGCATAGAATGTAACCAACTCTTGGCTTTATCCTTGAGAGAGAAGGGAAATAGCCTCAATCTGATTGCGTCATCTGTAACTCCGTTGAATTTGAAGGTGTCACAGATCTCAAGGAAGTCCCTAATATGAGCATTGGGATCTTCAGCAGGACTACCCCCAAACTGGACTGTGTTCTGAATCATCTGAATGATGTTTGGCCTTAGCTCGAAATTGTTAGACCCTATAGCTGGGCGAACAATACTAGTATGAATGTCCTCCACTTTCGGCTGAGAGAATTCACTCAAAGCCTTCGCTGCTTGATCTTGATTTGCCATAACTTCCTTTGCTTCAAGATTGTCTTCTAACCCGAAATCAAGTCTTCTCCTAGCTAGTTCGTCTCTACGTGCCCGAGCTCGTGTACGCATAAACTCTCAACACGTACCTGAAATTCACCAACAAGAAATTTTATAAAACGTCCTAGTCACCGAAATTCAATGACCACTGATGGCAAATATTGAAACTAAACAAAAAAAAACCGCGTCCCCGGCAGCGGTGCCAAAAACTTGTTACGACCAACTCAACACGCAAGTGCACGTGATCTCAAGTAATACAGATAGCAAATAAGGTTCGTTCCTACAGGGACTCGTTGTATTGTCTAGCTAATTCACTCACCAATGTATGATTATTATCCGATGCTAAAACAAATAATAAAGTGGATTGTTGTTATCACTAAAATTTATCTAAGAATTATAACTAATTATCAACTGCTTGAACTGAGGTTTATGTCGAATTACTTATGCAAATAAAACATGGGAATTTAGTTTCTTTAAACAATCCATCTATAGTCTCCAAATCCCTAGCCTTGTTCATGTGATTTATTAACACCTGATCGAACACACAAAACTGATATAAGCCAACTTCCGTTACACAAATACCATCCTAAACAATATCCACAAATAAGATAGAAATCATTTAGTCTTCCGATTATGCCAAGTCTTCATATGTCTATAAAGAATAAAACATAATGGTTGAGGTGCAAGCATTCAATTGATCACATAATCATCATAAAACGATTAGAATTATGACACTAATTACGAATGATATTATCACGCATAAACCTACGCTAACATGGCAAGTTCTAACTCTTATTTCCACTTTCGCTTCAACAAGAATGAACACACAATTACAGGAGTTAGCTACTCTCCTATAACGAATTAAATCAACCATGATAGGATATCACTTCAATCACACTATAGGCATCGAGAAGATTCAACACATAAAATTCATGAATAAATCCACTAAACCCCCATGACAACGAATTAGTTCATGATCGAACTAATCATCATCATGGGTTCTATTGAAAACATAACTCTAAAATAAACAAGTAAAAATAGAGAAGAAGTAATAAAGTTTAGAATTAAATCCCCACAATAGAAGAATACAAAGGTTCAAGAATAATCCTTGCTTGTCACTAGCTTGGAGTAATTCCTTGAAATTGTGCTTGAAAACTCGATGAAAAGTGTTGATGGTAGCTAAGAAAAACTAAGAACTCATGATAGATCTGTTTTTCAGGTCTAGATATTACATAAATAGATGCCCTAAAATAGGCCCAAAATGTTTTGACCCGGAACAATACACAGAAACTGCCACAAAGACGACCCAACAGGCACCATAGCGCATGCACAAGCGCAAGAGCTCTCCGCACAGCGCCACAGCGCCTCGACACAAGCCAATCACGCGCAACTGCGCCTCAGAACCGCGCAATAGCGCTCCTGGCCTCCTGGAAAATCAGCCCGCGCGCGCTGTTGCGCCTCACCTCGCGCCGTGGCGCCTTCCTCCTGCACTACACTCGCGCAACTGCGCCCCTTTCAAGCGCAACAGCGCCTTGAAGCTCCTGGAATGCGCGCCTGTTGGTGCCTTGCGCGCTATAGCGCCTAACCAAGTGCCAGGGCGCCTCCTTGGCCCTGGAATTGCTTCAAAAATTCTACAACTTACACTTCTACAACTTGACTTGTTGCCATGCTCTTATTTTCTTGTGCAAGCTCCAGATTAAATTCACACCACCAAAATCACCATTTTAGCACCAAATGCCTTCCATGATAAAACCTACACAATTTTACATAAAAACGTATCAAATGACAACGAAACTTGAGAACATGCAAACGATTAAAGTCCAAACGGAAGGTAATTTAGTGGATATAAAATCCACTTATCAACCACAGCTCTGCCTTTACATAAGAAAAGTAAAACTATATCTGAGGCAGCTGTAAATCCCTTCATTTCTTCAAGCACACCCCTGTTACTCACAATGGGGGAAGACATTTTCTTAAATGAAGCTGAAAACATTGTCATGCAAGGAGAGCAAGTTACAGTGCCTGCCATTGTTACGGCAGAAGAACCCTCACAGGTTGATAGGGATTTGCGAACTCCCATTGCACCACCACTGACCTTCCAAGAGGAGGCTAGGGTGATTTCTGATGCAGGTACAATGGATGCAGCTCAGGAATGTGAGAGGAGTGATGTAAGGATTACCTCAAATCTGAGTGAAACACTAGCACGTGAGGTGAGTGATACTCATAGAGCTATTGAGGTGAGCGCACACAATGACACAAACACTCTATCTCTCATGGCACAACTTGATCAAATGAAAGAAAGTCTTGCTCAAGCTGAAGAGGATAATAAAAACTTAAGGTTTGACATGGATAACATGAGAACTATCTTCAACAACAAGATCAATGCACTCAAACTCTCTCAACAACAAGCAATTGTCGACTATGGAGATGTCATAGTGGCTCAAGATCTCATTATAAATTCTATGTCGAATCAGATTGAAGATCTTCAGAATAACATAAATGAGAATCACTTATCCACTGAACATTGTCTCAGTTAAATTGAAAGGCAAAATGATCACCAAGCAAAGGGGTTGAGACATTTATATAATATCATTAGCAGAACTCACTCACTTACAGCAGAAGAGAAGAAATTCTTTGAAAGTAGTGATGAAGGTGGCCCTGGAGCTGGTACAAGCCATAAAGCTGTAGAGCATTCCTCAACTAAGGGGGAGAAATCTAGAGGGGGAGGAAGTGTGAGTAAAGAAAAAGTTGAAGAAAGGAGTGAGGGGAAGAAGAAGATAACTCAAGCAGCAGCAGAACAGGATGATGATGACACTGTAGAAGGTTATTACTATACAGGTGAACCTGATAACCTTGATCTTTTTGCTGACTTGCAGTTTCCTGATGTTGGTGAAGAATTTGATGAACCGGATCTTAGTTTTTGGGATGATGAAGAGCCAGTAATTCCTGATTCTATTGAAACACAAAGAATGAATTTTGAAGCCAATCAAGAACTTGAACAAAATGATGCTAATCTGTCTATGAGAGAAGAAAGACTCAAGAAGACACTAGAACAGATAGCTCATAATGAAAGGCTTCAAAAGGCTGAACACGAAGCACTTCAAAAGCAACATGCTCAAAAGCTGGAAGCAAGGAAGATGTACATCAAGTACAAAAGTGGTGATAAATGGGAACGTGCTCAAAAGGTAATAGACTCACCACAAACTTCTGACTATGATGATCATCGGGTGATTGCTATTTTTGAAAGCTTTAAAAAGAAGAACCCTGTACATGACATGTACCTAAAAGCTTTGAAGACAGAAATTGTGAGAATAACCACTGCATCTGATCCGAAGAATGGTGAGCTACTAATCTTTGTTGAATGTCATAAGCTTGGATCTCATAAAGTATCTCTTCAGTTCTTCTATGATAGATCTCTGTCAGAGCTTTGGGTGCTGAAACCAAAAGTCAGAACATCTTCTGAGCTAGGTATACTACTTCATGAAAAATTTCAAGAATTTGCTGAAAGAGCTGGTCCTGAAGTAATAGATAACCCTCCACAAGTTAAAATTCTTAAGGGAGAAGTTATTCACACTGTTAATCTTCAGACAAAAGAATTATATACACATCTTGCCAGACATTTGGTGTATGTTGAATATGCTCTTCGAAATCATGGTTTTGCATCTCAAGAAAAAATTGAAGCTGCAGATCATATAAGATCCTATGCTCAGACCAACATGAAGAAGTATAAGCAGTATCAAGGTGAGTTGAGAAAGAAACTTGGAATACCACTAGTTTATCCTACAGATGTATCATCCAGAAGAGAGTTACTTGTTGACTCTGAATTGATCAAGAATCTACCTGATATGGATGAACAAGAAGAAGGAGAAATCAACGAGGAAGAAGGTGGTAAATGAAGAACAGCTCTGCAAGTTATATCATTAGAGCTTGGATAGAACAAGATAGGATAATTGTCTTATATGATCAGTTTAGAGGATCATCTATCTTGTATTTATCTTTTCTGTTTGAATCTGGATAATGTTATATATGAACCAGAACTTTCCATTATTTACTTAGCATTTAAAGTTTTTTTTCTTTACTTGTTTAATTGGGATTAGTTGAAGAAGTATTTGCTTGTTATTGTCTAACAAACAAATAGGGGGAGATTGAAAGGCATATGACTCAGCCTATTTGTAGTTCGAGGATCCTAATCCAATTAAACTAGATTGTAATAAGTAAATAACATCAACTGTCACATGAATCTCAAAAGATGATAGCTGTCAGAAGAAAAATCAACAAGTCAATCTATAGTTTTGATGTTTTACACTGGAAGAAGATTCAGTTATCTGATCAAGCCTCAAGGTAGCATTGAAACACATGGATTCATTTAAAGGACAGAGATTTCTATAAGTGATAAGAAACAATATCAGTATCGAATGATTGAAGAGAGTGAAGAATAGAAAAAGATCACAGTTTAAAGTCAAGATGAAGAACAGAGATTGGAGTTAGTCGTTCATGAACCAGACAGTACATCGAGTGTCAACATCGATCCAGTGTATGTTCCTTATTATAATTACGTGGTACACAGTGAAGTATTGACTATTAAAGGATTTATGTTAATTCTACTTTAATTAATTAAATCAAATAATTAATTTAAATAAATAAATTAATTCTATCAGAATTAATATATTTGTTAAAGTAATTATTAGATTAATTAAATCAGAATTAATAAGAAAAAGAAATAGTTATTTAAATGATTTTTATAAATCATTTGATTTATTATAAGCTGAAAAAATATGATAATATAACTATCAAAAGATAGTTATACCGATAGTCATATTCAGTTCAAAGTATGACAGTCATATTCAGTTCAAGTGTGACAGTCATATTCAGTTCAAACTGGACAGTCATATTTCATTCAAGGAGATAGTAATACCGAATGTTATATTGGATTGGACAGTCATATCTCATTCAAGGAGATAGTCATACCGAAAGTTATATTTAAAGAGACAGTCATATTACTTGCATTGGATGGTAATACCGAATGTCATATTATTGTTAACTGATTGTTATATCAGTTGAAACAAAGCAATATGACTATGGCTGTGTTATAAAATGCAGCAGATTGCAGAAGAAGAAGAATCAGTCGAACATAACATAAAAAAATACACAGCAGCCTATATCTCTCTCTCTCTCAAACTCAAGAACACTTACAAATTAAATTCTGTAAATTCAAGTTCATCTCAGTTGTAATATTCTTTCCATTGGAACTTGTTTACTTGTGATTCTTGTACTACTAGCGAATTAAGTTTCCTAGTTCACAAATTGATATCTTGATTTTTATTAACTAAACTAGCAAAGTTCATGTTGAATTTTCTAATTAGTTATTAATTACTTGATAATCATTTGGACTGATTTTGTAACACACATCAAGTTAATATATTGTTATATTCAACTTGAAATCTGTGTTATATTATTCCGCACAAATTTGTTTAAAATAAATTTTATTTAAAGAACAAATTTCGAGAAAATGATATAGATTGTATTCAACCCCCCACTTCTACAATCTTATCGGACCTAATAGTAAGTGGCACAGAGCAATGTGGAAAACATATCTCGGCAGGCATCTAGTTAGAATAATGAAATCACCACCCTTGTAATGATAATAATTCTAATAAAAAAACATTAATCAAACAAATCTGCTTCAAGAAATGATATGAAACACCTGCACCAACTTGGAGCCATCACAATAAACAATACATACATATGTACATGCACATATGTTAAACACAAGCATGATCATATCATTTCACACATGGTCAATTGGTTGCATCTTTCCCAACACACATATTTCAGTTAACAAACAAAAACAAAAACTAATAGTAGCATATCCACAGCATTCTATCACTTTCCAAATTTGATATTTCTTCGAATCAGGCAATGCACAGGTCCTCAGATGTCAGTCATCGCTGTCTATGTAGTTCTAACATATTAGCCAATCATACACTAGAGTAGATTATTCCCCCTTTATATTCACAAGCCTTTTGCTACTTCAAACCAGCATTGTTTATTGAAATCCATAATGTATAGTTGCTGGTTCTGCAAAAAAAAAAAAATCAAGTACAAGCTTAAGACAGCAGTAAATAATCACAACATAAATTTATTTTTAGGGAATACTCAAAGCTTAGAGCCAGGTTTAGGTAAGATCTAGATAGTTTTTTACTAAAGCAAAAAGTTTTGGTCTTTTGGATCATACAAGAAGCATATTAGCAAGAAAGGGTTTGCATGATTTGAATAGGTCCAATTTTTCAGATGACTGAAGAATAACAAATGTTTAGAGGCAAAATGACACTGAATACGGTAACGCGTACCAGCCTAAGTTCCAAATTAGGCTTCATTTCCCTAATTTTGATTTAATTTTCCTAAATTAGGCTAAATCTCTCATAAATAGATTTAAAATGATTTATTAATTCGAATATATCATTTGTTAATCCAAATTAGGCTTCATTTCCCTAATTTTCATTTAATTTTCCTAATTTAGGCTAAATTTTTCATAAATAGATTATAAATGATTTATTAATTCAAATTTATCATTTATCAATCCAAATTAGGCTTCATTTCCCTAATTTTGATTTAATTTCCCTAATTTAGGCTAAATCTCTCATAAATAGATTTAAAATGATTTATTAATTCGAATATATCATTTGTTAATCCAAATTAGGCTTACTTTCCCTAATTTTGATTTAATTTCCCTAATTTAGGATAAATTTCTCATAAATAGATTAAAAATGATTTATTAATTCGAATTTATCATTTATTAATCCAAATTAGGCTTCATTTCCATAATTTTGATTTAATTTTCCTAATTTAGGCTAAATCTTTCATAAATAGATTTAAAATGATTTATTAATTCGAATATATCATTTGTTAATCCAAATTAGGCTTCATTTCCCTAATTTTAATTTAATTTTCCTAATTTAGGATAAATTTCTCATAAATAGATTAAAAATGATTTATTAATTCAAATTTATCATTTATTAATCCAAATTAGGCTTCATTTCCCTAATTTAGGCTAAATTTCTCATAACTAGATTAAAAATGATTTATTAATTCGAATTTATCATTTATTAATCCAAATTAGGCTTCATTTCCCTAATTTTGATTTATTTTTTGGATTGGTAATTTATTCATAAAAATTACGAAGTGAATTATGATTGTCTCTTAAAACTTTTATGATCATGTGCCTAATTTCTTTTTTATTTTGAATCATTGCAGATATTATGGATATGCAATGTGGTCCTCTTGATCGATCTCTCCTAGTTCAGCAGGACGAGCATATCAACACTTTGATCTGGGAGGGAGGTGACAGGGAGAAGTTTGATGTGAGGCAGTATACTACACAGCAGGGTGTGTGGGAGTTACAGGCAGACCAGCGTGCCCTTTTGCGTACTTGGGGATTTGGGGTGTTTACTAATCCCCGCTCAGTACCTCAGAATGACATTACCCTGATCAAAGCATTGGTGGAGCGGTGGAGATCGGAAACTAATTCATTTCACTTCAGTTTTGGTGAGATGACTATTACACTCGAGGATGTGTACATGATCATGGGGCTGCCGATCAGTAGGCGTGCCTTGACCCATACTGAGCTACCTGATCCGATTGGCTACTGGAAGAAAGAATGGCAGGATCTTCGGTTACACTGTACTCAGAAGCGCAAGGACTTGTATGGAAGCGGCGGGGTAAAATTATGTGAATTGCGGGATAGATATAAGGTGAGGTGTAAGAGATCGAAGCGTCCAGAATGGGTTGCTCAGGATCCTGTAGTGTATACTAGGGGATATCTATTGTATATTATTGGGGCCATACTATTTCCTACTTCCAACCGGAATGTTGTGCATCCCCGATACATACAGTTTTTGCAGCAACCGGATCAGATTATTGATTGTGCTTGGGGCGCTGCAGTTCTGGCACATTTATATAGAGCCCTGTCTAAATCTGTGAAGAAGTCTGGCACCTCTTTCAACGGGTGCGCAATGCTTCTTCAGTTGTGGGCTTGGGAGAGGTTGAATCCGGGGCGTCCAGAGATTGCACCATACCAGCAGCTTCGGTGGCCGAGAGCATTATCTTAGGCTGAGCCAGTGACGCGGAGGAGGGTTAACCCCCACCACCATACTGGTAGTTATCGGGGAGATTTTGACAGCTTTATGCCGCACTGGGTCACATGGCAGCCATACACCAGGTGAATACTTGATATTTTAGTCTTACTACTTGCATTTTAGTATCAGTGTCTGCCCACCGCAATGTTTCATTGCAGCCTCCTCAATGTTTCATTGAGGTGGGTAGAAAATAGACAGAAGCTTTAGAACAGAGGATATACAGAGGAGGCGTCTGCCCACCGCAATGTTTCATTGCAGCCACCTCAATGTTTCATTGAGGCGGGTAGAAAATAGATAGAAGCTCCAGGCCCCTTCCCCTATTTTTTCTCTGTTTTATATTTACTTCGAATTTTCATTTGGTTTTTCATAAATCATAATTTTATTCCTTATTGAATATTAATCACCATTTTCAATTTTTTCATAATGTATTGTATAATAAATTGAATATCATATAATAAATTCAATTTCATATAATAAATTATCACATAATAAATTGAAAATTTAATTCAAATATCAATACATTCATTGAAAAAGAGGATTAGGACAATTCCTTCTATCATGCTTTGCTCCCTCTTGCCCACATTTTCCGCACTTTCGTGGTTTGGCCTTTGAACTTGAAGTTTCAACACCACTTTTATATCTTTCCGATTTCTTTCGTCCCTTAGTTTGTGACATTGGAGGATCGAATATCGGATCATGTTGGTAATCATCTTGGTGAAATGACTCATTCCTTTGCTCGTTACGTTCCTCTTCTTGAAATTTGTTTTTCAAGTTATATTTCTCTCTCTCAATCACCTTCATCACGTAATTTAATCGTGGGACGGAACAACTAGCTATGTTACCCAAGTTTTGAAAAGATTTGCACAATGCACTATACCTTGACGATTGTGATGCACCAACATTTGCAAGAACGGGAGGGGTATACGGTAGAGGTCCGGCAATTTTATTGCCATCCATTGTCCACCTAGGCATGATGTAGAGGTCCGGTATTTTGAGTTTTTGCTTCTTGTCTAGGTACCGGATCATGTGTTTACAAATCATTCCGGAATGAACAAATTATTACAAGTACATTCTAGCTTTCCGTCAAAGTGAGCCGTTAAAAGGTAACTTCTTCTACGATTTTCCGGAACCGTACACTTCTCAACCAAGTACAATTTAAACAAAAAAGTTTCACCTTGTCTAGCCCTCGTCACTTGGTATGATGTGTTTTTCAAAAGCTCCTTTTGAAAACGCTTAAACATTTCTTTCGTGTAAATCTCGGATGCATTAATTTCCAAGGGCGAATGCAACACTATTTTCCTATCTCATTCCTCGGTCTCATAATCGCTTTTAACTTCCCTAAGATTTTGTGACTCCAAAGCTTTTTGTGAGTTCTAAATAAATTCTTTCAAACCGGTTGATACTCGCACATATTCATCAAAAAAAGAATTAATGGACTCGCTTCTTGAGGTTGTAGTCATACCGGCGGCAAAGTGTTGTCTCGTGTACGCACCAATCCATTGACCTCTAATAGAATACATTTCATTAGGCAATCATGATTCTCAAGATCGTACTTCTCGACCAGTTCCTCCCACCGACCTTCGAATTCCGTGGGTGTCAACGACTTGTACACACATGCATTAAAATCCATTTTGAATTCCGGATAATTGGTGTACAAGCTAAATAACTTCTCGGGGAACTTACTACTTATATGCCATGTACAATACGTGTGTTTTGTTGTCGGCATAACATCCGCAATAGCATTTCCCAAAGCAATGTCTTGACCGGTAATGATTGTAGTTGGTGCTTTGTTGTCAACAACTTCCAACCATGTTTTCAAAACCCATTTGTAAGATGTCTCTTTCTCATCCCTCATTAGTGCAAATCCAAACAAAATATTTTGGTAGTGGTGGTTTACCCCCGTAATAGGTATGAAAGGCATGCAATATCTATTCATCCGATAGGTTGAGTCGAACGTAACCACATCACCGAAATTCTTGTAGGCGTTCAAGCATTGAGGATCAACCCACACCAAACCCCTAACACGATTCTCTTCATCCACATCCACTCGATAGAAGAAATTACCAAAATTTTTCTCATGTAATTCTCGTAACAATACCAATCCACACTCGGCATCACCGGAATCAAACACTCGGTGTCGAATGTCACGTATGACATTACGTACATTTTGATGAAAAAAACCTAGATTCTCAACACCACCACACATCTCACTAAGATATTTCATCACTTTATTCGTCTCGATCCCCGATTTATTAAACAACTCAATCAATGATCGGGTAAGCGGATCTATGTTGCGTGATCTTTGAAAAAATTGTACTTTCTCCGGTGCCACCAAATCATGATTGTGTTCCAAATCGACCAATGTAACTCTCCATTTATTTGTCTTAACATTATGAGAGACACACATCCGAGCATGACAATTGGTCCGTCGAATCGACTCCCTAATTCATTTCCCTTTACCACGATATTCCGAATTCAATGGTGTGTTTCTTCCACCCTTTAGACAAATATACGTACGAGATGATGGTTCTCTACTTCGTTGATGCCTATGAGTACCGCGGATTATTATTTGGAACCCGACACGTCGACCATATTCTCTATAAAACTTTTCCGCATCATCTAAAGTATCAAAATTCATACCAACGCAAGGCACAACATCATTAATATTCGGAAACGTAAATCCATTATTTTCATTTTCGATATTGATATCATCATCAACATCATTTTTTCCCATCTTAATATTATTTTCTTCATCATCATCACAATCACTATCAATTTCTATGTGAACATCATTCTTTCTTCCACCAACATCATCCACATTCATCTTTTCTTTATCCATATCATAAGTAACAACATCTATAATATCATCATTAACAAATAACTTTTGAAAAACTGGATTTTTTCTTACGGGTGTAACATAATCGAAATTATCATGGTCACAGGATGAAGTAGAAGAACTAAATAAATATTCCATAGTAATTAGAGAGCTAACCTTTTTTTGTAGAATTTTTTATCTTCAAGATTTTTTGGAAGTGCATATATGACTTTTGGAAGTGTATGTATATGTGAAAAATGGGGAAGAGCTAACCTTTTTTGGTAGAATTTTTGATATTCAAGAATTTAGATCTTTAAGAATTTTTGGAAGTGTATATATGACTTTTGGAAATGTATGTATATGAGAAAAATGGGGAAGAGCTATCTTTTTTTTAAAAAATTTTTTTACCTCCAAAGGTTGTTTTAAAGAACTTTCATTCAACAGGCCAAAGAAAATGGGTCCATGACCACCTCAATGTTTCATTGAGGTGGTAGCAATGAAACAATGCGGTGGTGGAAAAAATGGGTCCATACCAGCTTGCATTTTTTGTTCCAACCACCAACTACAAATACCACATTTAAAGCTGGTGGAAAAAATTAGGCTTTTAATTACCACAGCAATGAAGCATTGCGGTAGTACAAAGCCCATTTTCCATTTTTTATTTTTTTATTTAATTATTAAAATATGCATGTGAAAATCATAATAAATTAATTTAAAATTTGAAATATCTTAAATGTTAAGTTAAGAATATTTTCTTTTAGCCTATGTATATAATTAAAAATATTTATTCTAAATATAGTGGGAGATATGTGAAACAATCATTTTAAAAATATCTCGAATTTCTATTGAGTAATATTCGGGGATGAACGAATTTCGATAGTAGCTCCGTACCTACCAATTTTACCTTACTTCCACTAATCAACCTATCAATATTATCAGTTATGAGGAGATTCAATAAATTTATTCTTGAACACAATTAGAAAGTGTAAGTTTAGTGATCAACTAGGAATTAGGGTTTTGATTTTTGATTATTTTTAAAAATACAGTTATTTATTTTACTTGTAAAAACATTATGTGATGTTTAAAATAAAATTGTATGTTTACATTCGTGTCCCGGTTTATTCATTAACTCGTCCATTATGAATAATTTTTAAAATTTAATAAATAATTATTATAAAAATTTATAATTTATAATTAATTCAATTTTAATAAAAAATAATAGTTTATTCAATTTTTAAAAATATTCATAATGAACGACTTTCGAAATCCGGACATGTAGTAAGGTCTATTGTCAAAATGTAGTAAGCTCTATCGTCTAAATTAGTTGAAATTGTTTCATTATTTTTATTATTTAGTCTAATTACACACATTTTTTAATCAAATATAAATTTCAATATATATAGATTAATTTGGTATATTTGATGAAGAAAGTTCAGTTGTTGTAGTGGTTGAAGTGATGGCTTCCTTAACAGAAGGTCGGGAGTTCGATCCCATGCTAATGGTAGTTTATTTATAAGGGTAATTTTGTATTTTAAAAAAAATATGTTGTAGCATTGAAACATTGCTGCTGCCTTAATGATTCATTGCGGTGGCAGCAATGTTTCATTGCTGTGGCCGTTTCTTTCAGCCGTTGAATGACTTTCCAACGGTCCAGATTTGTTAGTTACATAACTTTTGGTATCCAGCTGTGGTTGTGGACCAAAATCCTATATATATATATATATATATATATATATATATATATATATATATAGGCCTTTGCTCCATACAGAACACTCTTATATAACAAACAACAAAGAACACCTTAGATCTATTAGATCCTTTGGCCCCGCCAGGGGCACCCAATACAAAAAGTTGTTATTTTTTTACCCTCTATCAAGCCTGCAAAAAAAAATTTTGAAAATTACTGTTCACTGATGACATCACTGATGACGTCATCAATGAACAGTAAATTTTCAAAAAAAAATTTTGTTTTTTTACTAGTTTCCTAGAGGGTAAAAAAATAACAACTTTTTGTATTGGGTGCTTTGACGGAACTCTTAAATTATATTAGATATGAGGTGTTCTTTATTGTTTGTTATATAAGGTGTTTGCTATGGAGTGCAACTATATATATATATATATATATATATATATATATATATATATATATATATATATATATATATATATATGGTTCAAAAATGAGGTCGAAAATGACAACTGAAAAATGGAACTTGAAATCAGAAATTTAGTTGCATGTGGTTGCATTTAGTTGCTGATTTCAAGTTCCATTTTTCAGTTGTCATTTTCGACCTCATTTTTGAACTCTTATATATGTGGTTGCCCCTGCGGGGCCATGCAACCCAAACCAAAATAGAATCCCTCCTTAAAAAAAAGCGTTGAATGTGGTTGAATTAGGCAGGCGGGCAGGCTGCTGGGCAGCTGGGCAGGGGAAGGAGGGTTGCCCTAAAAGGTAGTATTTTTGCAATTTTGAAACATAGGTTAGTAAAATTGCAAATATCTTTTATTAACAAAAGTAAAATTGCAAAAATTTACTTTTTTATATATTTATGAAAAAGCCCTAAATTTTAATATTATATTGAAGGAAATAAAAAACTCTTAAATTTTAAATATTTATATATACGATCAATTTACTATTTTTGCTCTATCTTCAGTTCTAAAAATCAGATTTAGACGATTTTACAGGTCACACAAAACTCAAAAAATTAGTTTAATTTAGTGATTGTTTAACAATTACTATCCAAATAAAACTACTCGAAAATTGTAGAGAAAAGAAAGTTACAAATTTTTACATTGATAATTCTATCTAATTTATAAAACCTACTTATATTTACATTATTAAAATTTATTTTTTCCTTTTTGAATGTAATACTATCATCAATCAAATAAACATAGCTTCTAATATAAGATCTAATTCTATTCAATTTATAATACCTATTTAAATTTGGTTTAAATTATTTAATTTACTTTTTAATATTTAAATATGATTCTATTATCGATTAAATAAACTTTTTAATATTTGATTTAACGGATCACATCTATTTATTTTAAGATCCAATCGTTCGTACTCTTTTGGTAAAATTGAATAAGATTCCCTTATACTTATTATATATAATTATAATAAGAATATAATTAATAACTTTTGTTTTTTTTTCGCGAAATAAGACTGTACTATTTTAAAGGTCAACACAGGTATTAGCGAAATAACGGGCACAGAAGACCACGTGGCAAGCAGTAATTGGGGGAAAATGATTTACAATGAAACCATTTTCAAAAAAAGAAAAAAGACAGGAGTAATTATTGTATGATAGCTATCACACAGCTTTTGAAGAGTTTTGGAGTGACTGGTTTTCAAAATCAATATAGGGAAAACCCCGAAATCGATTGGAATTCCATCTCCGCTAGGACTCCCTCGAATCCGGATTGTTGCCAGCTCAAATAGACCGGATTCCATCTACCAAGACCAAAGAAAGAGTTATGTGGTCAAAGATCAACAATATACTACTTAACAATCCGGATTGCCTCCCATGTCAACAATCTGAACTGGGGGCAAAATTCAACCAAAATTTTCCCAAGATCCATAATCAAAAAGGTTTTTATGAATATTCCAGAAAAATGAAATATCCCCACATCACCTCAATCCAGATTGCCTCTCTTGTCAACAATCCGGATTAGGGGGCAAAATTCAGGCAAAAATTTTCAAAGTTACCAAGAGCTTTTCAAGCTTTAGACTTGTGGAAAATTTTACTTAACCTCAATCTGGATTGCTTCCCATGTCAACAATCCGGATTAGGGGCAAAATTCAGCCAAAATTTTTAAAAGTTACCCAGAGCTTTTCAAGCTTTGAACTTGTGGAAAATTCTGCTTAACCTCAATTCGGATTACTTTCCATGTTAGGAATCCGGATTAGGGGCAAAATTCAGCCAAAATATTTCAAAGTTACCCAGAGCTTTTAAAGCTATGGACTTGTGGAAAATTCTACTTAACCTCAATCTGGGTTGCTTCCCATGTCAACAATTCGGATTAGGGGGAAAAATTCATCCAAAATTTTTCAAAGTCACCCAGAAATTTTCAAGCTTTGGACTTGTGGAAAATTCTAATTAACCTCAATCCGGATTGCTTCCAACGTCAACAATCCGGATTAGGTGGCAAAATTCAGCCAAAGTTTTTCAAAATTACCCAGAGCTTTTCAAGCTTTGGACTTGTGGAAAATTCTACTTAACCTCAATCCGGATTGCTCTCCTTGTCAACAATCCGGATTAGGGGGCAAAATTTAGCCAAAATTCCTATGCTACTCAGACTTCTACTCCCCCATCCGAAAAATCCACATAGGGAGTGGGGGTAAATGATAGGCTATAACTAGCCCTGGCTGTACCTAGCCCAGGTTGGCACTAGACCCGTTTGACACTAGTCCAGGTTGGGCCCAATCCTGAACACCCGCAATCCAGGCCAAAACGCGTGAGACAACACTATGCCACACTACTAGATATGGCATGCCTAGGTCATGACTATGGCCCCACAAGAGAGCGACAAATAATGGAATCCTATAATTGGCATAATCATGTCCCTATCAATCTACATGCTGACATGATCTTGGCACACGCCACCACAATTATCTCCTGGACATGTGGGGACTATCTTCTGCTTACAGGTGTCCCATATACCTAAAATCCAACGCTCATGATTGCAGGTACCAACCCCTGAACCCTAATCTTTGGCCTATAAATAGACCTGAGAAAAAGGTTTAGGGGTTACACTTTACTCACATTCTATACACTCCTATACACACACCCTCCACATTTCGATACTCTAGTCCTAGAATTCTTATCTTCCAAAGCCTACTCTTATTCTCATGTCGGAGGCACCGCGGGGCTCAAACCCCCCTCCGATGTTGTTTTGTAGAGGCCTAACCACTGGCTTCACCTCTTCTAAGCGTGGGAACGGCGAGAAAGCACCTGTTCGGGATCTGGAGTTATCAGGAAGACTTTAAAGTTTTAACAAAGTGATAGTATGCGTACTTAGTTATCTTTTGATATTGTTCCAATTCTAATTGGTATTTCCTTTTAGTATCAAGAGATTAGTTAAATGTTCAAATTTAATGAACCTTCTTTATCAAATGTATACGGTCTTTTTGCTCTAATTTGAATAGACGATCGGCTATTGTCGTTAATTTGAATAAACGATCAGTTAAATTTAGTGAACCCAATTCCATAGTATGATACAAATTTTCTGCATGCAATTGCACACGTTCAATTACACAAATAAACTAGTGAATTATCCATGTGTGAAAAACAAGGTAAAAGGAAGATGAAATGTAGTATTTACATTGAATGTGTGAGATAGTTTGTACAATACTTGATTACAGAAAAATAACCAACTACTCTAACTTAAATACAAGCTGAGCTAGGGAATCTGTTCTAATTAAATTTGATAGCTGGAAATTAGAAAAACTATTTCTGTTATTGGAAAAAGAAAAATGATTGACTATAAGTTAACCAATCTTAGGTGTTAGAATATGCCTTGAATCTGTAAAGCCCCAAACGCTGGGACTTCGAGTATCTTGGGTTATCTGTTTTGTTGCTGAAAATCTCGTAGTCAAGGTCTTGAGCCTAAAGTTAAGGCCTTTAGAATCGCGTCTGTTCAGGTCAAGGCCTTTAGCTTGCTGCTCAAGCCCTTGAGCCTGACATAGACTCCACAATCTGCTTTGGGCCTATTTTTTGGGCTTTTCTGTAACCGGTTAGAGAGTACTATATAAACTCTCTAGGTCATAACTTAGATTTATCTATTTGTAATCTGAATCAGTAATACAGATCTGAATCTGTAGCTGTATGCTGTAATCTGTATCCTCAAGATCAATAAAACTTTTCTCTTCTGCCTATCTGTGTTCTTCCTTTTACGTTTATTATAATCTTTCTAGCTTCCATTATAACAAACTGGTATCAAAACTTGGTGTTCGGTGAGAAAGATGTCTGGTGGTATTAACGTGAAGGTCGACAAATTTACTGGGAGGCATAGTTTTAGTCTGTGGCAAATCAAGATACGTGCTTTGTTAAAGCAACAGGGGCTCTGGGCGCCGTTAAAAAAGAAATCAACGACGGATCCTGAAAGTGATGAGATGGCCAGTCTAGAAGAAAAGGCACACTCAACAATTTTGTTGTGTCTTGCAGATGATATTATTACTGAAGTCGCGGAGGAGGATACTGCATCTGGTTTGTGGTTGAAGCTTGAAAGTCTCTACATGACAAAGTCTTTAACAAATAAGTTGCTTCTGAAGCAACGTCTGTTCAGTCTGCGAATGTAGGAAGGTATGCCTCTTCGAGATCACTTAGATCAGTTAAACACAATTTTATTATAATTGCGTAATATTGATGTTAAAGTTGAAGATGAGGATGTTGCTTTAATTTTGTTAGTTTCTTTACCATTATCGTATGAGAATTTTGTGCAATCGTTTATTGTTGGAAAAGATTCTATTTCTCTAGAGGAGGTTAGATCTGCTTTTCATACTAGAGAGCTAGGCCACAAGACGGCTGGTACAGGTACAGATAATCAGGTTGTTGGGTTGGTAGCTAGCGGGAGTACTGGACATAGAAAGTCGGGGAAAAATAAATCCAAGAAACCAGCTCCGAAGGGTTCGAAACCTAATGATATCTGCAATTATTGTAAAGAGAAGGGACACTAGAAATCTGACTGTCCCAAGAAAAATAAGCAACATGATAAATTGACAGGTACTGATGCTTCAGGTATTGCTGCTGTAGCTGGTGTTACTTCTGAAGAAGACATTGCTCTTGTTGCTGCTGATTATATGCATCACTCTGATGTGTGGATCCTTGACTCTGGAGCATCTTACCATATATGTCCGCGTAGGGAATGGTTTACAACCTATGAGCAAGTAGACAGTGGCAATATTTCTATGGCTAACAGTTTTGCTTGTGAGACAGTTGGAATAGGCTCGATTAAAATTCGGACACATGATGGTAAATTCTACACATTGAATGATGTTAGGCATGTTCCACTTATGACAAAGAATATAATATCTTTGAGTATGTTAGACAGCATGGGTTTCAGTTTTCAGGTGAAGGTGGAGTTCTACATGTCTGCAAGGGTTCTAATGTGGTTTTGAAAGGTGTTAAAAGTGGTACCTTGTATCTTCTTCAAGCTTCTACGTTATCAGGTTCTGTTGCTGTCGCGTCCTCGGAGATTAATAAGATATACATGACTCAGTCAGATGGGTTTCAGGTTCCTGGTAAGGAAGACTATGTTTACAAGTTATTGAAGGCTTTGTATGGACTAAAGCAGTCTCCGAGGCAATGGTACAAGAGAATTAAGGTCAGCAAAGTGGGTATTGCTGATAACCCAACTGATATGCTCGCCAAGCCGGTTCCACATAACAAGTTTCAACATTGTTTGGACTTGCTTAATGTTAGGAGTTGTTGATTGCCCTTTTGAGGGTAAAATCTGAGGTAGAAGAGTTTTTTCTGGTACATCTAGCATTATTATGGTACATCTGGCATTATTATGGTGCATCTGGCATTATTATGGTGCATCTGGTACATCAGTTATTTGTGAGAGGATTCAAGTCAATGTGGAGATTTGTTAGAATATGCCTTGAATCTCTAAAGTCCCAAATGCCGGGACTTCGGGTATCTTGGGTTATCTGTTTTGTTGCTGAAAATCTCGTAATCAAGGTATTGAGCCTAAAGTCAAGGCCTTTAGAATAACGTCTGTTCAGGTCAAGGCCTTTAGCTTGCTGCTCAAGCCCTTGAGCCTGACATAGACTCCAAAATCTTCTTTGGGCCTATTTTTTGGGCTTTTCTGTAACCGGTTAGAGAGTACTATATAAACTCTCTAGGTCATAACCTAGAATTATCTATCTGTAATCTATTTTTTGGGATTTTCTGTAACCGGTTAGAGAGTACTATATAAACTCTCTAGGTCACAATCTGCTTTTACGTTTATTATAATCTTTCTAGCTTCCGTTATAACATTAGGTGTAGAAGACACACCTAGCTTGCAGAGTAGATGATGATGCTGAAGTCCTGTCAAAGGTTTTGTACATATGTCTGCAAACTGGTGCTTCGATGGGATATAAGAAAGAGAGATTAACCCAAAAGAAAGTTTAGTGCGAACGATCGAGCTCTATAAGGTTAGTACGTTCGTGATAAATCGGATTTTTTGCAATATAAATTGCTGCTTGATTATCACACTTTATAAGAATAGGGATGACATTGGGTACATCAAGTTCGTGTAAAAGACGTGACAACCAAGCCAGTTCAGAAGTTAATCTCCGTAAGGATCGATATTCAGCTCCAACAGATGATAAGGAAACCATATGTTGCTTTTTGATTTCCATGAAATCAAACAACCACCAAGTAAAACCACAAAGCCACTCACAAATCTTCTAGGATTGGGACATGCAGCCCAATCAGCATTACAGAAGGCCTCTAAACCAAATGAATTATTCTTATTAAGCTACAAACCTTGACCTGAATTATGTCTCAGATATCATAGAACATGTATAGCATCATCCCAATGAGGTTGTCTTGGTTTAGACATAAATTGACTAAGTTGTTGAACACTAAAAGAATGGTCAAGACGTGTATGTATTAAAAAATTATGTTTACCTACTAACTGATGATATCGAGAAGGATCGGGTGACAAAGGACCTTCATCTGGTAAAAGCTTACAGTTAAGATCCAAAGGGGTAATTACAGGAGAAACTTCTGTGCACTGAAACTCAACTAGAAGATCAGAGGTAAAAATTTACTGAGAAATAATCATGCCTTCTGGTACCTCTGTGAACTCCAGTCCAAGAAAGTAGTGAAGTTTACTATGGTCTTTGATATTAAAGATAGAATCAAGATAAATCTTAATTTGGTCTATTTCCTCATGATCATTACCAACAACTAAAATGTCATCCACATAAACAGCAAAGAAGATGACCAATGTGCCACATTTTTTATAAAACAGAAAAGAATCATTCTGTGAAACTGTATAACCTCTGGACAGCAAAGTTGTTTTCAGTTTTGTGTTCCACTCCCGTGAGGCTTTTCTTAAACCATGCAAGGATTTCTCGAGTTTGCAAAACAGTAAAGAATCTGATAAGTGCATAATTTTGTATATTTTTATTACCTATTTATTGCTTGAACTCGTATTTTAATAAATTATTTTATTGCATTTCAGGAAAATCAAGAGAAAGTAAAGAAATGGCAAAATAAAGAAATAAAGAGCAAGAAAGGGCAAAAGAGGAAGAAAAAGGACAAAAATGAAAGAAGGGAAAAAGAATTAGGAGCTTGGTGCAAAAAGGGAATGCTTAATGAGGAAGGAATCATTTGGATGGCTAGGATTACTCCACCACGCTCCATATGTGTATGGTGGAGATTTACCCAACACGTCCCTTAACCCTAATTCTTATCCTATAAATACCCCCTTACCCCCCTTGTAAATGAAAAAAAACCTAGATTTTAGTGTAGTTTTAGGGTAGCATAAATTTCTTTCTTTCTTGTTTTGTAGTTCTAAATTTTGTAAACACTCCTTTTAAAATGAATGCAATTTCAAGTTACCTTTATTTTCTCGTCTTACTCTCTCGTTTATGTTGCCTCGCTTTCGTTATTTTCGTAAATCCGATTAGTGGACAAAGTAGCGAAATGCTAACCACTTGGGGTTGAAAGTAACGACTTTTGTTTTCTTGTTCTTAATTAAAAATCGTAGTTAAGCCCCTTCAAACTTCCATTTTATTGTGGGCATTTTAAATCTAAATCATTGTTTTAGTGTAGTATAATTTTATTTTCATAGTTAATTTCTTTATTGTCGTTTTTAATTTTTATAAAAAAATTCACAAAAATATTTCAAAATTTTCAGTTCGTATTTTTTTTCTTTTGGTGTTAATTCGAAGCATAATCACAGCCCCCTGTTTCTTTGTTTTGTTTTCCCCTGTTTATTATTGTTTCTTCTTGTTTTATTCCCCTGAAACAAAACCCAGCTTCTTTCCCCCTATTTCTTACTCGTTCGCTGAAAAACCACTACTCCCCATTCCCCATTTTCTTTGTTTTAATTTCATTTTTTTTCTTCATAGCTCAGTTTTGTTGACTACATCTTCGTTGCTGCTTCGCTATTTTGAGTTATGTTTCATTTGCGTTTTGTTTTGCGAGTCGAGTTTTGTTTCTTTTAGTCGCTGAGTTGCTGAGTCCTGCTATTGAGTTCGATTTATTTTGTTGATTTGTTAGCTGTGTTCTGTGAGATGTGGCTAAGTTTTTATCGAGAGTTCTGTGTTTTGTTGATTCATTTTCACGAGTTGTTGTTTGTTCGACTGGGTGTTTCTGAGTTTATTGGTTTATTTTTGTGTTGAGTCGTTGTTTAAATTTCAGAATTTGCATTATGAGTGTTTTGTAGTTGTTTGAGTTCTTTGATTTGTTGTTTTCCCAAGTCTTGTACTGAGTTGCTGAGTCTATTTTCGTGTGTTTGTTTTGTTGTTCTCCGATCTTCTCTGCGTTAGTTTCGGAGTTGCTGTTTCTGAGTTTTGTTTGTTTTGTTCATAGTCGATGGCAGCTGAGTTAACTGAGTCAACTCGTCATTTTTAGTTCAAATCGGTAGTGTTAGTTACGTTTGTTGCGTTTTTGTTCCCTCTATATGTTGGTTGTCTAAGTTCATTGCAGGTTCTAAGTTCTAATAGCTGAATCTTCCGACTTGACTCGGTGTTTTGGTTGAGTCGATTTTATGTGCTGCTTGAATTTCGAGTCTACATTTTGGTCTTTGCGTGTTGTTTGTTTGTCACTGTTAATCGAATCTGAGTTTTTGTGTTTTTTTTAGTTTGCTGAGTTTTGCTGTCAAATTCGTGATTTATGTTCACTAAATTGCTGTGGTTATTTTGATGAGTTCAAATTTTTGTTTGTTTGTTTTTTTGGGTTCGTTGTTGCTTGAGTTTTAATAATTTGGTTCGTTAATGGCTAGTTGAATGTACAAACGGATCATGCCAAATTTTTTAAATTTTCCTTAAATAAGTTTTAATTTTATCTAAAAAAAATTAAAAAAAAAGAGTTTAAAAAGAATTTTTAAAATAATTTGGTTTTGGTTCTTTTCATTAATTAGGTTAGAAATAGAACAATAATTTAATTTCCTTTTTAATATAGTTTTAATTTTCTTTTAGGAATTAATTAGTAGAATCCCAAATTTTCTAAAACCCAAAACTGTTCTAATCCGCCTAAGTTAGAAATTAAGGAAACGCAAAAAATATATATTTTTTGTGGATCGATATCTCAAGTATTAAAATGATAAAATTGTGCACTTGCAATTTAAATCTTTATTTTTTAGCACATCAAGTTTTTGGCGCCGCTGCCGGGGACTATAATTATTTTTTGCGCCATGATTTTTAATTTTTCGGATTAATTTCACTTGCTTTATTTTTGTCTCATTTTTTTAGGAAAGTTGGAAATTTCGGGAATCTTCTCACGGAGCTTGGAAAAAATTGAATTTTTGAAAGCGTGGCTCGGTAACCCGTATTTCACTCTTTTCGCCTTTTTATTTTTGGAAAATTATAAAAAAATCAAAAATCACAAAAAAATTGAAAATTAAAAAATCAAAAAGAAAATATTTAGTTAATTACATAATTGTTGCATCATGCATTTAATCACTTAAGATCACATCATATAGCTTTTTATTTTCTTGTTTTTAATTTTTCGTACCTTATAAATTGTGGTGATCGCTGGAGGACCCAAAGGTACGTTAAATTCTTCTTTTCTTTAGAATTTAGGACACGTAGTGTAAGCATCCATAATTGTTTACTGCTTTCAAATAATCTCGTTGTTTGTTGCATTCATTTTAATAAATCTTAAGGGCAAAACCACTTACTAGATAAGGAAAGGGATTTCATCACGCTTTCCTTGGCCCATAACAATTAATCCTTCATTTTGCATGCCCCGAGCCTTAATAAAATTAAACTTAGACATGGCCCCTAGAATTTTCGCGCTCAATTAGGAAGGTACCTAAAAAAGGACGTAATCTTTAATTATTCCGACTTTTTGGTGTATAGGCAAGCGAAAGCTTACCTGGCCAATTAGGATTTGGTGTCTAGGCTGGTGTTTAGCCTCTTTGCAATGTTTGCACCTACCTGGCAAAATCGGTTCGAATAATTTTTGATTTACCAAATTTTTGGTGGTCCTTAAAGTTAGGAGCAAGGTCTAGTTTATTTTCTTAAGGAACCTTAGATATAGGATTTTTCTTTTGATTTTTCACCCTTTCTTTTTATGTGTTTAAATTTTTCGCAATTATTTGCTACGTGTTTCTTTTCGTGGTTTATGCGAACTACTTGGCTTAGGGATAATTCTACTAGGCTATTGAGATCTTTTGAGATTTCTTCCTCTTCTGAATCCGAGTCTTTAGAAAATTCCGAACCAGTAGTAACCATGGCCATGTCTCTTAAGGGCCGTTGCTATTCCACCCGTTCTACCCAACCCTCGTGTATCACTCTTCCTCCCGTTAATGGTAATAATTTTGAGATTAAAGCTCACCACATTAGTATGTTACCTAAGTTTACCGGGAGCGATGGTGAGGATCCCTATCTTCTTTTTCATGAATTCGAGGAGGTTTTTTCCTTACAAAAACTCCAACAATTGACCGATGACTCAATTAGGTTTAGGCTCATTAATTTCGAGCTTAAAGAAAATGCTAAAAAATGGTTGTATAGCCTATCGGTTAATTCTATTTCCATGTGGGAGGGATTTGTGGTAATTTTTCTAAAAAAATATTTTCCTAATCACAAGACTACAAGGATTACAAATGAGATAAATCAATTTCATCAAAAGGAAAATGAGTCTTTTTGGAAATATTTTGATCGTTTTAAAAATCTTTTATCACAATGCCCCCACCACGGAATTGAAAAATAGAGACTTTGTAAGATTGTTTACGAAGCCTTAGATAGTCCGACAACCGCTTTGTTAGAGTCTATGTGCCAAGGTAAATTCATAAAGAAAGATGAGGACGAAGGGTGGGCATTTTTCGAAGAGTTAGCCGAGAAGACTATGTTGTGGGAGTCCACTAGGGAACTGAATAAGTCAAACGAATCATCTAGTTCATCTTCTAGGGGTATGCATTTGATTGGGAATTCGATTGCAACCGATGCCAAATTAGCTACTCTTACTAGACGACTTGAAGCTTTAGAAACTCATAGTGGTCCCGCACCTATGTCCATGTACCCGAACTATAATCCTTCGAACTTTGAGTCTCAACATTGTCCCGACTATGAGCAAGTGAACGTAATGTTCCAATCTAGGCCTAGGAATGACCCGTTTGCACCAACCTACAATCCCAGGTGGAAGAATCACCCGAATTTCTCGTGGAACCAAGGCCAAAACTACCAAGCTCCACCACCTTCTTTTCAAAAGCCCAATCAAAACTCGTACGCACCTCAAAATCACGGTCCTTATCCAACTCAAACTCCCACCCACCCTCCCGGCTTTCATGAGTCGGATAAGAGACTTAACTTCTTGGAAAAGAGTCTTGATGCACTTTTAAAATCAACAACTAATTTGGCTCAATCTCAACAAACCTTCATGCAAACCATGACCCAAGATAGGCAAATTTTGAATGCTAGTACTCAAGCCATATCTAAGTTAGAGGTTCAAGTGAGTCAATTAGCCAACGCTATGTATGAGTGAGAGAAGAACAAGTTCCCGAGTCAACCCGAGGTCAACCCTAAATTTCCTATCAACCAAAGACCTCACGAAAATGTTAACACCATCATTTCTTTAAGGTCGGGAAATAAAGTTGATAATCAAGTAGGAGTCGAGTCCCCCGAAGAAGAAGATGAGTCTGATGTTGAACCGAAACCTAGCCTTGATCATTCCTCACAAACTCCAAATCTGGAACCTCTCGAGTCATATAGTACACCACCTTCACCTCTTGAACCTTCATCTTCACAATCCAATCTAGAAGAACCTAGTGAACGTATCTTTAAGCCTAAAGCTCCTTATCCTCAAAGACTCATCTCGCCTAAACAATCGGCTCAAATGGATAAGATTTTGGAAGTCTTTAAGCAAGTCGAGATCAACATTCCTCTTTTAGATGCCATTCAACAAATTTCCTCTTATGGTAAGTGTCTAAAGATTTGTGTACTCATAAGCGCTTTACCCACGTCCCTAAGAAAGCCTTTTTGACCTCTCATGTTAGTTCAATTCTTTCAAATCAAATTCCCGTGAAATATAAGGATCCTGGTTGTCCTACAATTTCATGTGTCATATGCAATACTTTTGTGGACAAGGCGTTACTTGACTTAGGTGCTAGTGTGAATCTCCTTCCATATTCTGTCTACCAAGCCCTAGGGTTAGGGAAACTTAAAAAGACGAACATGACACTTCAACTAGCTGATCGTTCTGTCAAAATGCCTAAGGGAATAATTGAAGATGTCTTAATTAAGGCTGGTGATTTCATTTTTCCGGTTGATTTTGTTGTCTTTGTGACTCAACCCGTCACGAATCCTAAGAACCAAATCCCGATCATTCTAGGATGACCTTTTCTTGCTACATCCTGCCTTGATTAATTGTAGGGATGGTTCGATGAAACTCACTTTTGGTAATATGACAATTAACCTTAACATCTTTAATGTCGGAAAAGAACCCAATGAGCTTTATGAACAAATAATAGGGGTTAATCTTGTTGATGACATTGTTAATTGGTCAAACCTTGAGGATAGTGAGATTGAATCTCTTCTTGTTAAGGATTTTCAAAGGAATCACGAAACCAATCGAGAGCTTCATGAGTCATTTAGGGATATCACCTCGGAAGAGATGTTGAGAGAGTTGGACGACATTTGTTCCAAGTGGGAGACCCACCCGAGGTTGTTAGTGTTGAGCCCGTTCTTAAGAGTCCCGTGAGAACACCTCTTACATTTGACTCAACTTTGTATCTTCCCGAGTTTGATCAATAGCCCTTAGGAAACGATGTACCCTTATCTTATGTCCTTCCTAGTGATTCACCCCATGACCAAACTTTCATTGTCTCCAATTTGCTTAACCAAAATAAAGAAGTCTTAAGTTGGTTTAGGGAGAAAATTAGTGACACTTGTTCTATAAGGTTGAATGATTCCATGTTGCTTGAGAAAGTCTTTTCTAGTCAAAATTTTCACAAATGTCTTGATTTTTTCTCAAAGCTGCACCCCAATTTTCCTACCGACATCGGCTAATTCGATTTTATTCCTTTGCCTCCCCTCGTGAAATTCAGGTATGGGGAGTATAAGTGTGCGAGAGTAGTGTTAATTAGTTAATTTTCATTTTCATTCCTCTCCGTCATCCCTTGTCAGGTATTATCTCCTCATTCTCCTTTACTCATTTCTCTTGCATTTATTTGCATACATTCAGGACAATGCATGATTTAGTTATGGGGGAGGTTTTTAGTGTAAATACTTATAATTGAAAAATCCAAAAAAAATTAAAAAATTAAAAAATCCAAAAATAGAGATATTTTAGCTTAGTTGAGCTTCCCACACTTTAAATTTTAGAACTAGTTGGTGTTAACAATTTTTCGAAAATTATATGTATAATGCCTTTAGATGATTTGAACGTAGTCAAGTAAAGTTTTACTCATGAAACTTGTGTCGAACAAATTTTTTCTTAAAAGTCCAAGACGGCACATTTGCACAAGACCTTTGATGGAAAGATTGTATAGGGATGTTATTCGATACCTGAGAGAGAACCCACATGTTAAAACAATGTTGAATCAAACCTTTGCGATAATATTAATAATAAGGTTCCTATAGTGTCTTAGAAAAAAAAAAGAAAAAAAAGAAGAGAATCAGTAAGTGTATATAGTCGTAGAGTGCTAATGGAAGGAATGGCTAGATTGGGCTCATTAGTACCCGAGCAATTAAGTCCGAGGGGAATTTTTGCCTAGTAACCTAAAGCCCTTTGTGGTTTGGGATTGCTAACCTAACGCTCGTTACATGGGTATTAGTGTATAAGACTTTTGGGACCTCAATCATTGCACGGTCATTTCAACCATTAGTGCTAATAAATTCTTAAGTACTAATAAATTCTTAGTAGGGAAATCGGCTAGGTTGGGCTCATTGATAACCCGAGTAAGTAAGTCCGAGAGGACTTTGTACCTAGCAAACTAAGGTCCTTTGTGGTCTGGGATTGTTGACCTAAAACTCGCTAAATGGGAATCGATGCAAAAGTCTTTTGGGACCTCAACCATTGCGTGGTCGGTCTAAATACTAAGAACATGAATTTTGGCTAGAACCTTGTTTTGATAGAGATTGGGTCAGTTCAATATTGGTTGAAAAAGAGAAAATGTTCGTATGCACTTTATCCATCAAAGGCGTTAAATTCACTACACACCTTGGGATTTTTTGTAAACTTTTAGAGTCTACTCATGTGGATTGTGAGAACATATAACTTGGCTATTATTAGAATGATCTTTAAGGAATGTATTTTTCTTGTAAAAATGTTTTGTTGACACCAATGAAAGCTAGATTGAAAGTGGAAAGTTGGATACTTGCTAATTTATCTCAAAGATTTTATCGGTATATCTTCTGTAAACCCTTAGGAGACAACACTCCACTTGTAGAAATCATCTGTGAGTTTAACGGGTTGGTAAACCTAAATTTACCCGTGATTCCTACGACAGTGAGTATAGTATTTTCATTTTGCATTTTTCCTTTTGTTTTACTCGAGGACGAGCAAAAGATAGGTATGGGGGCATTTGATAAGTGCATAATTTTGCATATTTTTAGTACCTATTTATTGCTTGAACTCGTATTTTAATAAATTATTTTGTTGCATTTCAGGAAAATCAAGAGAAAGTAAAGAAATGGCAAAATAAAGAAATAAAGAGCAAGAAAGGGCAAAAGTGGAAGAAAAAAGACAAAAATGAAAGAAGGGAAAAAGAATTAGGAGCTTGGTACAAAAGGGAATGCTTAATGAGGAAGGAATCATTTGGATGGCTAGGATTACTCCACCACACTCCACATGTGTTTGGTGTAGATTCACCCAACACATTCCTTAACCATAATTCTTATCATATAAATACCCCCTTACCCCCTTGTAAATGAAAAAAACCTAGATTTTAGTGTCGTTTTTGGGTAGCATAAATTTCTTTCTTTCTTGTTTTGTAGTTCTAAATTTTGTAAACACTCCATTTAAATTTAATGCAATTTCAAGTTACCTTTATTTTTTCGTCTTACTCTCTCGTTTATGTTGCCTCGCTTTCGTTATTTTCGTAAATCCGATTAGTGGACAAAATAGTGAAATGCTAACCACTTGGGGTTGAAAGTAATGACTTTTGTTTTCTTTTTCTTAATTAAAAATCGTAGTTGAGCCCCTTTAAGCTTCCATTTTATTGTGGGCATTTTAATTCTAAATCATTGTTTTAGTGTAGTATAATTTTAATTTCATAGTTAATTTCTTTATTTTTGTTTTTAATTTTTATAAAAAAATTCACAAAAATATTTCAAATTTTTCAGTTCGTATTTTTTTTCTTTTGGTGTTAATTCGAAGCATAATCACAGCCCCCTATTTCTTTGTTTTGTTTTCCCCTGTTTATTCTTGTTTCTTCTTGTTTTATTCCCCTGAAACAAAACCCAGCTTCTTTCCCCATATTTCTTACTCGTTCACTGAAAAACCACTACTCCTTATTCCCCTTTTTCTTTGTTTTAATTTCATTTTTTTTCCTTCATAGCTCAGTTTTGTTGACTACATCTCTGTTGCTGCTTCGTTGTTTTGAGTTGTGTTTCATTTACGTTTTGTTTTGCGAGTCGAGTTTTGTTTCTTTTAGGTGCTGAGTCCTGCTATTGAGTTTGATTTATTTTGTTGATTTGTTAGCTGTGTTCTGTGAGATGTGGCTGAGTTTTCATCGACAGTTGTGTTTTCTGTTGATTAATTTCCACGAGTTGTTGTTTGTTCGACTGGGTGTTGCTGGGTTTATTGGTTTATTTTTGTGTTGAGTCTTTGTTTTGATTTTAGAATTTGCGTTATGAGTGTTCTGTAGTTGTTTGAGTTCTTTGATTTGCTGTTTTTCCAAGTTTTGTACTAAGTTGCTGAGTCTATTTTCGAGTGTTTATTTTGTTGTTCTCCGATCTTCTCTGCGTTAGTTTCTGAGTTGCTGTTTCTGAGTTTTGTTTGTTTTGTTCATGGTCGATGGCAGCTGAGTTAACTGAGTCAACTCGTCATTTTTAGTTCGAATCGGTAGTGTTAGCCTCGTTTGTTGCGTTTTTGTTCCCTCTATGTGTTGGTTGTCTGAGTTCATTGCTGGTTCTGAGTTCTAATAGCCGAGTCTTCCGACTTGACTCGGTGTTTTGGTTGAGTCGATTTTATGTGCTGCTTGAATTTCGAGTCTACATTTTGTTCTTTGCGTGTTGTTTGTTTGTTACTGTCAATCGAATCCGATTTTTTGTGTTTTGTTTAGTTTGCTGAGTTTTGCTGTCAAATTCGTGATTTATGTTCACTAAATTGCTGTGGTTATTTTGATGAGTTCAAATTTTTGTTTGTTTGTTTTTTTGGGTTCGTTGTTGCTTGAGTTTTAATAATTTGGTTCGTTAATGGCTAGTTGAATGTACAAACGGATCATGCCAATTTTTTTAAATTTTCAGTAAATAAGTTTTAATTTGATCTAAAAAAAATTTAAAAAAAAAAAGAGTTTTAGAATAAAATATAGTTTTAATTCGAAGTTAGAATTTTTAAAATAATTTAGTTTTTGTTCTTTTCATTAATTAGCTTAGAAATAGAGTAATAATTTAATTTCCTTTTTAATACAGTTTTAATTTTCTTTTAGGAATTAATTAGGGATAATTACAAAAATATATATGTTTTTAACTTTCTTTTACATTTTTACTATCTTTAAAATGGGGTTTCAAATGTATACTTTCAGTTTTCTAAATATACTACCGTCTTTGTTTTTAACTTCTATTTTTTTAAAAAATACCACCTTCTATAAAAGTACCTTTCTTTAAAATTCTTTGTTGAAAAATATGGGTTGCAACCTTTGCAACCTCATTTGTAACTTCAGGGCGGCGCCAGCCGTGTGAGTTTTCAGTTGTCATTTTCGACCAGTTTTTTGAAATATATATATATATATATATATATATATATATATATATATATATATATATATGAAAGTCAGTTTTCGGTTGCATATTAGGTTGCATATGAGGTTGCTATGCAACCTAATATGCAACTTCGAAGTCAGTTTTCAGTTTTCGGTTGCATATTAGGTTGCATATGAGGTTGCTATGCAACCTAATATGCAACTTCGATGCTATATAGGGGAGCAGACGAATTTCCGATTGCAAGTTCTAATTTTCAGTTTTCAGTTTTTAACCTTTGCAACCTCATTTGTAACATCAGGACGGCGCCAGCCGTGTGAGTTTTCAGTTGTCATTTTCGACCAGTTTTTTGAAATCTATATTATATATAATATAGATTTCAAAAAACTGGTCGAAAATGACAACTGAAAACTGTAAGTTGCAACTTCCAGTTTTCTGTTTTCGGTTGCATATGAGGTTGCTATGCAACCTAATATGCAACTTTGATGCTATATAGGGGAGCAGACGAATTTTCAGTTTTCAGTTGCAACTTTTGCAACTTCCAGTTTTCATTTGCAGCCTCATTTGCAACCTCATTTGCAACTTCCAGTTTTCAGTTGCAACTTTTGCAACCTCATTTGCAACTTCCAGTTTTCAGTTGCAACCTCATTTGCAACTTCCAGTTTTCATTTGCAACCTCATTTGCAACTTCAAGTTTTCAGTTGCAACCTCATTTGCAACTTCCAGTTTTCAGTTGCAACTTTTGCAACCTCATTTACAACTCACACTGTTGGCGCCGCCCTGAAGTTGCAAATGAAGTTGCAAAGGTTGCAAAACGTATTTTTGAAAAAAAAAATTTAAAGAAAGGTATTTTTATAAATAGTTTTAAAAGTGGTAGTATTTTTAAAAAAATAATTCGTAGGACGGGTAGTTTTGAGATTATCCCAATTAATTAGTAGAATCCAAAATTTTTTAAACCCAAAATTGTTCTAATCCGCCTAAGTTAGAAACTAAGGAAACGCGAAAAATATATAGTTTCTGTGGATCGCTATCTCAAGTATTAAAACGATAAAATTATGCACTTGCAATTTAAATCTTTATTTTTTAGCACATCAGAATCCACATGTAAACCAAGTGGAGGTGTCATATATATATATATATATATATATATATATATATATATATATATATATATATATATATATATATATATATATATATATTTTCATGTAAATCACCGTGAAGCAAGGCGTTACTAACATCAAGATGAAACAAGTCCTAGCCTTTTTTAACTACAGTGGCAACTAAACTCCTAATTGTAGTCATTTTTACAACCGGGAAAAAAGTCTCAGTGAAATCAACTCCTTCAATTTGAGTAAAACCACGTACAACAAGACGAGCTTTATATCGCTCAATGGAACCATCTAAATTCTTTTTAACTTTAAAAACCCATTTATAAGTGACAGGCTTTTTGCCTGGTGGAAGTGGGACAAGTGACCAAGTTTTGCTAGCCTCTAAGGCATAAAATTTTGCATCAATTGCCTTTTGCCACTTAGGAAATTTGATAGCTTCAGCATATGAACTTGGTTCAGAAGGTGGTAACACATATGAAGCAGGGATAACAGAAGTAGAACAGCAAGAAGATGTGGGAGTGAAACAATCAGATGATGTACATAAAGAAGTTAAAGTTATATCCTTTATATTTTGGTACAACCAATATATAATGATGGGGAAACTAGGAACAAATGGTAATTTTTATCAGTTAAAAAATGCAAAAACAAAATTGAGAGTTAAGCAAGAAAACACATAGACAAATCCTTATAATATACAGGGAAATAATCAAAAGATAATATAAAAGCACCAAGTAAAATATAATGTAAAGAAGTTAAAGTGCAAAAACAAGTAGAACTATTATGATAGATTGCAGTGATGGTGTATGGATGAACATAATCTATCAAATGAAGGAAGTTTAGTTAAACGAGACGATTTTCTAGATGGCATAGTAGGGTCAACTGAACTGTGATGTTCATTGGAAGTATTATCATGGATGTTATTGTCAATATGGTGAAAATTATCAAAAGTGCTCACAATAGATGAATTATTGAAAGTGTCATGATTGACATGAATATTTGTGTAATCAGGAATTGATAATGGAACAGATATAGAAGAAGTAGATTTAACAAGAGAAAATGTTGACTCATGAAACACTGCATCACGAGAAATGACAATTGAACGATCAACAAGACTTAAAAACTTAAAAGCTTTCTTTCCATATGGATAACCCAGAAAAATTCAAGGAATTGCACGTAGAGAAAATTTATCTTGATGTGATTTAGAGGTACAAACATAATTCAAGCATCCAAATAGTTTAAGAGTAGAATAATAAGGTTTAACTTTGAATAACAACTCATATGGTGAACATCTAGATAGTAATTTTGTAGGAAATCTATTAATCAAATAGGTTGCTGTTAATGCACAATCATCCCAAAATTGTTTAGGCAAATTTGATTGAAAAAGTAAGGCTCGTGAGGTTTCAAGTAAATGTTTATGTTTACGTTCAACTACACCGTTTTGTTGTGGGGTGTAAGAACAAGACGTTTGATGAATAATGCCTCGAGAAAAAAAAACTCAGTAGCAGATTTGCTAAGTCCTAACTCTAATGCTTTATCGGTTCGTACTATTTTGAACTGTACTGTTAAACTGATTTTGAACCATGACAATAAACTGCTTAATTAAGTCAAAAGCATCGTGCTTACAACTTAACAAATGAGTCCAAGTAGCACGAGTGTAATCATCAACAATTGTAAAAAGGCATTCGTGTTTTTTATAAGTCTGAATTGAATAGGGACCCCAAATGTCTACATCTAACAATAGAAATGAAGTTGTAGAATGAATAACACTTAGAGAAAAAGGAAGTTTGTGTTGAGTGCCTTGACACAAATCTCACAAAATTAAAGAAAAACTAGAATTATCAATATTACAGATAGTTTTGAGTTTAAACAGCGATAAGTGGCCTTGTCTAGTATGCCAAATTGCAGTAGAGGGATTTCGATTACTACAACTGAAAAGACTTGAGGATGCAGGATGAGAAATAGAAGATTGATTTGCTGGAGTTGAAGAAGCAAGCAAGTACATGCCCCTCTGAGAACCACCAAGTGCTAGTGACTTTCTCAGACAATGGCCCTGCAGAAAACATGTAGTAGGAGTGAAGTGAACTGTACTGTCAAGATGATGAGCTAATTTATTGGTAGAAATTAGATTATATTTGAAATGAGGAACATAGGGTACATCAGACAGAATTATATCATGTATAATTGGAACTGTACCAGCATGAGAAATTGTTATGATTTCACCATTTAGTAAAGATATGTGTATAGGTTGTAAGAGCATCCACATCCAAGACCCTATCCCCAAATATTTGGGGAAATATTTAGCTTTTATGCAAAAAAAAGGCTTCCATCCCATTCCCCATTTTAGGGATTAATTTTGGGGACAAGTTTTGAATCCCCATATTTGGGGACTACTATTTTGAACCCCAAATCATCTCTCTCTCCTCTTTTAAATATATTTAATTGTAGTGGGTGAGTTTTGGTAGTTAAAATTGTAAGTGAAAGAGAGAGAAAGAAGTAATATAAAAAAGAATATAGGGATAGGGTAATGGAAAATGGGGAATGGGATGTAGAAACTTTTTGATAATTTTGGGGATTTACTATTTTTATTTGGGGATTTACTATTTTGAGTAAGTTTTTGGGGTTGGGGATGGGGGATGGGATGTGAATGCTCTAACAGAAAATGTAAGGTAGTTAACAAGTATTTTTTAGAACACATATGATCACTGGCTCCACTGTCCAGGATCCAACTATTATTATGTGAATTAGAAAAACATGCTGAAGAAGGAAGAGTAAAACTATTACCAGCAAAATTTGTTGAGCTTATTGTTGAATCAGTAGCAGAGAAGACTGTGTAATTTTAAGCAAATTCATGATCTGAGAGCAGATGTCATGTGAAAAACCAACTGTAGGAGAAGGTACATTAGCAGGAGCACCAGAATTCACAGAATTAATGGATGAATCAGTGACTTCAACTTAAAATCAGTTGAAAAACCATGCAATTTGAAGCACTTGTCAATCGTATGACCTGGTTTCTTACAATAGCTATCATGAACCTTTTTAACGTCCATGTTTTGTTTTTTAGAACCACCACCATAGTTAGCATAATAACCAGGTCTAGAAGCATTAATAGCCAATGATGCAGCATCAGGTAAAAAATGATTAGTATAGTGTATCTCTCTTTGTGTTTCTTCCTGAAGCAAAAGACTATAGACCTGGCTAATAGTAGGTAGAGGTGATCTCATCAAAATTGAACCTCTCATGACATTGAAAAAGTCATTTAATCCCATTAAAAATTGAATAACATGATGATCCTGTTGAAACTTAGACGGCTTTTAGGATGACCACATGTACAACTACAAGAACACACAGGAATTAAACATAAAGCATCAATATCATCCCATAACATTTTCAATTTGGTGAAATAATCAGCAACATTGTAATTTCCTTGAGATATTTCACTGAGCTCTTTGTATAACCCAAACAATTGAGCACCATTAGAAACTCTATATCTCTATTCCAATTCAATCCACATTTCATGTGCAGATGTAGAATATATCAAACTACGACCAATTGACTTAGACAATGCACCAAGTAGCCAAGATATGACCATATCATTGCAACGAAAACCTTGGAAATTAGTACTAATAGGCCTTGGAATAGATCTATCAACAAAACCTTGTTCCAAGTCGATAGTGCAATATTCATTGATCCCTTCCAATTACTAAAACCAGTTCCATCAAACGGATCACTCACTAACTTCGTAACAGGAATATCCGGAGATTGAAGATGATTAGGATTATCTTGATTAAATTGCAAAACAGAACCAGTATTGTCATCATGAACATTATGATTAGTTTGTTCAGCAGTATGTATTGATGATTCAGCCATTACAATCAATCAATCACAATAAATAAAGAATTTAAAGAGTAACAAAGATGATCGGAAAAGAAGAATGATGAACGATATACAACAAATTGTATCTATTTGTGACAAGATTCAAAAGAATATCAACTAACAATGACATTAATGATCACAGAGAAACTAGCAAAACAAACATATAATTAATAGATTACAAAAAAGATCAAGAAAATGATTATTCAAGAAATCGAGAGAGATCGAGATAATGAAACAACAAGAACGAGTATACCTGTGTGTAATTGTAAAGAAAACAATAAAAACCTATAGATCAGCTTACGCCATTGAAGCTAAAACCTTGCTCTGATACCATGTGAAAAATATGCTAAAAAGAAGATAAAATAAACTATATTTACATTGAATGTGTGAGATAGTTTGTACAGTGCTTGATCACAGAAAAATAACAAACTACTCTAACTTACATACAAGATGAGCTAAGGAATATGTTCTAAGTAATTTTGACAGTTGAAAATTAGAAAAACTATTTTTGTTATCAGTAAAATGACTGCCTATAAGTTAACCAATCTCAACACCATGCACGATAAAATAGTTATGAAGTTACTGTAAGAAAAGCACTCGACAGTAGTCGTCTTCAAGTATATATACAAATAAAATGTAAGCATAATTTTCAGAGGAAATATATTTTATGCAGACATTTAGGAAAAACACAGAATACTAGCTAATGGTATGCTACATACAAACAGGTTACAAGTAACAATCACAAAACAAATGTAGTTATATATTTCAACTGGCTGTGAATATAGTATAAAGATTAAAGAGAAAATAAGAAAAAGTCAAAAAAAATTTAAAAAAAGAAGTGAAGACTGAAGGAGTGTGAAAAATAAAAAAAGAGAGGGGGGGGCTAGGCATGGACGCGTCACCAGCACGTGGAGAACATCACGTGAATTTGCATCGATTAAACGACGAGGCGTGAACGTCGCCGGCCACCGCCATCTGTTTTCTTTCCCCACCCCTTTATATTTTTTATTTTTGTCAGCTTTGGTGGGCCCTCAATGCGGCCGAGCCGCTAATTCACTGCTCTGCTCTCACCTTTTTTACCACGCACACCCGCTCTCTATTTTATTCTATTTAACCTCCTCTGTTACTTTAACTTTTTACCCACACTTTCTCCTTTTTACATGCAAACCACAAATATTACAGGCACATTGACTTTGAATTTGTTTTGTAACGGGTCATTTCTCCACACTGTTCTCCCTCACTTTGTACAGTAACTCTCTTTAAACTTTTGTTCCCTTTAAACTTTTCGTTTACTTCTAACTGCAATACTTTTGACTGATCAGAGATTAGGGAATCCAAACTGAACTGGTAACACAATTGTTATTGCGATTTTAAATCATAAAAATCTTTTGTTGTACAAATAACCATAGAATCAAGTTGAACTAAACTAGTTCTTGAATTCGAATCTTTAACTTAATTTGATGTTGAGAAAAAGGATCATGAGATAGATTTCAGGATTTTCAGTGAGATACATATAAAATAATTTTAAATTTTATTGAATTTGCAGGATTAATTAAAAAATTCTGAATTTACTAGAATGTCCATCCTATTTTGAATTTACTGATTATGGTTCGATTTTGGATTCGAAATTGATGCGAATCGCATCGTGCTCGCTCTTAGTCTTTAGTTAGATTTGGTGTAATGATGTATCTTAAAAATTCTTAACTAAAAATAGTATTAAAGAAATGGAGTTCATGCGTGTGGTACGTGATTATACCAAGCTGGGAAACTTCTTACAGAAGTAGGATAATAAAAAAAATACAGTAGTACCCAAGCACGTAAAAGTTGAAATAAGTAGTGGCACTGAAGCTGGAGTGGTGGATATGATCTTCTCCACAGCTTAATTAAAACTCACTCAAGATCCTACAATATTTACAATATCTTAAAGCTTTAATTACTCATTCTCCTCAACTAAATAAACTATAATCTCTGTTAAAACATCTACTACGTTTATGAAGAATCAAAATAGTAGTAAATCATAAGAGTGTAAGACATTGTAGCCAAACCAACATCTCTTGCTTCAAAACGAAGGCTTTGGCTCTAATTTCATTTTGACGTTAATAAGTACAAGTAGTGTTGTTACACATGGTTATTTTATAGTGTTACTCATGGGAAACAGTAATTCTATTAATTAATTAATTGTTTGCATAAAACTTTGAGCTAGTTAAGGTGTTTGTTCTATCTTATTGTTCAACGGTAAGACCAACACCATTATAATGTTTCAAAAAATTAATATGGGGGAGGTGCTGTACCTTGGCCCTTCTTTTTAGAACAGATCTTGAACTTAACTAATTTTTTTTGGGATTAATTGGTGTGGAAGCATAGGGATTAATTCACATCGAAAATTAAATCCTTACTAATCCAGAAATTCATAGTTCCTCTTCTATATAAATTTAGTTGATCCCATGTAGGAGTATTACTGTACTGTTCTCTATACAGGTGTGGCTCACTTATCAATTAAATCAAATTATTTCTTTTTACTTTGTATTTTTTGTTCACTGACTCTCATGAGGAGCATTCTAAATAAGTTTGTCATTAGATTTTTGTATCCCTTGGCACAATAGTTTAACATGATTTTTGTATTTGCTCCCATGCATATAAAAAAAATGAATTACGGAGTAATTAAAAAACTGCTCTATGGTTTAAGTATATTTGTTCCATACTGCCATGCATATGTTACTGACTGTATGCATTTACCAGTCAAGTTATGTAACCGTTATCCCTTTGATTTGAAGTATTTAGGAAATATTTGTTACTCATGGAAAGGCCTTGTTTTTAGTACTTCAAATAAAAGTGTCGACAACAAAATTTAAAATATTAACACTTTCTCGGTCATTGAGAACGTATATCTTAAGTTTAATATTAATGAATGAATGATTTCGATAAATTTATTTATATATCAACAGTATAAATGTAACATCCTAGTACTATATCGAAAAAAATTTGAGATTTTTTTTCAATTTATAAGATAAATACTATTATTACGTGTACCAATAAATCATGATTTCGTGGATTACCCAAGTTGATTGCATTTGAACCAATATGCTTTGAATTATTTTGGATTCGAGATCAGGATTCGATCCGATTTTTGAAAAAATTTTGAGATTTGACCCATATTATCACATATGATATTAGAACGAGGTTTCCGAAAACTTGATTCATCAAGTTGTCGAAGATGGGAACACGAAACCCACCGATATTATCCCACAATGGATAGGGAGGAACGGGCCTATGTGCGACGATGATTTCAAGAATTTAAGTGGGAGAGTTTTTAATATCCCGGTTCTATGTCGAGAAGATTTGGTATTCTTGTTCAGTTTATAAAGTAAAGTATAATTTATATGCATCAACAAATCATAATGTTTTGAGGACTTGTGATGAATTTGTGAACTATCAAATTGATTGCATTTGAACCGAAATATTTTGGCTTATTTCAAATTTGTGATTGAAACTTGACCCGATTTTCGAAAAAAACTTGAAATTTGATTTGGATTATAAAAAAAAAACTGTAATAATGATCTAAAATAGATAGAGACATGTAAAACTATAACAATCCTCTAAAAGATATTTAGATAGTATTGTTGCCGTTGTTGTACAGTTAGTTCAAGGGATTGCATGCAAAGTCATATGTTCAAACACCGGATAAAAATTAGTGCTTTGTGGTACTACAGACATATAGTAATTGTAATTTTGTTTGTGTCTCACGCGGGTGATTAGCTGTTAATCGCATAAATCAAGAGCATCTAGGAGTTGATGATGAAAATCTAGTTAATTATGAGAAAATGGGGGAATGGGGCAACAATGTTGATCACCATTTCACTAAAAAAATCAAAGGGGAGAGGATCTTGGACTCCATGCAAGTTGACTTGTAATGTAAGTGTCCCAAGTTAAAAACCCCAAGTACGTGAAGCAAGTTGATGTACAAGTTACAATAAAAACTTGTACTAAAACACACATATTCAAATAGTGATTAGCATAAATTAAGTAATATTCAAACATAACGAAAAGAGATTTGTCGAGCTCGATGTATTTTAATTGCTTGTCTTTAGTTTTATGGATCTTCACTTGGCTCAATGGGTGGGTTTTGCATGGGGGCCAAACTCCAAGGGAGCCGGGCAACTTGGGTTTTGTCTTTGCTAATCCATATACTTACAATTCCTCATTATACATACAAATATACAAAAGTCACTACATCGGTCTTAATTTGGGAGTGCTCTGTCTTAATTTGTATGTATGTTTGGTGTTAAACTGTAGCTGCTATCCTAGGAGTGGAGAACTATCACTGTACTTGCTACTTAAATGCCATGATCAATACTAAATTACACACTAATCCTATTATAGAATCAGATTATTGTTTTGAATCTACAAGAATTGTCCGTTTGGATGAAATTATGCAACAAAATATACTTACAAATTATTATTATAGTTGCACACTAAGATGATAAATAAAACAAAAGAGGAGGCACACTTGTCATAGTACGGCAAGAACCCTTATATATTTATCCATATTTATATACCGTAATATTGTAATTAAAATTCTTGAACAAGCCCATTACGATCGCAAGACATGTTAACTACCAATCATTCTCTGAAATACTTTTACTTAGCTGGAAACTAGTGAGAATAATTAACTAGGAATCGGTTGGGACCAAGTTTAATGAAGAAACTATTAATTTTAAATACTATTTGGCAATACTCCTAAATTTTTTCTATAAATAATATTATTATATAGCCTCTTAAGGAATTAAAATACAAAATTTTTTATCATCTCAAACAATATTTTTATTTCTACCTCTTAAGTTGTATTTTATAATAAATATATACTAAGGGCTAGCACCGTAACTTCGAGTTACGGGTGACACCCTAACTTCAAGTTATGGTGGTATGTCATTACTTCAAGTTATGGTGGCTACTCATATGTTCATATATCTTAACTTAAATTTCCTTTCTTCACTCTAGCAGTTTCTCCTCAATTCTAGCCTTTATCTGTTTTTTCATCTATTTGTATTGCATATATATATATACACAAAACTATCCCAACTTCACTTTGTTAGGTCCAAATGTGTTGTAGAGGGGGGGTGAATACAACTTTTCGAATATGAGAAGCAATAAATACGATGTAATAAACGAACACACAGATTCAAGGAATATATGTCTTATATATAACTTGAAATGGTTGCTACAACATTCATTACAAAGTATAACAGAAGTTCAAAGAGAAGTGAATGATACTAAGCTCTGTGAATGCACTTTCTCTCTTTTTCTTGTGTTTTTCTCAAGAATTGCTCACTAATTAAAACATTACACAAGTACTTCTATTTATACTACATGTAATCTATGTCCTGTAGACTTCAAAGACTAAAATATACGTGGCCCAATGATGTCCACATAAATCTTGCCTTATCTTGAAAGCTTGGAAATCTGCCAATCAGAAGATGCCATGCGTCATGTTGAAGCTGCACTCTAAGTAGAACTTCTACTTGAGAATTTCTACTTAGCCATCTCAAATTTCTAAGTAGAACTTCTACTTAGAAACTTCTACTTGGTCATCTAGAATATTTAGTACTTAGAAAATATTCTGGTCTTCAACTTGAAACTTCAATGCACATCTTGAACTTGTGATATCTTCATGTCTTCTTTATTCTTCACCAAGTTCTTGAACATGGATCTTTATTACTGACATAAACTTGCTATCAATGTCCTGACACTTGATGCAACGGTCTGGTTCATAAGTGACTAGTCTTGATAGGGTTTTTGCTTCTTGAATAAATTACCATATCCAATTAGAAATGTGGCTTTCCAATATTTGCTTTCCTTCTTGTTCACTTGAAATCAATTAGTCTTATTGATACTGATAGTTATGATCTTGATTCTTGGCTTTTCAAATCACTGAGGCATGAACAACTTTGACTTGAACTTCTCTCAATGATTTCTTCTTGGCTTGATCATAGTTAACATGTTGAATTGTATCAATTACCTTGTCTTCATTTAGTGTTGATTTCTTGTGACTTCTTGTTCTTGATTGTCTTCTGGTTAAGTATCTTTTCCTTTAGTTTGAGTTACATTAGTTATAGTGTTACAAGTTTACACACTCTGCCTTTCAATCTCCCCCAATTTGATTGTCTAACAATGACATTCAAATTAATGAAGGATAACTCAACTAAACAATGAGACGAGAAAAGATAATTAACATTACAGTCTTGAATAATTTACAATTGAAATTTACATGAAAACAATACAAAGAACTTAAACTAGAAACAGAATTCGAACTTCGAATTAAAGATCATTTGAGTGATTCCTATCACCTGGATTATTTCATACCTTTTAGTCAAACTTGTATCACCTTATTGGATTCACTCTAAGGTGAATTTTCCTCAAGTGAGTTAAAGCAACCGAAAGACATGAAGTTTTTCCAACTTCAAGTTCACACCACTCTGACCTTTAACCCTAATTCTGTTTCCTCTTTCTAGCTTCAGCAGCTTGGTCTTTCTCTTCTTTCTACCTTTTGCGCTTCTCCTTCTGCTGCTGTTCTTTCTTGTACACTGGATCTCTAAGCTGCTTCCACCTAGCATTCAACAGACTTACAGCTTCCATTTATAGAGGATTCTTGGGCTCTGGATAAGGATGTTTGAAAAGCCTTCTGAGTTTGTCCACCTCCTGAGTAGTCCTGATCTTTGGAATATCCTCAAAGTTCTTCATTATGAGCTGAGGTTTCCAGTGAGATTTATCAGATTTAAACTGACAATAGATCATCTTGGGGTAGCCCTTGACACGGTCAGTATTGTGGACACTGGCCGCATCTCGCTCCATTCGCTTCTTTTCCACCACTACCTCAGACAGGTAACTCATGAGTCTCTTCTTTTCTTCCACAAACTTATCTTCCACTTCGCCCCATTTAAATACATATAATACTCTCTCCAGAAATGCAGCATCTTGAGTCCGTAGCAGCCATTTTCTACTCATATGCAAGATTGTTTGATTCTGGTCTACATCTATGAATGCTAAGGCATCAGCTTATCTTCAACATAAGCGTGTATCCAGTATACACTATCACTTCCTGGAACACCAATTGCCTCCCTTATCTCTCCTTGTTCCAGTGCTCCAGAAGGAAGAGTCAGAGCTTCATCTACATTCTTCATGGCTTGAAGAATATTCCATTTCTTCTCTATCAGCTCCGGCTCAATCTTCACGTCATCAAGAGGGTTTGGAGCAATGACATCACACTTCCACACCTCATTGCTCTTCTTGAATATGACTCTTTCAATGATCTTCACGGATTTATCTTTAAGCTCAGAAGCGAATCCCTTACTCATCATTTGTCTACAGACAGCTTTGAGAGATTCCACTGAAAGCTCCATTAGATCATTTTCCTCCATGCTAACCCTCTTCATCTTTCCGTCAACTACCATCCGGACAAAATTTGGATATGCTGAGAATTCTGGACCCTTGTCCTCTGCTAGCTGCATTAACTGATCTCTATACAGAATGTTTAGCTCCTCAGAATGAGAGTATGAATTTTTGTCGCTAGCAAGAACAACTCTGACGCAGATCTTCTCGTTATGAATTGGTCATCCACATATAGGAAAGATGTTGGGACTCCTTCTACCAAAGACAAAATAACCTGCCACTCCTTAAGGTTTGCATTGTATCCAACTCTGACTTTAGAAATTAATCTCTTCAACGCATTTATATAGTCCCCAGTCATTGGATTCTGCAAATTCAAGTTGTAGAACAGATCATCTGCATCCTTGTTATGAACTCCTTTCGCACAGGGTCCCATCATTATCTTCCTTGCTTCATCCCACTTCTGTCCTATCCTTCGTTTGTCCAGATCAACTTGAGGATCAGCTAGCCTTGCAAGCTCATGAACATACTGCTTCCCTTGCAGCTCCACTTTCTTTTCTAGGAAGGCAGCACGTTCTTGCATCATCTTCATTTTATGGAACTGAGCTTGTTCCAAGGCTAACTGTTGAGCTTTAAGGGTTTCCTCATCAACAGGAATTTCTTCAGGCATTCCGGAAGACATCCCAGCACCTCCACCTTGTTCCTTCAAAGATCTTTTTATAGCATGTGCCAACGGTACGTCTTCCATATAAGAATCTGAGTCAAGTACCTCCTGTACTGTTTCCTGATGACTCAGGTCAACGAATGGTTCATCAACCATCACTGCCTTACCCTTTCTCCTCCTCAGAGCCTCTTCATCAACAGACGGCTCAACTTCTGGTTCCTTGACAAGATCAGCGGGTTCTTCAATTTCTTCGATGTGAACTGCCTGCTGTCTCGTCTCCTTTCCACTCTCCCCCTTAGGTGAGTTATCCTGAGCTCCACCTTGGTCTCCAGATCCACCAGTTGCATAAGAACCTCCAAAACCAGAACCAGAGGCTCCCGCTCCACTAGCACCACCTACACCAGCATCGGGGGGAGGTTGTTGCGACTCGAAACACTCCGGGGGCACAAAACTCCTGACTGCGAACATCATTCTACTGATTTCCACAGCCATTGTATGCATTGTAGACTCCAATGCCCCCATCCTCTCATTGAGAGTGCTTCCCAAGACACCACCAGCATGGCCAAAGTCATTGACCTTATTTGTCAAAGCATCAAAAGCTGTAGCTTGACTTGCCATTCTTGCTGCGTAGTCGTCTAGAGCCCTTTGGTTGTTTCCAATGTTCATCCCGAACTGCCCCATCGTCTGTCCGAACTGCCTCATCTGATTTTCCATAGAAGTCATACGCGTATCAAGATTTTCAATGTTAAGGGACGGTGTTTGGTTTAGGTGACCTCGCTCTAATACTCGTTCTGTTGGTATTTGGCGCTCGGTTTCGGGCCTTAAAAGTGAAGGTCCTTCTCTCCCTAACCTCTCACACACACTCCCTGTCTCACGCTCGTGTATGTCTTCAATTATTGATCCGAAATATGAAGCAGTACCTGCAGAAATTGGATAAGCAAAATAATTGGCAGTTATGGGATCTATGTCTGTTCTGTCCTGAGTTGGAATCTCAGGCTGAGCGGCTGCAAAGTGTTCTTGTGCGACATTAGAACCGATCCTCTTTGCAGCATCAGTACGTACCGGTGAAGGTACGGCTGAAGTTGTTAAAACTCCATGTCCTTTTGAAGCAACAGGATCTTCAAAAGGTACATAATTGTCATCAAAATCCCTATGTGTAGACTGTTTAAAGGGAGAACCACTCTCGTGAGGTGGAGTGGTTGCGTGTGACACACTAGGGTTTGACTGTGGTTTTGAAGTAGCAGCATGAAAAAGTTTGGCTTTCTTTCGAATAAGTTGCTGCTCTTCGGGTTCACTCTCCTCATCATCTTCTACATATACACGTGCTGGCTTTCTGACTTCCGTTAACAGGGGTGAAAGAGAATAAGAATGTGTATCAGGCTCAGAAATATAGCTCTCACCCTGGGATAGAACCTGCGGGTTAGCAGTCTCTTGGGTCGCGGAATCAGATACATAGGAGGAGGAATGAATAGTATGCAGGTAGAGATTACCTGATTGATTACCTTGTGCATCATCGCTTTGCTCATCAGGAATCTCATCAAATGCCTCAGCATGAACAGATGGATTCTGAGCATGTGATGAAACTTGTGATGATGCCTCCAAATTGGTAACTCCTGCATCATATGTAAGCCACATTTGAATATTTTCAGGAATTGACATAGGTTTACCTTGATGTTTATCCTGATTAGCAATGGTTGAAAGTGACTTAGTGCCCATCCCTAGCGATTCAGATGTTGGGCTTCTGGCAAATCCCTGTCTAACAGCAAGAGCATCCTTCGGTATTAAGTCATTAATCAGCATTTGTAGGAACCGAGGAAACCAGCAGACAACATCAGTTGTAGTGAGGTCTCTGCTTGCATGAGATCCCATTGAGGCCACTATCTCAGAGAGAACTATGCGTCCATAATTTATATCCAGTTCTCTTGCTAGGGCAACTGCAAAGGTTTGCATTGGAATTGGAATTTGATGAAAATCTTTTTCGCGTGCCCGAAAACATCGTGTGATGGCCTCGAAAAAGTAATTCCATTCCACATGGAAGAATTGTTTTTGGATATTTCCGGTGATTGGGCCTTTCGGAGGATAACATCCAATTTCTTCAAAGAATCTGAGGCGTTCTGCAGCTGTAGGTTCTGGATCATAAGCATCTTTGATTGGGAATCCCAGAACCCTGTTGACAATCTCTTCAGTCACCTCATATTCCTGACCCGCTAAGGTAAACCTGAAACCGAAGGGGGTTGATTTGCTCCCAAAAGTAACCGCACTAGTCCATAATTGCTGTAAGGCGTTATGTACTAGTGTAGGTTTAGCAGTAAAAGCATGGCTAGCTTTGGAGTACAAATTAAGAAATCGTATCCAAAACTTAAACCGCGGGAGTTGATCACCAATTTCCGTAGAAATATTATAAAAATTGTTTTTAGCAAGTGAAAATTGGTGAGCCATTTTAATTTAAATGTTTTTCTTAAAAAGATGTGAATTTTTTTTTTTAATTTTGAAAAACAAATGAATTACGAATTAACAGTTTTATCCCTTTTAATTTTTCGAGAATATCAAAAGACAATCTGAAAAGTTAAACTACGGGATATGAACAGTTGCCAATTACTAAATCTGAATATTCAAAGAGGATGAATATTCGTGTGTTTATCAGTGAAATCGTGTGTGTATATGGATGAATAATGTGGAAATCTTGTTTTGTGAACAGTTACACAAACAATATATGTTCGTGTGTATGTATATGCGCGTGTATATGCGGTTACAAAACAGTATCACAACGATTAATGATAACACAGTGAATATCAGTCAACAAATTGGCAGTAATTCGTGATTAGTAAGAGTTTAATCACAAAAACACGGATTAAAGGTATGAAGTTTGTGAAATCGCCTTGCTTTTGTGAAACGGCTGCTGTGAAAATGAAATTAGGTAAAGTGAATTATGCATCGAGTTAGAGATGTATATATAGATGATTGTGAAATGACAAAAGTATCCCTGTTAAAAAGAGTGTTAAAGTCTAAGTACATACAGGGAGAACTTTAAGTCGAACTCTATCTCGAACATTTCTATCTCGAACATCAAGTCGAACTTCGAGATGAAGTTCGAGATAGAGGTTAACTCGAACAATTAAGCATAAATAAGCACTTTAACCAATTTTACAGCAGAAACTATAGGGAAATCCTATCTCGAACAGTATTGATTTGTAGTAAATTTGGAAAATTCCCCTCTAGAAGAAAAACAGGGAAATTCGAGATACTTTTCGAGTTAGAAGTTTAACTCTATCTTGAACATCAAGTCGAAATTCGAGTTGAGTTTCGAGATAGACTAAGAACTCTATCTCGAACATCAAGTCGAAATTCGAGTTGAGTTTCGAGATAGACTAACTCGAAGTTAATCTCAAATTCTTTCCAAAATACCCCCTTGAAGCAAAAAGTACAGGGTAATTCAAGATATGTTTCGAGTTAGGAGTGTTACTCGAAAAATTCCCTTTAGCTTAACTGAGAACTCTATCTCGAACATCAAGTCGAAATTCGAGTTGAGTTTCGAGATAGACTAACTCGAAGTTAATCCTCAGTTCTTTTCAAAATATTCCCTTAATGGAAACCTCATCTCAACCTTTGAGATAAAATTCGAGATAGACTTTATCTCGAATATTTTGAAGATAGAACTAGGCACACTGGTAACTCGAAGTCGAATTTCGAGATGAATTTCGAGATAGCCAACTCGAAATTCTTCCCAGACTTAGAATTTTCAAAACTTCACTCTGACAGCTTAAGTCGAAATTAAAGTCGAATTTCTAGATGAGTTTCGAGATAGAACCTAACTCGAAATTTTGAAGTTTTTTAATTCTAAGGCCTCTAATTACATGAAACTCATAGGTAAATTCATCTAAAAATCATGCAATATTTAGAATATTATGAATTTAACTCCCCCTATGATCATGCAATCAAACAAGCATAAATTCACAGATTTGTGCTATAAAAGACACTTAAAACACAAGGAATTTATGCAAAAACACACTATATGCAACCTATAACAATCATTAATTAGGCATTTTAAAGTCTAAGCACATAATGATTGAGTAGCTTGCACATACAAACATAAACATGGATTTTACAGATAGAAGGCTTTACTAACTTGTGTTAAGCATTCCCAATTCACCAACCAATCTATTGAATGTTACTTCATCAAGAGGTTTGGTGAATATATCTGCAATTTGTTGCATTGTGGGCACAAAATGTAGCTCCACAGTCCCCTCCTCGACATGTTCTCTTATGAAGTGATACCTGATGTCGATGTGCTTGGTTCTTGAGTGATCTACAGGATTGTTGGTTATGGCAATGGCACTTGTGTTGTCACACATGATTGGAATTTTCTTGTGCTCCATGCCATAATCCTTCAATTGGTTCCTCATCCACAGTATTTGAGCTACACAGCTTCCAGCGGCAATGTACTCAGCTTCAGCAGTAGAAGTAGATACTGTATGTTGCTTTTTACTTTGCCAGGACACCAATCTTCTGCCAATAAATTGGCAAGCACCAGATGTGCTTTTCCTATCAATCCTGCAACCTGCATAGTCTGAATCCGAATAGCCAATAAGATTAAAACCTGTATCTCTTGGGTACCAAATCCCTAGATTTGGTGTGCCCTTGAGATACCTAAAAATTCTTTTGACGGCTACGAGATGTGATTCTCTAGGATCCGCTTGGAACCTTGCACATAAACAAGTTGCGAACATTATATCGGGTCTACTTGCAGTTAAATAGAGGAGTGAGCCAATCATACCTCGATAGCTTGTGATGTCAACTGATTTACCTGATTTGTCTTCATCAAGCTTCGTGGCTGTTGCCATGGGAGTCTTAGCTGCTGATGCATCTTCTAGATTATACTTCTTGAGTAAATCTCTGACGTACTTGGATTGACAGATAAAGATACCATCTTTTCTCTGACTGATCTGTAATCCAAGGAAGAAGGACAGCTCTCCCATCATGCTCATCTCATATTTTTCCTGCATTAGCTTGGCAAATTTCTCGCACAAGCGCTCATTTGACGACCCAAAAATAATATCGTCCACATAGACTTGAACAAGTATTAAGTCATTTCTTACAATTTTATAGAACAATGTTTTATCAATTACTCCCCTAACAAAACCATTTTCAATTAAGAATAGGGATAGGGTTTCATACCATCGCCTTGGGGATTGCTTGAGGCCATAGACAGATTTGAAGAGAAGATACACAAAATCTGCATGTTCTGGATCAACGAAGCCAGGCGGCTGTTCCAGATACACTTCTTCTAACTCTCCGTTCAGGAAGGCACTTTTCACATCCATCTGGAAAACCTTGAAGTTCTTATGTGCTGCAAATGCCAAGAACATCCTGACTGCCTCAAGTCTTGCAACTGGTGCATAGGTTTCATCATAATCAATTCCTTCTCGCTGAGAATAACCTTTTGCAACCAAACGAGCCTTGTTTCGTGTTACAAGTCCGTTTTCATCCAGTTTATTTCTGAATACCCACCTAGCTCCAATTACTGTTATGTTCTTTGGTCAGGGTACCAGTTTCCAAACTTTCTGCCTTTCAAACTGATTGAGTTCCTCTTGCATTGCAATCACCCAATCAGCATCACCAAGAGCTTCTTCTATTTCTTTAGGTTCAAGCTTGGATAAGAACCCAGAATATAAGGAAATATTAGCCAGGTCAGCTCTTTCAGTTCTTCTAGTAATCACACCAGCATCTGGATCACCAATAATTAACTCAAACGGATGGTCTCTATTCCATACCCGTTCACCTGGAAATTGTCTTGATGATTCAGCTTGACTTTCTGAGTTGGGGTGCTGACTACTTTGATTATTTTCACTAACTCCCCCTGAGTTAGTGCCAGCTCCTACAAAACTAGAGTCAACTCGACTCGAGCCTTGAACAGTAGTCCTTGAGCTGCTATTTACTCCCCCTGAGTTGTTGCCGGTTGGTACTGAAGAAGTCTCTCCTGATCTTGTAGAATTAGCTTGTTCACTAGACTCAGGTTCTTCATGTACACTTGGAACATTTAATGGAACAACCAACTCAGGTTCATCTTCAAGATCTTCTAAGTCCAGATTCTGAAATTTTAGGGACTCAGGTTCACTAGAATCTCTTGAAATTGATGAGAGTTTGGTATCGTCGAATCTGACGTTGTAGCTTTCTATCACTTTTTGATCATTCACTAAGAACACTCTATAAGCTGCCACCACATCTGTAGAGTAACCAACAAAGATTCCTTCACGAGCTTTTGCTGCAAACTTGCCTAGATTTTCATCATCTATAAGCACATAGCATTTTGCTCCGAAGACATGAAAGTATTTGATTGTTGGTCTTCTGTTGTTCATTAATTCACATGGTGTCTTTTCTTTATCTTTTATAATCAAGGTTCTATTTTGAGTGTAACAAGCGGTACTCACTGCTTCGGCCCAGAAGTACAAAGGAAGTTTTGAATCATACAACAAAGTTCTTGCTGCTTCAACCAAAGTTCTATTCTTCCTTTCAACTACTCCATTTTGCTGTGGAGTTCTCGGGGCTGAATACTGACGACGTATTCCTTTAGATACACAGAAGTCATTCAGCACTACATTTTTGAATTCAGTGCCATTGTCTGATCTAATCGTCTTCACAGTAAGTGTTGAAACATTCTCAATTTGAGTGATGTGATCAATGATTAAGAAAGGTACTTCGTCTTTCGTCATTGCGAACAATACCCATGTATACTTGGAGAAGTCATCCACGATTACCAATGCATATCTTTTCCTAGACAAAGATAGGACATTCACTGGGCCAAACAAATCCATATGAAGAAGTTGCAGAGGCTCAGTAATACTAGAAATTTCTTTGCTTTTATGCGATGCTCGCTTCGACTTTCCCATTTCACAAGCTTCACAGAGTCCTTTCGGAGCGAACTCCATTTGAGGTAGATCTCTCACCAATTCTCGCCTCGCGAGAGCATTCATCGTTTTGAAGTTTAAGTGAGATAGCTTCTTGTGCCATAACCAGCTTTCATCATCCGAGGCTTTGCTGTAGAAACAGGTGACCTCATTCTGATTTGCTGAATCCATGTCTGCAACAAAAAGATCTGCCTTTCGAACTCCTCTCAAAGCCAGTGAGCCTTCCTTGATGTGAGTGATTGATACACCTTTCTTGTTAAAGACAATTTCGTAACCTTTGTCACAGAATTGACTTATACTCAACAGATTGTGCTTCAGTCCCTCAACATAGGAAATATCTTCTATGATGACATTACCAGTTTTCAGTTTGCCATATCCCTTTGTCACACCTATGCTGTCATCTCCAAAGGTAACATAAGGGCCAGCTTTCATAACCAACTCTGTAAGCAGGGACTTGTTTCCAGTCATATGCCTCGATGCTCCACTGTCTAGCACCCATATAACTTTATTTCTATTCTGCTTAACGCCCTGCAATGACAGATCGGTTAGACATTCTTCGGAACCCAACTTTGATTGGGCCCGGCTTTTCGATAAGATCGAGAATCAACAGATTTAACAACAGGAGATGCACTTTTCTTAACATTACTAGAGCTTTCGACTATCTCCTTTCCTTTCTCAGACTTGACAGATTTGTCAGTCTTAGGAGAAGGTTTGTCACTCCTAACTTTAGGAGGACTGACAGTCTTGGCTCTCACATGCTTTTTCTTGATGTTTGAACTAGCAGCAGTATTTAAACATGACTGGCAAGATGCATTCATTAAATTCACAAAAGTTTGCATGACGTTAAAAGTGCATGGCATACAATTAGGTTGACCACACTGTGCATGATTCTGATGCAGATTATTCATTGTATGTGTGGTAGGCATGGCATGTGCAGCAGGAACATTTATGTTAGCTTTACATGCATAAGAAAGATGTTCAGTAGATTTACAGTGATAACATGCTTTCTTTATTCGTTCAGCCTTAACCTCTTTTATGCCTTTTTCTTTCTTTCCTTGTTGTTTAACAGCCTTAGCTCCTAATCCTAGTCTAGATTCATCTCTAGGGAAATTGATTTTAACTTGTTTGATAGGAGTTATAGGTTGTGCTTTCTGGCGATCTTCCATCTCAATCTCATATCTAGCTATCAATTCAGTCTCTTCTTCTTCTATTCTAGGAACAAGGTGTTTGTACATAGGTTTGACAGCTGATTTAAGAATGCTAGGTGTTTCCTTTTTAAGGTCACTGGAACTAGGGTCAATAGGTCTCTTTCCTTCTTTCTTAGGAAGGTCAGAATAATCAAGTCCTACACCTACTCCAGTTATCCTCTTAAATGTGTCATTATCTACATACACTTTACTAGCAGCTAGTTTGTAAGCTTCGCATTTAGTTTCTAACTCAGCTAGATTGTTCCTAAGACATGCTTCTACTTCTTCCTTAAGGACGAGCTTGTGTTCTAGAGATTTAATAAAGTCTCTTAGGGAAGTATCTACAGTGCAAGCAGCCTCTAGCTCTTCCACTTTTGCCTCAAGCATTCTGCATTTGGCAACAAGTGTTTTCTGTTCCTTTTGAGAAGAGTCTAGGCTTTTGCACAACATATAGATCTCTTCACTAAGAGCCCCGTTCTGTTCCTTATAATCATCAATAGACATTTCTACTTTAAGAGTCAGAACTGGTACCTCTGGTTCCTCCGATGTCTCAGCCATGAGGGCAAAGTTTGCTACATGAGTAACATCTTCCTCATCTGAATCATCCCAAGCTCTTCCTTCTGTCACCAATAAAGCTCGTTTTCCATGTCTTTCCTTCACCAGCGCTTCATACTTGCTTTTGAGGGCTTCATATGTCTCTTTTGGATAAGTCTGTTTAGGCTTTTTGCAGTCCGAGGCAAAATGTCCAGCTTCACCACAATTATAGCATTTGAACTTCATTTTGAAATCCAAAAGAGATTTGTAGCTGGTATTCTTGCCTTTACCTTGGTAGCCTGACGAACTACCACCACCCTTAGCAGCCCGATAGAAAGATGAAGAATTTCTCTGTGGTCGGTTGCTCTTTCTGAATCTCATATTGCTGAACTTCCTTGCCATGTATGCCACGACACTATCGTCCATGTTGTCCAGCTCTTCTTGGGTGTAGTAGTCATCATCACTGTTTGGTGTGCACTCGTCATCATTATCAACTTGATGTGGTGCAAGTGATGATTTAGGCTTTGCTGCAACCATTGCCTTCTTAGACTCTTCCTCATCAGCAACTAATCCTGATGCAGTTTCTTTTCCTTTTGAATCATTGTCCCATGCTTGATCTTGAAGTGTTTCAAGCTCATAGGTCTTTAATATTCCATAGTATTCTTCCAGAGAAGTTGTATGCAAATCTCTGGTTTCTCTTATTGCGTAGACCCTATGTTCAATGCTTTTTGGCTGGTTCCTCAGATATCTCGTATTAGTCTCAACCATGGGGAGAGTTACACCTCTCAGATTCAAATCTAATACTAACTGACTGAATCGTAGATAGACATCTGTTATGCCTTCTCCTTTCCTTATTCTAAAGGTATCATACTCCATCTTGAGTATGAGTGTCTTGTTGCTTCTGACCTCTGCAGATCCTTCCATGACAACTTCTATCTTGTCCCAAATCTTCTTCGCTGTAGTCAGACCTTTGACTATGTTGAACATTTCATGATCAAGAGATTCCATCAAGGTTTGTCGTACGGCAGTATCACAAGCTATTTGCTCCTTGTCAGCATCCGAAAAGTCCGCTGCCTTTTTGGGCTCAGACCGAGGTGCTATAACCACCCCTCCTTCCGTATGTGCAGGAATAACCACCATAGGAACAAATTTACCCTTGTCAAGGACTTCCAGATATTCAGGGTTAACAGTCTCTAGATATAGTCTCATTCTGAAAACCCATTCTTCATAGTGATCTCGGTTGAACATTGGGATCTTGAATGCATTTTTAGGAGCCATCTCAATTCTGGTCACTAAAAGTTTCTAAGTACCCAAGACTAGGCTTTGTAGAATTTATATGTAGAACTTTTGCCTAAGTCGAAATTTCTCTAAGTAGAAATTTTGCTCAAGTCGAAATTCACCAAGTAGAAATTGTCCAAGTCGAAATTCTATGTAGAAAATCTCAAGTAGAAATTCTATGTAGAACTTTTGTCCTTAGAATAATTTTTCTGCAGATTACTTTAATATTGAATAAACAATATTATCTCTTTAACACCTTTTGACTTTGAATGCTTTACTCACCTAACCCACTTAACCCACGTGCTAGGTAATGAATATGTCTTGTTTCACTTTCGGCCGTGAATAATGCAAATCACAAAGTCCAAAAACACCTTTTTATTCTTTTACTATTTATCTGTTTGAAAAGGAGATCAAAAAGTTGTTGGGTTGTCTTCTTTGATAAGAACAGATGATGAACACTCAAGAACACCAAATATGAAAGTACCCAGATTAATTCACAAAAATTAATTAAAATACATCCAAGCTAAATAATCACACCTGGAGTATTTAAATAATTTTTCAGATGAGTTTTCAACACAAACGATTTAAAGCACACTTTTCAAGAAAATGAAAAGTAGATCTAGAAAAATGAAAACTCACGATTCTTCTACTCAACACAAGGATCTATGTTTTGTATGTTAAACATATAGCTCTGATACCAATTGTTAGGTCCAAATGTGTTGTAGAGGGGGGTGAATACAACTTTTCGAATATGAGAAGCAATAAATACGATGTAATAAACGAACACACAGATTCAAGGAATATATGTCTTATATATAACTTGAAATGGTTGCTACAACATTCATTACAAAGTATAACAGAAGTTCAGAGAGAAGTGAATGATACTAAGCTCTGTGAATGCACTCTCTCTCTTTTTCTTGTGTTTTTCTCAAGAATTGCTCACTAAATAAAACATTACACAAGTACTTCTATTTATACTACATGTAATCTATGTCCTGTAGACTTCAAAGACTAAAATATACGTGGCCCAATGATGTCCACATAAATCTTGCCTTATCTTGAAAGCTTGGAAATCTGCCAATCAGAAGATGCCATGTGTCATGTTGAAGCTGCACTCTAAGTAGAACTTCTACTTGAGAATTTCTACTTAGCCATCTCAAATTTCTAAGTAGAACTTCTACTTAGAAACTTCTACTTGGTCATCTAGAATATTTAGTACTTAGAAAATATTCTGGTCTTCAACTTGAAACTTCAATGCACATCTTGAACTTGTGATATCTTCATGTCTTCTTTATTCTTCACCAAGCTCTTGAACATGGATCTTTATTACTGATATAAACTTGCTATCAATGTCCTGACACTTGATGCAACGGTCTGGTTCATAAGTGACTAGTCTTGATAGGTTTTTGCTTCTTGAATAAATTACCATATCCAATTAGAAATGTGGCTTTCCAATATTTGCTTTCCTTCTTGTTCACTTGAAATCAATTAGTCTTATTGATACTGATAGTTATGATCTTGATTCTTGGCTTTTCAAATCACTGAGGCATGAACAACTTTGACTTGAACTTCTCTCAATGATTTCTTCTTGGCTTGATCATAGTTAACATGTTGAATTGTATCAATTACCTTGTCTTCATTTAGTGTTGATTTCTTGTGACTTCTTGTTCTTGATTGTCTTCTGGTTAAGTATCTTTTCCTTTAGTTTGAGTTACATTAGTTATAGTGTTACAAGTTTACACACTCTGCCTTTCACACTTGGACATCAGTGAATTTCAAAACCTTGAAGCGCACATTTCAACATCCGTAACTTGAAGTTACGGTGATACCCGTAACTTGTGCACCCACCCTGTAATTTCAACCGAATTGTTATCTTTCAAGAAAACAATGAAAAGCGATTTCTCGACGTTCGTGTGAAAGCAAACGAAACATGGCCAAGCAAGTGTGTCCGGTGTAGAACATGTGCTAGGTGTAATAAAGAATGAGATACGGAGAGGAGAGAGAATCTTAAAATCGAGGAAAAATTTGAAGCTCCTAAAGATTTGAAGATGAGTTAGGAGTCCGTTGGAGATCGTTTTCAATTCAATCTCCTCAAATTTTAATTTAAGAGCATGTATAGAGAGCTTCTTGGAGTTGCTCTTAGCGACATGTTGATCCCTCTCATTTTTTTACTCTTTTCTTTTTAGACGTCCCACCAATTCTTTACATTATTAAAAATAGTACTCCTACTAGTCTTTTTTGAAGAATTTTTTTATTCCATAAGAGCATCTCCAAGAGACTCTTAAATTGACTCTTAACTTGAGATTTGAGGAGAGAGATGAAATTTTTTACTCCAAGAGACTTCTAGTGGCTCTTAAATTCACTAAAATTCTATTCACTTTCCTCAATTTTAAGAGCTACTAGCAACTCTTAACAAATATTATATTATAAATTTCTAAAAAAAACATTCTCTCTCTATCCACTTCCTTTTGTACTTTTATGGATGTAGCTTATTTTTAATAATATAAAATAAAATAAGGAGTGAATATAAGAAGTATTGTTGGAGATGAATCAACATTAAATCACTAAGAGCCATTATTTTATAATATATTTAAGAATAATTTAAGAGACTCTTGGAGATGCTCTAATATTTGTCTATTTCAACATCCAATGTAAATTAATAAACAAATTTCCAAATTTATCCTCTTGTTTTTATCATTTTCAATGCAATTCTATTCCACTTATATGTAAAACTAATACAATAAATAGGGGTAAGACTTGAAAACTACTTCATTTATTTTAACAATAGTAGCTTATAACCCGTGCAAAACACGGGTTACTTTTAAATATTTTTAAATTATATAACTAAACAAAATAGAGTATAATAATTTATTATGGATATAATTTAGCTTTATAATTTTGAATAATGTAATTATTAGTAGGGATGGCAATTTGTACCGACCCGATGGATACCCGACCCGTTTCGACCCGAATAATCCGAACCGAACCCGAAATTTTCGGGTTTGGGTTCGGGTTTGGGTTTGATTTTTAAACCCGAATCAATTTCGGGTCGGGTTTGGGTTTTGGCCAACCCCGACCCGAACCGACCCGAAAACCCGAAACCCGTTCCAAACCCGAACCCGACCCGAAACCCGAATTAATATATATTATTATTTCTATTATTTTATACATACTATTTAATATTTAATATATATTATCTATTATTATATATATTTAATATTTAATATGTAATAAAAATTAAAATATTTTATATATTTATGTTTTATATTATTTTTAATATAAAAAATATTTATTTTTTATTTATTTTTTTCGGGTTCGGGTACCCGAAAACCCGTTCGGGTTTAACCGGGTCGGGTTTGGTTTCAAAATTTCGGGTTTAATCGGGTTCGGGTTCGGGTTCGGGTTTGGTGGATTTAACCGGGTTTGGGTTTGGTTTTGGCCAAACCCGACCCGACCCGACCCATTGCCATCCCTAATTATTAGTAATAATAATAGTTATTTAATAAATGACATGTATTTATTTAGAACTAATAATATAAAATCTAAATGTAAATTTATTGTTGACGGGATTCGAACCTTGGATCTTTGGGAGAGAAATTTAAATATAGAATATTCCTTATTATTAGATCTAACGGTTATCATCTATTTACTAAATATCTAACGGTCACTATTCTTTTAAATGGTTGAACCAAACAACCACATTATACCCTAGTTTGCTAATTATATATTAGTATAGATGATATAATTTTCATCTATAATGTTATTCTGTGAAATTCTAATGCATGTAATGTTATTTTGTGAAATTCCAATGCGATGCTATACTTGATTATATTGTTATATTATAGTATCAAATGCTAAAAACTCAACTGGTGTTATAATTGGATGCAAATATGCATTATTTTGTGAAATTCCAATGCAATGCTATACTTGATTATATTGTTATATTATAGTATCAAATGCTAAAAACTCAACTGGTGCTATAATTGGATGCAAATATGCATAAATGCATTTTTGGTTCTAAATTTGGTTCTAAATTTGAAATCAAGGATGTATTTGTGAATACATACAAGTCAGACGCTTATAGCCCATGCAAAGCATTACTTTTAAATATTTTTAAAATTGTATGATTAAACAAAATAGAGTATATTAATTTATTATGGATATAATTTAACTTTGTAATATTAATTAATAAAATTATTTGTAATAATAATAGTTATTTAATAAATGATGTGTATTGTTTAGAATTAATAATATAAAATCTTAATGTAAATTTGTTGTTGTCGGGATTCGAACCTTTGAACTTTAGAAGAGGGATTTAAATATAGAATATTCCTTATTATTAGATCTAACGATTATCATCTATTTACTAAATATCTAACGGTCACTATTCTTTTAAATGGTTGAACCAAACAACCAAATTATACCATAGTTTGCTTATTATATTATAGCCCGTGCAAAGCACGAGTTACTTTTAAATACTTTTAAATTATATGATTAAATAAAATAGAGTATAATAATTTATTATGGATATAATTTAACTTTGTAATATTAATTAATAAAATTATTAGTAATAATAATAGTTATTTAATAAATGATATGTATTGATTAGAAATAATAATATAAAATCTTAATGTAAATTTCTTATTGACCGGATTCGAACCTTGGATCTTTAGAAAAGGGATTTAAATATAGAACATTCCTTATTATTAGATATAACAGCTATCATCTATTTACTAAATATCTAACAGTAACATAGTTGAACTAAACAACCAAATTATATCTCTTATTATATAATAGTATACATTACACCCATTTAACAACTTTTTTTACACCCACTACTTCATTTATTTTAACAATATTACACTCAAATCAAATGTAAGACCGGAGGGAGTATGTGGTAGATAGTCTAATTTTGTTTTTTAGTTTTAACTAAATGATTTTATAATTCACGTTAAGACCTATGTATGTACATATTTTAAGTCAAAATGGAGCATCAGCTTTTCGACAAAATAATTATGTTTGATTTACATATGTTTTGTACTTCGCATTTTTGTCTCTGTTTGAATATTTTCTTGGTCAAATTGATGCATAATTAAGATTTGGGTTTTTTCCTCTATACCCAATGCCAAAAAAAAATTGTAAAACTGTTTTTAAAAAAAATATTTTGTAAATATAGCAACTTATGATTTGATTACAAACCGTACTTTTATAAATAAATTGGTATTTTTGTAAAATATTTTTCTTAAAAAAGATAATTTTATATATATTTTGAGAAGATGATAAAATTTTAATTTTTTAAAAAAAGTGAATTTTTGAAGAAATAGACCTATCTCACACATGTTAATATATTTAAATTATTGCATCTCGCTTCTCACTATGATATTAATTCTCTGGTTGACAAATTATATTCTTGAAAAGTAAGTCACCTACCTTACCTTTATAGAAATTAGATTATAAGTCATATGTATACGTGAATATATCAATATAACAGTAAAAGCAAGTTAAATTAGAGGCTGCTTTTTTAAATAGTAAAACTTTCCAAATAAAGTAATTATGGCAGGGTAATATTTAATGGCAAAGCATAACTACTACCCGTAATCGCTTTACCTGTTTTCCACATAACATTAAGTCCAATAAACTATTTAAAAGAATTTTTAAATTAAAATTTAAAATTTTTTATCTAAATACGCATTCAATGGTCTCTTAAATGATTTTTTAAAAGTTAAAACATGTTTTTCATTATTTATGTTTAAGGCATTCTTACTTTTTTCTTATTTTATTTTCACCAATAAAATATTTATTTAACTCATATTTTAACATCTTTTTCTTTCTCTCTCCTATTTTTCTCTTTCTCTTTAATATAATAATAATAACAATGAGCACAAATAAGGAGCATTGTTGTAGTAAGCACTTCTAAACTTATTCTAAATTAGTAAGAGATTAATTTTTTATAATATTTTTAAGGTTTTCACTAAGATACTGACTGCTCTAATCTCGATAAATTAATACACATGGGATTAAGAAAATATATTAATTTAACAAGTTTATTTATTTATCGATAAATGAATATTGTATTTAGTTATTGATAAATAAATATTTATTCATTTAGAAAATTATTTAATTTTATTTTCTTATGATAATGATGTTTTAAAATTTAATATTTGAATGTATCTATAAGATAATAGTTAAAAATTTAAAGTTTTTATCATATAATTTCTTCACATCCAATAACAAACGTTCTTGGATTGTGTATATAAATACTTAAACTATTCTAATACATTTGAGATTATTTATAAGATTGTATGGACAAAATACTTAGAATTCGTTGAAATATATATTAATTTATGATTTTTTTTCCATTAAATGACATATATCATAAAAAGATATATTCCTTCCAATGCAGTGAATATTCATTTATGTTTATATAGGATCCTCAAAGATTTCAATAAAATTTATTTAATAATACATTTAGTTAGGTTATTCATCTATTTTATTATTTCAAGTTGGGACAAAAAAAATTATTTATTTAATGAAATATTTATTTATTGAGGTTCTACTATAAGTAGGTTCTTTCATATTTTTACAGGTATTTTGAGCTATAAAAATAATATTTAGATGTCACTTTTTTTGCATACTAAAGTGCGAGAAGACCATAAAGTTACACTAATTTTGGTAAGGAAATATAGTTTGAGCATCTGTACAGATAAAATTGATATTTTAAGTTTTAAGTACAATTTAACTGGCAGGAGTTGAAAAGAAAATTAAAACTTCTAATTCTTACTAATAATTGTACTAGTATGAATTTTAATTTAATGATATTTATAGAGCGAGAATAAATAAAAATATTGTCTGTATAGAAAGCAAAAGGTGCAATATATTGCCACAATATAAAAGGTGGCGAGGGGTTAGGGATAAAAATTGTCTCGAAAAAAGCATTTACAGAAACAGAGCAAGGCCCAGAGATCTGTACCCAATGCTGAATTATAAATAACTGCCCTGCAAATGGCGGCTACTTCTATGTCGCCCACCATGTTACTTGTGGCTGTAAATAAATCAATTTGTACTGTTACGGTAACTGTGTAAAGGACAAACTTTACAGCTAATTTACCGAGTACTGTCAAAAAGTAGATTTTTTACTGTTATGAATTGGGCAGCAAGCAATTCCTTTATTTTCAAATTTGACCGACTTAACTGTACAGGGGACCGAGCATCCAGGGCATCACGTGAGCTATTACAAACTACGAGGTGAAAAAAAAATTATCATGTGTGACTCACCATGCTTTCAACTTCATTCATTGGACCAACCTCCCTTGTTTGGGCCCACGTTTACAACGTGGCATTCTTTCATACATTGATTAAAATGCGGCGAGCAGAGTGGTTGGTTTTTGCCGGAATTTATTTACTTGCCGGAAAAGATTTAGTACACTCACTCCCAACCAAAGATATTTTAACCATGGGAAAGGATAAGGATAAAGATTAATTTTAGAGTTTCATAATATTCCCACATATTGGCCAGTTTGACTTATCTTAAAATAAGTTATTTATTGCTTTTAAATGATAAGTAAATTATGAGTGATAAATAAATCAAAACTTATAAGTGAGTATAGTGTTTGGTAATCAAAATTTACAAGTCAGTAGAGTGTTTGGTAAATCAGAACTTATAAATTAATCTTTTTTTAATATTTTTAAAATATTTTTTTTAATATATATCAATGGATAGATCTCGATGAGTAGAGAAATTTGATACATACATATCAATTTTCTAATGAACGGATCAAAAGATATATAATTGTTGAAGATTTAAAGGATATTATGTATTGCGTATATCAAGAAAAGAAAACAAAATAAGCTGAAAATTGAATGTTAGAATTTACAACTTTCAATTTATCAATTTATTTGTGTAGAATAAGCCGGTTTAACTTATTTGCCAAACGTCTTGATAAGTAAGAACTGGATTTTGACTTTATGGGGTACGATCCCTAGCAAACATTTGCTAGGGAACTGTTTCATAATATATGGTTTCAGGACCGTTGGATCGGATTTAAAAAAAAAAATTACACCGTACCGCAGAAACTTTCCGCGGTACGGAGAAATTATAAAAATGCCCGCACTTTTCACGTACCGCAGAAAGTTTCTGCGGTACGGTGAACAGTAGATTTTTTATGTGAAAATAGGGGGCATTTTTGTAATTATCCCGTACCGTGGAAAGTTTCTGTGATACGATGTAATTTTTTTTTAAATCAGGACCGTTGGATTAACGATCCAACGGTCCTGAAAGTTAATCCAACGATCCTGAAGCCATATGCTGTGAAACAGTTTCCTAGTAAATGTTTGCTAGGGAATGGGAGCCTTCACTTTATATGCTACATATGTGTGTTGTCAAACAGGCACATATTAACTGATAATTTAATTAGGAAGGTGCATGACAAATTGATTTTTTAAGTCATTTAATGGGTTGTACCTTTTTTTAAAGGAAAATGCTAGGATTCCTAAATTGGATTCCAAAAAAATTCCCAAATGGCATGTGTCATTTTCTGATTTGTCATATTATAATGGCCCCCGGATTCACATCAATTATACCAGTTAAAATACTACCAAATCATCAATGCCACGTCATTTAGGAATTATTTTTGGGATCCCTACCACTACTCTTTTTGAAAATAATGGAAAGTAAAATTGTACTTTTAACGTGATAGTTAATAATATTTTTGTTAATTACTACAAGTACTGTATGTAGGTTTTCAAAACAGTAAGAATTTTAGCAACATGAGCTATTATGCCCAAAACATAGTACTAATTTTTTATAATGAAATAAACGTTTAAAATACAATTTTTCAAATGGTAATTGTGTAGCACACAAAATCTTCACATCAAAACACTCGAAATACTGGCGTATAATATCTTTGTCTAATGACGAAGACCAAAATGTAATGTGTAATGTGTTATAGATTTTTATTGACTTTTTTTCTCATTTTTGTAATTTTTACCATAATTTGTTGGGCCGCGCAACACCCATTAATTCCACATTAGTATGATATTGTTCGCTATGGATTGTGGTCACGTCCGCACGATTTTGTTTTTGGGCTCCTCCCAAAAGGCGGAGTTGTTTTTGGCTGCTTATATTTAAGATAATTCTTCTTTATCTTATCGATGTGGGACTTGGATTGACACCAACTCTACAATCTCCCCTCAATTCAAGAACAACCAATCTTGTGACTCTTATACCGCCGCCATTCATCTGTGGCTCCTCATCTTGCGGGACACGCTGCCCGACCACCTCCGTGTCAGGAAGATTTTCGACACAAGCCGTCCAAGATCTCCAACTGCGATTCTGGAGGGCCTCCCACACCACACAACTTGCAGTCCGCAACCCAGGATCAACTTCTTAGTCATCGGCTTTGATACCACTTGTTGGGCCGCGCAACATCCATTAACTTCACATTAGTATGATATTGTCCGCTATGAGCTGTGGCCACGCCCGCACGAATTTGTTTTTGGGCTCCTCCCAGTGGAGTTATTTTTGACTGCTTATATTTAAAATAATTTTTTTTTATTTTATCGATGTAGGACTTGAGTTGACACCCACTCTACACAATCCTCGTCAAATAATTGAATCGTTTACTGTTAACAATTTAGAAAATGAAAGACCGTTACAGTAAAATTGATACAAGCTCCACGGGTTAGCTCAGCTGGTAAGAGCAAGTGGAAGCTATCCAGGCGGTCCAAGGTTCGACTCCCTCGGGAGATGCTTGGCACGCTTGCCCAAACTAGTTGAGTTCGGATTTACCCGGTTATGGGTAGGGGCAGTCCATAACCCGAGGTTTGAAATCCCGCAGTAATGTGGGGTAGTTCTTCCTAAAAAAAAAAAATCGATACAATCGAATTTTGATAAATCTCTTTTGTACAAACTTAAAATTGAATACATAAAAAATGGAGAATAAGAAAATACTACTATGATAAATAAAGTAGTAAGAAAATGATAATGGGGGTGAGCTAAAAGTGAAACCGGAGCTGGTGATGGGTCCTTATAAAACGCAAATAGAGTACCCACCCGTAACCCAAAATCAAACTTGTGTGTATCTCTCTCAACTGTGTCTCTCCTCTCCCACTCTCTCTCTCCCTCCCTCCTCATCAGTCTTACATTTCAAGCAAACCCAAAGAATCTTTAACTCCGTTCGTTATTCCTTCTCCTTCCTTTAAAACCCACACGCCCAGTCCATCTTTACACTCCTTTTAAGCACACAACATAGCATACTAGGTTCACCTTTGTTAAAGCAAACCATTGTTCCAACATCTTATATTCTTACAAATCTATCTATCTATACTTACAAATACATAAGGCTTCTCTCTTTACTTTGTTGTTTCATCACCTTTTGTCAGATTTTCAGCTTCTCCTCCACGGTTGTTCTCTTTATCTCCTCTCCCCTCTTCAAAGTCATCTTTACGTCCCTTTCTCTTCTTTTCTCATCTTCTCTTCTTTAATGCCTATATAGTCACCCCACACACACAACTTAACCAAAAATACACACACAAAATGGATCATCATCACAGCTTGTTATGTCCTATTAAGTTCACTGAGCATCGTAACATCACCAAGAAACTCACCAACCCTCAGCTCAAAAAATCCAAAAAAATCTCCGACAAAAGAATCGTTAGAATCTCGGTCACTGATCCCGACGCAACCGACTCTTCTAGTGACGAAGAAGACGAGTTGTTTGGACGTCAGAGAATCAAACGATACATTAACGAGATAAATATTGAAGCGGATTGCAAAAACGATGTCATTTCAGCTACGAATGGGAATGCAAAGAAGAAAAAGAAAGAGACTGGAGTCCGTACTAAGCTCAAGCCGATGAAAGGGGCTGTTACGACAGCGGCGGCTAATGGGAATGTGAGGAAGTTTAGAGGTGTTAGACAGAGGCCGTGGGGAAAATGGGCAGCTGAGATTAGAGACCCGGCTCGGCGCGTTCGGCTTTGGCTTGGGACTTATGATACTGCTGAAGAAGCTGCTATGGTTTATGATAATGCTGCTATTAAGCTCCGTGGACCGGATGCTTTGACTAATTTTGTTACTCCGGTTCTTAAAGAGAAACCGGAGGTTATTATCGGTTCGGTTTCGGGTTACGAGTCGGGTGAGGAGTCGAATAATAATCTTTGTTCTCCCACTTCTGTTTTGCGCTTCAGAAGTCAGTCTAATGAAGAAGCCGAAGAATGTCATTCGGCTAACGAGCCAACTGTTCATGAACCGGTTGATCTGATTGAACCGGTGTTTGGACCGGTCGAACCGGTTTACTATGAACCGGTCGATCCGGTTTATTGTGAACCTGTCTGTCAAGAACCGGTTTACCCCTTTGTTCAAGAACGTGAAGATGAGACATTTGTAAACAACATGTTTGATTTCCAGTCGCCGGCGCCGTTAAGTTTTGACGACGACTTAACGTTTTCCGACGAGTTTAGCAACATTCCGTTTGACGACACTTCTATTTTCGGCAATGACTGGTTAAATAACGACGACGGAATGTCAAGTCAATGGGTCAATGACATCGGGTCACCAGCTTTATTTCAACTTGACGATTATTTTCAAGATATCAATGGCGATTTTTTCGCTACCGATGTTTTAATGGCGAGTTAATTTTGCGGTTTTTTAAAATACTTGCGGCGTAATTTGTTACCGGATTGTTGGTTTTGAATCAACAAATTTTGGACCGATGACATAAATTATCCGGTCAAGTTTTGCTATCGGAGTTATATATTAGTAATAGTAACTTATATAAATGTGTAATATGTTCATTGTAGTACGATCTCACTTATAAATTTAAGTGAGGTGGGGTTTGTTTGCTCGAGTTTTGATAGGATTTCACGTTATACTTGTTTTTTGAATAATAAGAACAGTTATTACTGAGTTCTGACTTGTGTTTTAGTTTGTTGTTTAACTGTCTGTAATTATTTACATTCTACTGTTAATTTATTACCAAAGTTGGTTACATTGTGTAAACAGCATCGTTTTTTACTGTTTGAAAAATTTTAAACGGCTGTGTTAAAACATTTATCGAGGGTTTCGAGTTTTCAACTTCTACGTTAGATAGTAGTAAGCATCAAATCGGAGTAAGGCAAGATGTCCAACTTATCTAATAATCCTCTGGGTAAATAAAGATGATCATGAGCAACATATCTCAATGATCACTGATGGAACCAAATCTACCTCCTTCAGTTTCGACTATTCTTCAAAAATTAATGAGAATCTTTTAGTCCCAAATATTTTGAAATTTTGATTTGACTTCCCTAATGTTCATATATGTGATGTGATTTGTTGTGTACAACATGCATTGGATAGGATTTCATAGTAGTAAAGGATGATGACTTAAATAGCGGCTGAACCTAGGACTAAACTTGAGATTCACACCAACGAAACGTTGTAGAAGAAGATGTGGTTATGATTATGTCGTGTTTGTGGCAAAAACAACATGGCTAATGATCAATCTCGACTGGGGACGAACTGTAATTTGATTGACGGGTGACATATCTCACGCGCATCATACATTCACATTTATCAGATTGACAAACTGCACATAACCGAATCATGAGCCTCCATCTTGATTCCACACTTCTTTTTCTTAAAAATAAATTTTGAACGGCTGCTAGCATACATATTTATTTAAACTAAGCACTAAACACTAAACACTAAATACTGAACACATTTTTTGTTTTACACTATCTGTGTCAAGAATTACAACTATTACATTTACATTATTACAGAATAGAAGTACATAAGTTTAGTTAGAAAATTCAAATCTTTTGTTAGTTGGGAGGATGAAATATACGCTGAATTCGATTTTGCATTAGCGGTAAGAGATAATTAAATGATACTCCCTCCGTCACAGCCGGTTCTTTACAGACGGCTGGGACACGGAGACCAAGGAATATAATTTAAATAGTGGATGTAATAATGTAGTAGTGGGTGTAATAGTAATTTTATTATTAAAATAAGTAAAGTAGTGGGTGTAGTAGTGTAAAGTGTTGAAAAAGTAGAGTAAAGTAGTGGAGTAGTGGGTGTAATAGTGTAAAGTGTTGAAAAAATAGAATGAAGTAGTGGATGTAATAATGTATTTTATTGTTAAAAGTTACTATTTTTGGTATGTAAAGAAATGGATGGGACGTCCCAAAATAGTAACTGTAAAGAATCCATTGGGACGGAGGGAGTATGTCTTTGAATTATTTTTATTTTATTGTTTGGGTCTCCAAATAAAAGATTTCGCATTTCGGGTCATATAATATTGAAAATTTCTAGTTTAGGTCCTTCCCTCAAAAAAAATTCTAACGCCGTTAGAATCTTGCTGACTTGACAGTTATTTTTGAGGAATAATTAAATAATACGTCCCTAAACTATTCTAGTTAGATTGTCTAGGTCACTGAACAAAAATTATAATTTATTATTATAATTTATTATTATTATTATTATTATTATTATTATTATTATTATTATTATTATATATCTAATTATTTTATTAATTTGGTTTGACATAAACAAACGGTCAATCAATATCTTTATATTATATGAAGGAGAACCCCCAGGAGCTCATATTTATCTATTTTTCTAGAGTTCCTCTATTTTAAATAATTAAAATCAAAACTTCCTTTTTTAAGGCCTATTTTTTAGAAAAGAAATCAGAAAAATATTTTTGAATTTGTATGAAAGAAAAATTCAAATTTACATATTCGAAATAGAAAAGAAATTTTTATATTCTTATATATATATACAATCATTCCTTTTAACAATCAAATTTTACCACAATGTTTGTAAACCTTTTTCTTGCTTTTGTTTTCCTCTATTCTTTTTTAATTTTTTAATTTATTCATATTTTATTTAATTTTCAATGTACATGGCTAATCATTTATTTATTATTAATTGTTACTTTGTCGTTATTATCTTCTCATCAATTAGAGTGTAAATAATAACATAATTAAAGAATGTGAGTTAAAATTGCTAAAAAATAGGAATCATGAAGGGAATATAACTCTTAATAAAAACTTAATTAACTAAAAGATAGGAGTTAAATCAGTTAAAAGTCAATATATTAATTAAAACTTATTTAAGTATATTTATTTGAAATTGATTCTTAGTTCTTAAAACTTTTCGTCTAAATCTTTAATTTTAGTTTATGCTCAATAAATATAGGTTGTTCATGAATGCGCAATAATTTCAAACTACACTGAAAAATAAGATATACATGATTATACATATTAGAATAAATAATTATTGTTTATGTAAACCAAAATACTATAATAATAAATTAAATAATAATAATAATAATAATAATAATAATAATAATAATAATAATAATAATTAATTTTGATTTGTTGAGGGACCTATACTATAAAACCAAAATAATTTAGAGATGTATCATTTTATTATCCAAAAAAGTAATTGTCGCGTCAGTAAGATTCTAACAACGTTAGAATCTTTTTTGACGGAAGGACCTAAAATAGAAATTTTTAAAGTTAGATGACCCGAAATACGGAATCTTTTGTTCAGATATCCAGTTAATAAAATCAGAATAGTTCAAGGATGTATCATTTAATTATCCCTAGTAGTAATTATAAATTTCACATGTTTTCTACCTTTCAATCCATAAACATGTTTTACTGTAGCGTAGGCAAAATGTACCAAGTATTAGCTGGAATCAGGCATGAAATATACTGCTAGAAAACAATCAAAATTGTTTCTGTGAAAAGGAAAGAGAACCATCATACTAATTATTAAAACTACTCAAATCGTTTATACGCTAGTACGTAAAACTTGGTCAGGGAGCGTAGATGTAGACATAATAATCGAAATTTTGCTACGAAAAAATTGACCAATTCTGTCTGGGGTCCTATTTAACATGTTGGTAATACAATCTCGTCTAGAAAAATTTAATAGGGGTCAATATATGATACTGTGTAGGGTAATAAGATCTAATTTATTAAACTTTTTCATGCTTTTCTCAAGTATTGCGACAATAGTCATTGCAAGTAGATATAAATCAAAACACATACATTTGTATGTTAGAATTTCATTTATAATTTATACATCCACTTATTTGTAATTATCCTCTGGTGTAGCTCTCTCTCTGTTGGAATATCTGGACAACCAAATTATTAGCACCACAAAAATGCTAAAAATGTTATGGACCACTTTGTGTGTTTGTCGTATCAGGTGCTACATTTCATTCTTCAAACATGTATATGATTCAAACCGTTACCAGAAGTTAAATTTTCTACGATATTTTGAAAATGTTTTCACCTGCCAGGAGCATGGATTTTAATAAGTCGGATAAAGAGAAGTCGAGAGTTCGAATCTAAAACTGACCTTGTAAATAAGTATTTAAATATTTTCAAGAATGGAAAAAATAATTAAGTTAGGAAAATTAACAGCAGCTAATGTCAAAAATAAAGTACACTATCCCAGTTGTGAGCTTAATAAAACAACTTTTATCATATGGTACTAGCGTACTGTCCTGCAGATGATAGGTTAGCACAACAGAATTACAATAGCAAAGAATTGTACGTATGCAAGTATTACAGACTGTAAATGTCAACAAGTTGATCTCTATTGTCTAATTTTGAATTGTTATGCTCCATGTTAGCAATTTTAACCAGGTCTGATTAAAGCTGACACCTTTGCAACACGATGGGCATCAGCTTCTGCTTAAAAATCAGAACAGAAAATTATATTTTAATAATTAAGTTGAACGGTAAAAATCGAGTCAAATCCAAATAAATATCCGGAAGTTGAAATATCTTACTACAATATTGCTGTACCTAAAGATGAACATATGTACTAGTTTACTTCATGCCCAGAACATTTGATATTTGCAGAAAACATGTATAGAGTGTAATGCTATATTTATAACGGCATTCACATTTTACTTTTTTAGTAAACTCAGCTCCATGGATGATCCTGACACTATGCAAACAAAAACTATATCTAGTTTTCCAAGTTCCAACATTCAAAAATTTCCAAAATTTCAATTTTTCATTTGAAAATAAACAAAATATGCTACGTGCATATGTATTAGAATCCCGTAAATAGATTTCGACAAAGGACTCGTAAATTTTGGATCAATATCGACCTTCAGCCTAGATGATAGGTCGACAAAACTTGCGTTTAGGGTCAAAACTCTGAGTATATTCGTATAATGCATACTCCCTTCAAATGTATATTAGGACCAGCATTGAGTAGGACATCCGTATACTCATGATCCGGGTTAGTAAAAGCACGCACCAAATACAGTATACGTTTCGACGAGGGCCAAAGACTTCCATAACAACCTTCAATAACTCTAAAATTTTTAGTGCATATAAAAAAAAATGATTGTTAAGATAATGTACAAGTACAACCAACCACAAAAGCATATAGGTACGTGGGACAAACAGGTGCTATACTTTAGCATTGCACAGTGTACGCTGTATGGTCTCACGGGTTGGTCAAAAATGCAGGCAAGTGTACAAGTTGGGTATCCAAAATCACCCTCTCCACAGAAACAGAAACAAATATACACTAAACACATGCAAGTATATTTGGCAACTCAAAGACATTGCAGTAGTTGCGTATAGCATGGTAGCTGAGCCATTTACAGAAAACTAGTTAGTGATGTATTTAATGGAGTACTTGTACTGGTGAAGATGATATGAATGTCCACCAGTTCCAAGAAGACTTTGTACATTTTGTTGTTCCCCAGTAAATTCATAAATGGTTCATGACAATCCTGCAAGTACCTGAATTCATGGTACTCCCTCCGTCTCACAATTCTTTTCTCGTTTAATATGTCGGGACTGTTCATAACATAAGACAAATTACTAATTTACGTCTAATTTACAAGTCCAAATATAGTCATGAGTGATCTTGTTGGATTCGTATTTATGAGTACTTTAATACAGTGAAATTTTTATATTTAAAACTAATACGAAATTAAAAATATTAACGATCAAAAGTATGCGTTGGCAAACGTGATAAAGGTAAACGGGAAAAGTTTTAAGAGACAGAGGGAGTACATTTTAGGTACATTTATTACCATTGGTGCTTATTTCAGTTCACAAGAAAATAAACAAGTTAAATTTGTTGTTTATTTTGGTACTGAGAGCATCTCCAAGAGGTTCTTTATTGTAGTTCTTAACTCAAAAAATGAGGAGAGAGAATAAAAATCAAGCTCCAAGAGATTCTTAGAGGCTCTTTAAAAAGTTAAGAGTTTCTTCCCTCTCCTCTATTTTAGGAGCAACTAGTAGCTCTTAACTTAATATTTTATTAGTAAAATAGTGGTTCTTCTCTCTCATCTATTGATTATTTGTCCAAGTGGAATTGAAATATGAATAAAATATAAAATAAAGAGCCAGAGAGCATTGTTGGAGTTGACACACAAATTAATATAATAACTTGCTAAAAGCCTAATTATTTATAATATATTTAGGAGTGAGCTAAGAAATTCTTGGAGATGCTCTAATGTACTAGAAGGATATCGACTCCATTAATAAACAGCTACTTCGATTCCCTTAGTGGATACCATTTTCTCTCCGGCCGATACACACGATTGGTCAATCGGATGGTTTTCCGGTTACACGATTAGTTTATCGAATGTTTTCGTCGAAATGTCGAGTCTGAGTGAAGTCGTGTATGTTCATGTGTGTTAGTATCCGAAATTATTTATTTTTTGCCGAAACCATGTTTTCCTTTCTGTCCATGAGATTTACTCACGCATACCATTTGCTCACGCAACAGATAATCAATGAGATTTACTCATACATCGCTCTCCTATAGTCTTTGGAGTGTCTGAGCAACTAGTCCGGTCCCCTGCTACTGCTAGCAGCTCTTATACGAATTTAAATCCAACCATCTTACACTGTTCCCTTGTTTATGTGTATCGCATATGTTACCTGTTTTTTATTGGGAAACACACATACTCCTGCCGTCAAATTTAGGGGATTTACTCTGCATCTTCACATTTATAAAGCTGCATTATCTAATTATTAATCGACTGTTCTTTAAACTTCGTGGAAATTATTTGTTCGTGATGCTGTTATCAAAAGTTGAATTTGAAATATTTTTGTACACTCCATGTTACATTGTCTACAAATTCCAACCTACACACCAAGTTGGAATTATAAGTTGTTAAAGTGGTGTATACATGAATCCTAAATTTTTGAGATAGACAATTTTTGTTGTTGTTAACTAGGTATTTAGATCAGTTTGCGCGTAACCCATCATCGCGTTATTTGGGAATAGAATCTGGGATTGTGGGTACTAAGTCCCTAACATCCTAATCTCAACTAGCTAAGCGATTACCGACAACTTGATAAGATGAAATAATGTTAGAAATTCTCGTTTTCTGTCTTTGCGTAAATTAAATACGGAGATTATAACAATTAATAATAATAACAAATATTGACAGATGAACACCAAGATTTATACGTGGAAAATCCCCTTAAAGCAAAGAGGTAAAAGCCACGGGACCTGCTCCGAATATTTCCACTATAATGATAATAATGGTTACAATATTCTCTCTCAAGTTTACGAAGTAACACTTGAGGCACAACTGAATAGAAATACAACGATTCACTGCTCCTTCGATACTGGACCGGATAACCTGGACAGAACTATCCCTTCGGTACTTGACCGGATAACCTGGAGGACTCCCCTTGTTGCGGCTGCAATGGTTGGACGAACTCCTAATGCTGTAGACCCAGATGGCTACAGCCCGACCAAACTCTCATACTAACTCACCCGAAACGAAAGAAGAAAGAAGCACGAGGGCCCCCTATTCTGACCTGCCTGAAACTACCGCAAGGTTAGTTTCCTACTAGACGGACTATCAAGCAGCTATGATGGAGAGAAGAGAGTAAGATGTTTTGGTGTGTTTTGGTAATGAAGGGAGAAGGGGTATTTATAGGTGATGGAAATGTGGTAGGTGTGGTAGGTGTGGTGTGAATTGGGAAATAGATTGTAGAAAATTGTAGGCTACCTAAAATAGTAGGCTACCTAACAATCTCCCCCTATTTCCAAACTCACAACTAATCACTTGCACTCCATACCTGCGCCCTGTTTGCACAGCTCCAACTTTTCTCGCGGAACCACCTTTGTCATCATATCAGACGGATTATTATCCGTGTGTATCTTCTCTATCTGTATCACCCCATCTTCAACCTGTTCCCGTAGCCAATGATAACGTACATTAATATGCTTAGTACGACTGTGACAAGTAGCATTCTTGCTCAAGTCAATAGCACTCTGGCTATCATAATACAAATCAAAATTATCTTGCTTCAGACCCAATTCTTGGAGAAACCGCTATAACCAAACCAGCTCCTTGCCTGCTTCACAAGCAGCAATATATTCTGATTCGGTTGTTGACAACGCAACAAACTTTTGCAGCTTGGACTGCCAAGCTACAGCTCCCCCCGCAAAAGTGAAAAGCATCACTGACGTGGACTTCATCCCATCTGGATGTCCTGCCATGTCAGCATCTGTAAAACCTTCCAAGACTGGTTCACCGTGTCCATACTTCAAGCATAACCCGGAAGTGCCCTTGAGATATCTGAGAATCCACTTAACTGCTTCCCAGTGCTTTCTTCCTGGATTTGACAGATATCTACTCACAACTCCAACAGCATGAGCAATATCTGGTCTTGTACAAACCAATGCATACATAAGACTCCCCACTACGGATGAGTAGGGAACTTCATCCATATCTTCCTTCTCCTTGTCTGTTGACGAACACATTTTCTTGTCCAGTTTAAAATGTCCCGCCAATGGTATGCTAACAGGTTTAGCATCATCCATATTGAACCTTTTCAATACCCGTTCAATATATCCCTGTTGTGAAAGCCACAACCTCCGAGTTGTTCTGTCACGAACAATCTTCATCCCTAGGATTTGTTTTGCTGGACCCAAGTCTTTCATATCAAAGAACTTGGACAAATCTTCTTTCAGCTTGCGGATCATGTTAGCATCTTGGCCGACCACTAACATTTCATCAACATAAAGCAACAGGATAATGAAGTTACCGTTAGGAAACCTTTGCACATAAGCATAGTGGTCAGATGCAGTTCTCTTGAACTTATGATTCCTCATGAATGAATCAAACTTTTTGTACCACTGTCTTGGCGCTTGCTTAAGCCCGTATAAACTCTTCTTGAGTTTACAAACCATGTGCTCCTTCCCTTTCACTTCAAATCCTTTTGGCTGGTGCATGTAGATATCTTCCTTCAAATCTCCATGAAGGAATGCAGTTTTCACATCTAACTGCTCAAGCTCAAGATCCATGCTAGCCGCTAATCCGGAGAAAAGATTTCATCGAAATCAATGCCTTCCTTCTGTACAAAGCCTTTAACCACCAAGCATGCTTTATACTTTACAAGCTTTTCATCATCCCTTTTTACTTTGAAGACCCATTTGTTCCTCAAAGCCTTTCGTCCTCTCGGAAGTGTAGTCAACTCATAAGTTTCATTTTTATTTAAAGAATCCATCTCCTCCTGCATTGCTTTCAACCCACAACTGCTTTCTTTATGAGTCTTGACTTTCTTAAAGGTCTCGGGCTCCCCCTCATCAGCAATTAAGATATACTCGGATGAAAGATATCTTCCTGATGGTCTCCGTTCTCTTGTAGAACGCCGTGGCTGAGTTTCTTCAGCTTCTGGCTGAGGCGGTAGCTCCCCCTGCTCAACAGCCTCATCATCCGTCGTATCATCTTCTAATGTATCTGGATTTCTAGCTTGCCTTGGTTGTTGAGTGCTCCCAAAATTCTCATAATTTTGAGACTCATGGAAAACCACATCTCTGCTCCTGAATATCTTCTTCGATTCAGGATTCCACAACCGATACCCGAACTCTGGATCCCCGTAGCCAACGAGAATACACGGAGTTGCTTTATCTTCAAGCTTTGTTCTATGCTCCTTTGGGATGTGTGCAAAAGCCTTACATCCAAACACCCGCAAGTAGGAATAGGAAACATCCTTTCCTAACCAGATCTTCTCTGGAATCTCAAAATTCAGAGGTGCCGATGGAGATCGATTGATCAAGTAGCAAGTTGTTCTTACAGCTTTTCCCCAAAATGACTTCGACAATTTAGCCATTTTCAACATGCATCTGACTCGTTCAGCAATGGTACGGTTAATTCTTTTCGCAATGCCATTCTGTTGTGGGGTGCCAGGAGCTGTTCTTTCATGCCGGATACCATGCCTTGCGAGGTACTCTTGAAACTCTTTTGAAGTGTACTCCCCCCCGTTGTCACTACGAAGGCACTTCAGTTGTTTCCATGTTGATCTTTAAACCATGGCATGAAACTTCTTGAAGTACTCAAACACTTGATCTTTGGATTTGAGTATCTCAACCCACACCTTTCGAGATGCTTCATCAATGAAGGTAACAAAGTACCTATTTCCGCCTAATGACTCCACCTCAAACGGACCACAAACGTCAGAGTAAACTCTTTCTAGCACCACCGACTTTTTCTTCAGTGGACTGCTAAAAGATACTCGATGTTGTTTCCCGAATAAACAATATTCGCAATGCTGCAATACAGTATCTTTAGCAAACGGAATGAGGGATTTCTTCGCTAAGATCTACAACCCTTTCTCGCTCATGTGACCAAGCCTCTTGTGCCACAGACTTGCTGAAGCTTCATCTTCAACTGTATTCAAATCATTTGAACACATCGTCACTCGTGTCTTGTACAAAGAGCCACAAGTGGAACCTCTTGCAACCACCAACGAACCCGTAGTAAGCTTCCACCTTCCACCACCGAAGGTATTTACGTACCCCTGCTTGTCTAGCGCCATGTCGGAAATCAAGTTTAGCCGTAAGTCCGGAACATGCCTGACATCTTTCAAAGTCATTGAACAACCTATGTTTGTCTCAATACAGATGTCACCAATGCCTGCGATCTTTGATTGATCTGACTTACCCATTCTTACAGTACCAAAGTCCCCAGACTTGTACGTCGTAAAGAATTCCTGAGTGGGTGTTGCATGATACGTTGCTCCAGTATCTATGACCCATTCGACCTTCTGATCATCAACATGTAAGCATTCTTCTTCCCCAAAAGAAAGGATCACAACATCTTCTGTCATAGCAGCTGTTGTGTTTTTCTCGGCATGTTTCCCTTGATGACCATTGTTCTGTTGCTTGATCCAGGCCCTACAATCCTTTTTGTAATGACCCTTCTTCTTACAATAGTAGCATTCAACATTGGCATTTGATTTGCCACCAGAATTCCTAAAATTCCTGATTTTACTACGCCCCCTGTTCGAATCCTTGTAGTTGCTTCTGCCATTGTTTTCAGTAACAAGAGCCTGGGAATCGTGGTTGACTCCCTGTACTCTTCTTCTCATGGATTCGCTAAGGATACTCTGCTTAATTGATTGCAACGTTAGTTGCTCAGTTGGTACAACATTAGTTACTGTCACCACTAGCGTATCCCAGCCGGATGGTAAAGTATTGAGAAGAAATATTGCTTGGAATTTCTGTTCAAACTGCATCTTCATATTTGATAATTGATTTAACAACCCTTGGAATTCGCTCATATGCTCTGACATGTTGTTCCCATCCTGGTACCTCATGTTCACCAGCTGACGAACTAGAAAAGTTACATTTTGTGAACTTTTCTCTTGGAACGTAGACTCTAATGTCGTCCAAAGCGTATAAGCGTCTTCTTCTTTAGAGACATGATGATACTCCGAATTATCAATCCATCGACGAATGAGACTGATAGTTTTCATGTTCATCTTCTTCCAGTCAGTATCAGACTTTGCTGTAGGTTTGACTCCTTTCAGCTCCACCGGATCAAACAAGTCCTTAATATAAAGCAAATCCTTTATTCTGCTTTTCCACATTGGATAATTTGAAGCTGTTAGGCTTACCATTACACTGGAAGAATCATCCATTTCAATTTACCAAAGACTATGGGAATCTCACTTAGAACCACACAAGTTGGCCAGGAAAGTGGATGTGTTTGGGGAGCCTTCCGTATTAGTACGACGCGTTATCAAGTAACCACTGCACACAAAGCACTTTCCTAGACACCAACAACGTGGGCCCCAGCTCTGATACCAACTATTAGGAATTCCCGTTTCCTGTATTTGTGTAAATTAAATACGGAGTTTATAACAGTCAATAATAATAACAGATATCGACAGATGAACACCAAGATTTATACGTGGAAAACCCCCTTAAAGCAAAGAGGTAAAAATCACGGGACCTACTCCGAATGTTTCTACTATAATGATAATAATGGTTACAATATTCTCTCACAAGTTTACGAAGTAACACTTGAGGCACAACTGAATAAAAATACAGCGATTCACTACTCCTTCGGTACTGGACCGGATAACCTGGACAGAACTATCCCTTCGGTACTTGACCGGATAACCTGGAGGACTCCCCTTGTTGCGGCTGCAATGGCTGGACGAACTCCTAATACTGTAGACCCATATGGCTACAGCCCGACCAAACTCTCACACTAACTCACCCGAAACGAAAGAAGAGAGAAGCACGAGGGCCCACTATTCTGACCTGCCTGAAACTACCGCAAGGTAAATTTCCTAATAGACGGACTATCTAACAGCTATGATGGAGAGAAGAGAGTAAGATGTTTTGGTGTGTTTTGGTAATGAAGGGAGAGAGGGTATTTATAGGTGATAGAAATGTGGTAGGTGTGGTAGGTGTAGTGTGAATTTGGAAATAGATTACAGAAAATTGTAGGCTACCTAAAATAGTAGGCTACCAAACAAATAATTTATGTTGGGTTTTTCTAGTATATGCCCATGTTCTTGGGCACACACTAGAAAAACCCATTTATGTTTATCCGTAACATATTTTTAAACACTTTGGACTTTCAAGTTTCAAGCAACATATTTTTAAACACTTTGGACTTTCAAGTTTCAAGCGAGAACGGGATTAAGCGTCAAAAGCATTAGTTCTTGACACTTATGTATTCAACTCATTGCCCATGTAATCCTTCTGTTTTACACTTGAGGCTGTTACGTTTTAGCAAACCAAAACATTTTGAACACCTTAAACAGTTAAACCAATCAAGTACGTAAGACATTCAAGTAGGGAGCGGGTTCTGAATTCCCCAATCCTCAATCATCATGCTTGCTTGCCCATATTAATTTGATGAATGACATTTATCACGACTCACGTGATTGTAGCAAGGCTGCAGACAATTGTCTTGTGGGCCAATTAACCCGATTTGTAGGGCCCATAATGTCCGTTTTCATTTCAAGGCTTCACCTACCAACAGCTAACATTTTGGGCCATATCAGTAAAACGCGTTTGTACGGGCCGAGAAATTGGTTAATGAGCCAGCTGTTAGATCTGGTCCATGTACGGTTTATTTGTGACTTTTCAACTAAGCGGCTGTTAGATTTGACATTCTCCTCTAATCATGCTTCATTTAACACCTAATAAATTTGTATTTAGTAGTAATTACTTTGACCCGGCAAAACGGAAATGACACTAGCTTTCGGTTGGATTTGATTGGGTTGAATTATGGGAACATTGTCTTGTTTAGGATCTCCATCTTCCTCTGGACTGTGCCGTTAATTGTATATAGACAAAGGTTTGAGTTCAAATCCAAGCGAGTCAATGTACATAACAGAAAAAAATGATGAGAGAAAAGAAATTAAGAACTTCAGTTTTTTGTTGACAAATTAAAATTTTAGAATGTTACACGTCGAAAAATTTCGGACTCGGAAATATTTAAAAAGAATTCGATGCAAAATACAAATACATGATCAAGTGACAAACAAAAGTTTGTAAATTGTACGGAGTAATATTCATTATTATAACATGCTTCGAATAATGCGAATCACAAAATGTAAATTAAGATCCGTGCATTATCCATAGATTGTTTTTTTCAGAAAACAATATATTAATCCTTTTTACCGATATGTTTAAAAATCTGGAAAATTTCCAAACTACAATATATTAGACCTTTTTCTCTTCTTTCTTTGATAGTTCAATAATCAGCTCATTCACCTGTCAATATTCTAGTCCTCCCAATTTGAACTGATTGCATCTATCACTACAAAGAGATGAATGATAACAGAATGCTTTCCCGTAACACAATTAACAAGTTCCATATGCAGTAACGCAGACCTATTAGTCGCGCAGATAAGATATACAAAAAACCATTAAATAACAATGCAACTATTCTACTAATGGAGTTGCTGAAAACAACATTATAGCAAGTAACATTTTAAAATCCACCACAGACCACAAGATCGGGTATAAACAGCTATAGCCTGTTCCTACAGTCCTACTAGCACTTTCAAACCAAGATAACACAAATATTTTCTGAATGCATTTAGCACAAGAAATGTTTAATTGCGAACTACATAACCAAAATTCAAAGCAAACTAGTTGTATCAGCTGGAAGAAATTATGCCACAACATAACTTAAAAAGCAACATTGAATATAGATGCCAGTTGTAGCCTGCGTAACAGTAAATCGGGAGTTGCTTCTCCATAACCATAGAGTTATCATGATCACTTTTTACTGGAGACTCTGTAGTGAAAATGTCAATATATATATATATATATATAACGAGCACTGACCAAGCTGATAATTTTTTATTTACATACAAGTTTTAGAAAGAGTCGGGAAGGGGTGAAATTAAGATCTGAGATTAGATGTTGGCACAATTCAACCAACCTTTCTTCCCGTCACATCTGAATGCTCGTGGTACATAATTGCAAGTGTACAAGCTTTTCCTAAGCATCTCAAACAAAAAATAAATGTAAGAGATAAACTCACTAAAAAGAATAGATGTATCAACCTAAACTCACACAATGGCAAATCGTCACTTAGCCTCTAGCCAACAAGACATCCATGTGGGCTAAAGCATTGGACGAAGTCCTTCCTGGCTGAAAAACTTTTGTCACATTTTTCCCAATAATATTATCTTCTTGCTTCTTTGGGAGGCGTGAAATGTATGTGGTCCTGGAAGATACTTTCTGTAGATGCAGCAGCGCAAGCATGCTCACTGCAACAAGAGCAGCATTACCCAATATCCCATTAAAATGATTCACTCTAATGGTTTTCTTGGCAAAATCTAGACCAGATATGAGAACTTTGAAGACAACATTTGATTCCTTCACATCTTGAGGTAGACAATTCTCACCAGATGGACATGCTGCTGAACCACAAACATTGCCTGGAGAAGCAAAGTTGGTAGCATCATGTACAGCTTCCACAAAAGCTCTAGCTTCATCAATAACTTTATAGTTCTTTCCTTGGTGTTCCCCCAGTCGCAGAGCAAGAACAATCCGGCTTTGCTCTAAACGAGCAATTGCAACACCTCTTTCAGCCCGCTGCTGAATTTGTACAGTCTAAGAGAAGAAGAGAAATCATTAGGGGTAAGCATGCGTGCTAGATAAAGAGATTAAACTCCTAATATGATTCAAACTGACGATGATTTAAAGTCACCTCCTATATCAGGGAATCATTTATGCTAAAAAGATTCACTAAAGGTCCAAAGCTATGCACAAAGGACCACACACAATTACAGCTTTGCTGATCAGTTAGGCAAAGAGAGGAAGTTCAAATACCATTTGACACGCGTAGTTTGGCCGAAAATACACAACCCTTAAAAACAAAACCGTACCTTCGTTCACTTAAAGGTTGGCACATATAGTCATATATATCCCGACCCTTATCCTAATTTTTTCATATTTTTCTTCCTATTTACCCTTGTACTAATTTCCATTGCTTCCCCTATGATTTTGGCTTGGAGAAAAAATAAATCCAAAGACAAGTTTTGTTTAAGCAACCTTATCTGGAGCTTCACCGAATTGACTTCCACATGATCAGACAACTCAACCATTCCTTTACTTTCATCCAGAGGAATGACAGAAGTATGGCCTTTAAAGAGTGTAACTGACACATGACAGGATTTGAAACAACGATACATGATACTAAAAACAATAAAAACATTTGGGTAGATTAATCACAGAAAGACCACTACCACAACATTATTCCAATAATCAAGTAGTCGTTAGTATGTGGGGATTACAATAATTATATAGGGAACAGAAATCCTAATCAAATAACCTAATGGGATAAGGCCCAAAACAAATAGGCTTATCAGAAACAAGCTATCAGCCTCGCAGCCTCAAATTTTGACCACATCACTACCCAGAATGGTCTCCATTGTGATTCTAGAGTTCATACTCTCATCAGCACAGGCAATTGGGTTCTACGTACAACAAGTGTTGGCCTTCATCACACTCACTCTGGTCTTTTATTTTGGCTAGATAACTTTGATTTTCCTTCTTTTGATTTAGAGAAGATGGATGTCATAATGTGTGTTGGGGGGGGGGGGGGGGGGGGGGGCTGCTTCAGAAATCAAAGTTTGGCATACGATGGGACTCGATTAGAAGAAGGCTTCCCGAGGTTCCTTGGCACTCCTTCATTTGGCATAGGCTGAGGATTCTTAGATAAGCACACCATGAATGGCTCCTCTGTCATGGAAGATTATCAACATTTCACAGACTAGCTATGTGTGGCCTTGATATTTCCCAACACTGCCTCTTCTGTGCAGGGGGGTTGGAGACGGATTCTCACCTGTATATTGGATGTCATTAAAGCAGGTTCATTTTCTCTAGGCTGGCAGTTTCAGTGTTGCACGGTTCGCGGTGCGTTCCGGTACGTGGTACGAGTACGGGTACGTGGAATGTTAGTTATCATGAATCTGGTACGACGACTCGCGAATCGGGTACGCGGGTCGAAATAAGGATCCCTTTTATACATATTTTTTTAATAAAATTTATAGATAAATACAGAAAAAAATTCAAAAAAACAAAAGATATCCAAATTCCAAAATAATTAAATTTTCAGAATGTAATTTCTGATGCAATACAATGTTCAGAATTAAAGTCAATCCAAAGATGTCCAAACTCCAACTTTCGAAACATGATTAAAATTACAAAATAAACTTGCAACATATCTAATTAGTCACTCCTCAATCCTCCCAATTAACATCTTCAAGTCTTACAGCAGAATCTTCTAACAAAGTATTTTCCGGATTAATATCCCACTTCCTTGTTGGTCCTTTTTTGTAGCTCCCAGAACAGCGAGATAAAAGGCGAATGTTTGAGTGGATGAAAACCAATTTATCTGCCCTTGTAGGATTCAACTTGTTTCTTTTTGCATTGTGAATATAAGAGTATGTGCTCCAAACTCTTTCAGCAGATGAGCTACTGATGGGCTGTGATAGAACTTTCAGTGCAATTTCAGCTAGCTCCGGAGTTTCTGAACCATAAGTAGACCACCATGAAATTGGATTCATTGTCACTGCATCAGTTCTAGCTGCTGGTGACCCAAACAATCCTTCTTTCGATTGAAATCTAGAGAGCTGTTGACGCAATAACTTTCTTTCATTGTTGTCTTCACCTATCAGGTCAATTGCATCCACAACCTCTTTAACAACTTCCAAATCTTGATTAGGAGGACGCCTAGTAACACCACCTGGAGCTTCCTCTCTCAAGTAACTCGCATCATAAAAATGAGGATTAAGACAAAAACCCAAACAATGCATAGGAATATTCATTTTCTCCCAACGCGTCACTAAAATTTCTTGCATTTTTTGATAATCACTAGCATGTTGGTTATTTTCCATCACATCAGTAATCTCACCTAGCATACAATCCATTCTCTCATAAATCTCTCCCATCTTAGGTCCCTCGCCATCACAAAATTTAATCATTAAATAAATCAGCTTTGTTACGGCTAAAATGTCAGAAACCTCACCCCAAAATTCATCATCCCCAATTGTTTTAGGTTTTGTTTAAATAAATTGGCCTTGAATAAAGAACGATTCTATTTGTTTTAGGTTTTGTTTGAGGTGTACATATGACCTGCTTTATAGAATACAATAGGAAGATAATTCTTCTTTCGGTGGGATATGATCTGACCTGCTTTATTTGTATTGGATACCTTACAAATGTTGTAAATTATTATTAAGTTTGTATTAGATAGTGTTACAAACGTTGTAATTATTATTAAGTTTGTATTAGATAGTGTTACAAACGTTGTAAATTATTATTAAGTTTGCATTAGATAGTGTACGACAGTGTTATAAAAATTGGGTAAATTATTCCGTCCTGCATTGTTGTATGGATCCGAGTGCTGGGCGGAGAAGAAGGCTCTCGTTAGCAAGTTGGAAGGGGCAGAAATGAGGATGTTGCGGTGGTCTTGTGGGCGCACGTTGTTGGACAGAATTCCGAACTCGGTGTTTAGGAGCGAGCTTGAAGTGGCGCCTTTATCTGCGAAAATTAGGGAAGGTAGGTTGAGATGGTTCGGCCACGTTCGTAGGAGGCTGGCAGAGGCCCCAGTTAGGAGGGTCGAGAGGCTGGCGGTTGATGGGGCGAGGAGGAGAGGCAGGCCGAGGAGGTCGTGGGAAGAGCAACTTCGGATGGATTTGAAGGCCTTAGACCTAAATGAGACCATGCTCGCGGATAGGTGTTCTTGGAGGCGGCGTATCAGAGTGGTGGATTCCCTTCTAGGTAGTGGCTCTGTTGTCGAGAGCCTCAGAGTTGCCTTGTCTCGGTTAGCGATTTTCTAGAAGTTCGGCGTTAGCGTTCTCACTGCTCGTTTGAGTGTCTTTTGTTTCCTGGTTTTGCAGTTGCAGGGACTTCCCGTGGGGTTGGAGCGCATCAAGCTAGGAGTGTCATAAATCCTCGCAGACAGGTAGGTCCCATGGGCCGCAGGTATGGCATTGACCATCCCCGTATCTTTTTCCGTTGTATTTATCACACGTTATGTATGTTGTGCACTCAGCCGAGGGTCTTCACGGAAACAGCCTCCCCACTCAAAAAGTGGGGGTATGGTCTGCGTACAACCTACCCTCCCCAGACCCTGCTCTGAGCGGGATATACTGGGTATGTTTGGTTTGGTTTATTTTATTTGCATTAGATACCTTACAAACGTTGTAATTATTATTAAGTTTGCATTAGATAGTGTACGACAGTGTTATAAAAATTGGGTAAATTATTTTATTTGTATTAGATACCTTACAAACGTTGTAAATTATTATTAAGTTTGCATTAGATAGTGTTACAAATGTTGTAAATTATTATTAAGTTTGCATTAGATAGTGTTACAAACGTTGTAATTATTATTAAGTTTGTATTAGATAGTGTTACAAACTTTGTAAATTATTATTAAGTTTGCATTAGATAGTGTTACAAACGTTGTAAATTATTATTAAGTTTGCATTAGATAGTGTACGACAGTGTTATAAAAATTGGGTAAATTATTTTATTTGCATTAGATACCTTACAAACGTTGTAATTATTATTAAGTTTGTATTAGATAGTGTTACAAACGTTGTAATTATTATTAAGTTTGCATTAGATAGTGTACGACAGTGTTATAAAAATTGGGTAAATTATTTTATTTGTATTAGATACCTTACAAACGTTGTAAAATATTATTAAGTTTGCATTTGATAGTGTTACAAATGTTGTAAATTATTATTAAGTTTGCATTAGATAGTGTTACAAACGTTGTAATTATTATTAAGTTTGTATTAGATAGTGTTACAAACTTTGTAAATTATTATTAAGTTTGCATTAGATAGTGTTACAAACGTTGTAAATTATTATTAAGTTTGCATTAGATAGTGTACGACAGTGTTATAAAAATTGGGTAAATTATTTTATTTGTATTAGATACCTTACAAACGTTGTAAAATATTATTAAGTTTGCATTTGATAGTGTTACAAATGTTGTAAATTATTATTAAGTTTGCATTAGATAGTGTTACAAACGTTGTAATTATTATTAAGTTTGTATTAGATAGTGTTACAAACTTTGTAAATTATTATTAAGTTTGCATTAGATAGTGTTACAAATGTTGTAATTATTATTAAGTTTGTATTAGATAGTGTTACAAACTTTGTAAATTATTATTAAGTTTGCATTAGATAGTGTTACAAATGTTGTAAATTATTATTAAGTTTGCATTAGATAGTGTTACAAACGTTGTAATTATTATTAAGTTTGTATTAGATAGTGTACGACAGTGTTATAAAAATTGGGTAAATTATTTTATTTGTATTAGATACCTTACAAACGTTGTAAAATATTATTAAGTTTGTATTAGATAGTGTTACAAACATTGTAATTATTATTAAGTTTGCATTAGATAGTGTACGACAGTGTTATAAAAATTGGGTAAATTATTTTATTTGTATTAGATACCTTACAAACGTTGTAAATTATTATTAAGTTTGCATTAGATAGTGTTACAAATGTTGTAAATTATTATTAAGTTTGCATTAGATAGTGTTACAAACGTTGTAATTATTATTAAGTTTGTATTATATAGTGTACGAAAGTGTTATAGAAATTGGATAAATTATTTTATTTGTATTGGATACCTTACAAATGTTGTAAATTATAATTAAATTTGCATTAGATAGTGTTACAAATATTGTAATTATTATTAAGTGTTACAATCTCATGCAAGAATCCTAAATAAATATAGGAGTATCTATAATATAAAGAGAAAATAGATGTGTTTTAATTTTCTAAAACTCCAAAAATTTTAGAATCATCAAAATATATATATAAAGGAGGATAGCGGGAGTTTGGGTAGCGCTCTAAGATCGTTTCAATCTATTTTTCTAATTTTCTAGAATTTGAAACTGTAGTCATAAATTTTTTTTATTTTTACGGTTGGATTTTATGTATAAAAAATATTATATAAGTCTTTATAATATATGTTAAAAAGTTGGGATTTCGGTTTTAACGAGAGAGCGGCTCAATCGAAAGAATCGTATTTAACAAGAAATTGATTCATTAGAGAAGATTATTTAATTATTAAAATTTAATATTAATATTATAATATAACGTAAATGTATTGAATTTTTTTAAAAATAAAAATTGTAACGCCGTAGCGAAGCGCGGCTTTATCAACTAGTTGTAACATAAAGTAATATAAAGTAATTGTTCCACCGAAAGTAAGAGCAGGCAAAAACAGCAAAAAATTCTTCTTTTTTTTTTTCTAAGTAAAAGCTGTGTTTTTATAAGGCTGAAGGTAGATGTAACGATGGGGTTTGATAGTATTTAGTGGGGAATATGATATCATTACTTAATTAAATTTTGTAGGTAAATATTAATCAACCTACTATTAAAGTTTTCTTTTCACCGAAAGTAACTACTTTCTCTCTCTCTTCTTTTTTTTTTGATCTGTATATATTTATAATAGTATAACTTAGTTTCAATTAAAAAAATTCGGTTCTCTTTTACAAAAAAAAAAATATCGATTCTAAATGTATTAAATTATGATTTATCAAAGTTTAATCGTAAAAATCAAAACAAAAATTGAATTATCGGAGTACATGATTTATGTAAACTGTAAAGTATAAAGTACCAATTACAATGCATAATTTACGCCCACAGTAATGCTGATTGCTGACAGCTCATGCACAAATATTAATAGTTTAATACAACTTGTTGCTGATATTCGTGAAAGAAACTGTAAAGTGTGTACTTGGTCCTATTCTTCTTCTCCTTCCAATTATTATTCTTCTTCTTCACTTTCTTCCTCTTTTCTCACCCTCCCCTTCAACTTTTTCTTCATCCCCTGCAACATATATACATACACGCTTACATACATAAGGTTCGCCGGAAATAGGGAACTGGAACGCGATCCATAGCGTTTCGGGTCCAGGTCGACCCGTGTTCCGGTACGCACGAACCAGTTCACGGATCCATAGGTCGACCCGCGAACCGTGCAACACTGGGTAGTTTGCTTAACTTATCAGTAGTAGATGGCACTTGGATGGAGTTGCTGACCTCTTGGGGATCTATCTTAGGGCCCGTTTGGGAAATCTTATTTTTCAGAAATAAGTTATTTATTCTGGAAAAAAATTAGGAAATATGTACTTTTTTCTGAAATAAGTAACTTATTTTTGCAAGATAACGAATATTAAACTCCCCATACACATATTTCTCTAAAAAAAAGTATGTAAATACGAAATTTTTTCCAAAATAAGTAACTCTTATAAGTCAATCCTAAAATTTGCCAAACGGACACTTAGATTAGTGCATCGAATCTTGGCTTTACTGACCACTCATGTATTCTCTTATCACATTTGGAGGGAGGGAAATGCAAGACTGCACAACAGAGGTTGCTTGGTCCGAGGAAGATGCTTGAAGGTATTATAGTTGATATTAAGACTAAGCTGCTAAGCTCCACTTGGTTTCAAAAATGTGCTTGTATTGAGATGTATAGGTGGGGCTGTTCTGCCCTGTACTTCTGTTCTTTCTATTTTTCAATCTATAGTTGGTAAACAGATAGTAGATAGTCCTCTCTATGGCTTTCATAGAGCAAGGGTCAACCCCTGTATATTCTTTCTATTCTTATATATATATATATATATATATATATATATATATATATATATATATATATAGGGTGTGGCTCAAAAGAGAACTCATTATTTGAAGAAAACTAAGGTACTAATCCTAACCATTGGATGTATTATAATCAACGGCCCCACCAGGGGCACCCACACATTAATCAAATACACCCTCACACACACAATCCCACCTAATTCCCTCCGTTTTAAATTTGATTTTTCCCGTCAATCGGTGATATTTTTTTTAAAATCTAATTTCACCACATTTTTCTCCATCTCCCAACGATCAGTTTGCATACCATATGTGCTATATTTTAATTTAGTTTTCTTCGTTCTCTTTTTAAGGGGTTTTCTCTAAATCCCTACTATATATATATATATATATATATATATATATATATATGCAGCTTAGCATAGAAAAAGGGGCTAATTAATTAACATATAGATAGATAGCTACTAGTTAGTTCCCTCAATACTAAATATATATAAATGAATTAATAACATTTATAAAAGTTCTTCACTTCTATTCCCCATCAGTAATATGTCGAAAAGGCTAGTCTTTCCTCCACAAAGTTGTTCCACAAAGCAGAGCCATTTATCTCTTCCACATTGTTTCTCAGTGTTTTTTGGGATATGCAACTACTGAGAACTTTATTTTATTGCATCGACTACAGGTGTAGCTATTGTCCGATAAGTTCTCTTGTACTAAATCATCTTTTCGAGTAGTAAACAACGGAAACAATAGAGATAGGGGTAAAATAGGAAGAAAAAAACAAGTACAAGGTTGGGTTGTGCAAGTGCCAAACTTCATGAGCACGGAGTTACGGTTTTGTTTTTAAAGGTTGATATGTATTTCTGGACAAACTTTGAGGGCAAAAATGGTATTTGGAGAGAAACATAAACCAGGTTTCTACTGATGATGATGATGTTCACTCTGGTAGGAACAGTTACCACTTACCACTCAATGCAAGAGGGTGCAAATGACTAGTTGTAGGCATTGCACCCGTAGGAGGCACAAGTTTACAAACATTCTAAATTTAGTTAACAAGTATTTATAAATACATAAATAAAAATGAAAAATATAATAGATATAATATACCTAAAAAATAAATATATCACATCTGAATGTACAATGATGTAGGACAAACAATAAAAATAGGTGAAAGGATAGATTTTTGTGGATTAACCGCAGAAAATCCACGCCCTAGGTCATGCCCAAGGGATTTCTCAACCGCAGAAGAGAAATTTGTTAGGATCGCAACCCATAACAAGAGAGAACAATTCTCAATTCAATTAATCAATCAAAGTCTCCATAATAATAAAAGATTACAAGTTATATAGTACTAAACTTAGTCGCCAAGTAAAAATAAAATCCCTAAACTTAGTCGCCAAGTAAAAATCTTCTAATAAAGGAAACAAATCCTTTTTATTATTCTAATCCTATGATCTAGAATATTCTTAACAATCTATTCATCTAATATAACTAATACCTAATAAAGTAAAATTAAATATATTCTTAATTAATAACATAAAATAAAAACAAATTAATATTTTAATATCTCGTTCCGCATCAACAATATTTTTACTCATTCGATATCTTATATCTAATAATCTGGGTTAAAAATATAAACACAAAGAAGAAAATATGTAAAAGAAGAAATGCGAAAGATAGCACAATGACAAGACTTAGCTTCGTAGGCTCGTATACTATGGTCTCGTTTGAGATATCTTAAAAAAAGTTACTTATTGCTTAAAATGAAAAAGTATCATATAAGTGATAATTATATTGTAACTTACAAATTATATTTCTTACAAGTCAGTTAAATATTAGGTAAATCACAATTTTATTTAAGTTAAATTACTAAATTATAGTTGCATATATTTTTAAATTAAAACTGTGATGACAGAAGGCGCCAACATATATCTAGCTATAATAAGTTGTGATAGGAAAAAGGAAGTACGTACCTCATTACTTTCCACTTATCCATTATAAGCAGAATATAAGCAGGTTTATTATATTTGCCAAACGGGACACATAAGTGCAAAAGGGCTGATTGATCATTTAAGTGGACTTAAAAACGAACGTTAAACACCCACAATGTTTGATAGTTGACACCTTTTGCAGTTTGTGATAAATGTCACCTTGATAAATGTCACAAATTGCATTCAGAAACATATTCAGACCCCTTTTTTCATCCTTCCTCTTATACTCTTCAATACCGCCATTTATTTTGTTCAGAATTTAAGATTCCATTTCTTCTAATCAAACCTCATTCCATTAATACCAATCAAACGGACTAAAAAGTGTAATTGCCTACCTCAATTCATTCCTTCCGACTAAATGATCATTATTTCATCTAATATAGGTGCAAGCACATTTAAATGAACAATAAATTAGGCATTTAAAGAAAGAATTACACCAAAAAACTAAAAGAGGAATACTTGTTTTTTTTCATCACATAATTACAATTCAATCATAATATGCACTAAAGACACAAGTCAGGTTACTTTATTAGTTATATCTAAAACAAATAATAAAAGAAATTAGATTTTTGCTTGAGGACATTAGCTTGTAAACCTTAAACAACTTGCACCCATTTTATCTTTATTTTATTAAATAAAAAATTTCTAACCCCTTGCTTATTTACTAAGCAATACTCATAATAAAGGCTAGGCATAACAAGAAAAAGAACTTCTAAAAAAGCTCACAACCTATGTGCACAATAGGTACAACTAACTGACACGAGACGGAGACAAACAACTACTACTTAAATTAACATTAATCTCTTCCCGATTACCATCATACTCGGGTAATTCATACAATTCTAAGTTTTTTCCAATACATCATTAATAATGAACAACAATATAGTCAAAACTAAACCATTCAAAAAAAAAAATGATAACCAATCCACAAACAAACTACAATATAGCCATCATTATCATTAGAATAGTGTCCATAATTCTGGGACAATAATGAATGAGTAGAGATCATGCATAAAAAAACCATAACTACATTCAATTGAGAGATTGTTGGCTTTTAAATTAAATAAGGAAATAATACTTCTCTCCAGAAAAAGATTGGCTTTATAGTTCCCAGCATATTATAAACAAAATAATCAAACAAGTTACATAATTGAGTATAACAAGGAATAGCTATATTTTTAATAAAACATAAGTGACATATTAAGCATTATAATAGTTTAGAGTTTAATCCTATTATGCTAATAATAATATAGTTCCCAGCATATTATAAACAAAATAATCAAACAAGATACATAATTCAGTATAACAAGGAATAGTTATATTTTATAAAACATAAGTGACATATTAAGCATTAGAACAGTTTAGAGATTAATCCTATCATACTAATAATAAAAAGCCTGGGTTTAATTTTGTCATTTCGAAAACCATTCCTACAATGTACCAACCAAACCAAGAAGGTAAATGCCATTCCAATAAATCATCAACGCATAAATAAACGAACATCAAATTAAACATATAGAACAACAAAAAAAATCCACAAAACCAAAACATCACACATGAAACAAAACAAAGCACTAAAAAAAAAAAGTAGACTTACATGGACAAACTCGAGCTGGTCTTGTAAGTTTTCCAGGGCGGTACGAATGGAATTCAAACTTTTAGCATCTCGAATAGCGCAATCATTAACCGGAAAGCCCTTGACAAACACGAGCCCGGTTCGATTATCATCGGAATTTGTACGGAGTGATGAAGAAGTAACGGAGCGGAGAAAATGAGTTCTGGAAATAGAGTGAATGGCGTCGCTGAGCTTGTCGTGTAAGTCCCATACCTTTTCCAAAATACCTTCAATTTCTTCGACTTTCATTTTCCATGTCATCTGAAATTCATCAAGAATTTGCAGAAGAATGGGAAATTTTAATAGGGGAAAAAATTGAAGAAATGTCTGGTTTGGTTTGGGGATTGTAGTTCAGGTGTTTGTGGAATTGTTCACAGAGAAAGGGGGCCACCAGGACAACTTATTTTAGTGCGCCAACCACGACCATATGAGCAAATTCCCTAAAATAATATCTCTAATTTAGTTCTTGATCAAAAAATGATCAATTTAATTTCTAAAAAATCGAAATGAATAATTAATTAGGGATGAAGAAAATAAAGAATAAGTAAAAAAAATTATCTATCTATTAAAATTTTTCATTTATTGTTATTATTTTACTTTTTGATATTAAATTGAACAAATTTTAAATTTTAAATATTCTATCAAAAAACTTTAATAACAAGATTACTCCTAAAAGTTGAGATCAATTGAATTTATTTATGCAATAAAACTATTTATACAACTCTCTCCAAAGTAGCGTTCTTATTTAAACATGTAGCGTTCATATTTAAACCAGAGCATAATATGTTTTATAATTTTTATAAATGATAAATGGTGAGCATAAAATGTTTTATAATTTTTATAAATGATAAATGGTAAATTTTTTCAGTAAGCCTTTTTATAAAAGAAATTTTAGTTTCCTCCCCTATACTATATATACAAGTACGGAAAAAATCATCCAGTATAATTGACATGAATATCTTCCATACTGAACCAATCAATAATGTAATTTAGCTATCAATATCATTCAAATTGTATATACAAAATAATTCTGGGTACACAATGAATGACTAATGATCATGCGTAAAAAAGCCATTTCTATCACATAAGTACTCACAATTCTGAGACAGTAGTAACACCACTTTATTGTCCTAAATTCTAGGCATAAGTACACAATACGACTAGATGTTAATGAGATGATAACATATATTCCAAAAGATTTCGTTTATAAAATCAAATACTAATGTGAAGTGATGATCCTAGTAATGATGAATGGTAATTTACTCAAACAGTAATATGCTCTGTTTCAGGTTAGTCCCCTCTGTCAAAACATGTATCCACTTAAAAGTACTTCTTCCATTTTCAGTTTGCCTATTTCACTAGTTGTTGCTACGTGTGTTTAATCGCTTACTATGTTGCACTTGATGTACTTCTCAATTCTTTGTAATCTGTCGGGAGATCCTGAACCATTAACATTCTGTTTACATTCATGACGATTTGTTTATTCAAATTTGGTACTAGTTACAAATTGTTTTGCTAAATAAATTGTACATACCAAATGAACACTTACAGAGTTATAGGTGTGGTGTGTGAGAAATTCAATGTACTTACTGTCATTGGGGGAAATTTTTTCTCCCGTTTTGTTGCAATGTCTCATGTTGCAGCAGCTTGGAACTTTCGAGTCCCCTTGATTTTGCAAAAACCAGAAGACAGTTACGGGTTTATCTCCAAAGCTTGGTCTGTGTTTTACTTTTGTGAATTTCTTTTTGTTTCTTCTTAGGTTTTCTTATTCCTTACCGGACAGTGTCCGGGCAGACCTATGATTTAAATGGGCAGTATTTATCTATATGAAAGGCCTTCTACCAGGGGATCAATATGACAAATAAAACTGAACATACAAAATACTAAATCTATGTCAATGGGATTAAGCACAAGAAAATTATTACAACTAATATAACAATCTGATCAAACAAGATTAAAAATCTATCAGTCCCTCAAAACTAATTACACATTAGCTAGTCAGAAAATAAAGGAATTGGGAACACTCGTGATTTCTATAATCTGATTAGTTGCTGATTGTACAAAATCCTAGTGAATGATATAGGTTAAAACTAAAGCCACTAACATCAGCACACACGCGATCATCTGATCAACAGTCAGCCCTGCAAATATTAAAAAAAACGCAATTAAGGATAAAACTAACAAGACTATTGGGATACAAAACTAATAAGACTATTTGCTTTGGTCCTTGAGTGATGCTAAGATTTACAAGAATTCTAAAGTTACATCAAATTTGGTATAACTTTTAAAGTTACGTTGGAGTTGATTTTTTACGTACATTACTACATTTGTACTATATAGATTTGTGTGACAGATGGTTGCAGTGAACATTTTAAAATTGTTCCTTCGAAATTTTACAGATTAAGTCTACAAAAAATATGAAGAATACATGTTCCAAACAAATGTTTAAAGTTTTACGAGAGTTCGTAACTTTATATGTTATCAATTATCATAATAACTTTGTATCGCACGCCATGAGTTTAAACTCTGTGCCTATTTCTACGACATGAAATTGAAGAAATACAAAAAGCTTACCATCAATGGCGGTATGAGATGGAAGGGTAGGAGGAGCATGGGATTGTGCATTGACGGCAACCGGGAAATAAACGGTGAAGAGTATGGTCAAAATAACAATTACTGTCTTTGTGACTATGGTCTCCATTGTAATTTTTTTGTACTTTTAACTTGTAAATTTACTGTTTGGATCAGTTTTCTCTGCGAAAGGCCGTCGCAGAGCTTTCTTGTTTGTTGTAAAATATGATTCAGAAAATACAAAAGGATCTGGAGGTTTGAATAGTAGAAAGATAAATAGAAGGGTCTATTTTTGGAAAAATAAAATGCGAGGCTGAAAGGGGGTTAAAATAGAGAAGGTGAATCAAGTTAACAGGAAAGAAGATTTGATAGGTTCAGAGAGAAATTCGGGATTCCACTAGAAAAATGTTGCTTAAATAAAGGACATTTGTGATTTTCAGTTTCTGAAAGTAATTAATCTCCAACTATTTTCTGCTTAACTATTTTCTGATTATAATTTTCAACCCTTCCTTCCAAAATACATATATCTTTTGAAAAACAAATTTGTTTTAAATTACATGTCCCTTTTTTTCTTTTAATGCAAATTTAAGGATACTAGCTTAAAACCCGTGCAACGCACGGATTTTTTAAAATATTATATAAAATTTTTGTATTAATTTAAATTATTTTTTGAAATATTAATTTTGGAGGCTTAAATTTTTATATGAGATGATTTGATAATAGTTGTATAAATGTTATCCATGATATTTCTAAAAATGGAGAGATTTTAGTCAGAAAATGTAGAAAGATGATAGGTTTTAGTTGAAAAAAATAATTGTTTAATTATTAATAATTATAAAATAATTCTTTTATTTTATTAAATATAATGCCCGTGTAATGATTAGAATAAGAGATGATTTAGTTAAAGAAAATTAAAAAGGTAACATGTTTTAGGTAAAAAAGGTAATTGATTAGTTTATAGTATTTATAATTTAATTACGTTATTTTACTAAATACAATTGCTCGTAATGATTTTTGAAAAGAAGAAATTAATATTGTACGTGATATTTCTATTAAAAGAGGGATTTTAGTTAAAAAATATATAAAAGATGATACGTTTTAGCTGAAAAAGAAAATCAGTTAATTATTAATATTAGAATATTATTAGTTTCTTTTATTAAATAGAACCTCCCGTGATATAATTGGAAAAAAATATATTTTAGCTATAGAAATAGAAAGGTAACGTGAAAATTAAAAAGATTATACGATTTATGTGAAAAAGGTAATTGATTAATTTATAGTAATTATAATTTAATTAAGGCAATCGACTACTTACCATTATTTTAATTAATGAATTTTAATTTAATATAATTTAATATACTCATGTTTACAGATTATACTAATGTTTCCTTATTATAAACAACGTATACAGATTTTTAATATATTTTGATTAATAATTGAAAAATATGATGTAATATTTTAGGGTATATATTAATGATTGTAAGATTAGTTTTAAATTAAAAAGGTATCATGTTGCAATTTGAAAGGAAATATTAATGATTGTAAGATATGATACGATTGATGTTTTTATAAACAACGTATACAGATTTTTAATATATTTTATTAATAATTGAAAAATATGATGTGATATTTTCGGGTATATATTAATGATTGTAAGATTAGTAGGTGTTTATAAAAGGTAATATATTCAATTAAAAGTAAATGTGAAAAAAGGCAATCTACTACTTACCATTAATTATATTATGTTATTATTTATTTTAGGAGTTTTAATAGTATAGATATCATATATATTTTTCTTTATAAATAAGGGTAAATAAATTTATCCACTTAGTAACAAGAAAACAGATACCAAAACTCTTTTATTGTTTCGGCTTTTATATAATAGTATAGATATTTGTGATTGTAAGATTAGTAGGTGTTTATAAAAGGTAATATATTCAATTAAAAGTAATTGTGAAAAAAAGCAATCGACTACTTACCATTAATCATATTATGTTATTATTTATTTTAGGAATTTTAATAGTACAGATATCATATATATTTTTAATTATAATGAAGGGTAAATAAGTAAATTCACTTAGTACCAAAAAACAGGTACCAAAACTTTCAATGTTTCGGAATTTATATAATAGTATAGTGATGTGTAAAATAACTGCAAGCGCACAGTGTTTAGTTGTAGCAATTACAGGTCGATCCACAGAGACTACGAATTTTCAAAACCCTAATAATTAAATCAGGCGAATTAGACAATAAGATTGGGGATGAGTTTTAATTAACCTAATTAAACTAATTAACAAAGATTATCAAATAATATGGAAAACCTAGGAATCCGAATCCGTTAATCAATCACAATTAATATCAACTCGCCCTAAAATCAATCCTCTTTTCTTCACAAATAAGATATATCAATCAACGAGACAAGCATATACTATGAAACTTGTTATCTAACAATAACCTATCAAAACTTCAAGGAGCAAGCATAGGCTATGAAAAACAAATCCGGTAACAATAATATATCAAAATCACTTTGTCAATTGAACAATTAAGCACCAAGAAAAATTATGAGCATCAATTAATAGGAACGAGGAGAAATCAAGAGTAATTAATTTAACTTCATCTTCATCCTAGGGCAAGAGAATTAGCTACTCATGATTATAAAAATAACGAAACAATTATAATAATACCAAGTAAACATGAATCAACGATTTTAACAAAACTAACTTTAATCTATATATGGTCAGAAACTTAATAAGCCTAATATTAATAACGTGAATGGCAAGTATTTATATAATAAATTAATAAATCTAGTTAACTAATGAAGCATGCATGTAATCAAATAGTAAGGTCGTAGCAGAAGATTTGAAACAAGTGAACGCACGAAAGAAGGAAAAGAAGAACTAAAAAATATTAATAATTCAGACGAGTATGTCGGATAAAAGCTACCAACGAAAGTAAAAAGCAAGAAAATAAAGAGCTATCAAATTCTATATGTCTCAAATTACAAGGGAGAAGGCCATATATATAGGGGAAAATATTGGGTTTGGCCCCTTTGATTACAATCCAATCTTGAATATAATTTCTTCAATTTCCTTTTCTTCTCCAATAAGTAATCGATTTTTCCTCCAATTTCCTTTTCTTCAAGTATTTTCCACCTCCTTTCCCTTTTTGCACCTTTTCCTGCTAGAAATCTGTTTTTATTTATTTTCCTACAAAACAAAATAAAACAATTTATTAATTAATAAAATTACGAAAACGGACATAAAATAGGTATTAAAAATATGATTAATTATGGACCTATCAAATGCCCCCATACCTATCTTTTGCTCGTCCTCGAGAAAAATATAGAATAAAATACTATCTAATATATAATACCACTTCCGTAGGTGATCACGGTTGCATTTGGCATATGCAACAAGCCCTTTAAACCCCTAGGCAGCCCTAGTGGACGAGTGAGGTCTCGTGAGGGCCTATAGTGAATGTACCCACAAAATCCATCTAGCTCATGTAAAAGATTGGTCAATGCAACACCACACATACAAGTCATCTCATGCTACATCAACTTATGAAATCAAAGTAAATTTGCAATGTCTTGGTGTGTAAGGTGCAAGTATTCACATAGTCTACTCAAAGAAATATGCAGCGGTCATTAGAAGTCCACGTCAAGTGTAAAAATAAGTTGGTAACCATGCTAAGCCCACAAGAGTACACCTTAAAGTCAAAACTTGGGATCTCATATGCACAAAACAAGCAATAACTCACCTTTCACTCACAAAAGAATATTCACTCAAGAACAAGGGTAAGTGTATCACTCAATTCCAACAAAATCATAAGCATGCTTGACATTTGGTATCAATCTAACTTTAACACAACATACATTAATGATGATAATCAAAAGGTCTTTTATTTGGGTTGTAACGGGACTAAGGACAAGGTATGTCAAGTAAGGCCAAATAAGGTGAAGTGTCAAAAGCTAGTAGGAACCATAATAAATCATACACAACAACATACATCCTCCCCATACATGGATTTCTAATTTTCTTCCAACAAACTGCTTGACTAGTCGAATGAAGAAGGATCGCACAAAACACATAAACATAAGTATGCTCTCATATGATTTTTTTTTTTTTTCAATTTTTTTTTCCTCTTTTTTTTTCTTTTTTCTTTTTTTTTTCTGGAGAGCTAAGATAGATAATATAAATATATAAGAAACCACAATCCTTCTTCAAGAATTTATTGAATAACGACTGACAAGTAAGCAACAAAACCCAATATTTCCCAAAAAGTAATGAACAAAAGTAAACCCCATCTCACACACCTTATTACTCCCACAACTTACTACTAGCCTTTGACAAATGGGATCAAATATACGTAAGGCTGCACAACAAAAAGGTCTAGGCAAGTAATGTGGTGTGTCACCGAAAAAATATGATTAAGCTCAAAGGGGTAACTAATTGATCATATATAAAGGGTGTGGTAATTTGGATAATAATTGGTTATTCCTAAATGCCTTTATCATCTTATCATCAAATAATGTCATGCATTTCAAGAAAGGTCTCAAACAAGTGCTAGCAATGCAAACAACATGTGGACACTCAAGCAAACGAATATAAAATGCAAAAGATATGCATATAGGCTCAAAATCTCACTTGGTGGCAAAACATAATCAATCCCAAGCAAAAATCTCTTTAATGCACCTAATTGTACTCAAAGCATGGAAACCAAATCTTCTTGCACATATTCATGTCCTTTTAATTACTTACAACATTCAATAAGTCTACTAGTTTCAACTTGCTAGTGTATGTGTGTGCACAAGAACTTAGCTTATCACTTCTCAATCAAAAGCTTCAGAAACACAAGAGTACTATAGCATGTAAGGGTGCATCAAGCCAACTTATAACAAGTAATCATTTCACAAGGCTAGAATTATTTTTGTATTTTTTCATTTTTCAATTTTTTTTAAGTTTTTTTTTAAATAATACTACTAAATCCCTCCCCCATACCTAAATCATGCATTGTCCTCAATGTATGCAAATGAGAGAAAAGTGACAAAGTAAAAGGACGAGAATACCTGATAAAGGATGAGGAGATACATTATTACCTATAACACACACACAAAAAAAACACACACAAAAAAAAACAACACAAAAACTCTCTCACACACACACACATAAAACACAGACACATATAAAAGAAACACTCACACAGACTCCCCCATACCTAAACTTGACTATATGGGAGATACATTACGAAACAGATATACTAACCAATACCAGATCGAGGAAAAACACCACATGTAACACAATCATCAAACATGTGAAACACACCCACAAAAACACCATTATCCACTAGAGAAATATGATCATATACCAGAATAAAACTCATACCACTAACATCATTCATAAACCAATTAGACGCTTCTTTATGTTGTTTAAGCAAATTAATCACTTGAAATTCTTGGTTATGAACTAAGTTACTAGAAAGAACATGATAAGTTTCACTATCAACTATCAAAGACTGATCAAGAATGGAAAAAGATGGATTATGAACGAAAGTGGGTGGCTCACCAACAGAAGTCTTAACAACGGACTTAGGATCAAAAGAACTATCCTCAAGTTGAGTTTCATGCTTAGAACAAATGGCATTCAATTCATCTAACATCTCATCAGAAGAAAAATTTCTATACAACTCATGAAGTTCTTTATTACACTCATACTCTAACATAACATCTTCCTCAAGAAAAGACTCAATTTCACTATCCTCAATATTTGACCATGAAACAACCTCATCTATCAAATTAACTTCTACAGGTTGTTCAAAAAGCTCATTAGGTTGATTTCCTACATTGAAGACATTAAGATCTATCGTCATGTTACCAAAAGTGAGTTTCATCGAACCATTCCTACAGTTAATCAAAGCATTAGAAGTAGCAAGAAAAGGCCTTCCTAAAATGATAGGAATTTGATTTTTGAGATTTTTGACTGGTTCGGTTTCTAGAACAACAAAATCAACGGGGAATACAAAATCACCAACCTTAATCAACACATCTTCCACTATACCTTTAGGAGTTTTAACAGAACGATCAGCTAATTGAAGAGTGACACTAGTCTTCTTAAGTTCACCTAAACCCAAGGCTTGATAGACAGATAATGGAAGAAGATTCACACTAGCTCCTAGATCGAGTAAAGCTTTATCAATGAAAGTATCACCTATGACACAAGAGATGGTAGGACAACCAGGATCCTTATACTTCACAGGGATTTGATTTGACAAAATAGAACTAACATGAGATGTTAGGAAAGCTTTCTTAGGAACATGAGTGGTTCTTTTATGAGTACACAAATCTTTTAGACACTTGGCATAAGAGGGAACTTGTTGAATCGCATCTAAAAGATGAATGTTAATCTTGACTTGCTTAAAGACTTCCAAAATCTTATCTAACTGATCAGATTGTTTGTTTGAAGTAAGTCTTTGAGGAAACGGGGCTTTCGGCTTAAAGACTTTTTCATTAGACACATCAGAGTGGGGTTTCGAAGGTGGTTCATCGGATGGTGATGACTCATCAGCTTTATCTACTTCAGAACTCTCGGGATTTGAAGATTGTTTAAGACTAGGATTCAAGAGCAAAGGATTTGGGTCAGATGTTAGCTTATCTTCTTCTTGAGTATTGACACCAGCATGATTGTTGAATTGATTACCAGACCTTAGAGAGATAACAGAATTTACATTTTCATGAGACTTTTGATTTGGATGAAATTTAGGATTTGTCTCGGGTTGACTAGGAAATCTATTTTTCTCTCTCTCACTGATCGTGTTTGCCAATTGACTGACTTGGACCTCTAGCTTAGATATAGCTTGAGTGTTGGAATTTAGTAACTGCCTATCTTGGGTCATAGTTTGCATGAAAGATTGTTGAGATTTGAGTAATGCCTCCATACTCTTTTCAAAAGAATTGAATCTCTTATCAGATTCAGCAAAACCAGGAGGATTTATAGGAACTGAGTTTGGATAATGACCAAGATTTTGAGGAGGATAGGAATTAGGATTTTGAGTTGGGTATGGGCCAGGATTGGGCTTTTGAAAAGCAGGTTGAGGATTTTGATTATACTGATTGTATTGACCTTGGTTCCATGAGAAATTTGGGTGACTCTTCCAACCAGGATTATATGTGGGTGCATAAGGATCATTCCTAACTCTAGGTTGAAACATGGCATTGACTTGTTCAATTTCAGGGCAATTCTCTACCACATGATTAGGAGTACTACAGTTTGCACAGAGAGACATTTGAGAGGACGCATTGTTGGTTTCTAAGGCTTCTAGACGTCTAGTGAGTGTAGCTAACTTAGCTTCGGTTGCAATAGAATTACCAACTGTGTGTAAGCCCTTAGATGAGTTAGATTTTTCAGCTTCCTGATTAGGTTCCCTAGTTGACTCCCACAACATTGTTCTTTCAGCTAACTCCTCAAAAAATTGCCAAGCTTCATCTTCATCTTTGTCCATAAACTTACCATTACACATAGACTCTAACAAAGCAGTGGTTTGGCTATCTAAGGCTTCATAAAGAATTTTGCAAAGTCTCCATTTTTCTATACCATGTTGAGGACATTTAGACAACAACTTTTTAAATCTATCAAAATATTTCCAAAAAGACTCATTCCGATTTTGTTGAAATTGGTTGATTTCATTCCTAAGTCTGTTTGCCTTATGGTTTGGAAAATATTTTTTAAGAAAGATAGCAACAAATCCCTCCCATGTGGAAATAGAATTAACGGGTAGACTATACAACCACTGTTTAGCATCTTCTTTCAAAGCAAAATTAATAAGCCTAAGCCTAATGGAATCCTCACTCAATTGTTGAAGTTTTTGTAATGCACACACTTCCTCAAACTCTCGAATGAAAAGATATGGATCCTCTCCCTCTACCCCAGCAAACCTAGGTAACATGCTAATGTTGTGATGTTTGATTTCAAAGTTATTCGCGGTTACTGCGGGTAAGACTATGCATGAGGGTTGAGCGGTACGAGCGGGGTAACAACGGTCTTTAAGTGAAACAGCCATGACTATAGGTTGAACTTCTAATTCTTTTGACTCAATTCTAGTGGGTGAAGAGAACTCGAGTTGCCTTACTACTTTAGGAGATGACAGATTGGTTTGTCTTACTAATCTAGATGTAGTGTCTCGAACCCAAGCACTTTGCGTACAAGAGAAGTAAACAATTAAGCACGTAGCAGACAAGAGCTATAAGTAAACACCTAAAAAAAAGTGGAAAATTAAACAGAAAAATCTATATTATCCTAAAAAAAATCTAGACCTTGCTCATAACAATAAGATACTACTAAAAGTCACAACTCAAAAAGCATTCGTCCTGACTGGCCAGGCAGGTGCAAGCATTACCAAGAGGCTAAACACCTTTCTAGACACCAATCCAAATTAGCCAGGTAAGCTTCACGCTTGCCTAGACACCAAACGAAAGAATACTTATTGATTCGTTCCTCCTAGATTCTCTTCCTAATTGAGCGCGAAATCCTAGGGGCTAACGTCTACTTAGTTTTATTAAGGAAAGGGGAATGCAAGATGAAGGAATTAGTGATTTGTGGGCCAAGGAAAGGGTGATGAAATCCCCCACCTTATCTTGTAATTGGGTGGCACCCTTAAGATTGATTGAATGATGCAACACACAAAGAACAAGAAAGTAAACACTTATGGATGCACTACACTACGTGTTCTATTCTAAATTGTACGTACCTCTTTCCTCCAGCAATCACCACAATTTTATAAGATGGACAACAATAAATACAATAAAGAAATCTAGATGATGTGATCCTATGTGAGAGAATGAATGATGCAGCAAATTGGTTTTTAACAAACAATTAACTAACTAATATTTTTGGGTTTTTTTTGAATATTTAATTTTTTTTTGTGTTTTTTCAATAATGAGAAAGAAAGAAAAATAGAGAGAGGTGATACGGAATACCGAAAAGCGCTTCTAAAAATTTCAAAAGAGACAACAAGGCCTTCTAGCGATCTTCTTGTCCAAGCTTTTCTCCGCTTCACAATTCCCTAAAAAAAACAAACAAAAGAAAACAAGAAACTAATCCGAAGAATTAATATCAAGGAGTGAAAATTACCAATAGTCCCCGGCAGCGGCGCCAAAAACTTGATGTGTAAAATAACTGCAAGCGCACAGTGTTTAGTTGTAGCAATTACAGGTCGATCCACAGAGACTACGAATTTTCAAAATCCTAATAATTAAATCAGGCGAATTAGACAATAAGATTGGGGATGAGTTTTAATTAACCTAATTAAACTAATTAACAAAGATTATCAAATAATATGGAAAACCTAGGAATCCGAATCCGTTAATCAATCACAATTAATATCAACTCGCCCTAAAATCAATCCTCTTTTCTTCACAAATAAGATATATCAATCAACGAGACAAGCATATACTATGAAACTTGTTATCTAACAATAACCTATCAAAACTTCAAGGAGCAAGCATAGGCTATGAAAAACAAATCCGGTAACAATAATATATCAAAATCACTTTGTCAATTGAACAATTAAGCACCAAGAAAAATTATGAGCATCAATTAATAGGAACGAGGAGAAATCAAGAGTAATTAATTTAACTTCATCTTCATCCTAGGGCAAGAGAATTAGCTACTCATGATTATAAAAATAACGAAACAATTATAATAATACCAAGTAAACATGAATCAACGATTTTAACAAAACTAACTTTAATCTATATATGGTCAGAAACTTAATAAGCCTAATATTAATAACGTGAATGGCAAGTATTTATATAATAAATTAATAAATCTAGTTAACTAATGAAGCATGCATGTAATCAAATAGTAAGGTCGTAGCAGAAGATTTGAAACAAGTGAACGCACGAAAGAAGGAAAAGAAGAACTAAAAAATATTAATAATTCAGACGAGTATGTCGGATAAAAGCTACCAACGAAAGTAAAAAGCAAGAAAATAAAGAGCTATCAAATTCTATATGTCTCAAATTACAAGGGAGAAGGCCATATATATAGGGGAAAATATTGGGTTTGGCCCCTTTGATTACAATCCAATCTTGAATATAATTTCTTCAATTTCCTTTTCTTCAAAACCCTAATATATGTATTTTCAAAACCCTAATAATTAACTCAGGCGAACTAGACAATAAGATTTGAGATGGGATTTAATTAACCTAATTAGCAAAGATTATCAAATAATATAGAAAACCTAGGAATCCGAATCCGTTAATTAATCACAATTAATATCACCTCGCCCTAAAACCAATCCTCTTTCCTTCACAAATAAGATATTTCAATTAACGAGACAAGCCTATACTATGAAACTTGTTATCTAACAATAACCTATCAAAACTTCAAAGAGCAAGCATAGGCTATGAAAAATAAATCCGGTAACAATAATATATCAAAATCACTTTGTCAATTGAACAATTAAGCACCAAGAAAAATCATGAGAATCAATTAATAAGAACGAGAAGAAATCAAGAGTAATTAAATCAACTTCATCTTCATCCTAGGATAAGAGAACTAGCTAGACATGATATCGAAAAACAAACAAGAATTTAAAGCATGAATTGAATAACAGAAAAAGTGTTTTAATAAAGCAAATAAAAATTGTTTGTATTGAAGGACAACTAAATCTACTCCTACTCCTAAATTATGAATCTAGATCGGTGTCTAAATTGATGTCTAAAGTACAAGAGATAAGGCCATATATATAGGGGAAAATATTGGGTTTGGCCCCTTTGATTACAATCCGATCTTGAATATAATTTCTTCAATTTCCTTTTCTTCTCGGATAAGTATTCGATTTTCCCTCCAGTTTCCTTGACTTCAAGTATTTTCCACCTCCTTTCCCTTTTTGCACCTTTTCCTGCTTGAAATTTGTTTTTATTTATTTTCCTACAAAACAAAATAAAACAATTTATTAATTAATAAAATTACGAAAACGGACATAGAATAGGTATTAAAAATATGATTAATTATGGACCTATCATATAGATATATTTATTGTATCTAAAATTTGACCTTTTCAAACTTAACTCTATTCTCATTTTTTAATGTATTAAATAAAGATATTAGTTGAAAATTTTTATCCAATTATAAAATGGACAGATAAAATGGAACGAAGGAAGTAATTGAGTTTGCAAATCTTTCATTAAAATTACCTTGTTTTAAGTATTCATATTAATGAAGGTCATACAATTAATTAATGTAAGTTATGATCAAATAATAAATTTATTAATTATTGGTATTTATATCTAGCAAGCTGTTATGTACGTCCGTACCTTCCCTTTTCACGAAGTCCACGCAACCAAATTAAAGGTAGGTGGCTCTTTTATAATTTATTAAATTTTAATACAATGGTAAAATTTATCGTTTTAATGGGTGTGAAGTTACAATTTTATATCTATTTTTAAAAAAATTACAAAAATGTCCACTAATCTTCAACTCTTAAACTCACCAGTGTTCTACCCGTGCTACGCACCGAACGGTAAAATTAATTAATTAATTAATATAAACATATTATTTTAATCATTATTTAGGAAAAAAGTTAATTTCATGAGAATGTAATTAATTCAAGTATAGAATTACTTATTCGTGATTTTATACCTATTGCTATGAAATTAATATTATCAAACAATTATCATAACATCCACATCCCCCGTTGAAACGCTCTAAATCCCTCTTTATTGTTTTTCTTAATTTTATTTTTCATTTAATTTTTCTCATTTTTCGGAATCTTTCTATCAAGTTCATAAGTTTTTTACCCATATTTTAAGTTTTGTTCTTTTGGAAATTTGGTGTATTTAAATGTAAAGTACCGTGGATTTAGAATTTTTATCATATTAATTTAATCAAAAAATTTATATGGGTTGCGATCAATTTTTCAAATACATATTGAAAATTCATAAACACTTATTTCTCACGACCATAATAAATCATAAGACTGTCTTTCAAAAAAAATGTTGCATCTTTCAGCAATGTGAGAAAGGATCTCTACTGTGTAAAATCCATTAAACGAACATAGTTATGATAAAGGAAACTTTCTTATAATCTAGTTTCATATGTGTTTGTTCAATATCATTTTTACAAATTGTATGTTCTTTTATTAGTAAATTGATTTACTATAGAAAAATAAATATTATCAATCAACCAAACATATCCCGTTCTTAGAGTAAGATGACTGTTAGAGTTTATGATGATTGCCCTCAACTTGTTTTTAATGACAACTTAAAATGTGTATATTCACTTTGGGAGTTTGAAGGTTGATTTTTTTTTTTTTTTTGTTTTTATTAGAACATGGTATATTAAATATTAGTTTTCTCTTACTCATAAATAAGGTTGGCAAATTAATTATCTAATAGTACCCGATCCAAAGCTCGAAATTTTGGATATACCAAACCCGAATTTTCGGATTCAAGTTTGGAATTAAATTTTAAACCCGAAATAGTTTCGATTTGGATTTCAGTTGTACCGAACCGATATACGACCAAACCTAGATCCAATTGTTAGTGTAAGTGCCCTAGAGGCAATACATTGGTTCTTTTAATAAACCTTTATGTCATTTGATTATTCAATAAACGTATTTATTATGACTTTAATTACTGCGATATATTTGTTAGCATAATAAATGTCATTAGAATCATGATACACATTGTATAGTTTAAGTACATGACTTGAACTTGAGATTATATAATATATCATATTCTTAAAGGTCCCTAGTCGAGTATTATTATATAGGACAATAATAATACATAAATAGAATAGTATGTTGTTTGACAGATAACCACATCTCATTGGTTATCAGTATGGAGATACTAAAGTCAATACATAGGTACATGTAAGGGTACATGGTACTGGACAGACCCAAAGTGAGATTCTTCATGTTTAATAAAGTCATAAGAAAGACTCACAGTGATAATGGTGTAATGATCCATTGACTTGAGATCATTATATTTCTATACGAGGATTAATGTACTTTGACTACATTAAAAGTTACCTTTGATCGGGTGATGATAAAAGTGGACATCGGGTATATTATGAGTCGTATGAGAAATATGAATGATAGATAAAGGATTTAACCCTCCTAGAATTAGGAGAGATATTATTGGCCTCTTGATTGAGTGAGACTATAAAATGCATGGCTGTGCTCAAATATTGATTTGTTTTAATGGTCTACTCATGGATCAAGTAAACCTGGATTAAATGTTGAAGAGGATGACGAAATACATGCCTCGAGTTTAATCTATAATATTTGGTTAAAGGGATTATATTACATGGAAACATTTATCACGAAAGGTTTAATTGGATCACCAATTATTATTATTACTTGGGTAGCAATGATGTATTACTAGATGCCACTCATTGTTTATAATTTTATTATTGGATATTAAAATTATTGCCAACGTAATAATAACCTAAAGGGTTACACAATAAGAACGTTTTAAAAGGAGTTTTAATTTAAATATCAGATTTAAATTAAATAATTAAAATTCGAAATTGATTATGGAATCAGATTTCGTTTTTAATTAAATGATTATAAATTCGAAATTGGATAAATAATTAATTGAGTTGGACTTAGTTAATTAAATGTTATTTCGAATTTAATTCATTAAAAACCCAAATCAGTTTGTTTTAATTGAAGCCCAAGCTGATTAGGGTTAGGCCCATCTTTCTCTCTATAAATACATAAAGATGTATTGGTTAGGGTAACACTTTTGCAAAATCGTTTTTCTTAAAAACCCTAGCTGCTCTATTCTTTGAGAGGCTAGAGAGAGAGAGAGAGAGGCTGATTTTGGCTAGTACCTGCTCCTTGGATCGTTGGACGATCGAACGTTCGTGTGGACGATTTAGAGACGCGGATCTTGCATCAAGGGCTGCGTGGTGATCACAATCTAGGACCTCCATCTGTCAACCGAATTCGTAAAGCTTCGTAAAGGTACTGATTCTATTCACCATAATCAGCATGTCTTATACATGGATCCTATGATTAGGGTTTCGGATTTTTATTGTATTACGACTGTTTTCGCTGCGTTTATGCCCCGAAACCCTTCAATGGTATCAGAGCTACGTGTATAAGGGGCTGATTTGGTTACGTGTTTACTGTATTTGATGCATGTATGCATGTTCTATGAATCTGCCATGAAATAGTTTCGATATACGTTGATTATAAACTGTTATATCACATGTTTGATGAATCGTGTGTATCTGATATAGTGATGTTAGCATGTTTGGAATCTGCCATGACTCATATGTATACGATCTGTTTGTATGATGATATAAACTGTCGGATGGATGCAAACGGATACGATCTATTTACTGGGATTAGGGTTACGTGTATACTGATACATGTTTCTGGTAACTGGAATTGAGGTCGCATATATGTTGATATATGCTTCTGGACATGTATTCTGATACATGATTTGCATGTATTTTGATAACTGGAATTGATACGTGATTTGCATGTATAGGTCGATCCGCGTGTTTAGGGCTTGTGACAAATTTGGGCTTATGACATATGCTCTATTCATATGATATATTGTGATATATAATAATATGATGATGATGTTCTTAAGTGTTAATTGAGCATGGTGATTGGTTATGGCCTTGAGACCCATATGTTAGTAGTTTTTATTACTATGGTTTGGTTTTATAAATACGACTTGCATGTCGTTTTCTTGGTGCTTTGTAATTGTTCATCTCGAATGTAACTCGAGTTCTTATGTAATTTCATTAGTATAGTTATGTTTTATATTCAATGTAATAAGAAGATCATTGGAAGCATGCAATGAAGGATCAATGGAGATGAAGGCATTTGACACAAAGAAGACATGAAGACATGTATTTATGAAGACCAACTATGTAATAATTTAGTTTTATTAACCACCATAGATTGACCTAGATTTTTCCATTAGCTTGGAAAGATCATATAGGATTGGGCCATAACCAAGCACGATTTTATTTTCATGCACTTTACATATGATGATATGTATGCGTAGTGATAGAGATGCATGTTTAATTAGATTAATCATGTATGTATTAGATACGTCACCCATACCATGCTTGCCATGCTAAACAAGATAAAATCTGTAACGATTCGAGATTTTAAAATGAACAAACGATCATGAGATTTCTGTGTTTATGAAACACGAAATTAAAATACGAATTTTCAATTATTTAGATATGGGGAGATTTTGTCAAAAACGGGTTTTACCTGTAAGGAAGTTGGGTATTAAGTGAGGCCACTTGTGACTCCTCCAACAACCTGGAAATCAAACTATTGATGAATATTGATTTGAAGTATTTAATTCAAGGAAAAATTGGGAATCTCTTTATGATGGGATCATGGTCGTTTTAATTTTGAAACCCCTTAACAAAATATTAAGTTTTAATCGGATGCTTTCCAATGAATGAACACTCATTGAATCCTAGATCGATAAGGGGAATGACTGCCAGTGGCAGGGGACTCCTGTCTATCGTGGTGAGATGTGACGAATATAAGCGGTTATATTCGACCGTTGTATCATTGGGTTTAACTTAACTGAGTCGTCATAATAAGGTGAAAATAAACGGTTATATTCAATTATTATGAACTTAGAAGCATAGAGTTTGGTTCAAAATCTATTAGATAGACAAGAACAATTGTTGTTCACCAAACTATCCAAGAATTATATATGATATAATTGACAACTGTTGTCTACATAAATAATCATGTTTTAAGGACTACCAGTGGTTGACTTAGGATATGACGAAATATGGATCTTGGCTCACTAGAAAGATTTATGGGATATTCTTTCCGATTTAATAGTAAGGGCTATTAATTTGATAAAAATAGTGGGAGATAAATATTATGAATATGTAATAATCACTTGAACATAATTATTGTAACAATCTAATTTATCTTATGCATTTTATCATTGCAGAAAACAAATGGCACAAAACACAAACAACAGTTTCTCTGTACGATCGGTCCTTGAGAAGGACAAGCTGACAGGATCAAACTTCCTTGACTGGTCTAGGAATTTGAGAATTGTTCTCATGCAGGAAAAGAAATCTTATGTGATTGATATTCCTCCACCGGCAGTCCCTGCTAACAATGCCACTGCTGCTCAACGAAATGCTTATTAGAAGCATATTGATGATGCAACTGATGTGGCTTGTCTTATGCTTGCTACTATGGATGCTGAGCTTCAGAAGCAGCATTTTGATATGAATGCTTATACTATGTTTGAACATCTTTCGACGATGTTTCAGTCACAGGCTCGTGTGGAAAAGTTCAACACGAGCAAAGCACTCTTCTCGTGCAAGCAGGGCAACGGACCAGTTGGACCACATGTTCTAAAGTTGATTGGGTATTGTGATTACCTTGCTCGTTTGGGTTTCCCGCTTCAGCGAGAGGCTCAAGTCGATATAATCTTGCAATCTTTGAACATCGACTATACTCAGTTCATTATGACTTTTAATATGACTGAGCAAGATAAGACTCCTATGGAATTGTTGGCCATGCTGAGGACCACTGAAGAAAATATGGTCAAGGCACCTGAGAAAGCTCCCATAATGATGGTGGGCAAGAAAGGTGCTAAGGGAAAGGGGAAATGGAAGGGCAAGAAAAAGGTAGCATCAAAAGTTCTTGGTCCTTCTAAGCCCTCTTTCAAAAAGGCTAAAAAGACGAAGGGAGATGTCGCAACGGCTGACAAAGGTGATTGTCACTGTTGCCACAAGCCTGGTCATTGGAAGAGAAACTATACTGCTTACTTGGATGATCGGAAGAAAATGAAGGGTGTTCAGATTTCTGGATCAGGTATTTATGTTATAGAAGTCAATCTGTCTATTTCTACGTCTTGGGTATTGGATACCGGATGTGCTTCTCACATTTGTATAAATGTGCAGGAACTGCAGAGAAGTAGGACTTTGGCTAAGGGAGAAGTGGACCTACGAGTAGGCAATGGAGCAAAAGTTGCTGCTTTAGCTGTAGGAACTTATTATTTATCTTTGCCCTCTGGGCTTGTTTTAGAACTTAAAGACTGTTTTTACGTGCCTGCGATTCGCAGAAACATTATTTCTGTTTCTTGTTTGGACAAGAAAGGTTTTTCGTTTATAATAAAGAACAATAGTTGCTCTTTTGCTTTGAATGATTTAACCTATGGTGTTGCGCGTTTATTTAATGGTTTATATGTTCTTGATTTAGATAATCCTGTCTGTAACATAGAAAACAAACGACTTAAAGTTAATTACTCAAATCAAACATACCTCTGGCATTGTCGTCTAGGCCATATAAATGAGAAACACATATCCAAATTACATAAGGATGGATACTTGGATAAGTTTTATTTTGAATCATACGAAAAATGCGAATCTTGTTTGCTTGGTAAGATGACTAAAGCCCCTTTTACTGGTAAGGGTCAAAGGGCCACTGAACGTTTGGAGCTAATACATAGTGATGTATGTGGCCCAATGCGTGTGATGGCTAGAGGAGGCTACTACTACTTCATAACATTTACTGATGACTTCAGTAGATATGGATATGTATATCTTATGAAGAACAAATCCAATTCTTTTGAAAAATTCAAAGAATACAAGGCTGAAGTAGAGAAGCAAATAGGCGGAGGTGCAAGTATTAAGATCTTACGATCCGATCGTGGGGGTGAATACTTAAGCACCGAATTTAAAGAGTATTTAAAAGAGTGTGGTATTGTATCACAACTCACTCCGTCAGGTACACCTCAATGGAATGGAGTTTCAGAGAGGAGAAATCGCACCTTGTTGGACATGGTATGATCGATGATGAGTCATGCAGATCTTCCAATAAATTTCTGGGGTTATGCTCTAGAAACAGCGGCTTTCACACTTAACCGTGTTCCATCCAAGAAGGTTCAAAAGACTCCATATGAGATATGGGAGGAGAAACGGTCAAGCATGAACTTTATGAAAGTTTGGGGATGCAAGGCGTTTGTAAAACGTCAAGTATCTGACAAGCTTGGACCTAAATCCGAAGAGTGCAATTATGTGAGATACCCTAAAGAAACAAAGGCGTATTATTTTTATAGTCCTTCTGAGCAGAAAGTATTCATTGCTCGAGATGCTGTCTTCATGGAAAGAGATTTTGTTTCCAAAAGAAACAGTGGGAGAACTATTGATCTCGATGAAGATCGAGAACCACAAAATAGCATTGAACCTGAAGTGGAACAAGAGTAGGATAATAATAATGCTCAAGAAACACAGGTTGTTCGTAGATCAAGTAGGATTCGCCATGAGCCAGAGAGATATTATGGATTTCTCCTGACCCAAGGTGGCGATGTGATGCTTGTAGATAATGATGAGCCTCTCACCTACAAGGATGCTATAAATAGTCCAGATTCTGAGAGATGGCTAGAAGCCATGAAATCTGAGATGGATTCCATGTATGAAAACAAAGTATGGACTTTGGTTGCACCACCTGATGGGGTTAAACCCATAGAGTGCAAGTGGGTTTTCAAGAAGAAAACTGACATGGATGGAAATTTACAGACCTACAAAGCAAGACTGGTGGCGAAAGGTTTCAAGCAAATTCATGGTATTGACTATGATGAAACTTTCTCACCAGTAGCTATGGTCAAGTCCATCAGGATTTTGCTTGCGATAGCGGCTTATTATGACTATGAAATCTGGCAAATGGATGTCAAGACTGCTTTCTTAAATGGAAGCTTAGAAGAGGATGTGTACATGACACAACCTGAGGGTTTTGTCGATCCAAAGTTTGCTAGAATGGTTTGTAAGTTGCTACAATCTATTTATGGATTGAAGCAAGCCTCAAGGAGGTGGAACATCCGTTTTGATGAAACAGTCAAAGAGTTTGGCTTCAAACAAAATGAGGATGAGCCGTGTGTTTACAAGAAGGTTAGTGGGAGCCATGTGGCATTCCTAGTATTATATGTGGATGACATATTACTAATAGGGAATGACATTCCTTCTCTACAGGCTGTGAAGACTTGGTTGGGAAAAAGTTTCTCGATGAAAGACTTAGGCGATGCTACCTATATCTTAGGGACCAGGATCTATAGAGATAGATCTAAAAGATTAATCGGCCTAATTCAGAGTACATACATTGACAAAGTATTGCATCATTTTGGAATGCAAGAGGCAAAGAGGGGCTTTGTCCCGGTGTCTCATGGGATAGTGATCTCAAAGGAAAATTGTCCTAAATCATCAGATGATAAGGACCGTATGAGTAAAGTACCATATGCTTCGGCAATTAGTTCTATAATGTATGCAATGATATGTACTCATCCTGATGTCTCGTATGCTTTAAGCATGACGAGCAGGTACCAGTCTAATCCAGGTGAGGGTCACTAGACAGCTGTCAAGAATATTCTAAAGTACCTTAAACGGACTAAGGATTCGTTCTTGATATACGGAGGAGATGAGAAGCTGGTCGTAAAAGGTTACACTGATGCTAGTTTCCAGACAGATTGGGACGATTCTGTGTCCCAGTCTGGATTCGTGTTTTGTCTAAATGGAGGTGCTGTAAGCTGGAAAAGTTCGAAGCAAGAGACAGTAGCTGATTCTACAATGGAAGCTGAGTATATTGCCGCCAGTGAAACAACCAAAGAGGCTGTTTGGATTCGGAAATTCATTACCGGACTTGGTGTGGTTCCGTCGATCGCAGATCCAGTTGATCTGTATTGCGATAACAATAGAGCCATTGCGCAGGCTAAGGAACCAAGGTCCCATTCCAAGGCAAAGCATATACTTAGAAGATATCATCTTCTTCGAGAGATAAACGAGAGAGGAGATATACATATATGTAAAGTGCATACTAATGATAATGTTGCGGACCCACTGACCAAGGCTTTATCGCAGCAGAAGCACGAAGGTCATACTAGTTCCATGGGTATTAGATACATGGGTGATTGGCTCTAGTGCAAGTGGGATATTGTTAGTGTAGGTGCCCTAGAGGCAATACATTGGTTCTTTTAATAAACCTTTATGTCATTTGATTATTCAATAAACGTAATTATTATGACTTTAATTACTGCGATATATTTTTTAGCATAATAAATGTCCTTAGAATCATGATACACATTGTATAGTTTAAGTACATGACTTGAACTTGAGATTATATAATATATCATATTCTTAAAGGTCCCTAGTCGAGTATTATTATATAGGACAATAATAATACATAAATAGAATAGTATGTTGTTTGACAGATAAGCACATCTCATTGGTTATCAGTATGGAGATACTAAAGTCAATACATAGGTACATGTAAGGGTACATGGTACTGGACAGACCCAAAGTGAGATTCTTCATGTTTAATAAAGTCATAAGAAAGACTCACAGTGATAATGGTGTAATGATCCATTGACTTGAGATCATTATATTTCTATACGAGGATTAATGTACTTTGACTACATTAAAAGTTACCTTTGATCGGGTGATGATAAAAGTGGACATCGGGTATATTATGAGTCGTATGAGAAATATGAATGATAGATAAAGGATTTAACCCTCCTAGAATTAGGAGAGATATTATTGGCCTCTTGATTGAGTGAGACTATAAAATGCATGGCCGTGCTCAAATATTGATTTGTTTTAATGGTCTACTCATGGATCAAGTAAACCTGGATTAAATGTTGAAGAGGATGACGAAATACATGCCTCGAGTTTAATCTATAATATTTGGTTAAAGGGATTATATTACATGGAAACATTTATCACGAAAGGTTTAATTGGATCACCAATTATTATTATTACTTGGGTAGCAATGATGTATTACTAGATGCCACTCATTGTTTATAATTTTATTATTGGATATTAAAATTATTGCCAATGTAATAATAACCTAAAGGGTTACACAATAAGAACGTTTTAAAAGGAGTTTTAATTTAAATATCAGATTTAAATTAAATAATTAAAATTCGAAATTGATTATGGAATCAGATTTCGTTTTTAATTAAATGATTATAAATTCGAAATTGGATAAATAATTAATTGAGTTGGACTTAGTTAATTAAATGTTATTTCGAATTTAATTCATTAAAAACCCAAATCAGTTTGTTTTAATTGAAGCCCAAGCTGATTAGGGTTAGGCCCATCTTTCTCTCTATAAATACATAAAGATGTATTGGTTAGGGTAACACTTTTGCAAAATCGTTTTTCTTAAAAACCCTAGCTGCTCTATTCTTTGAGAGGCTAGAGAGAGAGAGAGAGGCTGATTTTGGCTAGTACCTGCTCCTTGGATCGTTGGACGATCGAACGTTCGTGTGGACGATTTAGAGACGCGGATCTTGCATCAAGGGCTGCGTGGTGATCACAATCTAGGACCTCCATCTTTCAACCGAATTCGTAAAGCTTCGTAAAGGTACTGATTCTATTCACCATAATCAGCATGTCTTATACACTGATCCTATGATTAGGGTTTCGGATTTTTATTGTATTACGACTGTTTTCGCTGCGTTTATGCCTCGAAACCCTTCACCAATATCGAAACCCGATACATTTGTTTTGGTTAGACAAAACAAAACTAATAAATATCTTTGTTTGTTTAGAATCTATCTACCAAGTTGTTAAGTTTTTTTGACATATATTTAAAGTTCTGTTGATATTAAAAATAAATATTATCTACCAACCAAGCAAATTTGATATATCTGTTCTTATATTATGATGTGGAAATTAAATACTATTAATTTAATTCAAGAATACAAAATTAAAAAAGAAACCTTTTATTAGAACAATATATAATTTTATGTATTGACCTATCTAGTTAGCAATAATAGTGATTTTTATAATGATGGCTATAGCTGTTACTCCTCTCCCAAAAAATGCTATAAACTAAAGTTTAGAGGCTGACATCAATTTTGGTTGATGATAAGCCCACCTTTTATTGTTTTTCTTGATTTTGCTCTGTTTTTTTCAATAAGAATCTCTCTTTATTGAGATTCTAGTAACCCATTGGTAGGTTTTATCTACTTATATATTGGATTTTGTATTTTATCCTTGTGAATGATAACTTCCGTTTTTCTTCTTGAGTTTACTTTATTTTTCAATAAATATATCTCTTTATCGAGAGTCTAGTACCACGTTAAGTGGTTTTTGTCTACCCATATATTGGGTTTTGTTCTTTCTTTTTGTAAGGGTAGGTTCTTTTATTTTGGCATCCAAAATCTTAGATCTACAGGATTTTGTTATAGTGGTTCATTGATTTGGATAATATAGAATTAGGGATGGGCATCGGGGCACTTCGGGGCCGGGGAGTGCTATCCCCGCCCCCATCCCCGAATTCAAACCCGATCCCCGTCCCCGGCCCGATCCCCGTCGGGGATTATTTTTTATTCCCCGTCCCCGGCCCAAACGGGTAACGGGGATTCCCGCTGGGAATCGGAGAATTTCATTTTAAACATAAAATAACATTTTAAATACTAACTAGTGAGTTTGAAACAATTTTTTAAGCACTAAATTAAGATAAATAAAATATTACTTAAATAAACAATTATAATTAACATGGAAATGAAGTTATTTAACTAATAGAAAGACAAACATATAAGATTAAAATATTATTTTGTTTTCAATATAAATTATTGGAAATTCATATATATTAATATATATATATATAATCGGGGAATGAGAATCGGGCCGGGGGTCGGGGATCGGGCCGGGAAGACATAAAATCCCGGCCCCGGCCCGCTCCCCGGTTTTTTTTAAAAAATTGTCCCCGTTCCCCGGCCCGTACCCGAGAAAATCCCCGATTCCCCGCCCCGTTCGGTGCGGGGATCGGATCGGGATCGGACGGGCCGGGATGAATGCCCATCCCTATATAGAATCGTAGCTATGGTCGGTTGTTCAAATTGATTTGGATTTTGTTATATTGGTTCTTATAGCAATTTATAAGAAAATTTAAATTTTTTGATTATTTTTGTAGATGTCGTATGCCCTTTTATTGATAAATTAATTATATATAAAAAATAGCGATTTATAAGAATTGTTGTGCTGAGTTGACGAATTTTGTTATAAAAATATTCTAACAATATTTTCATTGACTCTGTAATGTGATAATTTATACACCAAATAATGTCTAATACTATTTGAGAGTATATTTAGTATTTTGAATAATTCAAATATCTTGTTAGGTCAATTTGTTTTTCTCATTAATTATTGCATAGCTAAAAAAAATCGATAAGTAAAATGTTAAAGATAATTAGTTTAGAATTCATTTTAATATTTTAAATGGTTATTAGGTTTTTTAATAATTGATTAATTTAAATTTTGAACATGTATTTATAACAGTGTGGTAAATATTTTTCAATTTTTAAAATTTTTTATTCAATAATAGTAGATTTATTCAAATTTGATTGCAACTCGATTGTAGATCAAGTGTTTGAGATATTAAAATATTATATTATATAATATAGATAAAATAGACTCATGTATTAAAATACTATATTTATATTATGATGAATTAATAAATACACAATTTTGGAAAATGGCTCTATACATAGAGGCATCTGCAAAAAATAGTTGTGTCAGTATATAATGATATAATTGTAATTGATTTAATCAAAAATTGTGATTAATTAGTTATTAAGTATTTATAAAAATTAATCTGTAATATATAACTATATACTGTATTATAGTATGATTGTAGTTGATATTTATGAAAATTAGCTCGTAATATATAATAGTATAAATTTGATTAATTTTAAATTAAAAGATTGATAAGTTAGTAAATAGTTTATCACTTTAAAAAATATTTAATTTATGCATGTACTAAATAAAATAAATTTTGTATTTCAAAAAAATTGTTAAGTAACCATAAGTAATTTAGGATGCGAATGATATGATTAATTTAATTTCTATGCTAAATTCTAAATGGCTCTTATATATATTTATAAAATTAATTCGTAATGTATAATAATGTAATTTTGATTAATTGTAAATCAAAAGAGTGAAAAATAAAAATTGTAAAAATCGCTTAATATTATATTTGTATAATCCTGAGTGATTTTAATTATATACTAATTTATTATAATTGTTTTTTAATATTAAAAAATATGTAATATATGGATATGTTAAATCAAGTAACTACTATATTTAATTTAGAATTGTTAACTAATCATGGTTAATATAATAGGATAAGAATGATAAATAAGGAAAATGTTTAATATAATATGAATGGTCTAAAATTAGGAATGACCTCTAATTGGTCCTAAAACAGTTCAAAATTTTCTTATTGGCTAACTATATCTAACTATAATCCTGATTGATTTTAATTTTATACTAATTTATTATAATTGTTTTTTAACATTAAAAAATATGTAATATATGGATATGTAAAATCAAGTAACTACTATATTTAAATTAAAATTGTTAACTAATCATGATTAATATAATAAGATAAGAATGATAAATGAAGAAAACTTTTAATATAATGTTGGTCCCGGAGTATATTGCAGAAGGGGGGGTTGAATGCAATATAGATAATTTCAAATCTTTAGCTCAACAACAATGATAAAGATTATAAACTATCTACACACGAATTGCAAACACAAGTAGTAATTCAAGATATTCTCACAAAATAAATATTTTATTTATTTTGTAATGTGTTGCTACAACCTCGAGAGAAATGGTTTTCTCAAGCTTTGACTTCTTTAAAGAAATCACTACAGAAAAAATGAGAGATGTGTCTCTATATAGACTAATCTTTCTCTAACATCTCAGTCACATGGGTTGCGGAGCTGTTGTCGTTTTCAAGTGGCAGCTCCTCACAAGTTGCCCACCCATGTGACCTTTCCTAAAATGTTATGATAAGTGGATGTTATATCCACTTGGAATGCTTCGTATCGGCCTGAATTGATGACTTGAACTCAAGTATGTGGTGTTTTTGATGTGTTTTTAGTGAATTTGTGCAGAAATAAGAGTCGGATGTGGGATGATGTTTTCCATGCTTAAATGGTGGGTTTTGAGCTTAAAGAATAACAGTACATCAAATTGCGAGAGAGCCGGAAGAAACGGAATGAAAATTGGAGTTAAAACGAAGAAAATAGAGCAAAATCAGCAAAATCAGCGAAATGAACAGTAACGGACGCGCATGAACAGTAGCAGTCAGCGGGTGAAAAATCAGCCAGAATTTCTGATTTTGTTTTGGCCATATCTTGAGTTCTACAAGTCCGTTTTGGACGATTCAACTGCCCACGCGAAGATAACGGAATTTTCTATCATTCTAAGGTGGTCCGGAGTCCAGAATTATTGAAGAGAATTTTCCTTCAAAACAGAATCAACAGATATTGTCAGAATTCAATTCTAAACAGGAAATTGCCACAATTCCTACTTCTAATCAGTATGGTAATTACCTTGGGCGGCTAGAACATTCCAGAATCAGATCTACACATGGAATTTGCAATTCTATTCTCATTCAAGAACGGAAATTGCCATACTCCTATTCCAACTCTAAAACGGCAATTAGTTGATGGAGAGGCAAATTGGGGCTATAAATACACATCTTGGGGGACAGAAAAAAAACACATCATTACATATCAATTACTTAGGTTTGTTTGTATCTTTTCATACTTTGTTTTTTATCATGGTTTTATCAGATCCCATGATGACGAGAGGTTCGATTATGAACTAATCGTTGTCATGGGATTCTAACAGATTTATTTATGGAGCTTTAGTATTTTGATTGCTTTAAAGATCTGTGTGTGATGTATATCTGATATCCTCGTATGGTTATGCTTAATTGTTAGATGCGTAGCTAACATCTAATTTGTTACTCTCTTGTGAAGTGAAAGTGGATCTTGAGATTTAGAACTTGCCATGCTAGCATAGGTTCATGATTGTTTATCAACATGATTAGTAGTATGAGATGAAAATACTTATATTGCCCTGTGTGATCTTTATGGATAACTTGCTCTTCAACCGTTATGTTTTCAAATTCTATAGACATATAGGGTCTAAGCATAATTGGTGTCTATTCATCTTCTATCTCTTTTGTGGATGTATGTTTAGTTTGGTATACGTATGCTGACAGGTAGCGTGTACTTGTTTCGTGTTATTCGATCAGATATCATAACCATTGCATATAGTGATTAAAGGCGTCAGATCTAAGCGAAGTATTTAATGAAGTTAGGATCCCATGTTACTCTTGTAGACGTAATTCGATTTCAATTCTCGTTAGTTAATTAATTCTTAGTTTTTTAATTTACTTGTTAGTTAATTTAGTTTATGAAACCCAGAATTATTATTTGTCTTAGCAGTGAATAATAATCATACATTGTTGCATAGGTACATCTACTGAATTAAAACCATAACCAGATCTCTGTGGGAACGAACTTGACTTATTCATATATTACTTGTGACCACGTACGCTTACGTGATTTTAGTGCAAACAAGTTTTTGGCGCCGCTGTCGGGGATCATCGGTGTTTTATTTTTGGTTTATGTGCTTGTCAATAGTGGTCGTTAGAGTTCACTGACTCGGATTTGTTTTTCTTACCTATTTTGTAGTTTGGTGAGTTTCAGGTACTTGAGTGTTTGAAGATGGCATGCGAGGAGTTGCCATGGTGGGCATATTCGAGGACATCCATGCCTTATTAATGTGAGCGGTGTTTTGGCGTTCATGATCCCTCACAATATTGTTACTACGAAGGAGTTGATCCATATGTCACTTATGAGGAACAACCATATTTTTCATACCATCCTCAACAGTACCAGCAAGATGTTCCAGATAGGTCATATTTCTTTGGAAGTGAAGAGTTTCAACATCAGCAACCTACTCCTACTTTTCAGTTAGATGAGGTTGATGTTATGGAGGAGATTAGGATGCTTGCAAAGAGTTATGAGGAGTCTACCAAATCTATGGGGACACTACTTGCTCAAATTTTGAGTGCCTTGGAACAAGAGAATCAGCAATTCATACCAGAGGCAATTCCAGAAAATAACGGTGACTTGGAGCAAGGTACTGCATGCATAAGTGAGGAAGACAAATTCCAAGGTGAGGTGAGCATTCACAGGCCATGTGAGGAATTTGATCAAGCTAGTGAGGTGGATGATTTGGAAAGGGCCCAATTTGGGACAGACATTGATGAGCTACACAAATTTCAAGAATTGGTATGTGCGTACCAAGAGGACACTGATGAGCTACGCAAATTTCAAGAATTGGTATGTGCGTTCCAAGAGGCTGATGATCATGGGACAGATGCAGGTCTTCTACTTGTCTCAAAGTGTGAATATGGAGGTAGCGCATTAGAGCCAATGGAGGAAGTTCTTTTTGAGGAACCAAAGGCTTCAGCAACTTACATTTACCCTCCTCCATTATATTCAAGCGAAGCCCACGAGTGTGTGTTATCTACAAATTGACAGATTTTGGGTCAACAGATGAAGGCATTGGAATAGGACATAGTTGTTATACGAATAGCCCAAGCGAGGAGAAGGGGCAGAAAGTGTGCCGCCGTGATGACGATGAAGTTTCACGAAGAGAGGACCAGGCAAACTATTATCATCCTTAATGGAGGCTTGGAAGTAACGTCAAGCTATTGACGTTAAAGAAGCGCTTCTTGGGAGGCAACCCAAGGTATGTTTTCTACTTTCCCTCGTATTTACTTCCATTCAATGAGGACATTGAATATTTTAAGTTTGGGGGTGGTTTGAGGGATAAGTAGTGTATATAATTATGATTTTTAGTCATTGTGTTCATGTAGGATTTCATGCTTGCATATTAGTAGTAGTAAATTATGCATTTATGTTCGTGTTATCTACGTTTGTTTCATATAGGACATTCCATTTTTATATATGATGTGAGTTCATAGTAGTTTGCATTTGCACCCATGCTTGATAAGAATTTTGTGTTGTTGACGCTTTTGTTGAGAAGTGGTATGCTTTGTTCTTGTGCTCACACATACACTAGTAAGTTGAAGCTAGTAGACTTATTGAATGTTGTAAGTAATTAGAAGGACATGAATATGTGCAAGTTGATTTAGTTTGCATTCTTTGAATACAAGTAGGTGCATTAAAGAGATTTTTTTGCTTGGGATTGAGTATGTTTTTCCCGCCAAGTGAGCTTTTGAGCCATATTGCATGTGTTGCATATTATTCGTTTGCTTGAGTGTCCACGGATTGTTTGCATTGCTAGCGGTTGCTTGAGGTCTTTCTTAAAATGCATGACATTATTTGACGATTAAAATGATAAAGGCATTTACGAATAACCATGCATATTTTCCCATATTACCATACCATGTTTACATGATCAATTAGTTAACCCGTTGAGCTTAATCCTATTTTTTCGATGACATACCACATTACTTGCCTAGACCTTTTTCTTGTATTGGCCTTACATTAATTTGAACCCACATTGTCAAAGGCTAGTAGGGTGCTTAAGGGAGTAATAAGGTGTGCAAGGAGGGGTTTATTGTTGGTCATAATTTTGGGGGAAATATTGAAATTTGGGTTTGGTTGTTGCTTGATAGTCGGAATGTGTAATAAAATCGTGGGATCATTGTTATTGTCTATATTATTGTTGCTTTAGCTCTAAAAAAAACAGAAAAAAAAGAGAAAAAAAAGTTATATTATGAGAGCATGTTTGTGTTTGTTGCGATCCTACTTTAGTCGACTAGTCAAACGTTTTTGTTGGATGAAAAATAATAAATTATGTGGGGGGGAATAGGGTGTTGTGTATGATTCATCATGGTACTTACTAGCTTTTGACACTTCACCTGTTTTGGCTTATCTGACATACCATATCCCTAGCCTCGTTACAACCCAAATAAAGACCTTTTGATTATCGTCATTGGTGTATGTTGTGTTAAGAGTTAGATTGATACCAAATGTCAAGCATGCTTATGATTTTGTTGGAATTGAGTGATACACTTACCCTTGTTCTTGAGTGAATATTCTTTTGTGAGTGGATTGTGAGTGTTTGCTTGTTTTTGCGTATGAGATCCCGAGTTTTGTCTCAAAGATGTACTCTTGTAGGCTTAGCATGTTTACTAACTTATTCTTACACTTGACATGGACTTGTGAGAACTTATGCATGTTCATTGAGTAGACTATGTGAATACTTGCACTTTCGACACCAAGACATTGCGTATTTACTTTGATTCTTAAGTTGATATGGCATGAGAGGATTTGAAGGTATGGTAGGATATTAGTATTAAATCATTTACATTTTCATATTAGTTGCATTCATGCATTGCATTGCATTAGGTTAAATGGATTTTGTCGGTACATTCAATATAGGCCCTCACGAGACCTTACTCGTCCACTAGGGCTGCCTAGGAGTTTAAAGGGCTTGTTGCATATGCCAAATGCAACCGTGATCACCTACGGAAGTGGTACTAGTTAGTTGTATATAGTTATAATTGTTATGCTTGAGGACAAGCATCGGTTTAAGTTTGGGGGTGTGATAAGTGGATGTTATATCCACTTGGAATGCTTCGTATCGGCTTGAATTGATGACTTGAACTCAAGTATGTGGTGTGTTTGATGTGTTTTTAGTGAATTTGTGCAGGAATAAGAGTCGGATGTGGGATGATGTTTTCCATGCTTAAATGGTGGGTTTTGAGCTTAAAGAATAACAGTACATCAAATTGCGAGAGAGCTGGAAGAAACGGAATGAAAATCGGAGTTAAAACGAAGAAAATAGAGCAAAATCAGCAAAATCAGCGAAATGAATAGTAACGGACGCGCATGAACAGTAACGGACGCGTATGAACAGTAGCAGTCAGCGGGTGAAAAATCAGCCAGAATTTCTGATTTTGTTTTGGCCATATCTTGAGTTCTACAAGTCCGTTTTGGACGATTCAACTGCCCACGCGAAGATAACGGAATTTTCTATCATTCTAAGGTGGTCCGGAGTCCAGAATTATTGAAGAGAATTTTCCTTCAAAACAGAATCAACAGAAATTGTCAGAATTCAATTCTAAACAGGAAATTGCCACAATTCCTACTTCTAATCAGTATGGTAATTACCCTGGGCGGCTAGAACATTCCAGAATCAGATCTACACATGGAATTTGCAATTCTATTCTCATTCAAGAACGGAAATTGCCATACTCCTATTCCAACTCTAAAACGGCAATTGCTTGATGGTGAGGCAAATTGGGGCTATAAATACACATCTTGGGGGACAGAAAAAAAACACATCATTACATATCAATTACTTAGGTTTGTTTGTATCTTTTCATACTTTGTTTTTATCATGGTTTCATCAGATCCCATGATGACGAGAGGTTCGATTATGAACTAATCGTTGTCATGGGATTCTAACAGATTTATTTATGGAGCTTTAGTATTTTGATTGCTTTAAAGATCTGTGTGTGATGTATATCTGATATCCTCGTATGGTTATGCTTAATTGTTAGATGCGTAGCTAACATCTAATTTGTTACTCTCTTGTGAAGTGAAAGTGGATCTTGAGATTTAGAACTTGCCATGCTAGCATAGGTTCATGATTGTTTATCAACATGATTAGTAGTATGAGATGAAAATACTTATATTGCCCTGTGTGATCTTTATGGATAACTTGCTCTTCAACCGTTATGTTTTTAAATTCTATAGACATATAGGGTCTAAGCATAATTGGTGTCTATTCATCTTCTATCTCTTTTGTGGATGTATGTTTAGTTTGGTATACGTATGCTGACAGGTAGCGTGTACTTGTTTCGTGTTATTCGATCAGATATCATAACCATTGCATATTGTGATTAAAGGCGTCAGATCTAAGCGAAGTATTTAATGAAGTTAGGATCCCATGTTACTCTTGTAGACGTAATTCGATTTCAATTCTCGTTAGTTAATTAATTCTTAGTTTGTTAATTTACTTCTTAGTTAATTTAGTTTATTAAACCCAGAATTATTATTTGTCTTAGCAGTGAATAATAATCATATATTGTTGCATAGGTACATCTACTGAATTAAAACCATAACCAGATCTCTGTGGGAACGAACTTGACTTATTCATATATTACATGTGACCACGTACGCTTGCGTGATTTTAGTGCAAACATGCTATACAAACAGAGTTATCATTAAGCATAAGGCATTCTGGGTTCTTTTTAAAATTAGCTATAACAATTCTAGTAGATGGAGACTTGTCATACTCTTGAATTGTCGAGCCTCGTCTTGTGATCTCTCAAGCTTCTATAGTAGTCTTGCAGGTCTGCTACAATCTTTGACGAATTGCAGCAAATCTGTTTCTCGAACATCTAAACTGTCACGGGGGTTTGACTGAGATAAAATCTCCAAATCAAATAATTCAGTGAGACAGTAACATTTACCGCCAAGTTTGCTGTCATACGAATATTCAGTAGTTGACAGTATGAGCTCCCGCCAATGTTGCTGTCGAAACTCCAAACTTGCTGTCAAGTGTGAGAATGTTGCTGTCCCATGCTTCAGCCAATGTTGCTGTCAAATGAAACTTGTTGTCGTGACCTTGCAACATGCAGTCTTCTTGTAACGTTACCATCAATGTATTGACAGTAACTTTATTATTGCTGTCGAACTGATGTATTCTCTTGAGGCTTGAACATATTAATGAACTTCTTCCAAGATACATACTTATTACATTTCAGCAATTATTTGATTACAAGAACACACTCTGGCTGTGACAGTATGTTCTACTTAGCATATACAAATAAACTAAGTACTGTTAAGTTGTCTCTACGCTATCACCCATAAATCCTAACAATCTCCCCCAATTTGTTTTTATGGACAATAACAACAAATTCTCAATACAAGCATGCTGACAACTTAACTAACATAGATCAGAATAGGATTCTAGAACATTTCCAAGCATTTAGCATTACATAGGACAATGATCTAAAGCAAAACAAGTACTCCTCGAGGTTGAGTAGATATGAGATTTACTTATCTTGATATTAAGCTTTCCTGTTCTGTCTGTTCTCTCTCTTTCTGTGGAGAGCTTCTTCCAAGTACTTTCTGAGATCTTGCACTAACTTCTTTTCATTAGCAGATACAGCATCATCTTCAATCTCATCAATGTACTGTTGGATTTATTTAGAAGAGACATTCTGAACATCTTTCAGATCAAACCATGATTCAAAATCATAGGTGTAAGTTCTGAATTTCAAAATGTTGTTCTCAATCTTGAATCTTCTGCCAGGAAAAGAATTCAAGATCACTCTTCTGTTTCTGTCAAGTTTTGGATCTTCATCTCTCCTACTATCAAAAATAACTTCCAATTCCCATACACACAGCATTTCCAGTTTGTGAGATGATCCAACAACTTTCTAGTATAGACCTTTCAGTACACTGGTCCTCAGCTTGTGAAAACTATCTGCATAGATTTCTTCTTTGCCATCTATGATCCTGAGAGGATTTTCCAGTGCACATGGCTGATAGTTTGGAGTTTCACTGTTCATCTTGTTGACTTTCTTGCATTTTTCTTTCAGCTCAGCTTCCACTACCTCAGCAGTCCGTTTACCAATATTAGCTTTTCTCCTAGCAACTTCAGCAGCTAATTCAGCTTCATAGGCAGCCATTGCTTCAGGTGTATAAGAGGGCATCCTCTCTGTCCAATCATACTTAGACACACGTTCTTTCTCGTCTATACTCACATCCTCATTCGCATCATCGATATTTCTCCAGTCACCATATTTCTCATAAAGTTCAGCATATCTTTCAGAATAGTACTTTTGGATGTGTTCCATGGCTTTCTAAGGAACATTTTCATACGTCCCCATAAGCTCCACCATTCTTTCCAGCACGAAGTAATCAACTCTACGCCTTACTTCTTGTGATGTTTGTTTGAGAGTGTATCTGTCTATTATTGTTGACGTCTTCACCATAGTGAAATCCTTCTCAACAAACATGACTTTTGCTTTATCTTTCCAAAGAATGTATATGGATGCATATTCCTTAGAGTTATCCAGCTCCAATTTGACTGAAGTGATATCTCTTGTCACAGCTTCCTTCTGGATTTTGAAACTATTTGTTTCTCTTCTTCCAATAGGCTTCTTACGAATCACCACTCCATGCTTCTTTTTCCTTGATGCAGCCTTTGTCTTGCCCTTTCTTGGAACTTTACGCAGGCTTTTGCTCTTTGTTTTGTCTTTCTAGACTTGGATGTCTTGACAATTTTACCTATGACAGCTTCTTCATTCAAGCTCTTGACAGTGTCTTTCATGACAGTGTCTTCTTTGACAGTAACTTCACCATTCTTGACAGCTTCCTTGTTGACAGTATCTTTTTCAGCATCAAAATAGTCAATAACAAATCTTAAGATACTTCCTTCCAGTGTGTCAAGAATGTCTGTCTCTCCCTCATCTTTAGCTTCAGCATCTTTCTTATCATCCTTGGGAGCTTCTTCCTTTGCTTTCTTCTGAGTCTGACTTCCAGTAATCTCAGCAGTTTCTTGCCCACTTCCAGTTGTACCAGATCCTCCAGTTCCATCAAGATCATCATTATCAAGGGTGTCATCATATGTGCAGTTCCACCACTTTCACTTCTTCTGGCATTAGCTTCAGAAATCAATTTCTTCAATTGAGAGCTAAGACTTTCATCTCTCTTTGCCAGCAGTTTGTGAATATCTTTGACAGCCTTGACTTTGTCTCTGTTTATCTTAGATTTGAGGATTTGTTTCAGCACACCCATAATTATGTTAAAATGCAATCTGGGTTCTTCACTTAGGATCAGAAATCTAATCCTTTTAGCTCTTGTGCTTGTGGTCGTTCTGTAGCAAATACCATAGGGTTCTTCAATCACTTCTGGTAGCTTTTCTTGAACAAGACCTTTAATTTTTGCTAGGAGATCGTTATTGAAGATTGTAGAATTGGCTTTCACTTTCGTTCCCATGGCATTCAGCACTCTAGCTTGCAGACTTTGTTGTAGCTGTATTGTAATGAATATAGAGATGCCAGTTTTCAGATAAACATCAACTGCCCATCTTTTCTCTAGATTCACCTTCACAGAGATACTTGTTATTTTGTCCTTCAGTATTGGTGATAGTTTTGTATATACTCTTCCTGCCTCTTTTATGGCACCATTCACCAATGCACTGAATTCTTCATCTTTGTTGTGCAAAGTACTCTCCATGTAGCTAACCATCATCGTTTCTGCCTCTTCTGGACTATATCCACTTCTATCAGACCAAATGTATCCTGTTGTAGGATTTACCTTTTCAGGTATTTTGTCTTTGCCTTTGCCGAGTCTGTTGGATTCTTGCATTTCTCTCCAATGTTTCCGCAGTGGAGTTTCCATGACTTCAGGAACTGGTTCATTGATTTTCAGAGGAAGAAATGTTGATGTTTGAGCCCTTTGTAATTGCTCCAATATTTCTTTAGTCACCAACATTGGCTCACCATCTACTTCAACAGATTCACCAATTCCACTAGCTCTCAACTCTTCACCAAAGATTCTATATTCATTTGCATTTTGCTCCCCCTTACTTCCATCTCCATCTTCTTCCATTTCCTCCCCCTCTCTTCTAGACTCCCCCTTGCTTGTTGCTCCACCTTGTGTCTCCTTCTCTACTGGACTTACAGTATTCTGATTTTGCACTTTATTTTGATCTACCACTGTCTCCCCCTTAGTTAAGTTGACAGCACTAAGGACAGCAGAAAATGATAATAGATTTTGGTGAATCTCAGCAAAACCAGTAGCTACCATGGTGGACAGAGCATCAAGTTTAGCTTCCATGGATGCACATCTGCCCTCAAGGGATTTCAACCTTGATTCATCTTGTTTAGAAGGACCATCAGACCTTAACCTTTTTGATGAGAAAGGAAAAGACTGAGGCAAGGAGGCTATGGGGTGTCTCACACTCTCATTATTTTTCTGAGTGATCTCATCACTCCTCACAGAATGACTCTCAAGGCCTAATGCCTTTTTGTGTGGGGTTCCCTCAAATTCACTTTGGATGTGTTCAAGTCCCTCTCCTTTTGCCAGCTCATTTGGCTGCCTCTCATTTTTATGCTCACATCTCTTTTCTTTTATCTCTCTTTTCTTTTGCACTCCCTCACTCATCCTAGATGCATGGGTATGAGCAGTACTTACATGCATTGAAAGAGAAGGTTTAGATTTTACCTTTCTGAAAGTAGAGACTGGCACATGATCATTATCAGAAGCATCTTCAACAATTACTGAATCTTGATCAAACTGTGAAGAGGTGACAGCATCTTTGCCCAAAATGTTATCGTCCACAGGTGGGTTGACAGCAACTTTTGCGGTGTCTTTGACAGTAGTTGAGGCTGTGATAGCAACTTCCTGAAGGTTAGTTGATTTTTGGAGGTCGACCAAGATGTTGGCTATTTCACTTTCTGGTAGATTGCCATCTTGATCTAGCTCAGTGTTTGAGGGAGTGATATCCATTTCACTTTGAGAAATGGGTTCTTGTGGACCACTTGATGGGGGCTCATCCATGACTTGAGATGGATGATCAAAACCTGAAGGGTTGGGATTGTCCCCCTCTCTAGGTTGTTGAGAAGAAATAATTGACGGATTAGAGAATAAGGAAGGTGATGGTATAGAAGAGATTTATGGCTGTTCCACAGAGATAACTTGTGGAACATCAAGAGTAGAAGTTTCATGACCCTCACTGTACCCTAACTCCATATGCATTTCTGCAAGTGTAGGCTCCTCATGAGTGAGCACATGAGGTTGTGCAGACTCTTTACAGGATGCCTTGGGAGACATGCCAGTTTCAATAGGTACTTCTTGTTGAGAAGAAGCACCTAGGGATGTGTTTGATTCCCTTTTATCCTCCACAGCCTTTTGTGAGACTGAGGGGTGGCTGATAGTGGTTTTGTCCCTCTTAGCTCTCTTCTTCTTAGACTCAAGAGGAACCACTGTGGGTTCACTTTTACTAACATCCTTATTTGCTGCATCAGGTGCAGCTTCTCCCTCAACATTCTCAGAACTACCACAAACTCCAATTTCTAAGGGTCTTTTCTTGGATTCTTGCAAGGCTATTTTTGTGGCTTTTGTTTGTCTGGAAGGTCTGATTGGAACGAATGGTGTAGAATGTGGATTAACTGAATTTGGGTCTAATTCAGCTTCATTCTCAAGGGAGAAATTAACATACCCAGAAGGTAATTCAAAATCAAGATTAGGGTCTTGATCAGCCATGTGTTTGGTGAAACAAAGTGGAATATGTGCATTCAAATTTTTTGAATTTAGTGATGTGTATGTATTTCTTTTCAAAACATTGCACTCCATAGTTAGAGATGCATTATCATCAATACCACATAATGAATTTAAACACATTGTAAGAAAGCGAGGATAGACATGTACCTTCCTGCTCAGAGCTGACTTGAGTTGACTCATAAGCAGCTTTCCAACATCCACTTTGTAACCATGGACTAGAGAGTGAGTGAGCTTCTTGATGTAGGAGGGAATTCCATTCCAGCCAGTGGTTTTGGTTTAGAAAACCTTCACCATGACATCAAAAATCATGCTCCATTCTTTTCTCAAATGCTTTCTGTCCATTTCACCAGTTGAGTACCAATTTGATGTACCCTCTTCAAGGACAGGACCAGAATACCCAATTTTCAAGAAAAACTTCTTTAGGGTTTCATCACTTGCAAGTTCCTTGTATGATTCTTTAGCTTGCAGTCCAGTTCCCAAATCTTCGTTGATACCTTTTATTGTGAGGATGCAGGTGACCCCTTTGATTTTGCAGTTTATGGTGTCTTTACCTGCACCTCCTGGAACAAAGGCAGATTTCCAGAATTCTTCAAGTCTTTCTAGGTCCAAATATGTAGTAGAGGTTATAGCATGACCTAGATAGGACTTGTTTAAGAAGGATACGAGTCCTTTGAAACCTTCACCAGCATCTCCAGCAGAGAGAATACCAGCAAAGTTTGTTTGAGAAGAGGATTGTTTGGGTGCCATTTTTTGCTTTGAGTTTTGGGAGAGAGAGATTTTTGCTTTTGAGAGAGAGAGGTTATGTTTAGTGTTGTGTGTTTGATAGTTGCTTACATGAAAATAGCAAATATTTTACTGAAGAAGGGAAAGTAGCAATGTCTTATCCCATTAATCAGTCACATGGTGTTGTGGGTAGTTACTTTTTAGTGGCTGTAAATCGTGGAGGTAAAATCCCAATTAAATCGGTCCACTAATCTTGACAGTAACCAGTGCGCTGTAACAAATTCATTAGTAATTTGGGAGGATGACAGCAAGTTTTGCTTGACAGTAACATCGGCGCAAGAACATGTTGTCACCATTAAGCAATTTATACAATTTTCTTTAAATTTCATGACAGAAACTTTTTCCATTTCTGATAAGGAACTTGCTGTCAAGGCACTTCGTGACAACATCTTCACTTATTGACAGCAACTTGTGCGGAAATAATTTGTGTCATGAATTTTAATCGACTTTGCTCATTGCTTAAGAGTAAAATTACCAATTAGCATTTTAATCGATTTAAGCACATATTTGTTAAGCAAGCACACATCCACATACATCCACACACACAAATATACATGCATACAACAATAGATAATCAAGATGAGAAACAAGGCATGCAATAGCACTGGGGAGACGAAACGATGATTTTTTTTTTATTGAAAAAAAAACTTAAAACAATACATAAAAGTTCTTAAGAACTAAACATTATTTTAAGTTTGGAAAAGCTTCCTGCAGCAGCCCTTCGACAACCTTCTCGATCTCCTTCTCATTGGAGACCCCCAGCATGTCTAGATAAGCTTGAAGCTTATCAAAGACTGGATCAAGGGGGTTCTCATCAGCAGCAGTAGTCTCCTCCGTTTGCTTAGGCACCTCTTTGCCTTTGTCGTTGGCTGAGCTTTCTGAAGTGGACATATCAGAAGCTTTCCTCTTGCTCATTCTCTAGAGTCTCTTAGGTGTGTAATGAAGAATAAGGGTTTGGCCTCAGTCTTATTTATAACACATTAAACGACGCTACAGCTTCCCACACGCTTCTTTTTAATAAAGTATTAAACTTTAAAAATAAAAAGACTTACTAATGCCTGAGCTCATTTGAAATGACATGACTAGTTGTCACTGGCACGCGTATGGTTTAAGTTAATGTCACGTGACTACTCATTACATAAGTTAAAACAGGCATGTAATATGAATTTAGTATAGTCATAGCAAACATGCTGTCAATTAAACAAGTAACACATACGACAGTAACTTCTCATGACAGTATCATTGAAAGCTACGGTCACAAGCTGCGATTTAACCACTTTGAAAAGGTAAAAACTAGTAAGTTAACATACCAGATTTAGCATTCCCAATTCACTTACCAACCTGTTGAAGGTTGCTTCATCTAGTGGCTTCGTGAAGATGTCTGCAAGTTGCTTTTCTGTTGGAACATAAACTAGCTTCACAGTTCCCTTTTCAACATGCTCTCTGATGAAATGATGTCTAATATCAATGTGCTTCATCCTGGAGTGTTGAACTGGATTATCTGAGATGGCTATGGCACTGGTGTTATCACAATAAATAGGAATATTGGACAACTCTAAACCATAATCCATTAGCTGATTTTTCATCCAAAGAATTTGAGCACAGCAACTTCCAACTGCAATGTATTCAGCTTCTGCAGTTGAGGTAGACACAGAATGCTGCTTCTTGCTAAACCATGACACTAATCTTCCACCAAGAAATTGACAGCTTCCTGTTGTACTTTTTCTGTCAATCTTGCATCCAGCATAGTCTGAATCTGAATATCCCATCTGATCAAATCCAGAATCTTTAGGATACCAAAGGCCTAAATTTGGAGTACCTTTGAGATATCTAAAAATCCTCTTGATTGCTACCAAGTGTGACTCTTTTGGATCAGCTTGAAACCTTGCACAGAGACATGTAGCAAACATAATATCTGGTCTGCTAGCAGTTAGATACAACAATGATCCCACCATACCCCTGTAGGTACTAGAATCCACTTTCTTTCCTTTAGGATCCAAATCCAGTTTGGTTGCAGTAGAGATAGGTGTCTTGGAAGGTGATGCATCTTCCAAGTTGAACTTTTTGAGAAGTTCCTTGACATATTTTTCTTGGCAAATGAAGATGCCATCATCCTTTTGATGAATTTGTAAACCTAGGAAAAATGATAGTTCTCCCATCATACTCATCTCATATTTGTTCCTCATAAGAGATGAAAACTTTTCACACAGCTTCTCATTTGTAGAACCAAAGATTATGTCATCAACATAGATCTGCACCAGAATGATGTCTTTGCTATGATGCTTGTAGAACAGTGTCTTATCCACAACACCTCTTACAAATTGATTCTCCAGCAGAAAGGTAGAGAGAGTATCATACCAAGCTCTAGGAGCTTGCTTCAATCCATAAAGTGATTTGAACAGTTTGTAGACAAAGTTATACAATTCAGCATCTTCAAATCCAGGTGACTGTTCAACATACACTTCCTCCTCTAGCTATCCATTGAGAAAAGCACTTTTGACATCCATTTGGAACACTTTGAAGTTATAGTGTGCAGCATAGGCTAGGAAAATTCTTATGGCTTCAAGTCTGGCAACAGGTGCAAATGTTTCATCATAGTCTATTCCTTCCTGTTGACAGTATCCTTTGGCCACTAGTCTTGCTTTTTTCCTTGTCACGTTTCCACCTTCATCCAGTTTGTTTCTGAAGACCCACTTTGTGTTAACAACTGATTTCCCTTTAGGTCTAGGGACTTGCTTCCATACATTGTTTCTCTCAAATTGGTTGAGCTCTTCTTGCATGGCTATCACCCAATCTGAATCCAACAATGCTTCATCAATTGACTTTGGCTCAGTTTGAGATAGAAAATAAGAGAACATGCTATCAGCAGAAACATTTCTCCTTGTCCTTATACCAGTAGTGGGATCACCAATGATTAGATTGCTGGTGTGATCTCTGTTCCACTTAGTGATTCTAGGCAAGCTTCTTTCTTGATCTGCTTGATCAGTTCCTCTTTGAGGAGTTGATTCTCCACCATTGATGGTTTCTCATTCATGTTCTTCAACATCTCCAGACTCATTCTCATTCCGATGATTGGGAGTTATTGTTTGAGACTAAGCTGGAGTTTGAGTAACATCATTGGTTTTGACAGCATCTCTTTCAAACTCAATGGCCTGAGTGCAAGTAGGTTCATCAGCAACAACTTCTTCTTCCTCCAAGTAACCTTGATTTTCAAATCTAAGAGACTCCATTTGACCATCCTCTTGTAATCCAGGGAACTTGGTTTCATCAAATGTGACATTTACACTTTCTTCAATGACTTTGTGATCAATGACATAGACTCTATATGCAATCCTTTCCAATCCATATCCCATGAAAATGCCTTCATAAGCTTTAGCATCAAACTTTCCTTTCCTTTCATGGTTGTCAATCATCATGAAACACTTACTCCTAAATATATGAAAATATTTGACAGTTGGTTTCTTTCCTGTTAACAGATAGTAAGGAGTGTTTCCATGAGTCTAGTTGATCAAGGTTCTGTTCTGTGTGTAGCAAGCTGTATTAATAGCTTCTGCCCAAAAATATGTTGGTAATTTAGAATCATTCAAAATAGTTCTCGCAGCTTCAATGAGAGTTCTATTCTTCCTTTCTACAACTCCATTTTTTTGTGGTGTCCTGGCAGTGGAGAATTGTTGGACAATGCCTTCTTCCTTGCAAAAGTTTCCCAATGTGGCATTTCTGAACTTAGTACCATTGTCACTTCTCAGATATTGAATTTTTACATTCAGGGTTCTATTAACAACTATTATGTGATCAATGATTTCTTGAGCAGCTTCGTCCTTTGTCTCTAAGAACTTTACCCAAGTGTACCTCGAGTAATCATCCACCATTACCAGGGCATATCTCTTTCTTGCAAGAGATTGAACATTTACTGGACCAAACAAATCCATATGAATTAATTTGAGTGGCTCAGTGTTGGTATTCACTTGCTTTGACTTGTGCACTGATCTTTTCAATTTACCCATTTGACAATCCTCGCACAATCCTTCTTGACAGAATTCCTGTTGAGGTAGTCCTCTCACCAAATCCTTCTTCATCAGAATATTCATATTCTTGAAATTGAGATGGGAGAGCTTCTTGTGCCAAAGCATGCTTTCACCAACTGATGCTTTACTGTAAAAACAGTAAGCCTTGTCTTTCTTCACAGAATTTAAGTCTGCAACAAACAAGCTTCCTTTCCTGACTCCTTTCAAGGAGAGGCTTCCATCCTTCTTGTGATAGATATTGCAAACCATCATATCAAAGTCAACCTTGAATCCCCTGTCACTGAACTGGATGACACTGAGTAGGTTATGCTTCAATCCATCTACAAGAGCAATGTCTTCAATGACAACATTTCCAATTTCTGAACAGCCATATCCTACAGTGTAACCTTTGCTGTTGTCTCCAAAAGTTATGATTGGGCCGGCTTTCTCCACAAAATGTGATAGCAGGGCTATATCACCTGTCATGTGTCTGGAACATCCACTATCGATGATCCACATGACTTGCTTCTGCTTTTTGCCCCGCAAAACAGATGATTTTAATTTGCATCTGGTACCCAAACTCTGTTGGGTCTTGCAGTTACAACATTATTATTCATATAATTCTGTTTCACATTTGTATCAACACTAGAATCCTTCTGCTTGACTTCTTTCACAGTCCACTTAGGCTTAGAGTTAGACTTAGTCATTCTCTTGGTGGATATTGTCTTTTTACCAACATAGGCAAGCTTAGAAATCTCAGCAGTTTGCATATAGGAACATCTTTTAGTAGACATAATAGGCAAATTGTAACAAGTACTCATAACAACAATCTTGCATGGCATACAGTCAATATTATTACAGACGTCCACTTCTCTTTGCATGATGGGGGTTCTATGTAATTTACCACTAACATTGGTCGCATTAACCTTGTTCTTGTTGGGTTTCTTACAAACAAATGTTAAATGTTGAGATGAGCCACAATTATTGCAAAGCTTCCTAGGAGCGTCTTTAACATGAGCATAGCCATTCTTCTTGTCAATTCCTAACTTGCCATTCCTATTCTTAGGCTTGTAGGCATTTGCCTTGACAGTATGTTCTGAAGTTGCTGTCGAGCTACCTTTGACAGTACCTTTCTTTCCCTCTGTCTTGACAGCAGGCTTGAAAGTTGCTGTCTTGGGTTCTCTCTTGACAATATCTTTTGAAGTTTCTGTCATATCCTTGTTGACAACTACTTTAGAACATTCTGTCTGATTGCTTGGCAAAGTTTCTGTCACGGGAGACTTGACAGTATCTTTCCCTTCATCTAGTGTGCTGTCAACGCACTCATCCTCATCATAAAGCTCTTGTTTGATGAACAGGGAGGTTTCATCAAAATCAGCTTAAATCTCAGCACTTAAATCTTTAATGGTATGCTTGTATTCAGTTTTAGACATATCAAATAAGACTAGAGATGGTACCTGAATTGAGGAACTAGAAGCTTCATCATCAGATTTAGCCATGAGGGCCAAGTTTACAAACTCTTCTTCTTCCTCATCTTCGAAATCATCCCAGCATTTTCCTTCAGCCACATAGGCTTTACCTTGATTCCTCTTAAAATGTTTTCCAGATCGTATTCCTTGATTCTATTTTGGTCTTCTGCATTCAGTAGCAAGATGACCTAGCTCATTGCAGTTGTAACACCTGAACTTCGACCTATCCACCATCCCGATCTTGTATCCACCTCTCGTGGCACCACCAGCAGCATTTGAAAAACTCCCCTTGTTGAACTTAGATGTTTGACCCTGTGGCTTGTATGACTTGTCCCTTCTGAACTTGATGTTCTTGAATCTCTCAGCCATATAAGCCATGGTTTGATTATCCATGCTTTCAATTTCTTCTATTGTGTAGAAGTCTTCATCTTCAACGTCTCTGAGCTGCAGAACCACCTCCTCCTCGTCATCCAACACCTCTTCAATCTTCAATGGTGGTACTTGTGTTGGTTGTGAACTTTGTGAGGATTCACTTGGACAAGCTACTTGTGGTTCATGAGCTACAAGGGCTCCTGACATGTTTTCCAACTTTCCTTTGGTTCCAGTTTGAATATCTCTCATTTGAAAGAGTTCGAGTTCGTATGATTTGAGCACACCATAAAGAGTTTCTAGAGAGACATCGTTCAAGTTTCTTCCTTCTCTTATGGCTGTGACTTTGTGCTCAAGATGCTCAGGGAGAGTGAGCAGAAATTTGATGTTAATCTCCTTTCTATCATAGAACTTCCCATGAATTTGTAACTCAGCTATTAGCTTACTGAACATTTCAAACATGTGTGTGAGTTCTTCGCTTGGCTTGGCCATGAAGGCTTCATATTGTGATACAAGGATTTGCCTTTGATTTTCTTGGACCTCTTCACTTCCTTCACACAGCAGCTCTATCTTACTCTACATCTCTTTTGCAGATGAGCATCCCATGACATTACCACACATGGCTTTATCTAAAGTGAGAGAGTCGAGCAAGATAAGTTTTAAGTAGTCATCCAAGGCTACTTTCTCCTTTTTGGTCTCTGTGTATTCTGAAGGTCTCTTGGCAACCCAATGGGCTGGAATGACTTCGTCATTTACAGTAACAGCAGCTACTTCCTTTTGAGGAATGAAAGGGCCATTCTCAAGGATTCCCATGTATAGTGGATGGGCAGCTTTGATAAATAACAAGATCTTTCTTTGCCAGAAATTGTAGTTCTGTTTAACAAAGACTGGAATCTTGATACCACTTGACTTCTGAACACTCGTCATGATCTTCATATTTGTATATCAATCTGTAGCTTTGATACCAGTTGTTGGTCCCGGAGTATATTGCAGAAGGGGGGTTGAATGCAATATAGATAATTTCAAATCTTTAGCTCAACAACAATGATAAAGATTGTAAACTATCTACACACGAATTGCAAACACAAGTAGTAATTCAAGATATTCTCACAAAATAAATATTTTAGTTATTTTGTAATGTGTTGCTACAACCTCGAGAAAAATGGTTTTCTCAAGTTTCGACTTCTTGAAAGAAAGCACTATAGAAAGAATGAGAGATGTGTCTCTATATAGACTAATCTTTCTCTAACATCTCAGTCAAATGGGTCGCGGAGCTGTTGTCGTTTTCAAGTGGCAGCTCCTCACAAGTTGCCCACCCATGTGACCTTTCCTAAAATGCTATACAAACAGAGTTATCATTAAGCATAAGGCATTCTGGGTTCTTTCTAAAATTTTGTCATACGAATATTCAGTAGTTAGACAGTATGAGCTCCCGCCAATATTGCTGTCAGAACTCCAAACTTGCTGTCAAGTGTGAGAATATTGCTGTCCCATGCTTCAGCCAATGTTGCTGTCAAATGAGACTTGCTATCGTGACCTTGCAATATGCAGTCTTCTTGTAACGCTACCATCAATGTATTGACAGTAACTTTATTATTGCTGTCGAACTGATGTATTCTCTTAAGGCTTGAACATATCAATGAACTTCTTCCAAGATACATACTTATTACGTTTCAGCAATTATTTGATTACAAGAACACACTCTGGCTGTGACAGTATGTTCTACTTAGCCTATACAAATAAACTAAGTACTAGTTAAGTTGTCTCTACGCTATCACCCATAAATCCTAACATATAATAAAAAATTAATTAATTAATTTTATTAACAAATTATCAATAATATATTTTTGAGCCTTCAAAAAAATTGAGTTTTTGAAGATATGAATTTTATCCAAAATATTTAAAATGTGATTCAAATCCGATTTTGTAGTGTTGGTTTATATTTATTAAATAATTAATTTTATTAACAAATTTTGAATAAATATATTTTTGAGCTTTTAAAACAATCAAGTCTTTGAAGGTTTGGATTTAATCCAAGTTGTTTCAAATCTGATTTCAAATCCGATTTTTCAGATTTCTAGTTGAGTTAGATTATAATTGTTTAAAAAAATTTAATTGTACAACATGTATTATGAAAATCTATTTATAGTGTATGATGGTCTTTGAAGGTATGGATTTTATCCAAGTTATTTCAAATCTGATTTTAAATCCAATTTTTAGAGCCGGCAATTTTGTACACGACACGAAAACACGACACGAAAACGACACGAAAATTTCGGGTTTGGGTTGACCTTTGCGGTACACGAACACGAAAGTACACGAACACGAAGTTACACGGATGAATTTAGTGTCGGTTGTGGGTTTACCCTTGGGTACACGACACGAAACGAAAATACACGAAATAAGTAATTATTTAAATAATTTTATTAAAATTATATGAATACATATTTTAAACTAATATTTTATATATAATTTTTACATAAGATAAATACAAAATAGTTTCAAATTTTAGTTTCACAATACTTGAGCACACTTAATTATTTGTGACATATTGACTTAAGACTCGACTAGTAAAAATTTAATATTTAAATATTTTTATTTTTATTCAAAAATTACACGAAACACGACACGAAATGTACACGAAATAAAGGTACACGAACACGAAACGAAACGAATCCTTAATGGGTCGGTTTTGGATTTGACATTACGTACACGAAACACGAAAGTACACGACACGAAAGTATACGAACGAAACGAATTGCCAGGTCTACCAATTTTTCAGATTATAGTTGAGTTAGATTATAATTATTTAAAAATTTTAATTGTACAACATGTAATATGAAAATCTATTTATAGTGTATGATAATATGATTGTGATTGATTTTATGTTAAAAGAGTGGTTGATTAATGAATGATTAATTATGAAATTTAATTTAAAATATATAATAGTATATCGTGATTGATTTCAAAATAAAAATTGTGATTTTTTAATAAATATTTTTTATTTAAAAATATGTATTTATGGATATGTTAAATAAAATCATTATTGTATTTAAATTATAGAAGTGTTAACAAACCATAGTTAATGAAGTAGGGTGAGAATGTAAATAAGGAAAACTCTTAATATAACATGATTGGTCTAAAATTTAGGAATGCGTTGTGATTGGTTCTAAAATAATTCATAGTTTTCTGATTGGTTAACTGATATGCGGTAGACTCAGGTATTATAATAAAGGATGCCTTAACAAATACCAATTGTGCTATATTTGATTTTGAGTTCTGTTTAAAAATCCTATATGATAAACCACATCTCTTCTCTTTTTGTCTCATCCTCTCATTTTTTTTGAGTAAATGAAATGTTCGTTCATATTTTTCTAGAATATTGGATAGATAAAATTATTAAAAATATATTTTAATCGATTGAGCATACTCTACAATTCTCTTTTGCCATTTTAAATAATTGGTATAGAAAAAAATTAGATTATTCATAATGCAACCGAGTCCAAAAAGAAAAAACAATTATTTATATGCATCTCCATGTAGATGTTAAATTATTTAAATAAAAAATAATAGTTGATTTTAAGAAATATGTAAATTTTAGTTATCAAATCATTATATAATTAATAATTGCAACACATAAATATTTAGGTATAAAAAATTTTAAAAATGAGAGTCATATTAGAGAGTTTTGGTCGACCAACTATTTAGACTTTCAACGATTTAAATATGTGAGTCATCTAAATCTGAATTCTAAACAAAAAATAATTGAAATTATGTTAAAAAGATGAAAACTCTGAAAATATGATCTATGTGATATATAAAAAAATAATATAACTAACTTTAAATTAAATAAAAAAAGATATACAAATTATTACAAAAGTACAATATTTATTTGAAATGATCGATTAGATTTTAACTCAATTATGGTACATATGAAAATTTATATAATATAAGGATCAATATAATATATAATGGTTGAGTTATAACATATATTTAGATCACTATAGCATAAAATAAAAAAAATGATTTTAGATGTTATCTACCTGCACAGATCATTAAGATTGTCATATTTTACATCGATTGAAATGCTTAGCAAAACTTAAAATTGAGTTAAAAATAATTCAAAATTATAATATAAAAAATATTTCAATTTACCTAAATTTTTTATTGAACTTCTATATTGTGTAATAAACATTAGACTAAAACTAAACATTTAAGTTTAAAAGTGTATAAATATACATGTTTCGAAAAAATGATTGAGACAAGCATAAGGATGACTTTTACTCAATATTAAGAGATTGTGTAATATGTCTCAAAATATAGTCTTACATGATGTACGATCAATTTTTTACAACAAAATCAATTAGAGTGGAAGGTCAGGGGTTCGATTCCTGAGGGTAACATAATTATATCTAATTTTTAGATTAATCTTAAATGGGTGGCGTTTATGTTATTTTTCAACAAATAAAGGTAAAGCAGTAATTTGATAGCCTTATACTCAAATATTCGATTTGATAAAGTTCATTTTACACAATTGAAAACTAAATTAATAATTTAACAATCGTAAGTATTCATGTGATTATTATCGTATGAATATTTTTATAAATTTTATGAAATCTAATCAAATTATAAAACATTTGGTTCAAAAAATTGGTATACAATATTACAGTATAACTAAAAAAATATTTGATAAATCGAAATCTTATCATTTATCATATTTTTAATTACAAAAGTATTTCGATATATATAATTTCGAATGAGAAATTAGTTCAGTGCCCGTGCCTCGCACTAAAATCAATGTAAGATGAATCAAAAAGTATGATCTTAGAAATAACATAGATGAATGAACCATTAATATTCATGTAATCATAGGATTAAAATTTTTGGATTTAAAGTTAAACTTAATTTTTAAAAGAGAAACTTAGATATTGGATAATAAGTAGTAAGCTAAAAATAGACGGTTGAATTTAAAAGTGTATATAAATATATATAAATATATGTGTATGAAAAAAGGAAAATGAGTCATACGATTACAAAAATGATTATTACGTAAAATTAAAAGATTTTGTCCAGAATCGTTGCATGTATGTAAAAAAAACAACGATTTTTTGGGGCCAAATACTTATGTGTTGGGTGTTGTTTGTTCTCGATCCAGCAACGGTCTAGAAACTGTTGTGTAAATTTTTTATTAATAGGATGTTCCCGTTGTGTGAAGTATCTCATAAAAAGTTTTTATTACCAGTTGTACTCATAGTATCTATACAACGGTGAACAACTGTTGTGTGACAGTACCAAAGATGTTAAAAAATAACGGCGAAAAACAAGTGTCTCACTTGATTTCTGGTGTTATGAACTTACATACACAACTATGTTTTACAAATATATTTTATGATGTTAAAATTCGCATGAGTTTACGTATGACCATTAATATAATAATGCCAAAATGATTATATATATTACATTCAATTGTTTAAAACTTTAAATTGATAAAGTTCAAATCACGTCATTGAAATCTTAATTAACAGTAATCCTGTTATTATAATTGTATAGATATTTATCCAAATTTTATGAAATCTAATAAAATTACAAAAAAAAAATTGGTTCATGACAATTCAATAATATAAAATTGATAATCAAAAATAAGATAAAATAGGATTATTATATTTTACCGTATTTCTAATTACAAATTATTTCTAATTACAAATTTTTGTAAAATAATTACAAAATTATTGTAATGTATATATAGTTTGGTACCAAAAATTATTTCAGCAATTGTAGGTCCATACCTCGCACGGAATTTTACGCTAGTAAGTATTTTATTGTCACATTGACATTTCCTTGAAGCCGTTTGCTAATGGTAAAATTGGTCAGATTTCCATGATGGATTAAAATCTCAACATAAATCTGGCAAAATGTGCATACTGAAGCAAAATAAAGAATAACAGCGGCCCATTCATTGTTTCGTTTAATTCCAATTCCAGGCCTTTTTAGGTAGTTACTAGTCATCATGTTGTTATTGAACAACTTTGGGCTTAGTCTACCTAAAAGTACAAGGCGGGCTCTTTCATCGCAATGTTTTTTTCACTAACTTTTATTTCCCAGTATTCGTGTTTTAAAGTTTTTATTTATGATTTTTGCTTAGGTAAAGCCAATATACCATAAGTGTCAACAGTGATAACATAGTAATTTCAATATTTTTAAACAATTTGTTCAATCTCACCTTTTTTTACCAATCGAACACATTCGTAATACACACCTTTTACCTCTACGACATATTTCGAATTCTTGACAACTCACTACGAAAATGAGAACTCATGTTCTCACACGGATAGAGTAAGAACTTTGGCCATATTTATTTCGACGAATTAAAATTTGGAGATTATAATTTGAGTATAATAGTTTCATCATTTATAATCCATATAACTATATTATTTTAAATTATTTTATTTTATGTTTATTTGTAAGTATAAAATTTAGGAATTCTTTAAATTATACTATCCCATATTTATTTGTTTTGATGGATAACCTATGGATTGGACTATTATTCTTAAATATTTTTAATCCTATATATGTTTTAGAAGGGATTATAGTGAAGGAACTATAATTTTTAAAAAAAATGACTTAGGATTATATAATAACTTCTCCAACCAAGCATAGCCGGTCCTAAAGATTTGAATGCTCTAGAAGAGGTTATAAAATGATGCCCCTTATACATCTATGTTAAATATTAAAAGATAGTAACAACACGTGTCTTCACTCAATTAAATAGTTATCATAGTAAGTAATCCCTATAAATAATAGTGATAAAATAAAAACTTGAACTTGAAGTTAAGAATATAACATTTATATTATAATCACATAGTTAGGCTACGACCGAATGTGGCTAACTATAATAACCAACTTCAAGTACAGAACATATCACTAGCAACATGTCATTGTAAATGATGTTGCAAAACTTCTCATTTCCCTTTTTTCTTTCTAGCAGCAAATTTAAAGAAATTGATAAGCAACCCAAAATCATGAAATATGCTTGTCCACTAATATTGTCAATATCAATTCTAAGATCAATAAGAACCGCTTCAAACTTGCTAAAGAGTTCAAATCCTTTTGTATCCTTAACTATCACAAATTACGTGTTTTGGTATCCTTACCTATCACAAATTGTATATAAAACTCTTCAACTTTTATTTGGAATTTCCATAAAATGCTAAATTATTGCAAGAAAGGGTTTACAATTGCAATTACTATGACCAGGACCTTTACCAACTTTTATTTCTTATTTGATCCGTTGTTCAATTTTATTAAGTATTTCATTTTTCTCCATATGCACTTCTAACTCAAACTAAACACTCATAGTACTTAAAAAATGATCATGATTCCTTTTCATGAGATTTCAACTTAGAATCTAAAATATATATAAAGAATTTGGTGCCCTCCAACTCTTTAAATTTTTTTATGTATTCATAAATTTTTTAATTATACTATATATATGTTTACATAAAAATTTTGGTGCCCCTCATTTGGGTGGTGCCCTAGGCGTTCGTCTTGGTCGCTTTACCCTAGGGCCGACCCTACAACCAAGTATGAGAGATGATTATAATTCTTTCATTTATCCCAACCAAAAAATCCGAGATTATTATTTTAAAAGATTATAATTCTCAATTTAATTCTAAATAAATTTTTACAAAGTCAATATGGAATTAAAATTTTAATAATTATAGTCATAGAGATTAAGGAGCCTGAGATGTATTTCACGTAAGTTCCCTGAGATATATGGGATTTATATGTAAATATGGGATGGGTATTTCTGTAAAATCAAAATTTTTTAATTAGCCCTGCGGGCCCAATCAAATTTACAATGTATTTTTCAAATTTCTCATAAAAAATTCCCTAAAATCAATCTCATGTCCTTTTTCTTATAGTCATATCCCCTATTTTATCCCTATGAAATGAACATGGACTTTAAGTATAAGGGTTTAACTCAACTTAATGTGTTATAGGATCGGTACCAAGTGAGGTGGGATAGTACCAGTGTTTTTTTTTTTTTTTTTCCTACTGGCCCCTCATGCTTTAAATTTGTTGGTGATGTAAATTAAATTTGAAAACTACAAAAGGGATGCAATGGTTCTCCACCATTGTTTGTCCTACTCTTTTAAATCTTATTACAAAGCAGTGATGTTTCCAGGAGCATATAAATGTAAGTAATTGCATAAAGGCTGACACTGTGTAGTCATGAAATATTTAAAGTTTCTGTACACAGAAATAAATAAATAATGTATATAAACCTAAATGTACCATACACAATAAGTATATCAAACGTATCATAAATTGTCATACGGTAGAGATGGAATTAAAGAGGTACATATATCAGGAGAAGTAATAATTTGAGAGCAAGGGGAGCTGCACTCTGCGAGGATTTGGACATGACCTTCTTCAAATGAATATTATACTATAATTAGTTCGTTCGGAATTAAAAAGTTAATCACTTGAAATTAGATTTTTTTTCCAAAATACGCAAACACCCAAAAAGACAGGAAAAAAAAAATACTCCATATAAGGGAAAACAAAGACTAGAAATCTGAAGTACGTACAACGAATCCAGTTTAGGTTAGTGCATGTCAATTTATATTGGAGTATTATAGGTAACAGTTAGTGCAAGTAAATAGTTAGGCATGAACAAGGAGTCAAATGCTTTTCAACGAAGAAAGATAAAGATAAAATCAGAAACAAAATGTCACACCTTCTTGTTTATCTAGGTTTGTTCAATATTTGGATTCTATTGAGACATGTGTGCCGATAAAATCAAAATTGGATATATATTTGGAAGAGGGAGTTTATAGATGCCAGAATGAAGAAGAGAATTCTCAATTTGATGCTCTAGCATGGTGGAAAGCCAATGAATTGAAGTATAAAATTCTATCAAAAATTGCTAGTGATTTGTTGGCTATCCCTATTAGCAGTGTTGCTTCAGAGGCTACATTTAGTGCAGGAACTAGAGTTTTAGATTCATATATACCGTGCTGCTTTATCTAGTGAAATGGTACAGGTACTAATCTGTGGAGGAGATTGGGTTCGTCGTCTTCATGGAATAAAGAAGCAACCAAAAACTCATGTAAGATTTCTCTATTTTTTATACTTTCAGATATATTGTCAAAGAAGTTAACTACTTGTAGTTTTAATTACAAAAATTCTCACTTGTCATAATGTTTTTTCTAGGAGGATGAAGAGCCAGTGGAGGTTTTGTTGCATGAGCTTCAAATTAATTAAGGCATATTAAACTTTTACATTTTGGTTGTAATTTGAATTTTGTTTTTTTTGAGTTGGATGATTGTAATATTATTACTTTATAATTTGCTTGAACTGGTGAAGTATGGGACTATGGGAGTTCATTTTCTCTTAAATGAGTACCTTAAACGAATATGAATAGTTCGTGAATTTAACCGAATCCGAATATGAATACAAATAATTATTCGGGTAATAAACGAATACGAATCCGAATATATATATTTAAACCGAATATAAATATGAAAATTAAAGTATTCGTTTCGAATTCATTTCGTTAACAGCCCTAATGTAGGGTCAATCGGTGTTGAAACATCGATATCACTAGATTGGGTGCCATCCTCCCGGAGATTTAGGCCCCCGACAACGTTGCAGACGTACGTACAAGCTGGGCGATTTTTTTTTTTTTTTTTTTAACTGAAATTTATTACTTAATATTTTCAAAATGTCATTCTCTTACTTTAAAATTTGAGAAATTTCTCCCGTAGTTATTTAAACTAAATTCACTTTTTTTTTAATTCCCAATGTTGATTCGTGTTATTGTGAAATAAGTAACCAAAGTATCATTTTCTATCTTGTTTTTAATACTAGAATTTTTCTTTTCATTTTCACTTCATAAATAATACTAAAATGATACTTAAATAATTAACTAGAATTTAAATATAATAACATAATAATACTAAAATGATACTTTGGTTACTTATTTAAATGATACTAGAATTTTAGAATTTTAGTAATAAAAATTAGAATTAAAAAAAAAGTATTTTAGAATACTAAAATTTATTAGTACTAACATAATAATATAAAAGTATTGTTTTTAATACTTCATAAATAATTAACTAGAATTTTAGAATGTTAGTATTATTATGTTATTATACTATATTATAAAATTTTAGAATTTTAGAATGTTATTATATTATACTTATTATTCTTTTATATTATACTTATTATGTTAGAATTTATTATGTTAATATTCTATATTATGTTAGTATTTTAGAATCTAAAATTCTAATATATTTGCATTTTAGTATTATTATGTTATTATATTTGAATTTATGATACTAAAATGATACTAGAATTTTAGAATTTTAGTAATAAAAATTAGAGATCCAAAAGGCTATTAATCAAGGGTTCTTCATAAATTTAAGAGCTCATCTATTTTGCATTTTTGCATTTTTGTGTGTGTGTCAATATTTAAGCTTATATGATTTACTAAGAGCACTCACATCCCATCCCTTATCTCTATCCCTATCCCTATTATTTAGGGGAATTTGTCATTTTTGATCTAATTTCCTATTCCATCCCATTCCCTAAAATAGGGTCTAATTTTAGGGGCAAGAAATGAGTCCCCAAATATGGGGTTCAACTGTTTAAGCCCCCAAATCTTTCTCTTTCCTCTTTTAATATATTTAATTGTAGTTATAGTTAAAATTGTAAGTGAAAGAGAGAGAAAGAAGTAATATAAAAAAGAATATAGGGATATGGGAATGAAAAATGGGGAATGGGATATAGAAACTTTTTGATAATTTTGGAGATTTACTATTTTTATTTGGGGATTTACTATCTTTAGTAAGTTTTTGGGGTTGGGATGGGATGTGAATGCTCTAATAAGTATATGTTATTGGGACGACAAGACTTAACACTTGAAATATACTAGTATCTCTTTACTCACTTTTAAGAATGTCTAGTTGACTTTTAACTTATTTTAGTAATAAAATATTACTTCCCTCCAATTTTTCCTTTGTTTTTAGGAATTCACTAAAATACGGTTGGAACAATATTTTATGCTAAATTTTCAAATTTTCAAAATTCAATTTCAATTTAATTATTTATATTATTTTTAAGAATGAAATAGTTTGGAAATATTCTAAGAATAAATATTTTATTCTATATTTAAATGTGATTTAAGAGATGATTAGAGATACTCTTATAAGTATCTAATTTGATAAAAAAGAGATTATTAGAGATCTTATAAGTAAATAATTGAGAGAAGATCCTAACGATTCATTGTTGGAGTAATTCTTTTTCTCCCAAATTATATCCTATATATATATAATTGACGTAAGAAGGTTTAAATGATATGGTCGTCCGGCACTATAAATGGGCTATAGAATAAGTTGGAAAAGCTAAAACTTATGCCACCACTAATGAATGGTATTTTTAATTTAAAAAATAAGATTAAAAAAGGATGCACTAAAATAAATAACAAATGATAAAACAAAAAAAAATTAAAGTTGAAAAAGTTTACTGTTAACTAAAATTTATACAAAGATAATTTAGACTAAAATTTAAAAAATAATTTTAAAAAAACCTTACACAAAAAAGAATTTCAAGAAAAACTAATTTTTTAAAAAAGTCATAGAAAAATTTTACCGTTAGATTTCACAACAAACATGGTTTTAAAATTGATACTAACAAAAGTCAACATAAATCAATAAATTAACATTTTATTAATTTGCAAAGATTCTAGATTCAGTACTAAAGTTTTAAATAAATTAAAAAACAATCCGAAAATCCAAAATAAAATAATTAATGGAGAATCTAAATATAATAAGTACAAAAAATCCTATAATAATTTCAAAGTTACAAAAATATTAAATTTCATCAACAATAAAATTTAAAATAATTTAATAAAGAATAACACTAATAAAATATTCTTCAGCAACTTAATTAATTATTATTATAGGAAAAAGAGTTGTAGTAACACTAAACTTACACACAATTAACAAATAAGGATAAAGTAGCAAAAAATTATAATGAAAACTAAATCACAAATTCATTATTTATATAAAATAAACAAGTATACAAAGTATGCCATCAGAATTAATATTTTTAGAAAACAAGAATTTACATTTAATTACAGAACTAAATTTTTTTAAAAGAAAATATATGGTAAAACAAGATATTAAAAAAGTAAAAAAAATATATGTTATAATTGGAAATGACACAAAAATTCAACAAAATATAATTTACAAAACAAACGCTAATTCAAAACAAAAAAGCTAAATTTGGAAAATTAAAATCAATAATAAAATTTAATATAATGCAATTAAAATAAATATAAATCAACACAAAATATAAAAATTGTACAGACTTTCCTTAAAAAAAGTACAAATGTATGTATGTTCTCATGCATGTTAAATTAAAATATGTTACCACATGTCTAAAGTATATTATATATATATTTTAATAAACAGAAGAAAATAAGTCAAAAAATATGAAATATTAAAATATATGTTAGGCTAAACCTTAAAATATAATTATCAAAAAAAATCTCTTATGAAATAAGGTATTTTAAGAAAAACATTATTTTAAAAAAATCATTATTGATTTTTTTTTGGTTTGACAACAAATATGTTTCTAATATTAACAAACAAGGATAAAATAATAAAAAATCATAATTAAAAATACAAACGCCAATTCAAAAAAAAAAAGATCTAAATATAGAAAACTAAAATCAACAATAAAATTTAATATAATGCAGTTAAAACAAATATATACCAACACAAAAATATAAAAATATAGTATAATTTTCTTTAAAAAAAGTACAAATGTATGTGTATTCACAATTACATAATCACATATACATATATAAATTTTTTTTGTGTATCTTAGTTTTATAAATTTAGTATATCTTTTAAAATTAGTGTTTGTTTTGTAGATCAAAATTTGTTGATTTCTGTGTCATTTCCAAACATCACATGTTTTTTATTTCATTTAATGTTAAAAAGTTTGTACTTATTTTTAATATGTTTTTGTGTTTATTTTTATTTATTCTAAATTATACTAGTGTTTGTTGTGAATTTTAGTTTTTTTCTTTTAAAACAATTATTTTATTGCTTGTTTTGTTGCATAACTTAGCTTTTATTATACCCGTGCTATGCACGAGTAACTTTATTAATATTTTGTAGTACGATTTTGATTATAATTTTTTTTCTTGAAAATTAGTTTATAGTATTTTGAATAATTTGTTTAACTTTTAATGATAATAATACATATTTTATATGGTTTGTATGTATAAATTTATTTTTTTATCGTAAATGTTTTTTCTATAATTTATATTTCAAAGTTTAGGCTAACTTTTTTTTTTTGAAGAAATGCATAGAATTATATTACTGGAGCAAACCAACTCAAAATAAAACAGCAAGACAAACCCCCGACTACCGATACAACCCGGCTAAAAAACAAATAAATTGTTTCCTGATTGTTTAACACATTGAACTTAAAAGTTCTTGAAACTAAAAATGAATTCAAAGACCTCCTAGACGATCCAAACTGCGCCAACATCCCTGAAAGTCCACATCACATAAGCACTATTGATACCCCAGTGTTCAGAAGCCTCAATTGCATAAACTGAGATTAGAGGAACGACACTCCAGCTATCTACATGCCAGATACCAGCTATAAACATGCCGAACATGGGAACTCCCAAATGATGAGCAACATCCCAGCTATCTACATGCCGGATACCAGCTATAGACATGCCAAAAGTTAAAACCCCCAAAATATGATAAACAATATTTAGTTGTGAGTGGTGAGCTCTTGCAATAAATGTCACCGTCCCAGCTTCGATGCGGACTATCCAGATCCCCCAAGACATCAGCAAAATCATTATCAGCAGATCCAACACCAAATAGAAATAGACATAATTAATCAAAGACATAAAAACACTCCAAAAGGAGAGACAAACGACCACTCCAAAAGGAGAGACACACAAACGCCCAATTAAATTGGGTTTTATTGAGATGAAAAGCAAGAAAGATGACCTCCGGCCGGTGGACAAACCACCGCCGCAGGGGAGAAACTCACTCGGGAAAAGACAAGCAGAGAGGGCTAACTTATTTTTTAGTCATATGTAATCTAATAAAATAAAAAAAATCAAAAATAATTATGAAATATTGTACTAAAATATATGTTAACCTAAAATTTGAAATATAAATTATAGAAAAACCATTTACAAGAAAAAACAAATGTATACTTACAAGCCATATGACATATGTATTAATGTCATTAAAAGTAAAAAAAATTATACTAATTTTTCAATTATACTACAAAATATTAATAAATTTACCCGTGCATTCACTACAAGAAAACACGGGTAAAATCGACTGCTTAAATTCGACCGGCATTAAATTCGACCGTTTCCGGTCGAATTTATCGTCAATCCCAATTAATTATTGGTCAAACTTAAATTCGACTGGCAACGGTCGAATTTAATGCCGGTCGAATTTAAGTGGTCGATTTTAAAGGAACGGTCGAATTTAGCCCGTCGAATTTAGGGTCAATGACAATTAATTATTGGTCAAATTTACATTCGACTGGAAGCGGTCGAAACTAATGCCGTCGAATTTAAGCAGTCGATTTTAAAAGAACGGTCGAATTTAGCCAGTCGAATTTAGGGTCAATCCCGATTAATTAATGGTCAAACTTAAATTAGACCGAAAGCAGTCGAATTTAATGGCGGTCGAATTTAATGCAGTCGAATTTATGGAGGCGGTCGAATTTAATGCAGTCGATTTTATGGAGGCGGTCGAATTTAAGTCGGGCGAATTTATAAATTCGACTGCTATCAGTCATTATTAGAAGGAAAATTAATTTTTAAAATTATTTACAAAATACAAAATTAATCCTTAAATTATAAAAAAATTATCACAATATACTAATAACATGAACTACAAGTGAAAATTTTGTTTACCCACTTACGCCAATTTTTGAATTATCGAATGTAAGTAAAGTGTTGATTCTATATTTGTTAAGAAGTTTGGAAATTTTTAATAAATGCTTACAAATTTTAAAAAAATGTGATTTTTTTATGGTACGTTTTGATAACATATTGTATTCACTAAAAACGACGTGAGACCATAATAGTGTGTCTTACAAAAAAACCTTTAACAATGCGACAATTTTTTATTGAATGATTGAAATGTAGGGTTTAATGTATATGTTTAGGGGTTACTCATTTCATGTCAAGGGTTAGCAATTTAGATATTTTAAAATTAAAATTTGAACGATCCAACCGTACGAATGTTAAGATTATTATATTTGAAAAGTTTGTACAAAAAAAAATTAATAAAAAATGGCACATATTAAATATTATAAGGGTCAAAAAAATCTGTTGACTTTTTTTTCGACTAACTGCAGTCGAATTTATAAATTCGACTGGAAACTGTCAACTTTGAATGGTAAATTCGAGGTCAAAACCTAGTTCGTCGAATTTATAAACGCGACCAAATCCATTCGAATTTATAAATTCCACTGTAACCCGTCGAATTTATAAATTCCACTGGGACCAGTCGAATTTATAAATTCGACTGGTCCCAGTGGAATTTATAAATTCGACTGGGTTCGATCAATTTTACCCTTGTCAGATCTGTTTTTGCAGAACGTCTTCTACCTCTTTGCTCACTTTCCCCTTTCTAACTTCACTTTCCTTTCTCTCCCACATCAATTTTGTTTCCTTGAAGAGTTCATCTTAATCATCAAGTAAGTATCACTAATCCTTGTAATATTGATGTTTTTTTCTCATAATATATGTTAATGTAAATGTTAATATTTGTGTAATTAAAGTAGTAAATTAGTAATAACTTGTTTTTTTCCCAATTAAAGTTGCACACTACTTATACCAATGTATATGAACTTTGTAGATGACATCCGATCGTAGTTGGGTTGGTCATAATCGTTATGATGAATCAAATTACTTAACGGAGGAGTACAAAAATGGGGTGAATAGTTTTCTTGAATTTGCTATTAATCATCGTGAAGAGGAAGATAAAGGACTCATAAGATGTCCATGTCAAAATTTTGGAAATCAATATTTCAAGGATCCTAGTGATGTGAGAATTCATTTGTATCTACATGGTATTATGCATTGGTATACCAAATGGGATTTGCATGGGGAGAAGGATGTGCCTCGATTTGAAACCGGAACGAGTTCCGGTAATATTGATGTTGATATGTATGATGCTCGTGATATGCTAAGAGATTTAGTGGATGCAGATAAACATTATGAGAATTTTGAAGAAGAACCGAATCCAAAAGCAAAAGATTTTTACAATATGGTGGAAAAAGCTTCGGAACCAATTTATCCCGGCAATAAGGATTTTACCACATTATCATTTGTAAACAAGCTACTACATTGGAAGCACAGACATAATTGTAGTAACAATGGCTTTGATGATTTGATTCACCTCATTGGATTAGTACTGCATGCTAATCACAGCTTGCCTAAGAATTATTACGATGTGCGAAAGATGATTAGAGGATTGAATATGGGATACGAAAAAATTGATGTTTGCGAGAATGATTGCATGTTGTTTTACAAGGAAAATAGCAACAAAACTCACTGTGATACATGCAATACAAGCCGATACAAGGAGCAAAAAGATCCAAAAAAATGAAGATCCCACGAAAGATCTTGCGCTACTTTAATCTTACCGTAAGGTTGCAGCGTTTATTTATGAATGAGAAGACCGCAGAACAAACTCAAGCACTATTGTGGACGATCAACGACTTTCCTGCACTTGGCATGCTTAGTGGGTGGTCCACCAAGGGTAAGTTAGCTTGTCATGTTTGTATGGGACAAGTAAAAGCCAAACAACTCAAGCATGGTGGTAAACCTAGTTGGTATGAAACTGCTCGCTATTTCTTAGAACCATATGATCCACTGAGAAGAAGTACAAAGTTTGGAAGAACCGAGACACGATCAGTCACAACTCGACATTCAGGTATGATGGCAAGGACCTTATGTGAGGAGATACAGTTCCCCTTTCCAGGGAAGACAACTTGGAGAAAACCAAGAGACTATAGTGTGACACATAATTGGACCCACCTTTGTCCATTTTTCGAGCTCCCGTACTGGGATACACTCGACCTTCGTCACAACATTGATGTCATGCATACCGAAAAGAATGTCTTTGATAACATATTCAACACAATGATTGGTGACAAGAACAAGTCTAAAGATACCAAGAAGGCAAGAGAGGATTGTAAAGAAATGCTTATACACCGTGAATTGTGGATTCAAGATGATGGCACAATGCCAAGTGCACCATATGTGCTTTCAAGGGAACAACTTCATAAGTTGTTTAATTGGATTAAACAACTTGAACTTCCGGATGGGTATGTATCAAATATATCCAGGTGTGTGAATCGTGATAAAAATTCTATTCATGGTATGAAATCTCATGACTGTCATATTTTCATGCAAAAGTTGTTGCACATTGTTTATCGTGACTTACTACCAAATCACGTAGCTGATGTTATTATTGAGTTGTCAAACTTCTTTCACGATTTATGCTCATCGAATTTGAGATACACAGACTTGGAAAAAATGGAGAAGGATATAGTGAGAATAATGTCCAAGCTTGAAATCACTTACATTCCAGGTTGATTCGATCCGATGGAGCATTTACCACTGCACGTAGCTACTGAATGTAAGTTGGGTGGCCCAACTAATTTTCGATGGATGTATTTCATTGAAAGATACTTGCACAACTTGAAACTGAAAGTTAAAAACAAAGCTCGAGTGGAGGGTTCAATTGTAGAGCGATATATTGAAGAGGAATGTGTACATTTTTGTTCGTTGTATTTCGAGTCCAAAGTCCCAACAGTGCATAATCGGTTACGTCGAAATGAGGCACCTCGGAGGTCTCATGATTCTAATTTATTTGAAGTTTACACGTATCCGACATCACTTGGTCTACGAGGCAAGGATAGAATTTTGAGTGATGAAGAACATAAACTCATAAGATATTATGTTCTAATAAATTCGCCGGATGTCGGAAGATAGAATTTTGAAGGAACTGGTCATAAAAAAACTCTAAAACCTAAGTCAACCAGCAGTTACACATCACACGAATGATAAAATACAAACATACAATGACTTCGTATATGTGACTTGAGTTTGAATCTGGTTATCATTAACATGTTGTTTGGCAGTTTAATATTTGCCTATAACATGTTAAATTTATTGTTCTACATTTTTTCAACTACTGGTCATTAATAAATCTGGTTATCATTAACATGTATTTTTGCTTATATGTTGCATATTGCAGGAAGCTATTGAAAAAGCGCAGGAAGATATGGAAAGAGCGATGGCTACACAATCCACACCGGAGAACTTGTCAACTACTGATCCACCTCTATCACCACGTAGCCAAAAGAAGTTGGAATTGAAGAAGAATTTTACTCTGGCACTGCAGGTGAGACCCCCAAAGAAGGGGAAGACCTTTCTGTTTCCTCGACATACAGTGCCAGAGGTTCTTGGATCGTACGAGGCATCACAGTGGACGGAATCTCAGTCCACACAAAACTCGCATGCCCCTCCCCGCCATTTATCTGATGATTCATTGCAGTTTGTGTTAAGGGTTTCAGGTGATATGAATAGGTTGGTCCATTCCTTGGAAATGCAGGAGGTGCCACGTTCCTTGTTGAATGAACGCATGCATATATTAGCAAATGAAGCCTTTCCAAACAGAGATTATGACCGCAATGAGCAGGATTCGTGGTTTGAGTATATGCGGCTAGCATCGTCCTTTGTTGCTGAAGCCATGGTGCTGTACAAAAAGGCCATCCTTGAGGTAACTGTTGATGCCCTCTATAATACTATGATCGTTTTAAGTCTTTCATGCGATTTTAGGAGAACTCGTAACTTAACGGTTTGCAATCGTTTTAAGCTAGCATGACTAGAGTTGAGAAATTTATACTTCAATTTCCAGTTGCAAGACTTGACTATATATATCATCCACACAACGTCCAGAAGATAAACATTATATTGCATCGAAGTTGAAAACAAAGAAGCATCGAACAACTACCAAATACAAAGGAGTGACGGGCACCAATGAAAGGAGGTGTGCGTACAAATTTACTAAGAGCACGAGTATGGCTCCGGACATTTAGATTAAACTTTAAAGTATGTAGAGGAGGTCTGGACTTATGATCATGCTGTCATCAAGTTCTCTTACTATTGATACAAATGACCATGGAATCAGATCGTGTTTTGCATCTAGCTATGAGAAAAACACATAGTTAATTAGGTCTCTACCTAGCTAAGGTTGATAAATTTGCAAAGAAAAGGGACTTGCTTTTTGCAAAATTGGAAGTCGAGACGTGAAATTTTGTATGGTATTAAAGTTACTAATGAAGTTGTAAGATAGTAAGAACTAAGAAAAGGCTTCCTGGTAAAGTAGTAGAGGACCTAAATAGTTCAAAAGTGGACCTGTGATTTAGGAAGCTCACCGGCCAACTTTTAGCGCGCAATATTGTGTTGAAAAATACAATATTGCTAAAAGAGGACCTAATTTCAACATATTGTATTAAACCTTTCTGGTTAACGTCTTATCTGCAATCGATATTGAATTAATTATTTGTTCCTGAGTGCTAGCATTGTTGTCTGTATAACTACTGATGGATGCCATCTTCTTTCTATTTATTCAATGTTTATCACAAATTGATTAGGTTTGCTTATACTGCTGAGCCACTATTTGGTAGTTGTTCGATGCTTAAAACGATTGCAGGGTAATATAAATTTCATCACTGTACTAATATATTCAATTGCAGGGTACAAGTATCGAAAAGGCACCGATCGATCCCACTAACTCAGGAAACGGAGGAAATGGAGATGGAGACGATGATGAAGATCAAGATGCGAGGAATTATCCACTGTATGATTAGCTGTTTTGTGACTGGGCTTTGTAGAGCATTGCTCATTTTGTTAGCTACATTAGAATTATTATGCTAAGCTTTTGGGACCGATTTGTAATGTACAAGATAATGTAACTTTTATGTTAAGCTTATGGAAGGTTGATGTTTATATATTTTAATTGCTTAGATTTTTTTGGTATTCTTCCCCCTCCCCTAATTGTTTAGCAAATCAGGTTGTGATTAGTTTACATTACAGGCTGCAAAAAATACAATATGCAAATGGACTGTTTATGGCATGTTAATTCGACTCCTTGCAGTCGAATTTAACAAACCAAGAAATCTTGGTGATAAATAAATTTGACTGGAAAAGCAGTCGAATTTATAAATTAGACTGGCATAAAGTCGGCCGGTCGATTTTATAAATTCCACCGGAAACAGTCAAAAGTAAGGTCACAAGGCGGGAAATTCAAATTTTCGCCAAAAAAATAAAAAATTTTCTGGGTACAAATGCCACTGTTTCCAGTCGAATTTATGCAGTCGAATTTGTTGCAGTCGAATTTATAGCAGTCGAATTTATAGCAGTCGAATTTATAGCAATCGAATTTATGCAGTCGAATTTATGCAGTCAAATTTATTAATTTCGAATGGTTTTTACTAAATTCCACAAAGCTAGATTCGACTGTCAGCTTGCAGTCGATTTTAGCTAATTTCGACCGTAGCCAGTCGAAATTAGCTAAATTCGACTGTAAGCTGGCAGTCGATTTTAGCCGAGATTCTTGTAGTGATTGCACGGTATAAAGCTAGTAGACAATAACTAATCTATCGGAGTTCTCTAAGCAAGTAAATAATTCGGTAGGCAGCTAGCTAAACTCATAAAGATCACAAAAGTTTTGAATTCCCAACGAAAATTATAGCCGATATATTTAAGTGTTGAATGAATTCAAATTTCTTTGTGATAATATATATTTTGTTATTTACATTTTTTACAAATGTAAGTTAAATTCGAATCTCTAGTGTGAAAACAATACAGCGTTAATAGATGAGTATTGTAGGTAGCTGCTGATGAATCATGAGTGTGTGCAATTAAATGACAGAGTTGAGGGGGGCACGGAGATGCCGTGCCAATGCATTGAATATAAGGAAGCCTCCGTAATCGATAATTTATAGTACTAGCACAGTGTATGTTTGTAATTACAACATTTACAATGAAGAGAATCTTTCATATTTGTCTTTCTTGCTGCAGACAATTCTGCAGACATTCATCAGTACCCTATTTATTTTCCTCTCTCTCTTTCTTCTTCATTGCCATTCCCATGCGCATCTTCTATACAATTCTATAGATCATATCGTAATCATACACTTAATTATTTTTGCTACATGCAGAAATTATGTACTCTATATATTACGTACTCTCTGTCCTAAATTAATAGTTTCTTCCATCCTAATTATTGTTAATCCCTTGACTTTCGGCACGTATCTTAAGATACATAGGAAGATAATTTCACAACTTATCTTTAAGTTTTCTTCTTCTAAATAAAAATTATATTTCAAGTAATTTTAACATAGTGCAGCTGTGCAAGGATACTCATACGATTCCTCTGGTTTAGTTCAACATTTTCCATGCACTCATAAACCACACAACTGCAACTCTGCAACTGCATGCATGTTCTAGAATGAATACACCTAAATATACAAGTGATATAGAGGGTGTTTGACAATGCTTAAAATAAGTTGCTTTTGACTTAATGAAGGTGTTTTTAAGTTGAGTGAAAGTGTTTGGGTAATTTTACTTAAAGTTAAATGGAGGTTTAATAATTTTGACTTAAAGTGAAATTTGACTTAAAAAAATTTTAAATTCATAATATTTAAACTTTACAAGAATTGTGAAAAAAAAAAAAAAACTCCATAAGTCATAAGTCAAAAGTACCTAAATGGAACTTATGACTTAAAGTAGTTTTTTAACTTAAAACCGATTTACAGCCGAACTAGCCAAACGGAGCAATTCCTCCTTACAACCTGCTTCTCCTTAAAGGCGTGTTGCCCAAACGGGCTGATAATTAGATATTGTAATGCAAAATTTCTAAATACTGTAAGTAAAGAAGGAAAAGATTGATGGGACTGAAGTAGGTACATATTAAAGTAGTATTTTTGGTGTTATCCTGGGGGTCGATGCTGGCGTTGCTGTACAATCTTGATTTCAGCAAAACCTGAATTCTAGAAAAAATATGATTCCTCTTTTAACTCATGACTACTGGACGAAATATTTCTGAAATCAATGCGATTTGATCATTTTAAATCATAGCTACTTACTTTATACAAGAGACTGTTAGTAAATTTATGCACATCTCTTGTGCTGAGGTAACAAAACAAATTGTATTTTCGTTTCAAGCTTCTTAATTAGCCCATTAAAGATTTATGATGACAGTAGACACTACTTCAAATTAATATGTCCCATCTCTGATCCTGAAATAACTGCATATTTATTGTTACAAAATTATGACTTATGAGTGTATGTATATATGGTTTCAAATCAAGGGTAGTTAGATGTTTTTAAATTTGTTTGTAATAGTCCTTTTGCGGCTGTTTAAACTATCTTAATTAGTGGTTCTATTTGTCTCACTGTTTACAATAACAATATCGGTACAAATGTACAATGCATTTCAAAAAAATTACGGACAGGGATCAAATGCACCATTTTTTAGTAGTGTTTGGTATTCCGAATATTTTTTCAATTTTTTTTAAATGACATAACACATGGTATCTCATATTATTATTGAAAAACACGCATGTACATCAGTATCTAGGGAAAAATTTGAAAAAAGTTTTGGGATATGTATATCTAACATTTTCCTTTCCTAATACATGAACTACCATGTTGATTTTAAATAATTGAGATTCATTCTAAAATTAACGTAAAATTGTACACGATAACGCGTGTATTTCTCAGAATGTTTAAATTTTCCGGATACTTATAGACTGCTGTAGCACTCAAGTACAACGGTACAGAACCCTTAATTAATGGGCATCTTTCTATCTGCCTCCATAAATACATGGTGCTTGAAGGAATGCTTCATTTTATAAACTCCTTGCATTGCAGAAACCCTAGCTAACGGTAAAGATCACCATACATTATACTGTCTGTATGTATCTAAAAGCGGTCCATGCAAATCAAATATCTAGTTATATTTGTTATTTTTATAGTTTAGTCGCTTTCAATTCCACAAGCCCCCAGCCTCGGCCTTTCTTTTTCTTTGCGGTCCTCAGTTTTCTACGTTTGTTTCTGCTTCGTCGATTTCGATACTATCATCCATTTTCCCCCCTGATTATGCATCCTCTTTAGATTTATAAAGCCGTTTGGATTCAATTGCCAGAATCCAGAATCCTAAGTTTGTTTAATTCAGAATATATCAAAGTAGGTACTAGTGGTGACAAGAAAATGAGTAATTCATTTACATCATCTGATTTTTTCCAAGGCTCTGAATTTGTCGACTATGCCACCTCGCCTGACAATTTCTTTAGTATTCTCGATGCTTTAGATGGCGAGTTGATGAATCCAATAGCAATAGCTAGTGAAGAAGCTGATGTAACTGTAAGTCCAAAAGAAGGCGGTGCAAGTGTCGAGGTGGAGAGTACGAGGGCACCTAGATTAGTTTCCGAAAAATCAACATCTTCCTTAATCAGTAACGACACGGATCCTAAAGCACCTGCTGAAGCTGGTAATGATATGAGTTCACCAAAGTCCAACAAACGGAAACTCAATAATCCTACGGAAGAAGGGCAGAAGCAAAAGATATCTCATATAACAGTGGAGAGAAATAGAAGGAAGCAGATAAATGACAATTTGACTGTCTTGCGTTCTCTTATGCCTTCCTTTTATGTCAAAAGAGTAAGTACCCTCTCTTTCTCTGTATTATACAGCTTTTGTAGAATTGTAACTGGTATGCATTACACTTCTTTGTATGCTGAATATTTTGTTTTCTGTATCAAATACAGGGTGATCAGGCATCAATAGTAGGAGGGGTTGCAGATTACATTAGTGAATTGCAACAAGTTCTACGATCAGTGGAGGCGAAAAAGCAAAGGAAAGCTTATAGTGATGTAGTCATGAGTCCGAGGCTTATTTCAAGTCCAAGAACAAAAGCAACAACAATATCATCCTTGCCAATCAGTCCTAGAAAACCCCCTATAAGTCCAAGACTAATTTCAAGCCTACCGGCTAGTCCAAGAACTCCTCAATCAATCATAAGCAACAACACCAACTGCTCTATTATTAACAACCACCTGCATAGGTTATTAGTACAACAACTTCATCCATCAGCCAATAATTTCTTACCATCTCCAACGACTACCATGGCATCATCATCGGCTTCATTGGTACTTGAACCTTCACCGTCTTCTTCCAATTGTTCAACATCGTCTATCATTGATAATGACCAACTGGTTGCAAATTCTAAGTCTAGGGTTGCTGATGTGGAGGTAAAGTTTTCTGGTCCAAATGTTATATTAAGCACTGTTTCTCCAAGAATACCTGGCCAAGCACTGAAGATTATATCAGCACTTGAACATCTCTCCCTTGAGATTCTCAGTGTTACCCTTAACACTACTGATCAAAATACCATGATTTATTCCTTCACTATCAAGGTAACCAACATAAAGTACTCCCTCCGTTCTTAAATAAGTGTCGCTTTAATTTTTGTCACGTATACTGAGAAGTAAATAAAAACATAGTTATACCTGTTGTGTGTATGTGTGTGTGCCTGATTAATTATAAATTTCATCATGCCTGTTCGCATTATTGGTTGTGCACCGTGATTAATATTGTTCGGTCGTTGTGCTTCGTGTTGACAGATTGGAATTGAATGCAAACTAAGTGCGGAGGAATTAGCTCATCAAATTCAGCAAACATTCTACTGAAAGCCTATATTACACAATACACTGATCCAAAGCATTATTAATTTACTGGCAAAGCTGAAGCTGCAATCAAAAGAGATTTCCTGTACGTAGGGAAAGTACGTGTTGATTAGCACCTGACATTAATTAAATATTTTTTAAAGTTTTATGTACTTTGTAGACAGTAAATTAATACTAGTACTGGTTTCTCTTAACTCAATTGCTTTTGTATTGCCGAATTTCCATTGTTTTATAGATAGCATCCCAATTTGAAATACATCCGCATTTTCTTGCTCACATATCTGAAGCTTTTTCATATGCAGATCATTTCTTTGTTTTAAGTTATGATCTCAGCTTAATTATTTTGAAATTCCCTACAAACCACAGTATATCTAATTTTCTGAAATTGTGCTAAACCATCCATGCAGGGTGCTTGCAATCATGCTGAAGCTGAACCATTAATATTTTAATAGCAAATCTCAATCCTAATACATGTTAAATATACTGAATCAGTAATACCTAAAGAAACCTGTTTAGTTAAAAAAATTTAGCGCGAGAATAATCTTTATTGTAGTTTTAGAACACATATTTTATATAGTTAATTGACTTGACACCATATTTGTTATTAAAATTTATTTATGGCACCTGGATGCACTTTCTAGCAAAGCTACCGTGGTAGCTTTCAAAGTATATATTATATCAAACATGACCTAATTAAATGAAGTTCTTTTTTTAAAAAAAGATAAATCGTTTCAATGTTATAAAATATCACATAATCAATAACAATAAAAATTTATCATTCAATCGAAATATATGCTGAACCTGTTCATGGGTCAAACGACTCAATGGAAAGAGATTTTCCAAATTCTTAGATTATAAAAACCTTTATATCTGACAAAAAAAAGCTTCGTTTAAAATTTTACAAGAAAACGTTATGGGAAAAAAACTCTAAGGTGGAGAAAAAGTGCCCTACTAAGACCATTCTTCGTATTACATAAAGACTAAATAACAACTGATTAGGAATTTCTTGTAGCTTCTATGAGTCCCCATTATCATCAATTTTTGCCGCAAACCTTCTTTTGTTCCCACCTTAGCTGCTCAATTATTGTCTTTAGAAAGTCACTCACATGATTCTTTCTTTTTGCTTAGCCTACCTAATACATGTAACCACCCACTTCCATCTTTGTGTTACTAGACATCACATCTTAAGACATCATACATGTTGTAGGGAGAATTTCGTTACAACACGAAATTGGAGGTTGCTGGATTTATGGAGCAAAATACGGATATTTTGCTATGAACATGAAGAACATGGGAGGAGATTGGTGTTTGTTTGTGGCTGATCTTGTTGATAGATAGTCAGGGGTGAGCTGAGGCGTATCCATAACAAGGTGCCTACGTACCCTATTAATAGGGATCAAGCCATACGTAGTTCTTGGAGAGCAAGTTACCTAGGCGGGCTAGGGTTTTAAGAGATAAGCCGTAGTCCAAGCCCACTCGTTTAGGGCTGACGTGGCAGTGAGTCATCAACCCTATCCATGATCCATGGCCCAAAAGGAGGAAGCCTATGGTCTCGCACGGATAGAGTTGGCTAGTAGAGAAGTAACAAGGGCCTTGCATGCGACCTCGAGGGATCTGGCCATGCGAAGCGAACCCTAGTGTCCAGCTACTCATGCGACCTCGAGGGGTCAGGCCATGAGCCTTCCAGAAAAGAGTGAGATAGCGATCCCCAGGTTGCGACCCCGGTAGATGCGACCTCGAGGCCTAGCGGCGTTAGAGGCGCAGAGGCCTAGCGTGAGAGGCGCAGAGGCCTAGCGTGAGAGGCGCAGAGGCCTAGCGTGAGAGGCGCAGAGTAGTAGCAGGAGGTCATAGTGAGGCGACCCCTAGGGCGGGATCATGTCTTTTGAGAGATTGTCTTCAAATAATATGATGAGATAAAGGCGAGGTGATCCCTGACCGGGCCTCACGCCTTGTTGATCCTTCTTCAATATTTAAGCCCATTAGTAGATAATTGAGCCCATTAAGAGAGGTGGTTGAGCCCATTAAGAGAGGTGGGCCCCTTGCATAGTCGTTTGAGCCTGTTTAGGATCTATGCCGAGATTCGGGCATAACAACTACCCCCCGATTCCATATTGCCATTATGAATGCAATGTGGAATCAAGTAAAGTGACGCCTTCCAGTTGATGCGAAGCCATGTATATGTTAGTGATGGTGACCTCGAAGGGTTCTTCCGAGCACAATATGGTCCTGCAGGGATCTTGAGAGGCGACCTCATAGGGCCTCGCGGTCATAAATTGTTAATGTCTTCTGTTTAGCTGATATATGAGCTTATGCTTTCACTTGTGTCTTCAAGCTCTTCTTAGAATATGATGAGAGGACTCTCCTCCGAGCTTACTCCTTGTTATTATGATGAGAAGACTCCTTATATGATGAAAAGACTCCCTTTATGTTGAGGACTCCTCATAAGTTGAGTGGACTCCCCATAGCCCCATATGTGGAGAGGTCTTCTCTTTCTGATATAATGAGAGGACTCCTCGCAGCCTCATATGTTGAGAGGCCTCCTCCTCGCAACCTCATATGTTGAGAGGCCTCCTCCTCGCAACCTCATATGTTGAGAGGCCTCCTTGCAACCTCATTTGTGGAGAGGCCTCCTCCTACTGATATAATGAGAGGACTCCCTTAGTGGCTCGCACTTCTCAACCTATGACCCTCTGGAGTAACGAGCTCGATCCCGGCCACGGCTTCGTCCTTGTTTGATGACCCATATCACATATGAACACAAAGTACTCCTCCTTCGCCTCGCATAATCCATATTGCTGGCTCTAGCCCCACCTCACATATGTAGCTGGTGGGCCTTGCATCTTTGAAAACTAGTAATTTTGAATTTTCCAAAGTGCTTTGGGATAGCTGATTGAGTCTTCATATGCTCTTATTTGCTTGTAGATTGACTTTAACACATGCCTAGAGATAGCTCCACATTGTATAGACTTACGAATTGACCCATCATCGCCAATGAGGTCAAGTGGCCTTGCATTGTAAGATATCGGGCTTGCGGCCTCACAACGCTAGGTGCAGCCTCGCAACGCTAGGTGCGGCATCGCAACGCTAGGTGTGGCCTCGCAACACTAAGTGTGGCCTCGCAACGCTAGGTGTGGCCTCGCAACGCTAGGTGCTGGCCTTGTCTTGAAAATTTTCAAATGCCCTTCTAGAAGAGGTGTATATGTAATGCCACTATCCCCCGAGTCCTCATTATCATTGTAGATGTGATGAGGAATCAAAGTGTTTCAGCAATCTTCTTGTATTATTTGGAGTTGACACCATTTGTAATGAAAGGAATTCGATGTGATCCCGCTATAAGCATACTTGACTCCTTCAACGCTATCCCAGAGCACTTGTACTCTTCACTGTTATCCCAAGGCACTTGGCCTCATCAACGCTATGTGGGGGCACTTGGCCTCATTACGCTATCTCGGAGCACTTGGCCTCATCACACGCTATCCCAGGGCACTTGGCCTCATCACGCTATCCCAGGGTACTTGGACTCATCAAAGTTGTCCCAAGGCAATTGGGCTCTCCAACGCTATCCCAGAGCACTTGTACTTGACTTCTTCAACGCTATCCCAAAGTACTTGTACTCTTCACTGTTGTCCCAAGGTACTTGACCTCATCAACGCTATCCCGGGGCACTTGGACTCTCCAACGCTAAGCAAGAGCACTTAGTTTCTTTAATGTCATAACATGCTTCCCTATGTTGAACAAGAATGTAGATACTGAGGTCTTGAGCTCATTTTATTTTTCAAATACTTTGGCTTATCTTCCTTCATCTCTAGTATGAGCTTGAGACCAATGAGAGCCTCATTTCCAGCCTCCTTATTTGTTGCTTGCTCTTCTCAGTGTCTTGAGTTAATCGAGGACCTCCTCATTGTCGGCAAGGGTCGGGGGCGTCCCCCTTACCCCAAGGATCGGGGGCGTCCCCCCTCTCCTCGGCGTAGAGGTATTTCACCAAGAAGAAGCATCTCACGATCTCGATATCCACACCATATAGGGGCCTCATTAGCTTCATCATATAGGGGCCTCACGATCTCGACGAGGAGATGGGGGTCTGTCGTCACGACGATGGGACCACTCACAATCTCCACAAGGAGAGAGGGGGTCTGTCATCATGACGATGGGACCGCTCACGATCTCGATGAGGAGATGGAGGTCATTTAGAACCTTGGCCTTTGCCTTGGCCTCTATCACTTATCCTTCTTGTCAGTAGTGAGCTTCTCGAGCTTGACTCCTCTTGATCCTCCTTACAATCCTTCTTCTTACAATCTCGGGGTCGGGCTCGTACTTATGGGACCGCTCACACTCTCAACGAGGAGAGGGGGGTCTCTCGTCGCGATGATGGGACCGCTCGCGCTCTCTTCGAAGAGAGGGGGGTCTGTCTTCGCGACGATTGGACCGCTCACGCTCTCAACGAAGAGATGGGGGTCATTCCGAACCTTGGCCCCTACTTTGGCCTCGCTCCTAGTGACGTCGCTTATGCTTCTCGAATGCGGCCTCGCAGCGCTAGGTGGGGCCTCGCTATGCTAGGTGCAAGCATGGCCTCGCTACGCTAGGTGCAAGCATGGCCTCGCTACGCTAGGTGCAAGCATGACCTCGCTACGCTAGGTGCAAGCATGACCTCGCTTTTATGGGGTCGCTCCTGGGGGGTAGTTGTTATGCTAGCCCGGCCTCGGCCTCTCACGCTAGCCTGGCCTCGGCCTCTCACGCTAGCCCGACCTCGGCCTCTCCGTTGTTGGCCTCTCAGTTCTTCTTGTTCGAGTTAGTCATCGTTCTCCCAAATTAATGACTCCCCTCCCTCTAGCGCCAATTGTTGTAGGGAGAATTTCGTTACAACACGAAATTGGAGGTTGCTGGATTTATGGAGCAAAATATGGATATTTTGCTATGAACATGAAGAACATGGGAGGAGATTGGTGTTTGTTTGTGGCTGATCTTGTTGATAGATAGTCAGGGGTGAGCTGAGGCGTATCCATAACAAGGTGCCTACGTACCCTATTTATAGGGATCAAGCCATACGTAGTTCTTGGAGAGCAAGTTACCTAGGCGGGCTAGGGTTTTAAGAGATAAGCCGTAGTCCAAGCCCACTCGTTTAGGGCTGACGTGGCAGTGAGTCATCAACCCTATCCATGATCCATGGCCCAAAAGGAGGAAGCCTGTGGTCTCGCACGGATAGAGTTGGCTAGTAGAGAAGTAACAAGGGCCTTGCATGCGACCTCGAGGGATCTGGCCATGCGAAGCGAACCCTAGTGTCCAGCTACTCATGCGACCTCGAGGGGTCAGGCCATGAGCCTTCCAGAAAAGAGTGAGATAGCGATCCCCGGGTTGCGACCCCGGTAGATGCGACCTCGAGGCCTAGCGGCGTTAGAGGCGCAGAGGCCTAGTGTGAGAGGCGCAGAGGCCTAGCGTGAGAGGCGCAGAGGCCTAGCGTGAGAGGCGCAGAGTAGTAGCAGGAGGTCATAGTGAGGCGACCCCTAGGGCGGGATCATGTCTTTTGAGAGATTGTCTTCAAATAATATGATGAGATAAAGGCGAGGTGATCCCTGACCGGGCCTCACGCCTTGTTGATCCTTCTTCAATATTTAAGCCCATTAGTAGATAATTGAGCCCATTAAGAGAGGTGGTTGAGCCCATTAAGAGAGGTGGTTGAGCCCATTAAGAGAGGTGGGCCCCTTGCATAGTCGTTTGAGCCTGTTTAGGATCTATGCCGAGATTCGGGCATAACAATACATACCAAGAGCTAATTAGTCGATAAAACAAAAATAAACTAATCATAAATATATTAGATCATTTTATAATTCAAAGAATATGAAGTGATAATCTTCTAATTAAAGGTGATCCCTTTGGTTAGATATTAAAAACTTTCAATAACGTAAAAATAAAAAATAAAAACCTTTTCCTTATCAATAATATCCAAAACGTACTTATTCATCTATCGAGTAATTCTTTATTTTAATATAGTCATTACAGATAAACAGAAATAGACAAGTGGAAAATTAGTAAAGAGCATTCAACAAAATTTAAAAATACCCTCCCAAAAAAATAATTTTTAAAAATATTAAATACACTACTAAATTTAGCTAAAATTCAAATTATGGATACTTAATTTGAAAATACTAAAGTATATTAAGAACAAAATAATATATAATAATATAATATCTGAAAATTAAATTTGAGACTATATATATATGCCAAGTTTCAAGAGAGAACCTCTTAAAAAGAGAACCGAGAGAACCATTTTAAAATCGAAAAAAAATTATAAATATTTTTACATCCTTACCGTGATTCCAAAAAATTAATTACAAACAACAATTTGTTTGTAAATATAAAAAAAAATTATGATAAATTTCCAGAATCTGTTTTTGAATCTCATAAATTTTGTGAATCTGTTTTTGAATCTCGTGTATTTAATTAATGAATCAAATATTGATTTTAAAAATTATATAATGACAATTAAAATGTGTTTGTATAATTATATTGTGAAAATAATTAAAAAAACTATTTGGAGACTGGTTTTGAATCTCAGGTTCTCTTTTTAAAGGAGTTTTCCCTGGAATCTTATTATATATATATATATATATATATATATATATATATATATATATATATATAATTCTCACTTATGAATATAACAAAATAATAGTCATCCATTATGACACAATTCGTCAAATAATGACATTAAATATTCTTCTAAAATTGGTCAAAAGCCATCATAATATGATGCACAAGAACACCAATATAAAATGGTACAATAAACAATCATATCTGAGAAATCTAATATTATTGAAAGCCTAAAACAATCACTATTCAACCGTGAAAGAGAGTTTGACCAAAACTTATTCTAACCTAAAACATTTAATTTGGTCAAAATAACTAAATAAAGTATATAAAACAAACAACCAATATGTGGCCGAAAAAAATACACCTATATAAGGCATATTGGGGAAAGTACAATTAAAGTTTTTTACTATAATTGTGACAATTAAAGGCACAAACCACTAAATTAATATTTATATAATATGGATATTTACATAAAAATCTAATTGTGTGTAAGACCCATTAAATGCCATTAACTAAAACATAAAAACATTAGAGCATATAAACTTCCAATTAGCTAGTTAGTTAAATTAGAACACATAAAAAGCCACTAATGAAGCACTATCAATCATCAATCAAAATTTGTAGTTGAAAATTAAGTATTACAATCAATTTTCATAAATAACAAATTAAAGATAATAAATCGAACAAAATTAACATATCTGATGGTTTCAAACCCAGATTTCGGTACCGAATTCCATGATCCGGCGACTACAAAGCTCAACCAAATTCAGAAAAACCACACACCACAACACCTTAATCTACGCATATACAATAGCGGACTTTTAAACAAGAAACCAACCACACACCTGATTCTGGCCAAAAGAGTAGTTTCAGCAAAATCGAACTCAACAGAAAAATCCAAAAAATATATGAACACTAGCATTAAAACGATTCTACAAACTCTAAAAATCGAACAAAATTCAGATAAAACCCAAAAAAATATAAAAACACTGTTACTAAATAATGGGTAATACTCATGGTGATGGGTTAACCCAAATTGTAACGAAATTAGGTTTTTAAATTTATTTGAGGATTTATAAATTGTGTTGGTTTATTTGAAATTATTGGATGAGAGTTGTTCGGGAAAAAGAAACATGGATTTTGGTGGTTTGAGTGCTACTGATGGTGATTAGAATCGAAAGGTGGGTGTCACTGGCAGTGGAGGCGATGGTGCTGCAACGAAGTGGAGAGACTGATAGAGAGAGAGGGAAGAGGAGGAGGAGGAGAGAAAGAGATAGTGTGTGTGTCGTGTGCGATGTGTGTATGTTTGTGCGGGTGTATGCGTGTTTATGTGTGGCCGGAGCAAGAACCCACCACTATAGCGGTGGTGGTGGCCATGGTGATGGAAATGAGATGGGAGAGAGTGAGAGAGACAGAGATACTCACGAATTAAATGAAGTTCTTTTGACTACTTATGAACATAAAAGATTCAGAATCACCATAATTTCAAAATGGAGAGATGGAGCATGGAGATCATTAATTAAAAGTATAGGATTTATATACCGCATTTTTCATTATTAATCATGTAACATCTCACATAAATTAGAATAAGAGTGTTTGGGGCCTTTATAGATACAAGTCAATAACTAATGTATACCAATTTGCTAGCACTTTTGGACTGACCTGTGGTGGGTTGTTGGGTCTAGTATGCATTCAATTGTGGGTTTGGATGTTATAAATCAATTACATAATTCATACAGTGCAGTGGTCCAAATAACTTAAATGCTAATGCAGTTATCTAACTTTTATATAAAGTTAAACAAAAATATAGCCAACTACTCAGCTCTTACAAAATATGAGTAAAATCAGGCCCGTTTGGTTTACCAGAAGACAAAATGACATCCATTGAATTCTTCATTTTCTTCAGCTTTGAAATTCTAATGTTTCTTTTAAGATACGACTGATCATGAGGAGAAATTAAACTAAACCACTATAACAAAAGAATGTTGATTCTACAAATTACATCTTCTCCAAAAGCTTAACATATTTTTTTGCGTAAAATTCTTTCATCTGAAACTAGTTTTGCAGTATCCATAGATTTTTCAAGTACCTTGTAAATTTCGTTACGCATCGAGTCAAGATCCCTTGTGCGATTGATTAAGTAAAGGAGCAAGTTGTTCCATCTGTGGTAACAAAAAATCTTATATATGCATATGAACCACATCAATCCATGCCATGATTCTAATAATTGAGTGATCAACATTGCAGATTTTTTTTTTACTTGGAGTTCTTTTATATGTTTTTCGAGTTTATCATTCCTGAACAAGTTTTCTACATCTTTCTTTAGATAAAATTTGTATTAAATTTGTTTCACTCTCCTATTACTAAAGTTCAGTTTAACCATTTTCATGCTTCTCTCCTTCCTTTCAAATCCCTTCTTTTTTTTTCTTCACATAATTCATCATCAAATCAAACTCAACCGAAACCCCCATCTAGCTCAATTTCACAATTTATAAAACTTTTCTCCTGTAATCCAAATTCTTTTTTCCTTCTGGCCCAGGTTTTATAATTAAGTGCTCAATATCATAGAAATTATTGTTTTTCATTTTAAGTTCTTTTTTATGTTCTTTGAGCCTTTCCTTCTATAAATTAAATTTTATGCATCTCTCATTGCATAAAATTTGTATTAAATTTGTTTCATTCTCCTTTGCTCAAGTTGAAATTTTAATTTACGATGCTCTCTCCTTCATTTCAAGTTCTTTCTCATTCTCTTTCGTATTCTTTGTTATCAAATCAAATTCAACCATATATAGCCCCATTTAGTTCAAAGTCACAATCCTCGCACTACGCCATAGATGGCTTGTAGCAACCTTTTAAAAATGTTGCAGCAAGCCAAAAAACGTTGCTGTAGCGCAAAAAAAAGAAGCGGTAACATTTTTTCAGTGTTGCATTTTTCATCGCTGCCGTAGGGGTCTGCGACAACGTTTTTGTTCACAACAGCAACACTACTACTTTTGTTACCAGAATATTCTATGACATCATTAAACATAGTGTACAACAACACTAAACTAGTGCTGCAGTAGATGTTAAAATTTGGTAAACTTGGGTCCCACATATGGGTTCCACATGTGGGTCCCACAGGTGCCCCCATGAGTTTTCAATTGGGCCCCACATAAACATATTTTGAGCAATTGGTGGCAACAATGTATAATACCTTCAATAGCACTTACATAATAAAAATTTAAGAGGAACAATTTGTATATATGCATTTCCTAAAAATTGAAAATATGTTTTCTTACACCCATACCAAAATTCATCAATACAAGTTAATGGGCTTCATAACCCTTAAGCCCCCAAAAAAAAAATTACAATCCAGTACAATAAACTTATTACTATATACAAAAGTTAAGTAATGAACAAGGGCCTGTTACAACTCTTCTCTGGATTCTAATGAATCAAGATGATAAATCTTCACAACTCTGACCAAGGGCCTGTTACAATACTCTGAGTTGAATATCCTGCAATGAGGGTCACGTTGGTAAGAACACCAACTTTAACAACTTTTTCTGTGATGTTAAACAATTCAATATATTAAACAGTTACTTCTTGCAGGACTTGCAAGGATGAAATCCTTCGGTCTTTGGAATCGGCTGGTTTGGCTTATTTGCATGAATCTTTCCAGCCTGTTTTGAAGGATATGGTGTAACCACATGGACAATGCTCTTCTTGCCATCTGCAAAAATAAGGGATCAATATAACAAATACAAACTAATAACCTAAGACAAATTCATATAGCCATCAAATTTGTGAAGAACACCGCATTAGCCATCACCCTAATATCCTAAGACAAACATACTAATGATAATGGCAATGAAGGAATCACTACATTGTGACAAAAATGTCCATCCTCAGGACTGTGACATAAAGCACTCTTTTTAAGAAACTCATGGGATGGCAAATTCTCCGTGCTGGCCATCTTTGATTTTCCATTAAGCTAAGGACCATGTGCTATTCCTTCCAATAAATAACAATCAAAATAACAAATTTTATTGAGAGCAACATCAAGACAGAGATAACCAGTGTGTAGATTTTAAAAAATAGTGAAATAGATGAAAAAATGGATTGATTGACTCCTAAAGGGGGGATGGTAAATACCTGGAACTCATATAGCAGATATCCACATGTCATCTCTACTTGCAGCATCGGATCAGTATGAACTACAGACATGTTAGAAAACAGTCCTGTCAATGAAGGTCATTTATGTTATATTAGGATTCTGGACAACGTGCTAAATTCACACGAAGTAATCAAGTAAATTCACACGAAGTTAGCAAATCACACAAACTTATATACCAACTAATTTAGCTAAATGCAAAATCAATTCAAAATCTGTTACAACAAAAAATATCTCGTAACAACAATAACACGAGATGAAAGCAAGTGGGCAACAAATTCTGTACCTAGAAAACAAATTCTCGGGTAAAGTTCACCCTCACCAGATGCTTACATAAACCAGTACCTAGCTCAATTCAAATTTTACTTACGACAAATAAATCAAAAACAAAATTGAGAAATTACCTGTTATGAGTTAAATCCATGGCAGCCAGGTAGCGGCAATTCTTATGGAACAGATGACAACTTAAGTGGTTTGAAATTCAGAAAGTGTAGTTGTTAATTGAGTGTCTATATGTATGTAAAAGAGATTAACTAAAATAACAAATACGAGCTTTTGAAAATAATACATGATGATGTACAGAAGCCATAATTCATCTCAATCCATAAATCCCCAATTGCAATGGACCCCATTGAGACCCTAATTGAAGAAACTTACCTGATGTGCAAGTTTCAATAAACACCTAATCGGTAAAAACCCCCCAAATCTTGAAGAAGACAAGTGAGTGAGAGTGAGAGGTATTTACAGTGAGCTGCGTGTTTGCGTGGTAGAGAGTGAGAGGTGTTTTGATAAAGTGTGTTATGTGTTTGTATGCTTGTCCAGAGTTTGTGTTTTTGTTTAACATGTTAAGTCTTTTTTTGTTTAAATGTTTTGCCCAAATACAAGGCGGCAACTTTCCCGCTTCTAACACGTCCACATTGAATTCGCACCACGCCTTACTCACACACAGCATCTCAGTTTTTAATTTTTTTCATTAAAATTATTTTTATTTAAAGATTTCATCAACTAAAAATTTATAAAAAAATATAATATTATTATAAATATGTTGTATTTCACTCCAATAATGAATTTGAATTTTAAAAAATTAAAGTGAAATATTTTTTAAAACTTTATTCATTCCGAATAAAATAAAATTTTCAATCTTTTTCACTAAATTTATTACGTTTTTTAATAGTTTGTCTATTTTTAAAATATTAAAAAATATAATATTTTTATAAAAATACCATTATTGACTCTAATAACAAACTGTTATTTCTGAAAAATTAAATTATATATTTTTTCAACATTAATTCATTTTGAAGTGAAGTAATTATTTATTTAAATTTTATTATAATTCTAAAGTTGTGTTTAAAGTATATGTAACTGCAACACTTCACAAGTGTTGCAACATTCAACATTTTTAAGAACTAAGACAACACCATGTTTATACATACAGCAACATCAAAAAAGTAATGTTACAGTAGGCATAAATTTTAGAGTTACTACAACATTTTTTAATGCAACACCAAAAAAGTCTGTTGTTATAGCTCATCTATGGCGTAGTGTCGAATTCTTTTCCTTTAATCCAAGTTCAAATTAGTTTGAACCTTAGATTAAATTTAAACAACTTTATTTCTCTTAGTACCCGAAGATTGGATGTTCTTAAAATTTTCCCTGGTTAGTTTGTTCTTCCACCGCTCAACATGCATCCAAATTTTTATCACCTCTTCAAAAGGCAGAGGCTTGAGTAGAAAGGAAACATCTCCCTTCTCACTTGGTTTCCATAAATCTTTGGCTTTTTTATCGGAAGAAATTACTGTAAATGGTATGAAAACAATGTAAAAAGATAAAAGTGGTGGCTTTCATTTTTATTACTTTTACAACTAATTAACATCCATATTTAATTTTATAATTTTTTTATTTACAATAATTTCTTTCGATAATGAAGCTAGAGATTTATGAAAACCAAGAGAGAAGGGAACTGTTTACTTTCTACTCAAGCCTCTGCCTTATGAAGAGGTGATAAAACTCTTGGTGTATGTTGAGCAGTTGAAGAACAAATGACTAATCAGGGAAAAGTTTAAGAGCAACCAATATTCAGGCACTAAGAGAAATAAAGTTGTTTCGATTTAATATAAGGTTCAAACTAAATAGAACTTGGATTAAAAAAAGAGTTTTGAAGATTGTGAAATTGAACTAAATGGGGTTATGGTTAAGTTTGATTTGATGACGAATAATGCAGAAGAGAATGAGAAAGAACTTGAAATAAGGGAAATAGCACTGAAATAAAAGAAATGAACTTTGAGTCAAAAGATAATGAAGTAAATTTAATACAAATTTTATGTAAAGAAAAATCCATAAAATTTGAGTTGGGGACGGAAAGGCTCAAAGAACATAATAGATGAGAAGCTTAAAATGAAAACAAAAATTCTATAATATTGAGCACTTAAAACCTGGGCTAGAAGAAAAAATAATTAGAATTATAGGAGAAGAGTTTTAAAAATTGTGAAATTGAAGTAGATTAGAGTTTTCAATTGAATTTGACTCGATGATGAAAAATGCAAAATATAAGGACATGGAATTTGAAAGGAAGTAAAAGAGTATCAAAAATCACAAAATTGAACTTTAGTTAAAGGAGAATGAAACAAATACAATACAATTTTTATGTTAAGAAAAATGTGGAAAAATTTTTAGAAAAAGAAAAGCTCAAAAAACATATAAAAGAACTGCAAGTAGAAATAAGAAATTCTGCAATATTGATCACTTAATTATAAGAGCTAAGGCATAGATCAATGTGGTTCATATGCATGTATAAGATTTTTTATTAGTACAGATGGTAACAATTTGCTCTTGTACTTGATCATCCATAGATGAGATCTTGATTCAGTGAGTGACGAAGTTTACAGTGCACTTAGAAAATCAATGGATCCTGCAAAACTAATTTTAGATGCAAGGCTTTTTCGCGAAAAAAAAGCCAAGGAATTTGAAGAGGATGTAGTTTGTAAAAGAAACACTCTTTTGTTGAAGGTGTTGAGTATAATTCTACCAAATAATCAGACAAATGTTAACAAAAGGACATTTGAACTTGTACGTAAATGGAACGAGAAAATGAAGGGTTCAATGGCAATCATCGTTTCTTGTAACTTTTACCTTTCTACAAATTGGAGTTTCTAATTTTACCAAAAGAGTTGACAGGAGATAGTTTTAAGATTAATAATGAAAAACAATAATAAAGATAGAACTTGGTATTAGGACAAAGGCAATTTACCGATACATGGAGGACCAATAAGTAGAATAACATGACTACCTATTTTCTTTGGGTGCATCATACATATTACATGCTTGGAAGCCTTTCTTTCTGCAGACTAACCAACTTATAAGCTAGTATCCAAAGATCTGAATGCTCCAATTGTCTAAAAATGTATCAATCCATACTTTTTCGGACTATTATCTTACAGGAACACAATTAAATTATATTCTTATAATGCAAAAACTATTACAAAATGATTACTATAATCTAAACATCTCAAAAACAAAACACAATGAATTAGAACCTATAAAAAGGATTAACCACTATAAAGTTTTAGAATATTAAATAAATAATGATAAATATATTGTTGAGTATGGAATACACACAAGAAAATACAGGGGGGTGAATGTATTTTCAAACTTTTCTTTTGATTTGAATCTCAAGAACGTTTGTTTGAAGGTTTGAATCTGTTTGATGTGTTTGTGTAGCTAAGTGCGTGTTTATGTTTAACAGAATATATAAGTACGGAATTAAAACACAAGAACACAATCACTCACCTTAATCTAACGTTGTATTAGATAAAGATTTTGCTACAATCTGTGAATACAAATATTAGTATTCTCAGCTTCAGTTTTTCTCAGAGAGATGTTGTCTAAGATATGAAAAACTTGTTCTAAAACCTTAGCTACTAAGAAAGTGAGGTTGTACACTTATAGAACATGTGTACAGCCTACTTACTACAAATGTAATGACAGACAAAATTACTTTCTAATCTGTCTATCCCTTTTCGAGTAAACATCCAAGCAACATCTAATTTGACTTTTCTTTAACCTGCTCAGATCCACTTCTTTAGCAGCTTGTCGCCTGTTAACAACTCTCTAAGCTTCTTGTAGACTTTCTAAAAACACTTTACAGTACTGTGGTCCTGAAGGTGCCTTGGCGTGTTGTAGATATCTGACTTGTACTACTTCAGTATTTTGTCTTCAAAAACTCATTCAAGAAATGGTTAAGTAATTGATTCGAGAACTGGAATTGCCTTAATCGATAACTCTGAGTTCTCGAATATTGTATCCCTAACATATCGAACAACTTCTCGAATTAGTCTTTTCTTCAGGAATCCTTGACTTATCGAATAGAGATTTAACTCATGGAATCCTTGAGATGTCGAATAGCTTCCTGAGTCCTTGAGATATCGAATGATGCTTTGAATAGTTGACATCTTTAGTTCTCGAATAGAGTGTTAGACATGTCGAATCTCTGAGTTATCAATTGAGGCTTTGACTTGTTGACTCCTTGAGATATCGAACAGTGTCTTTTGAGATATCGAATCCCTGACTTCTCGAAACCTTGACTTCTCGAATAGATAAAAACACTTCTCGAATTAGTACTTAGGCAAATCTTCAATCTTCAAAATCCAACTGTGTTTATTTTTACAGCCTTGTTCTTTGATCTTGAGGCATGATCTCTGGATCTTCTTTCAAGCATTATTTCATGACTTGATTTATACAGTTACATAGCTAGAATTTTGATGCCTATTACAATTACAAGTAGAAACTCTACAACTAGAGGGTTCCCCAGTTTAGGGGTCATGTAAGTAATGCAAGGCATTACAAACTATTAGGCTTGTTATTAGATGTTTACAGGCATGCCTCTGTGACTAACACATATCCAATGAGCATGTCTAAGTTCGCATCATTATTCGATCTGATAAGAAAAAATTGAAATATCTTAAAACAATGAGCTGTGAAACCCATCAAGAATCAATCTTGAACAAGTAGTTAGATCAAGTCACATATTTTGTTTGAAATCATATCAAGTCACATTTTAATATTTTAAAAGTGTAATAGGCCATGTTCAATTTAGAACTTTATATTAAAATAAAACTTAGAACCAATATCTGTTATAGATCCATTTAACTAATTATGGTTGATATTTATTCATTGTGGTGCAATACATAATATATTAAGTTTTTGCTACATCACACAATATTTTTAATGTATTATGGAGTATAATTTTCTTATGTTGTACACAATTATATTTTTTTGAAGAAGCATAATATTTTTAAGGAGAAAAATATTTTTTGTATGGCACAACTTATACTTCACTTCTATAACATGTTTACAAAAATTAATATTAAAAAAATTTATTTATAACCAATAAAATACTATTAAAACGTATTATGTTCTACACTTAATATAAAAGTTTTAATATTCTAATATTAATTGGTTCTATGTGGAATCTTGACCCAAGTATGTTATTAAATACAATGCAATATTTTCAAAATAATTTAACCCATAGTTCAAACTAAGGCTACTATAATCCAATGAAAACAATTCAAAATCCAAAGTGTCAATATTTTGCCTTCTACCAAGGTATTAAAAAATTGCACACAACCACGAAATAAATCATCACTATTTGTACAATAGCAAAAGGTCATCATTAGTGCCTCATAGTAAATGGGATGACAATTACATCGGATTGGATATGGTTCAAGCCAAAATTTTTTGTCAAATCCGAACCCGATCCAAATATGAAAATGCCTGAAAATTGAAATTCAAATCTAACCTAATGAATTTTGGATAGGATTCAGATATACTCGAACCCCAAATTTTTCGGATTGAATTTGGATACCAAAACCCGAAATTTTTGATATAATACAGACATACATATCACTTACTATGCACATACATTTATTAATTAATCATCCACCAATCACTAATTGTTATGAATTCAATGATCAATCCCAACATTTCCTAAAAGTTTACAAGAGAAGTTTACTTTACAATTTGAGAAAAAAAATAAAACTCAGAAAAAATAACACTAAAATAATGTTTGAAAGGTTTACAAGCAGAGTTCTTACAATTTCTTGATGCCTCCTAGGTGACGGAGTGTTGGACTTTTGGTGGTACCATGTTCACCAACCTTAAATTCCAGTAATTGTAGTCCTTTGTTTGGTCATTTGGGTTTTAATTATTAAAAATTAAAAGCTCTAAATAGGCAATAGTTCAATATAGTACATTAGAGTTTTAGGACTAATGTTAGACCATGTAGTTTTATAAATAATATGAGAGTACATATATCAAAACTACATGGTCTAATTATTGGAAATTATCCTACATCGTTTGTGAATGGGTTAGATTGCTAGTTAACAAGCAACTAGTTAACTCTATTAGTATGAGACATTTTTGGGATGTGGAAAAAACTTATATGTGCAAGCTCAATCCAAACAAACAGAATCATATTATTATGGAGTTAAGGTGTGCTTAACAAGCCCAATAAGTGATATCGGAGCTACGATTGTAACGATATGTAATAATCTCAATGGGCTCCCAGATGGGCCTAGGAGAGGCAGGTAGCCTACCTATGTGATGGGCTTAAAGAGGAGGCATGTGAACCTTCCTGTATGGGCCTAGAGGGGAGTCGTAGAGCCAGGTGGACTTCCAATATGGGTCAAGGGGGAGATAGATCACACAAAATGGTGGCAGATTCGGCAGGTATCGAGCCCGATGTGTGAATAGGAATTATCCCACATTGTTTGTGGGAGGGACGGATTTCTAGTTAATGAGCATCCAGTTTACTCTATTAGTATGATCCCTTTTAGGATGAACCAAAAGAAAATCCGTGCGGGCTCGGCCCAAAGCGGACAATATCAAATTATTGTTGAGTTAAGGCGTGCTTAGCATGCTCAACACTAACACTAATTCTAACTGAAAAAGGTACTACATTTATATACCCGAATATCACTACTAAAAAAATGATAAAAGACATCACACATTATACATCGCTCAAGAATGCAACCGATGTAAACAGAGTGTACTACATCAATCATTTTAGAACCGATGTCTTTGTGATTTTAGGATATCGCTTGTGAGTACAACCGATGTCTTAGATAAGCTTTAAAATTTTTGTACGCGTGCCTCTCCCAATCTTTCCCCCGTTAATACATATATTTTACCCCTTTTCTACAAAATGTTTCCCCCTTAGTTAAATTTTGGTTTCCCCCTCAGACATTCCCTTTAGACAAAATCAAAAACATAAAATCAAAATAACTAAAACTAAACTAAATCTCTCCTTCTCTTACTCTCTCTGACTCACAGCCTCTCCCCCTCCATCAAGAACCCTAAATCTTTCCCCCCTCTCTCTCACTCTCTCCCTCTCTCCCTCTCTCTATACCCTTACCCTTCTCTCTCTATACTACCAACCTTCTCTTTCTCGAAGCTCAATTGGACCGAAGATTTTTCGATTTGAAACTACAAAACTCTGAACTCAATTCTATTTGTTTGAAGTTCAAATTGGTAAGTGGCTAAGCTTGTTTTTGATTCAATTAGTTCGATTTAGTTTTCAATTGGGGATTTTTGAATTAAAAACCCTAATTTTGAAATTTATTTCTCTTATTTTTAGTTTGGAGAATTTCAATGCAGGAGTGAGATTTTTGTTTGGGTAGTGCTCAAATACTTGAATTGGTAAATGTTTTCAGCACTAACGCTATCAAAATATTTGAACAAAGTCGAATCGTCTCTGTTTTGACAAATCTGTGTATGATAAATTATTGTTATTCTTTTTCAAAAATTTTATTTTTTCATACACTTCGCTTAAGTTTCACATAGCTGTTGTACACCTAATTTGTTGACATGTTCTGCTGATCTACTCCAGCTTTTTACAGAACAATTGTCCCAGTAAAATTGAAAAAGATGCTACTTTTTGGAAAATCACATGCAATGGGGAAGTTCTTTAAGATGCAAAAAGAATTGGTTCTTCAGGTTCTCTCTTTATAGTAAGTTTATTCTCTTTTATTTTATTCTCTCTGCAAAGAAAATGAAAAATAAGTCAAAGGTGTAGGTCGGGATGGTTTTGTGTATATGTATCCTTGCGTGAGATTAAATTAAGAAAATGGAGTAGATACCTTGCTCTAGGAAAAATAAGTGTATTTTCTTTGCCTTCTACTTTATTGTATTGTTAATTCACATGTAACTTGATTGATTATATTCTTGTACCAAAGTTGAGTTCTTGATGATTCTAATTCAGACAAAAAGTCTCTAACTTTTTTTTCTGTATTCTTCACGAAATCCTTTTACTTTACTTTGTTGATTTATCTCTATAATCATGATTATTATGTTTCGTATTTTGTTGATTATTTGCATTACATGTGGTGGGTTATTAAGATGCACAATTTGCTACTAATGCTCTATATTTGATGAATTATCATGAGCATTGTTTTAACATTTTCAAGTCCAATGGTGATGATGAGCATCAAGAAATTGATAATGGTTGCGTAAGGCAGGGGTTTAAGATGAAACAGCTCTTCCCGGTTACAGGAGCAACGCAGTTTATGGAGGACAGAGTAGTGGTGATGCAACCATAATCGCAGCAGGTTAAGAAAAGTAGAAGAGGATCGAGGTCTAAGAGTTCTCAGTACAGGGGTGTTATGTTTTATCACAGAACTAGACGATGGGAATCACATATCTAGTTTACTTATTCTATTTCTCTGTATGCTTGTGTTAGAGTTTCTTATTATCGTTTTATCATGTAATATTTGTTTGTGCTAGCACATTTCTTTGTGCCATATATAAACAGTGCCTATTTTCTTATTGTAACATTGTGTAAAAGCATGCTCGTATGCACTTTCGTTAAAGATTTGCTAATTACCTTTGCTTTATCAATAACTTTTAAGGAGCACCGACTAAAGAGTTCGAAAAGAATATCATTGGAGAAAATAGATAAAAGAGATGACTTCCTGTACATGCCAGATTCAAGGTTGCAGTATTTATAAGATACAAAATATAATTTATGTTCCTTAACGAAAAAGTAAAATAAATTAGGTATATATTCGGCTGCTAAACTAATCTTATTAGATCAAATGGAATCTGTATTTAATATATTTAAGATTCCATATTTCCTTTGGTTATCGAGTTTAAATTTGGTAACATAACCAAAAAATTAATTTATACACATGATTTAATTAGATAGATTAAGCAAAAATGCTAAATACTCAAAAAATAGGGAACTTTCACATCTGTCTTTAACATAATTACTCATTATGATAATAGGGATTTTGAAAGGTGTCTCGGGTAAATTTACTGAAATATTAAAGAAAATCAATCAGACATAAGAAGAATATCAAGAGATTTAGTTTGAATACATCATTTTACTTTACAAAAGAATTTAATTTGGACTTTAAATCAATACTCAACTGTAAGAACCCTAATTTTTGTAATATTTTCTTTTATATAATATCATGTGACATTGTCAATTTGGAACCTTTCTAGTCATCCCTGTTGTTTAATGGAATTGATTGTCTGAGAAATTGTGTTGTTACATTCACTATGAATGATAAAGGGAAGATTGTTGAAGGCAAGAATCTCATTGTTAGTAATATTTATAAAACTTGGGATTTGAGAATGATTAGAGTATTAAAAGATTTATTAGGAATTATGACGAGGAGTTATGGATATTCGAGGAATTTACACAATTAAGTACTTAAGGAATTACAAGGGAAGTCTCTACGCGACAAAATATTATTACGAAAGATTAATTAAGATACGATACGAATTAAAGATTAAGTGACAAGCATTGGTGGAAGAATAATGATACAAGGAGTGATATTGCATGCAAGTCCCATGCAACTAAGTAGTTAGGAAAAGCAAACTAGTAGTACCAAATGGACAAGAGGAATAATAACTAGTTGGCATTTCTTTTTCCAAGGGACAAGAGGGCATGGTGGCCTATACCTAGACTTGTACCATGCATTACATATCTATACACTAATACATATATCACCCAACCACTTTACACATTTATTCAACCAACCAAAAAGCAAAACACAAAAACTCTTCTCCCCCCCCCCCAAGCAAAAGCTCTCGGCCAAGACAAGAACAAGGAAGAAAATTTTTTCTTTCTTCCACTTCTCCTCATTCATAATTCAAGGAAAAATTCCTAGGCACTCTACATCATATAATAAAGGTATACTAAGAATTCCAAGCCTTTTCATCCATTAATTTTCAAGATATTAATTGTTAAAGTTTTGGTGAATAGTAACAATGTTAAGTTTTCTTTTAGATCTTGGATTTTAAGTAGTGTAGGAGCTCATTCAAGGTGTTCTTGAGACTTGTAAGGCATACCCAAGGCTCCTAGATACTCAAGAAGGTATAAAAACCCTAACCACTCTTGGCCATGTAGTGTTTGAGATGTTTAATGATAGATCCATGTGTATTTGTGTTAATCTTGGTTATATAAGTGATGGATGATATAGATCTTGAGTTTAAGTGTTGTGGTTGTGATTTTTATGATTGTGGTTAGTATATGTATCTCCATGAATGTTATAAAGTATGAACTTGGTGAATTAGATGTTGGTTGTGTTGTGGAAGTAAGAATCTTGGTTGATTTAAGTGAAACAAGCATGCTGAGTTTTTCCAGGAACTTGACCTGTTTTGTAAGATGGTTTTAAACCCCCAAATCTTGTCCCCTGAGGTCCTACCATATATTGTTGGAAAGGTATTTGAATGTAGTTTCCAAAAATATAAGGTTCATGACTAGGTGATGTATGGGGTTTTAGTTATGGCCGGAGAAGTGAAATCTGTTTCTGGATTCCGGACTGCACTAAATGGTCCCCTTGTGAACCTTGTTTAAACCGCTAAAAATTTATGAGGGATCATGGAAAAATTAGAGAAGCTAGAAAATGCAGTGGTGAAGGCTACCCAAAAAGAATTGGATTAAAATATGAAATTTTCAATTTTATAAAAATGCTAGAGTAAAATTCGCGCAAGGGAAAAAGTCGTAAGTGTAGTGTAGTTTTATGGGTAATGAATATGGTAACCAAATTAAGTCGAATAAGTGACGAGCGTAATCGAGTGATGACATGAACCTATAGTGGGGCTAGAGTGTCATAAGACGAAGTCATTAAGTTAATTTTGTACCCCCTAAAACCCCGCAATTAAAGAGATATTGTTAAGGTACTAACGAACGGTTATTGCTTATGTATAGATCATTCCACTCCGCACGTTCGACCACCCCAACCACACCAAGGCAAGTTTACTTTTCAAAACTTACATATACAATGACTTTTACTGTTGTGTTTGTAGTTTTCAATCATATCAAATGTTATGTTTATCGAAGTATTGATGAAATTGAGATGTATAAGTACATATATGTTGTACCCCTTGAACTTAGATTGAAATGTTTTCTTCAGACAACGACTCTAGCAATAGAGGTCGTAGCGGTCCGTATATACTATTGACTGGGGAGCGGTATATTATTATATCGTAACTAGATTACGAAAACCCGAAGGGTCATTCGGGGAGTATCTTATACTCAATTAATTATTTTTATACCTTCGTAAATACTCAAAATACCTATCTTGGATTAAAAGCTTATTTTATTAAATAATTATTTTATTAATTATTAATATTAAATCTTAAAATATTATTTATTAATTATTGTTCATTATTTTAAAGACAAAGTTAATCCAAGATACCTTTAATACTTTCAAACTCGAAATCTATCGAACTCAAAACATTTTCGAAAAGCCCCGGTCAGGTTTGCTTCTTGTGTGATTTCAAGAATCATCGGTCGACTGATGTCGGACCTCAACTACTCAGTTTTCAATCAAAATCAAGTTTTTAAAAGAAAAAGAAAAAGGGACTCTGGCAGGTGTGGGAACCGTTTACGAACGATTCCCAGGATGTGTAAGCGGCCGTGAGCCAGGCGGTCCATCAATTATTATTCCGGCCCAGGTGTTGCCGAAGGATGATTACGGATGTAGTTTTCATCGAAGGTGATTACGGATGTAGTTTTCACCCGGGGATAGTGGGGATAGTTACGGATGTAGTTTCTATCTTACTACCGGTAGAGAAGACCCGCGGATTATTGGACTTGGATGTGGCGACTGATCATCGTCAATCCTTGTCAGGTTTTATGTTTTCTTTAAGTCCCATTCTTCCATTTTGGAAAAATGCTTTGACACTGCTTCTTAGGCTTTTGTGCCAAGTTGCTGATAGTGTTCTATTTGATGAGAAAGATGTTGACTCTGTGCAGTATCTAGAACTGCAAGTTTATTTTGAAAACAAGGGCACGTATTGGTGCACCTTCGGAATTTATCAACAAAGACAAGTGATTTTATAACTGATTGATACAAACGAGTTTAATAACTGCTAATCATATGAAATGTTATATTGCTTACCTTATACATATATTTCTTGCTGAGCTATAGTTGCTCACTCTTGCTTGTTTTCAAATTTACAAACACAACAGCTAAGCGAAATGGCAAGACCCAGACAGACTGCCCGAAAGCAGGTGACTAGACCCGAGGCAGCAGTTGAGATTCCACCGGTAGGCCCCATTAGCCGGATTGGTTGGCAACTTTTGTTAGTTCGTTTTATTTATAAGTATGACCTGTGCAAAGCAGTGTATCGTAACAAACTTTCAAGCCGCCAACTTCGCTTCTTATCGAGGTGTTGCTGGTAGCATAAATACTCTTTAATTCGGTCTGTAATAACTCTGAAACTTTTATTTCCGCTTAATCAATTGTGTGACGTTTCTGAGACTCTAACCTGTGTGTGTGTGTGTGCGGTGTGAGTTTATTGTGGAGTCGATGGCTGTTTTATATATTATGTGCAAAAACATGTATGTTATTAATGGAAAATGGACCGTGAGCGCCTAGATCTCCGACCCCGGATCTGGGGGCGTCATAGAAATGGTATCAGAGCGAGGTTACAGTTCTCAGAAACGATAGTAATTTAAGAAAGCAACCCTAATAATAATAACAATAATAATAACCCTAATAACAACCTTAATAATACTTAGAACTCTCATCGAGTTTGCAGTCGGGTTATCGGATATAGCCCTGACTTTAAGGCCCGTGAGGGAACTACTCCTTAAACCTTTCTTTATGGTTAGTGACCCACCTTATTTCCCTTGTGTAGATGGAGGAGATACCAGACCCTGAGGCTTTTGAAAGAGAGCATGATGAGGCACTGATGCGAGATACCGAGGATCCTGAGGAGGATATGGGTGCTGACTCTGAGCTTGGCCCCTGGATTACACTGATAGGAGATACTGATGATGAGGATCCTGTTGAGGAGCCCTTTGAGCCTGAGCCTGAGCCTGAGCCTGTTACCCCATCTCCTGTAGCTACTGATGAGGAGAGTGTGAGATCCGATGAGGGCCGTGTTGTGTCACCCCCACCTTCTCCGCAGTCATCGAGCCCTGTTTCATCGGATGGTGACTCCGAGGATGATACTTCTGGCGAGGAGGAGCTTGACCCTACCCCTGCTACTGCTCCTGCTCTTGCTACTGCTACTGCACCTGCTCCTGTTCCTGTCATACCACCCCCGCCGATGGACCTATCCCCAGTGTCGGGTACTAAGCACGCTTACGTGGTGCAGTTCCTAACCCGAGACTTACTTTCTGCAGAGACCAGACTTAATGAGGCGAGGCGGGCATTAGTGGAGGAGCGCGAGGCGCGCTTGAGGATCCAGGCTGAGATGAGGACTGCTGTTGCTAGGAGGACTAGGGCTCGACTCCATAGGATTGAGAGGATTTTCCCGAGTGAGGACCTTGCTCCGCCGCGGTGCGGCCCCGTGATGTGTTACTGATAGCTCAGTCCTCTAGGTTCAGATGACATTAGTGTGTCAATTTTGCGGGATAGTTGACTTGTGCAGTGGTATCCTTCTGACCAATGGATGAGTAGACTGACCTACAGATATGTAGATGTGACTTCGGATAGTATGTACGGATGTAGCCCTACTTTTGTGTAGCCCTGACTATTCAGATGATGTACTTGTTATTGTTCCACTTTTGCTAGACTTTGACATCGAAACTATGTATTTGGCTCTAACATCCAAACTTTGTGATAACCCTTGTACCGTACTTATTTAGTTTCAGTTTCCTTGATATTGTCTCAACTGCCTTACTTTCCGATGCCATGCTTTACTATTTTGATATACAACTGTGAATATATACAATTGCTACAAGCCACAAATACAACCATGCTGTTTCAAATTTCGACATGCGATTTCAAATTGTTCTCTACAAATTTCCAAAATGTTCCTACAATTTTAAAATAAATTTTTTGAAAAAAAAAAAAAAAAATTTGAGGTTTCGAAATCTTGACAACTCCTGCAAATGTTTTCGCATCCCATAGAGATTTTTCCAGAAATGTTTTAACGTTTTATCTCCAGCATCGGATTATTTAAACTTTTGCAACTTCCACCCTTATGAGGAAGAACGATACGTTCCTGACCCGTGTAAACGCAGTCAGGTAATTAGAAAACCCTAACCCATTTCTTTTTTCATTATCAGAATCATGCCACCTAGAAGAATGAACACTCGAGCTCACCCGGTCAGTTCTGAAGGCCAGGGTAGCCACCATGGGACCGGAGGCCACCAGAACCATGAAGGGGAGAATGTCAACCTGAGTGAGAATGAGGGCAACGATCATAACTTGTTTGATGACTCTGAGTATGACGAAGAAGAAGCTGGTGATGACACCCGAGAGGTGGAACATCCAAGGGGAGGCCCTATGGAACAGTTCATGGAGTTACTTAGGCAGAACTTGGACCGTCCCCCGGTTCAGCAACCACCCAACAATGCTAATGCAAATGCTTTCCGGAACTTCAAATCCCTGAACCCCCAGAATTTAAAGGAACTGCAGATCTGGTTGAGGCAAGAGCCTGGCTGAAGGAAATGGAAAAATCTTTCGAGATACTAGGAGTCGCTGAGGAGCAGAAGACTTTTTCGCCACCTACCTCCTGAAGGGTGAGGCAAACTATTGGTGGGAAGCTAAGAAGAATTTGGAAGGAAGAGGTGTGGTGACTTGGGAGAGGTTTAGCGAGCTGTTCTTGGAGAAGTACTTTCCTAGGTTCATGGAGACACAAATGGAGCTGAAGTTTTTGGAACTAAAGCAAGGTAACATGACGGTGGCCGAGTATGAGGCCAAATTTACTGAGCTGTCGAGGTTTGTGTCGGAATATGTGAACTCTGAGGCAAAGAGGGCCCGAAGGTTTCAGTTGGGGCTAAAGCAATGGATTCAGAATCGTGTGGCGGTGCTTGAGCTGACAGACTATGCCACCCTGGTACAGAAAGCATCAATTGTTGAGGCTGGGAGTGAACAGATGCAGAAGGAGAGGGAAGGAAAGAAGAGGAAGTTTGATAGTCGAAAGGGAAACTCTGCGGGTGGGAGCTTTCTGAGCAAATTTAAGCGAGGAACGATGTCCCAGCCCAGCGGAAACTTTGGAACCAAGAGAGCGGAAAGTTGGAGTGTGGGCCAGAGCGTCCGACCACAGGGATCGTCTTTCTCTACCCCATCCCGAGCCCTACCCCCGGATTGCAATAAGTGTGGAAGGAAACATGCGGGTGTGTGCAACCTACAGGATGTGAAGTGCTTCAAGTGTGGGCTGGCAGGACATTATGCTAACGCTTGTCGAGGAACTAGTAACAACACCAGTGCCGGAGGTAATTGCTTCAAGTGTGGGAAACCAGGGCACCGAATGAGGGAATGTATGTCCTCTGGGCCAGCTGCATCGAGAGTGAGTGGAACTGCTTCTAACAAGGCCCCTACTGTAAGAACTTTTAACATGACAGTGCAAGATGCCGTGAGGAACGCGGATGTGATCGTAGGTACTCTACTACTCAACTTAGTTAAGGCAAATGTTTTATTTGATTCGGGAGCTACCAAGTCTTTCATATCTCTAGATTTTGTCTGTCAGTTAGGCCTTAAGACTGAACCTTTAAAAGACAGATTGCAAGTAGAGATAGCTAATCATGAGATTATCCCTGTTAGCCAAGTATGTCCAGGTTGTGACCTAGAAATAGAAGGGCGACATTTTCGGGTAGATTTAATACCTTTTAAACTAGGAGAGTTTGATGTAATAGTAGGTATGGATTGGTTAACAACCCACGGAGCCCAGATTGATTGTGTAAAGAAGAAAGTAAGTTTGAAACTGCCAGGGGACGAGGAAGTAGTGTTTAATGGAGACAAAACCAAAAGTTCCTGACTATGGTTCAAGTTAAGAAGCTGTTACGTAAAGGATGCGAAGCCTATTTAGCCTATGTGAAAGATACCAAGAAGGAGGCACCAAACCTACAGTAAATCCCTGTCGTTAATGAGTTCGCGGACGTATTTCCGGATGATCTTCCAGGACTACCACCTGATAGAGACATCGAGTTCGCTATAGACTTAGTTCCGGGTACGGTCCCAATTTCGAAAGCTCCATATCGGCTAGCCCCAGTGGAGATGAAAGAGCTGGCCACTCAGTTACAAGAGTTGTTGGATAAAGGGATGATAAGACCTAGAGTGTCACCGTGGGGAGCCCCGGTGTTATTCGTGAAAAAGAAGGATGGTAGTATGAGATTATGTATAGACTACAGGGAGTTGAAAAAGGTGACTATAAAGAATAGATATCCCTTACCCAGAATAGATGACCTGTTTGATCAACTAAAAGACGCAGTTTATTTCTCTAAAATTGATTTGAGGACCGGGTACCACCAGTTAAGGATTAAGCCAGAAGATATACCAAAGACGGCCTTTCGCACCCGGTACGGACACTATGAGTTCCTAGTGATGTCATTTGGGTTAACGAATGCCCCTGCAGCTTTCATGGTTTTAATGAATCGAGTCTTCAAGAAGTACTTGGACAAGTGTGTTATAGTCTTCATCGATGACATCTTGATTTATTCCAAGACGAAAGAGGAACATGCAGAGCACTTGAGGATTGTATTGGGAGCATTGAGAGAAGAAAAGTTGTACGCTAAGTTCTCGAAGTGTGAATTTTGGTTGAAGGAAGTTCAGTTTTTGGGGCATGTGATTAGCGAACAAGGCATTCTAGTGGACCCAGCCAAAATAGAGGCTGTATCAAATTGGGAGAGACCAACCACTCCGACAGAGGTGAGAAGTTTTATAGGATTGGCTGGCTACTATAGAAGGTTTGTCCAAGACTTTGCCAAGATAGCAGCCCCTTTGACTCGACTAACTCGTAAGACCGAGAAATTTGTGTGGACTGAAAAATGCGAAGAGAGCTTCCAAGAGTTGAAAAAGAGGTTGGTGACAGCACCAGTACTAGCCCTACCTGATGATAAGGGAGATTTTGTGATTTATAGCGACGCATCCCATAAAGGTTTAGGGTGTGTGCTTATGCAGCACGGTAAAGTGATTGCGTATGCGTCCAGACAACTCAAGGAATACGAGATCAGATACCCCACCCATGATTTGGAATTAGCTGCGATAGTTTTCGCTTTGAAGGTCTGGAGACATTATCTTTACGGAGAAAAGTGTGAAATCTACACGGATCACAAGAGCTTAAAGTACATATTCACTCAGAAAGAGTTAAACATGAGGCAGAGGAGATGGCTAGAGCTAATCAAAGATTATGATTGTGAGATTCATTATCACCCAGGGAAGGCCAACGTGGTGGCCGATGCACTTAGCCGAAAGGAGAAACTCAAGATGATAACGTCAATGGACGAATTGATCAAGGACCTTGAGAAACTGGAGATTGAAGTGAGGTTACCAGGAATTGGACAAGAGAGTCTAATGGAAATAAGAGTCCAACCACCGCTATTGGAAAAGATTAAGTTATGCCAGGAAAAGAAGATAGAAGAAGAAAAGAATTCGATGGAGAAAATTTTGACTGGCGAGGAAATTAAGTGTGAGAAGGACGGGAATGGAATTATGAGGTACGCATCTAGGATATGGATCCCGAACGTTCAGGAATTAAAAGACGAGATTTTGCAAGAGGCTCATAGTTCAAGGTACTCAATTCACCCTGGAGGCACTAAGATGTATAGAGATCTGAGAGAGTACTATTGGTGGCCAAATATGAAGAAGGACGAGGCAGAGTGGGTAAGTAAATGCTTGACATGTGATAGAGTGAAGGCCGAACACCAGAGGCCCAGTGGATTGTTGCAACCCTTAGAGATACCCGAGTGGAAGTTGGAACATATTGCGATGGATTTTGTGGTCGGACTACCAAGGACCAAGGCTAATCATGATGCCATTTGGGTAATTATTGATAGATTGACCAAGTCAGCACATTTTCTTCCAATCAACGAGAGATACACTATCGACAAGCTGACGGATATTTACTTAAAGGAGATTGTGGTTAGGCATGGGGTTCCTGTTAGCATTGTATCAGATAGAGACCCAAGATTCAACTCCAGGTTCTGGAGAAGTTTTCAGGAAAGTGTGGGGACCAAATTAAACATGAGTACTGCATACCACCCCCAATCAGACAGAAAAAGTGAGAGAACCATCTAGACCATAGAGGACATGTTGAGAGTATGTGCCATCGATTTTAAGGGAATTGGGATGACCACTTGCCGTTGATCGAATTTTCCTACAACAACAGTTACCATGCGAGTATAGGAATGCCCCCATATGAAGCTTTATACGGACGAAGATGTCGGTCTCCCTTGTGTTGGGAAGAAGTTGGAGAGCGGAAGATTTTAGGGCCTGAACTGGTCCAACAGACAAGAGAAACTATCGAACTCATAAGAGGACGGCTGGTAGCGGCCCAAGACAGACAGAAGAATTATGCGGACCAGACCCGCAAGGACAAAGAATATGAGGTAGGAGAGTTTGTGATGTTAAAGGTATCACCGTGGAAGGGATTGATGAGATTTGGTAAGAAGGGGAAACTAAGCCCAAGATTTATTGGACCTTTTGAGATCTTGAAACGAGTTGGAAAGTTAGCCTATGAATTGGCTTTACCCCCAAGCTTGCAGCAAGTACATAATGTGTTCCATGTGTCCATGCTACGACCCTACCATACCGACTTCCGACATGTGATAGAATATGACCAAGTGGATCTGCAACCAGACTTAACATATGTGGAGCAACCCGTAGAAATCATGGATAGAAAAGAACAGGTGATGAGGAACAAGGTTGTCAAACTAGTGAGTTTTGTGGAGGAACCAGAATGTCGAAGAATCAACATGGGAACTAGAAAGCGCGATGCGTGAAAAGCACCCCCAACTATTTTCAACCTGATTCCGGGACGGAATCCTTTTAAGGAGGGGAGGCTGTAAGAACCCTAATTTTTGTAATATTTTCTTTTATATAATATCATGTGACATTGTCAATTTGGAACCTTTCTAGTCATCCCTGTTGTTTAATGGAATTGATTGTCTGAGAAATTGTGTTGTTACATTCACTATGAACTAGCTTTATAACCCGTGCAAGGCACGGGCTTGCTAGAAAAATTTTGTTAATATATTTTTGTTGCTCTATATTCAGATAATCAAATAGTATTTTTGATGTGTTGATGCTCAGAATGCAAATAAATTAAAAATGGATTATGTGTTCAAGTGGTATATCAACTATATAGCTAAAAAAATGTATAATTTGCAATGTGCTAATCTCATATCAAGGATTATTACTTGCCTGAGTTAGGAGTATAAAAGTGTTTACATAAGTAGTGACTGTTCTGAACTTGTATATTAGCAAAAGATCGATACGATTGAAGAATTTATACGAGAGTCTGGCTCCAAATTGCTTGGGGATCAATCGTGTGATCTGACCACCATGAAACCAAGTGCCTTAAATTAGTGCTTCAATTTTTTGTTTGAGCTGATATTACCGGAATGGGCTGAACCTAAATTTAAAAAATGGAGAGAGCAAGCAGAAGAACTTCCCAAACTCATATTGTTATAAGAAAGAGATGATGGATCGATGCATTTTTTGTTCCACTATAATTAAATATGTTAATATATAGGTGGTTAATGTGCATGCAATTTACCGCTCGAGCTTTGCTAGTAAAATCATGTTCATATGTATTTATATTGTTTTGTAATTAAATGGTGCTTGCAACATGTAAATGCTTAGTATGCAAAATATATCTAAGAAATTATTCATTCATGATGATTGATGTATGTACCACTAAAAATAAGTAAATTCTAATGTGCTAGTCCCTTTGAACGAATGTTCAAATGACTGAGTTATGAGCATATACGAATTTATATTAGTAGTGAATGCGTGATCATCCACTATAGAATTATAGTTATGTGTATTTTGACTCGGAATAAGAGATATGCATAAGATATATATTAATATACAAATTATAGTATATATCTTCTAAATCCAAGTAATTTGTTTCTACTATAGAATAAAAAATGTTACATAAGTATGTACTATTCGAAATATTCTCAAAATTTTATAATATAATCAAAAGTAATATTTAGCATAGTGATAAGTAATCTCACTTCTAAGTTAGGGGTCAATGATTAAATTTCCATTAGAAACAATTTTTTTATCGTCAATATAATATAGAAGGGATAATTTAGTAATTTCGTGATAATTAAATTGTCTCACGATATATTAATAATGAATTTTATAATATATCCAAAATTGATGTCTAGTATAGTGGTAAGGAATTTTTTTCCAAATTAGAGGTCAATGGTTCAATTCTCTCTAAGAACAATTTTTTTATCAATAATATAATATATGAGGGTTGTCTTGATATATTAATAATGAGTTTTATATTATGTTCAAAACTCATATCTAGCATAGTGTTAAGCATTGTCACTTACAAGTTAGAGGTCAAGGGTTCAATTCTCGTTAGAAACAAAATTTTTTCATTAATATAATATAGGAAGGGTAAATTAGTAATTTCAAGTTGAATAAATTGTCTCACAAAAGCTCATGTTGTGCTATTAATAATATAATAGATGATAAAGGGAAGATTGTTGAAGGCAAGAATCTCATTGTTAGTAAGATTTATAAAACTTGGGATTTGAGAATGATTAGAGTATTAAAATATTTATTAGGAATTATGACTAGGAGTTACGGATATTCGAGGAATTTACACAATTAAGTACTTAAGGAATTACAAGGGAAGTCTCTACGCGACAAAATATTATTACGAGAGATTAATTAAGATACGATACGAATTAAAGATTAAGTGACAAGCATTGGTGGAAGAATAATGATACAAGGAGTGATATTGCATGCAAGTCCCATGCAACTAAGTAGTTAGGAAAAGCAAACAAGTAGTACCAAATGGACAAGAGGAATAGTAACTAGTTGGCATTTCTTTTTCCAAGGGACAAGAGGGCATGGTGGCCTATACCTAGACTTGTACCATGCATTACATATCTATACACTAATACATATATCACCTAACCACTTTACACAATTATTCAACCAACCAAAAAGCAAAACACAAAAACTCTTCTCCCCCCCCCAAGCAAAAGCTCTCGGCCAAGACAAGAACAAGGAAGAAAATTTTTTCTTTCTTCCACTTCTCCTCATTCATAATTCAAGGCAAAATTCCTAGGCACTCTAATTCATATAAGAAAGGTATACTAAGAATTCCAAGCCTTTTCATCCATTAATTTTCAAGATATTAATTGTTAAAGTTTTGGTGAATAGTAACAATGTTAAGTTTTCTTTTAGATCTTGGATTTTAAGGAGTGTTGGAGCTCATTCAAGGTCTTCTTGAGACTTGTAAGGCATACCCAAGGCTCTTAGATACTCAAGAAGGTATAAAAACCCTAACCCCTCTTGGCCATGTAGTGTTTGAGATGTTTAATGATAGATCCATGTGTATTTGTGTTAATCTTGGTTATATAAGTGATGAATGATATAGATCTTGAGTTTAAGTGTTGTGGTTGTGATTTTTATGATTGTGGTTAGTATATGTATCTCCATGAATGTTATAAAGTATGAACTTGGTGAATTAGATGTTGGTTGTGTTGTGGAAGTAAGAATCTTGGTTGATTTAAGTGAAACAAGCATGCTGAGTTTTTCCAGGAACTTGACCTGTCTTGTAAGATGGTTTTAAACCCCCAAATCTTGTCCCCTGAGGTCCTACCATATATTGTTGGAAAGGTATTTGAATGTAGTTTCCAAAAATATAAGGTTCATGACTAGGTGATGTATGGATTTTTAGTTATGGCTGGAGAAGTGAAATGTGTTTCTAGATTCCGGACTGCACTAAATGGTCCCCTTGTGAACCTTGTTTAAACCCCTAAACATTTATGAGGGATCATGGAAAAATTAGAGAATCTAGCAAATGCAGTAGTGAAGGCTACCCAAAAAGAATTGGATTAAAATATGAATTTTTCAATTTTATAAAAATGCTAGAGTAAAATTCGCGCAAGGGAAAAAGTCGTAAGTGTAGTGTAGTTTTAGGGGTAATGAATATGGTAACCAAATTAAGTCGAATAAGTGACGAGCGTAATCGAGTGATGACATGAACCTATAGTGGGGCTAGAGTGTCATAAGACGAAGTCATTAAGTTAATTTTTTACCCCCTAAAACCCCGCAATTAAAGAGATATTGTTAAGGTACTAACGAACGGTTATTGCTTATGTATAGATCATTCCACTCCGCACGTTCGACCACCCCAACCACACCAAGGCAAGTTTACTTTTCAAAACTTACATATACAAGGACTTTTACTGTTGTGTTTGTAGTTTTCAATCATATCAAATGTTATGTTTATCGAAGTATTGATGAAATTGAGATGTATAAGTACATATATGTTGTACCCCTTGAACTTAGATTGAAATGTTTTCTTCGGACAACGACTCTAGCAATAGAGGTCGTAGCGGTCCGTATATACTATTGACCGGGGAGCGGTATATTATTATATCGTAACTAGATTGCGAAAACCCGAAGGGTCATTCGGGGAGTATCTTATACTCAAGTAATTATTTTTATACCTTCGTAAATATTCAAAATACCTATCTTGGATTAAAAGCTTATTTTTTTAAATAATTATTTTATTAATTATTAATATTAAATCTTAAAATATTATTTATTAATTATTGTTCATTATTTTAAAGACAAAGTTAATCCAAGATACCTTTAATACTTTCAAACTCGAACTCTATCGAACTCAAAACATTTTCGAAAACCCCCGGTCAGGTTTGCTTCTTGTGTGATTTCAAGAATCATCGGTCGACTGATGTCGGACCTCAACTACTCAGTTTTCAATCAAAATCAAGTTTTTAAAAGAAAAAGAAAAAGGGACTCTGGCAGGTGTGGGAACCGTTGACGAACGATTCCCGGGATGTGTAAGCGGCCGTGAGCCAGGCGGTCCATCAATTATTATTCCGGCCCAGGTGTTGCCGAAGGATGATTACGGATGTAGTTTTCATCGAGGGTGATTACGGATGTAGTTTTCACCCGGGGATAGTTACAGATGTAGTTTCTATCCTTCTACCGGTAGAGAAGACCCGCGGATTATTGGACTTGGATGTGGCGACTGATCATCGTCAATCCTTGTCAGGTTTTATGTTTTCTTTAAGTCCCATTCCTCCATTTTGGAAAAATGCTTTGACACTGCTTCTAAGGTTTGTGCCAAGTTGCTGATAGTGTTCTATTTGATGAGAAAGATGTTGACTCTGTGCAGTATCTAGAACTGCAAGTTTATTTTGAAAACAAGGGCACGTATTGGTGCACCTTCGGAATTTATCAACAAAGACAAGTGATTTTATAACTGATTGATACAAACGAGTTTAATAACTGCTAATCATATGAAATGTTATATTGCTTACCTTATACATATATTTCTTGCTGAGCTATAATTGCTCACTCTTGCTTGTTTTCAAATTTACAAACACAACAGCTAAGCGAAATGGCAAGACCCAGATAGACTACCCGAAAGCAGGTGACTAGACCCGAGGCAGCAGTTGAGATTCCACCGGTAGGCCCCATTAGCCGGATTGGTTGGCAACTTTTGTTAGTTCGTTTAATTTATATGTATGACCTGTGCAAAGCAGTGTATCGTAACAAACTTTCAAGCCGCCAACTTCGCTTCTTATCGAGGTGTTGCTGGTAGCATAAATACTATTTAATTCGGTCTGTAATAACTCTGAAACTTTTATTTCCGCTTAATCAATTGTGTGACGTTTCTGAGACTCTAACCTGTGTGTGTGTGTGTGCGGTGTGAGTTTATTGTGGGGTCGATGGCTGTTTTATATATTATGTGTAAGAACAGGTATGTTATTAATGGAAAATGGACCGTGAGCGCCTAGATCTCCGACCCCGGATCTGGGGGCGTCACATCAACTCTTCTCTATGGCCTTCTCAACAGGAACCTGAGCAATATGAAGCTACAGAAAATGAACCAGATGATAGGTCAACTTCCCTACTCTTTAATTATTTTGAGTTCATGTTATTTTTACAAGCCATTCTAATAGTTGTTTAACAGGGCGCGAACAAGAAAGAGATTGATATATCCAGGACATCCAGCGTCCAAGATGAAACCAAAAAAGAAAGTTATCTCTGCTTCAGTCATTGTCAGGCAATCTGAAAGGGATGCGATACGCGTAGCAGTGCAAGCAACTATGAAGGTCTGTTTGATTCATGTTATACAGTATGTTTTACTCTATAATTTTATTATTTTCATTTGACAACCATTTGGTGTATTATTATCTGAACCTAATACAGATTCCTTTGTCAAATCTTTTAAGAGCCTGAGTGGTATGACCCATATAGGCATGTGTTTTTTTTAAAGAAACGAGCATTGGGTTGCCACCTTTCTATTTTTTCGATAACATGAATTTTCTTAGGTGTTCTCGACTTCTGTGCATATATATTCTTTGGCATGTAGTATTCTTGAGGATTTTTTCTCATGGTATATCTTATGGCAGAGTTTAGTTCGAGTCTTAACCCTACTTTCGTATTTGTGTATGGTGGACTGGTGGTAGTCTTTTGGTTACTTCTTTTGTAAATTGGTCATTAATGTACTTTTGTTAATTACAAATTGAATGCCACAGTATGTTGATGACCGTTGGTTTGAATTGGTCATTAATGTTACAGCTGCATGGACCTGTAGGTATTCAGATATGCATGTGATATAAAGACATGAGTGAAACTGACCACTTTTCAGCTGCATCACTTAGATCTGAAGTACATCACTCAGGTATTTACTAACTCTGGAATTGTGTTTGTTGTATTGATTATCTGAAATAGCTACTCAGTAGGTAGTAGGCCGTAAACCTCTATTTTGCAGCTATATTTGGTTCAAACTACCAAGTTTTCCTTACTCCTGTAGCTCTTTTCTCTAAACTTAACCACATGATGACTTTAAACCCGTGCTTCGAGAGCTTCTGTCAACTCATACTGGCTTGGAGTTCTTGCAGAGCATATGTAAGAACCCTGATTTTTGGTACTAATTAAAACTTTTTATTATGTATTGGAGTATGAATGTATCAATGGGTTAATAGGTGAATATTGAATGGATTGGATCCAAATGTTTATGTGCCATGAACAATGGATTGACGATGTAGATAAGAATAATCTATCGTCAAGGAAGTAAGATATGGTATACAAACAGAGGAAGTATTCTCAGGATAAGTTAAGTAACTACGTAAAAGGATTAAGGAGCGCTCGGGAGAGCGCAAGAACATTTTTCTGATTATAAGGATTAAAGAGAAAATAAGTGATGAATAGTGTTTTTGGTTGAAATTGGAATATTATTAGACGACACTATATAGAAGTATTCAAATCAGATTTCTGAGTTCGTATCGATGATCAGTGGACGAAATAAATGTATGCAAACGTATCAGATTCAGAAAAATAGCACTTTTATTTTCTCCGAGATTTCCCAGGACACTAAAGGATTTAAGGATTTATTTATTTAAGGGATTTAAATCCAAGAATTATAAAGGAGGATTAAAGATATTAGTATAAATATTAAGAAGGTTTCCGGTTGAAACTTAACGAGAAATAGTTGAGATATTCCTCCGAACGATTATTGAAATGGAGTAATAAACGGACAAAAGAGCAAGCAGAGGATCAAGGTGCATGCATGTGCAAGAGGATAAGGTCAAGTAACCAAGCTAGTTACCATGCTATCTAATAATGCTAGAAACTAACAAAGTGCTTAGCTTAAACACCACTAAACATCAACACTTGGCAAGGATGATGCATGCAATGACTTAATCACTTTAATAAAGTGACTTTATGCCAAGATATTATCTAAAGACACATCAATAATTCATTTACCACACCAACCAATCAAGAGAACAAGAGCAAGTCAAGCGAAAAACTCCATTTCTCTCCATTCTTCTCAAACTGCCCAGCAAGAACACCCATGGAAGAAAAATTAATATCTCCATTTCTATCCATGATAAAATCACCAAATTTTAACCACAACCTCTCCACTCCATGGGCAATATTCGCTCCAAATTTCATAGCAATCCAAGTAGTATAGCCTAGGCAAATCACCTCCCCAAGTTGAAGAAGCAAACTATCCAGATTCATTACAGTTTCTGTGACGATTTTCAAACGGCCATATCTCCTTAATTACTCAATGGAATTTGGTGTTCTTTAGCTTGTTGGAAAGATGGTTAGATTCTCTACAACTCGCCTTTAGAAGCCTCGTCCAGAAAACCTCGGTAAGGACCTCGTTTTTCATGATCTTTCCACTGCTTTATAGCAGATCCGGAAATCACTAATTATGTGCTTGATGATTCTTGTTAGTTAAGCTTGGTGAAGGTGTTCTAAGGACTAGTAAAGGCTTATTAAGGTCTCTACATCCTCCAAGGAAGGTATATCTCATCAAAACCCTAGCTCTTACTTTAAGTTTATGGATGATCTTGATGGTTGTTATCATGGCTAGGATGTTAGTATGATTATAAGCATGATTATGTAGTGATTATTTGATTTAAGAGATATGATGATCATGTTGGTAAAGTAGATGATTTTGGAAAGTTGAGGATGAATAAAATAGGTATAAGTTGTATGGATGCCCTGTGTGGCTTGGTTTTGATGGTATGATATTTGGAACGTTCGATTTATAGCCGTTATAATGCCGAAATTTCGTTAAACCTTGAACTTCGTGCATCACAGTAGCTCTAATTGTCTAAACTGGTTAAGAATGTAACATACCCTCGTAGATCTCGAGTCGTAGATCACTTTGGAAAAAGAATCGAAACAAACAGACTTACGGTTTAGGATTTATGGCCGATTTACTAAAAGTGGTTCGAGACCGTAAGTGCAAGTTCGTAACTGAAATTGAATCCCCTTAACAAGAGTGATCCGTTTGCGAATCTTGGTAATTAAATATTAGAGATAATAAGGAAGGTGTGAGAGAAGACCACATGTCAAAAGAATCGTTTTCAGATTTTATAAAAATATTTGAATCTAGGTTAAGTGCGAAGAACGCCTTAAAAAGTACACTTGGTTATAACTTTGGAAAGTCACTGAGAAAACGACCAATAAATTTCGAGGTATAATTTCGAACTTAGAACTTATATGACGTAAGAACGTACCAAGTGTAAGTATAATGACATGCCTTGATAATGAGCAAGTGTCAGGTTAAAACGAGTTACACTTAGCTTCTTAAAAGCGTTAAGTGATTAACTTCGAATATTTTTGATTATGTATAGATCACCGGACCACCCCGAGTCATGCCACTAGCATAAGCGGGAGTACCAGGCAAGTCTTCAATCAATTTGAAGTTGTTGTTGTGATAATATATATATGATTTGATTTTGTTATACATATGTCATAACATGCATGCCTGTTTTCAAAAGTATATTGTGATAAATGTTTTGCACTCTGATAATTGGCTTATAAGCTAGAGATGATATATTAGTTATAAGCCGGATTTTGTTAAGACCCTTAGTGAAGGGCGCATGATCTTCATTCTTCAAATATAGACCGGGAGTCGGTATTTTGTAAAATATAAATAGTCGTGGAAACCTAGAGGGATTCCAGCGACAGATTATTATTTCGGGGATTGTTATTCAATTATGAATCGTTCGAGGAATGTTATTTGATTATTACCTCAGTGGAGGAATATTTAATGAATATTATTTCAAATATTCATTTAGAGTTTTATTTATTTAATTAATATTATTTCAAATATTCATTTAGAATATTATTTATTTAATGAATATTATTATAAATATTCATTGGGGTTTATTTAATAATGAATATTACTTTGAATATTCATTAGAGACATTTATTTGACAAATATCATTTTCAAATATTCATTTGAGTTATTTATTTAATGAATATTATTTGGAATATTCATTTGATCTTTATTTATTCAATGAATACTCTCTTGAATATTCAGTTAAGGTTGAATTATTTATTGGATATTATTCCAAATATTTATTCGAGGATTTACTTATTTAATAAATAATTTCCGTATATTCATTCGAGGATTATTTATGAGCAATATTTTTATACCAAAAATATTCTTTAAATACTTATTATATAATAAATATTCTTGGAATATTTATTTGATTCTTTTAAATTAGTTTTAAATAATCTTCTTATTCAAACTATTATCTTTGACTTTCAAATATTACGTTAAATATTTCTGAGCCTTATTATGATTATTTTATCTAGGGGAGGTTCGCAAAAATCTATTTTCACTTAAATCCATCTTATAAGAGGATTTAAATACTCGCTCAAACTTCAAAAATATAAGGGGACCTTGCTTGAGATTTGTTATGTCTTTGACTGCCCGGTCATATACTCGTTAAACTAATCTTTTCACTCGCAACTTGGTTGCGGTTCATTGATTAAATCCTTGTGTTACCTCCTCATCATTCGAGGGGTAAGATTGTTGGAATAAGTTGTTATCCATCAACGAGCATTAGCTCGGGAAATATTGGTGAATTTTCATTTCCAACTAGATACGACTACTTTGTGGAGTCTTATCAACAAGTATTATACTTGGGGAAAGGGGGACGAGCTTTACGTTTCAGAGTCATGGATTTAATCGAACTAGGAGTATTTGTGTAAGAGGCTGTGGGACAGTCCATCATTAAAAATCTGTGTAAGAGGCTGTGGGACAGTCCATCAGTAAAACTGGTATAAGAGGCTATGGGATAGTCCATCCTGGAAATAGGGTCCGAGTGGCGCCGGTCCCAACTATGCCTAACCGTTGGCTAGGGAGATCCGGCGTACGTTCTTCCTTCTACATGTAGAGAAACAAATCTTGAGATGCACAACCTACGACTGATCATCGTAAGGTGGTGTCATCTGGCGCGATAATACTCCAGTATTAGTTCATCCTTCCAAGTTGGAAATTTTCTGTAACACTGTCGGTGTTGGCAGGGTGAAAAAGTGTTTGAAACTGGAATTGCAATATTTTTCCTGCAAGTTCCTCTTTTATGATAAATGTTGCTATCTTGCTTATCTTTGGCATATCAGATATTTCCGCAGAATATATGTTTTGAGTTACCTTGTACTTCATCATTTACATTATACTGGCACTATTTTCGTAAATGCATGGCATATGGTTCCAATGATATTGTTGACTTGTTATATATTATTGTTGTCCAGTTATATATTATTTGGTGGGCTATTGCTCACCCTTACTTTATTATTATATCACAATAACAGATAGATCGGACGGTCAGTACAAGGAGAACTCGATGCAAGCAAGGACAGCAGTTAGGGTTACCTACTGATGTCATAGACGACATTGCTGAGATAGAAGCAATCAGTAGGCTAGACTGTCATCTTTTGGTTTATCAGATATATTTATTTATGACATATATAAATGGATGGCAAAGAGTTTGCAATAGTTAATCTGTAATTCTTTTGGGTTGTAAGAACTCAAATTCGTGATTAATAAAAATTTGTTATTTACTCTGATTTCATCTTTGGGATTATAACGGGTGTGTTTTGTGTTGTTGTTTTGGGTAACAAGGTTGTAATTTAAGTTTATGTTGGTTTTGTGGATGGAAATTGAGACCGTGACGACCGGATCCCTGAACCCGGATTTGGGGCTATTACAGAAATGGTATCAGAGCGTTACGTTATAAACCCCAGAGATGATGCGACGTTAAAACAATAAATTCACTAAGATAATAAGAACTCTTGCCAAGTTCATAGTCGAACTACTTAATGTAGTGCTGACAAATAAAACCCTTATGGGAACTCTTAAATATCATGATAATAACTTAGCTCGATATCGTATCGATGAGTAAGGCGACGGACCTTGAGGCTTACGAACAGCAGCACGAGGATGCTTTATTAAATGATCGACGATCGGCTTGAAGACTCGATAGAGTACCCTACTGAGGACCCGAAGGAGGTTCCACCTAAGGAAGAGAATCCTGTTAAGGATAAAGAGTTACCCTTGAGGAAATGAGGGCTGCAGCCAGAGAGACTGTAAGAGTTAAGGTATAGTGCTCAGAGAAGTAAGCATAAAGAACTGAAATATCGTTAAGAGAACTAAAGATGCAATATTGGATTCATAGCCGGACTACCGGATGTAGTACCAGCAAGTAAGACGGATTGGAAGAATTACTGGAGATCTTATATAGGGATAGATAAGAATCCTTAGAGACCTTCAGATTAATGAGAAAAGAGTTAGAATGATGCATGATTATCAAAGACATCGATATAGAACGGGGAGCAGAGTCTCCAGGAGCAGTTGAGATAGAGGCAACAAGTGGATTAGTGTGAATATTGTCATTGGTAATTCACCATGAGAAGGCAGATTTCATAGGTTATAATTTATGAAGTCAAATTGAGATTGATAAGGTGGTTTTATTCTAGAGAATGTTCATTTTATAAATGGATAAAGTTATATAAGGAGGTAGTAAGCGAGACGATGATCTCAGAACCTATAAGAGGAAAAGACCAGTAAGTTTATGATAAACTCGTAATAAGACTACTGTCAGGGACTAAGTATAGGTTTATTTCAACTCAGTAAAATGATGAACCAGAAACATTAGATGCATGTGATTCAGAGGAATATTAAATTCTTTCTTTTCCTGGAATGGATTATAGTAGTTATATTAAGTTTACCCCGATGCTGAATCGTAAATGGATCAAGTAATACGATCAGTGGTTAAGAGGTAATGAAGAATGATTTGAAGATGGAGCCTAAAGGAGCAAGTGTATGCCAAGTTCTCGAGGTATGAATTCTGGCAGAACGAAGTTCATTTATTAGGACAAGCGATCAATAGTGAGTAGTGTTGGTTGACCCTGCCAAGTTAAAGGCAGATTCAAGTGAGAAAGGCCAACTACACCAACAAAGGTGAGAAATTTCATAAGATTCACAATGTATTACCAAAGATTTATTCAGGACTTTACAAAGATTGCAGTCTCGTAACCCGACTTATTTGTAAGACTAAGAAGTTGAATGGACAGAAAAATGTGAGAAAATTTCCCTGGAGCTAAGGATGAAATTGGTGACGACCCAGCGTTGGCGTTGCCTAATGGAAGAAAGTAGAAACTGAAGCGAACCTTATAGATTGGGTAAGGTAGCCGTTGCATAGGTTGGCGAACCGTCCCTGGTTGTTACAAAGGATTGTAGAGATAAGATAATAAAGTTGAGATTGAACGGTAAAGGAAAATTGCATCCAAGGACCAAAACGGACTGAGAATTTCGGGATTGACTTAAATGAAATGGATATTATGCCAAGAGCGTTAAGCTTAGGTAGCACGTGGGATTGATAAGAGGAGTCAAAAAGATAAAAAATAAAGGAAAGGTGACCGGAGACGGTACCGAGAAGTTGATGGAGATGTATATGGAGTAAAATTTTCAGAAGATTAGAAGGTATCAAGAAAAGGAATGAACGAAGAGTAGCAGTACTCGAGTTAAGTGACTCTGCTACTCTGGTACCTAAGATTTGCTGTAAAAAGCAATTGATAAGCGTAACCTATCCTAGATAAAATTATTTTTGCTATGAACGAAATAGGCACTATCCTAGCAATTGCTAGAAGAGTAATGCCGTTAGTTAACCCCTAAACTCACATATTTCAGTGTGGCCAGTTGGGGCCATGTCGCAAAGGATCAAAAAGTGACTAGACCTGTGATGTAAGGACAAAGCGGGGTTGCTTCTAACCAAGCACCGACCTCGAGAACTTTTGATATAAAGTAAAGTTATTCAGGAATATATGATTGACCAGCTTATAAACTAGAAATAGAAGTAAAATGAATTGGGATATATGATGATGGAATTTTATAGATACCATGGATGTATTATGACTGAGAAAAGTGATTAATGAAGGTTTATGAAGATTGTTAAAGACGATGCAGTATGATGTATAATTGTCATCTGAAACATAGTATCCTCAAGAAGAGTAATAGGTACTAAGAGATTCACGTTGAACTCGACCGATATCTTTCAAAACATCCTTGCTACCATTATCAAATTCTGTAAGAAGAGCAGATAAACATATGTTGTCTTTTGGAAGGTCATGCAGACTGGCATCCATTTGAAAGAAAAGATAAGCATTCGGTGACCAATAGATTATCATGATAAGAATGATTGAAAAAAGACCTTTATTAAGGATATATGATTTGATTGTCAATGAAAGGATGTAAGTATTTCTTGAAAATAGAATTGAGGATAGAATATCCCTAAATTAAGACGAACCCTGGGAATGCACAAAGGATAGCATTACCCCTAATAAAGACATTGTGAATCCAGATGATATAAATTGAATCAACAAAGGTAACAATAATCTGTAAGGAATTGTTGAAAGGAGTCTCGAAAAGTACAGAGGCAGAATTATTGTAGGATTGATGAATGATACTGTGAGATACCCTGTACCTAGAAAATACAGGAAGAATGGTGAGGATGACCTAAGAAACCTTACAAGGAAAAAGATAATACTCTGAGTTTCAAAATAGAAGTTGGGTAGAGAATGTATGACACAGTAACAATAATGCCAGGCGAGACATGTTTGAAACCATGAGAAAGTATGGATTGAACCAATAAGGTTGAGATTGTTTTAAAGCAAGAAAGAGATGGGACAAAAGATATCCTAGACTTGATGAGGAAATTAGCCGTGATAAAAGTCATATTCAAGGATTAAGGTAATGACTTATGGAAAAAGACTGATATATATTTCTCTCCTTCAGCAGAGTCTAAGGAAGTATACTTTTACCCAACAGTGATGGGAATGAGGTAGAAAAATTTGAGTTGAAATAAATCCAAAAAACATTGATTGCAAGGAAATTATTATCAGGAAAGGCCAATGAGGTGGCCGACACTTTAAGTATTGAGGAGTAATTATAAATGCTCATACCAAAGAAACTGAATGGTATTGAGAAGGACTTTGAAGGTCAGAATGTGGTGGAGGAATTTACATTCCCTCTAATGATTGTGCAAGAATCAACCATAAGAGTAGTTAAGTAAAGATTCGATTCCTGATATCGTCATAAGCAGATTACCTGCGTTAGGAGGTCCTATTTTGAGGTAAACCAGGACCATGATACAAACTCGACCAAGTAAACCGTTAAGTTTCCAGTCTTCTACGGAAGATATAAGATTCATAATTTCATCAACGTGGCATAGCTACGATGTTTGAAGCTCTTCCGTAATTTTATCTTCTTCATATAATATCTACATCAAGTACAGGAAATATTCCTTATGGATAAGGAATAGTGATTATTTTGTCCTTCTAGAGAATTTTGATCTGACAATTATGAAAGCCCATATGGCTGGCTATTAAAAGCACTACGTAAACAACAAATGAGAGTGATTTAACAAAGGACTATATTAATGTAGTGGTGATTGGTGATTCTTCTAAGGAATTAGATGACAACGCAAAAATAAAGATAGTGCTGCTATTGATAAGCTAAATGGCATGTTGATGAATGACAAGCAAGTTTATGATGGCGTATTTCTACGCAAACAAGATATAGAACACGAGATTGGAGATTCATGATGCTAAAAGTATCCCCGTGGGAAGGATTAATGAGATGTAGAGAGACAAGTTTGGTAGAAATAGATTATATTGGATCTAAGTTAGAGAAATCGGCAAGATTTATTTCGGATGGTTTGAATTTGAAATGATGTGATACATGATAATGCCATAATGGTGCATAGAGTGATTATAGTAGAAATGAAAAACCAAGTGACCGATAGAAATGAATAAAGAGTTGAGGATCAATAAGGGAGTTAGATATGCGGACTACTGGGAAACCCCAGCAATGAAGCTAGAAAGGTGTGAAATTGACCTGGTAAAGGTTGTTGGTCATAACGGAAGATTGAAATTGAAAGTATGAATGACACACGGATTGAATTCCTTTAAGTTGAGAGAAAATTCAAGGAAATTTGGAATAGATTGATTGAGTAATAAGAAGACTCATGGATCGAGATAGTGAGAATTTAGGAGGGTTAAACAAAGGAAAGTTTAACCCCAAGAATGCGATGATTATTGATTAAATGTGACGGGATACCAATAAGAAGGTGCCAAGTACAAAGGACGACTTTTTAATGAGATAACAATGGAGGTAAATAACAGAGGTGCATGAGAATCAGACAATAAGACAGATGTAATTGATAAAGAAAAGATTGGAAAGTAATTATGGAACGTGAAGCAAGGAATGATACGATTGGACGGATGAATGTGTCCTCTGACAAACTCTCGGAATGACAACCTGATAGTATTAAGTTATTACGAATATGAACGAGCTAGTAGCATGACATGGAATGTCAATAACCATGATGTCAAGCGAGAAATCTAAGGTTTAACCTGAAAGGTTAAAGGATTTCCAAAAAGTAAGTGTTGCTAAGATTGAACAAGAGAATAGGTTCATAGGATGATGGACAGAGCAGCGAGGATATGTTGACACGTGAGAGTACGATAAAGTAGTATTTGATACGACTGCGATTATTTCTCTTCTCCGATGAACCTCTATTGGTCAGAGGTAAATTCTAAGTATGATATTTTGCAATCCTGAGAATTTTCTATAATTATTTAAAATTCTTCTTCTTTTCTTCTCTCTTATTCATCTTCCATATGAATTGAGAAGAACAACCCTTTAAGGAGGGGAGGTACTACTGAGTGACTATCTGTCTGTGTGATAGAAGTCTAAGTGGAATACCATAAATTGTTTAATTACTTGTCAAGTACTAAAGGCTGGCCACCTTCTGTACTAACTATGCAATATCACAAATGTTCATTGATCACAGTGATCTCTCAATAAATTCTTCTATTTTTATATATCGATCGAGATTGCGAAGATTAAAACGATCAGGAAATGCATAGTACGAGTGAGGTTATCTCCGAATTCGCAGCGCGGTAGCAATTCCAAAGTCACTACAGATACCGACAAGGGTAATAGTATACGACTAAGTAAGAGCGTAACCCGGATAGTGTGTTGTGCGAAAAGTAGCAAAGTTGCTGAACAAAAATAAAGGAAGTATTGTAGCACTAGTGAGAGGTGCTGTAAAAGAATTGGAATGATTAAAGGTCAACCAGGGAACTGGGAAGTGAAATGATAAATAAGTAACCTTTGATTCTACCTGATTCCGGGACGGAATCATTTTAAGGAGGGGAGACTGTAAGAACCCTGATTTTTGGTACTAATTAAAAGTTTTATTATGTATTGGAGTATGAATGTATCAGTGGGTTAATAAGTGAATATTGAATGGATTGGATCCAAATGTTTATGTGCCATGAATAATGTAATTGATTGACGATGTAGATAAGAATAATCTATCGTCAAGGAAGTAAGATATGGTATACAAACAGAGGAAGTATTCTCAGGATAAGTTAAGTAACTCCGTAAAAGGATTAAGGAGCGCGAGAACATTTTTCTAATTATAAGGATTAAAGAGAAAATAAGTGATGAATAGTGTTTTTGGTGGAAATTGGAATATTATTAGACGACACTACATAGAAGTATTCAAATCAGATTTCTGAGTTCGTATCGATGATCAGTGGATGAAATAAGTGTATGCAAACGGTTACAGATTCAGAAAAATAGCACTTTTATTTTCTCCGAGATTTCCCAGGACACTGAAGGATTTAAGGATTTATTTATTTAAGGGATTTAAATCCAAGAATTATAAAGGAGGATTAAAGATATTAGTATAAATATTAAGAAGGTTTCCGGTTGAACCTTAACGAGAAATAGTTGAGATATTCCTCCGAACGATTATTGAAATGGAGTAATAAACGGACAAAAGAGCAAGCAGAGGATCAAGGTGCATGCATGTGCAAGAGGATAAGGTCAAGTAACCAAGCTAGTTACCATGCTAACTAATAATGCTAGAAACTAACCAAGTGCTTAGCTTAAACACCACTAAACATCAACACTTGGCAAGGATGATGCATGCAATGACTTAATCACTTTAATAAAGTGACTTTATGCCAAGATATTATCTAAAGACACATCAATAATTCATTTAGCACACCAACCAATCAAGAGAACAAGAGCAAGTCAAGCAAAAAACTCCATTTCTCTTCATTCCTCTCAAACTGCCCAGCAAGAACACCCATGGAAGAAAAATTAATATCTCCATTTCTATCCTTGATAAAATCACCAAATTTTAACCACAACCTCTCCACTCCATGGGAAATATTCTCTCCAAATTTCATAGCAATCCAAGTAGTATAGCCTAGGCAAATCACCTCCCCAAGTTGAAGAAGCAAACTGTCCAGATTCATGACAGTTTCTGTGACGATTTTCAAACGGCCATATCTCCTTCATTACTCAATGGAATTTGGTGTTATTTAGCTTGTTGGAAATATGGTTAGATGCTCTAAAACTCTCCTTTAGAAGCCTCGTCCAGAAAACCTCGGTAAGAACCTCGTTTTTCATGATCTTTCCACTTCATTATAGCAGATCCGAAAATCACTAATTATGTGCTTGATGATTCTTGTTAGTTAAGCTTGGTTAAAGTGTTCTAAGGACTAGTAAAGGCTTAGTAAGGTCTCTACATCCTCCAAGGAAGGTATATCTCATCAAAACCCTAGCTCTTACTTTAAGTTTTTGGATGATCTTGATGGTTGTTAGCATGGCTAGGATGTTAGTATGATTATAAGCTTGATTATGTAGTAATTATTTGATTTACGAGATATGATGATCATGTTGGTAAAGAAGGTGATTTTGGACAGTTGAGGATGAATAAAATGTGTATAAGTTGTATGGATGCCCGGTGTGGCTTGGTTTTGATGGCATGATTTTTGGAACGTTCGATTTATAACCGTTATAATGCCGAAATTTCGTTAAACCTTGAACTTCGTGCATCAAAGTAGCTCTAATTGTCTAAAATTGTTAAGAATGTAACATACCCTCATAGATCTCGAGTCGTAGATCACTTTGGAAAAAGAATCGAAACAAACAAACTTATGGTTTAGGATTTATGGCCGATTTACTAAAAGTGGTTCGAGACCGTAAGTGTGAGTTCGTAACTGAAATTTGATCCCCTTAACAAGAGTGATCCATTTGCGAATCTTGGTAATTAAATATTAGAGAGAATAAGGAAGGTGTGAGAGAAGACCACATGTCAAAAGAATCGTTTTCCGATTTTATAAAAATGTTGGAATCTAGGTTAAGTGCGAAGAACGCCTTAAAAAGTACACTTGGTTATAACTTTGGAAAGTCACTTAGAAAACGACCAATAAATTTCGAGGTATAATCTTTCGAACTTAGAACTTATATGACGTAAGAACGTACCAAGTGTAAGTATAATGACATGCCTTGATAATGAGCCAGTGTCAGGTTAAAACGAGTTACACTTAGCTTTTTAAAAGCGTTAAGTGATTAACCTCGAATATTTTTGATTATGTACAGATCACCGGACCACCCCGAGTCATGCCACTAGCATAAGCGGGAGTACCAGGCAAGTCTTCAATCATTTGAAGCTGTTGTTGTGATAATATATATATGATTTGATTTTGTTATACATATGCCATAGCATGCATGCCTGTTTTCAAAAGTTTATTGTGATAAATGTTTTGCACTCTGATAATTGGCTTATAAGCTAGATATGATATATTATTTATAAGCCGGATTTTGTTAAGACCCTTAGTGAAGGGCGCATGATCTTCATTCTTCAAATATAGACCGGGAGTTGGTATTTTGTAAAATATAAATAGTCGTGGAAACCCAGAGGTAGGGCTGGAAAACGGATAATACGGATACGGATACAGCCATATCCGAATCCGGATCCGTTTTTTACAACCGTATCCGTATCCGAATCCGGAAATATCCGAAAAAACTTTATCCGGATCCGAATTCGGCAAATATTATCCGGATACGGATAATATCCGGATCTGAATCCATTTTGCAAAAAAAGAATTTTTTTTTTTGTGAAATTTGCATTATTATAAAAAATAGGCATATTTTGCAAAAAAAAAACAAAAACAAAAAAACATGAATATTAAAGAGATACTCTGTTCTAATTTATAAATTACAAAAATCATATACATTATCCAAATTTGCATATGCAAATTTATATCAAAATAACTTCATTACACATCATTGTCTCTAAATAACTTGCAAATTCATCAAAAATAAGTGGGCGTATAACTATAAGTGTGTGTATAAAAATATATAAATGGGCTTATAACTATAAATGGCTTTAAAATATATAATTATATATTATATATATTAAAAATATATTATATATAATTACTTTCGGATACGGATATTTTCGGATACGGATGCGCCTATATCCATATCCGTATCCTAAACTCGGATTCAGATACAGATAATATCTGGTTGACTCCGGATACGGATAATATCCGCTTTTTTCCGGATACGAATACAGATATTTCGGATGGATATCGGATTTTTTGGATTTTTTTTCCAGCCCTACCCAGAGGGATTCCAGCGACAGATTATTATTTCGGGAATTGTTATTCAATTATGAATCGTTCGAGGAATGTTATTTGATTATTACCTCAGTGGAGGAATATTTAATGAATATTATTTCAAATATTCATTTAGAGTTTTATTTATTTAATGAATATTATTTCAAATATTCATTTAGAATATTATTTATTTAATGAATATTATATAAATATTCATTGGGGTTTATTTAGTTAATGAATATTACTTTGAATATTCATTAGAGACATTTATTTGACGAATATCATTTTCAAATATTCATTTGAGTTATTTATTTAATGAATATTATTTGGAATATTCATTTGATCTTTATTTATTCAATGAATACTCTCTTGAATATTCATTTAAGGTTGAATTATTTATTGAATATTATTCCAAATATTTATTCGAGGATTTACTTATTTAATAAATAATTTTCGTATATTCATTCGAGGATTATTTATGAGCAATATTTTTATACCAAAAATATTCTTTAAATACTTATTATATAATAAATATTCTTGGAATATTTATTTGATTCTTTTAAATTAGTTTTAAATAATCTTCTTATTCAAACTATTATCTTTGACTTTCAAATATTACGTTAAATATTTCTGAGCCTTATTATGATTATTTTATCTAGGGGAGGTTCGCAAAAATCTATTTTCACTTAAATCCATCTTATAAGAGGATTTAAATACTCGCTCAAACTTAAAAAATATAAGGGGACCTTGCTTGAGATTTGTTATGTCTTTGACTGCCCGGTCATATACTCGTTAAACTAATCTTTTCACTCGCAACTTGGTTGCGGTTCATTGATTAAATCCTTGTGTTACCTCCTCATCATTCGAGGGGTAAGATTGTTGGAATAAGTTGTTATCCATCAACGAGCATTAGCTCGGGAAATATTGGTGAATTTTCATTTCCAACTAGATACGACTACTTTGTGGAGTCTTATCAACAAGTATTATACTTGGGGAAAGGGGGACGAGCTTTACGTTTCAGAGTCATGGATTTAATCAAACTAGGAGTATTTGTGTAAGAGGCTGTGGGACAGTCCATCATTAAAAATCTGTGTAAGATGCTGTAGGACAGTCCATCAATAAAACTACTATAATAGGCTGTGGGACAGTCCATCCTGGAAATAGGGTCTGAGTGGCACCGGTCCCAACTATGCCCAACCATTGGCTAGGGATATCCGGCGTACGTTCTTCCTTCTACACGTAGAGAAACAAATCTTGAGATGCACAACCTACAATACTCCAGTATTAGTTCATCTTTCCAAGTTGGAAATTTTCTGCAACACTGTCGGTGTTAGCAGGGTGAAAAAGTGTTTGAAACTGGAATTGCAATATTTTTCCTGCAAGTTCCTCTTTTATGATAAATGTTGCTATCTTACTTATCTTTGGCATAGCAGATATTTCCGCAGAATATATGTTTTGAGTTACCTTGTAACTTTATTATTTACATTATACAATGCATGGCATATGGTTCCAACAATATTGTTGACTTGTTATATATTATTGTTGTCGAGTTATATATTATTTGGTGGGCTATTGCTCACCCTTGATTTATTATTATATCACAACAACAGATAGATCTAACGGTCAGTACAAGGAGCACTCGGTGCAAGCAAGGACAACAGTTAGGGTTGCCTACTGATGTCATAGATGGCATTGCTGAGGTAGAAGCAATCAGTAGGCTAGACTGTCATCTTTTGGTTTATCAGATATATTTATTTATGACATATGTAAATGGATGGAAAATAGTTTGTAATAGTTAATCTGTAATTCTTTTGGGTTGTAAGAACTCTAATTTGTGATTAATAAAAATTTGTTGTTTACTCTGATTTCATCTCTGGGACTATAACGGGTGTGTTTTGTGTTGTTGTTTTGGGTCACAAGTGTTGAGTATACAACAACGAAAGCAAAACCCAAAGCGAATAAACAAGAACAAGAAAATAACGACAATCACACAAGACAAAGATTTACGTGGTTCGGAAATTCCTACTCCACAAGCCGCACTAATTTTGTATTGATCTCTCACAATTGTGTTGTGTTGTTGTTACAATTACATGAGTATTTATAAGAGAAGAAACTGGGTCAACCAATCAGAGTCTAATTCTGAAATTCCTAACTCTAATCCTAACTCTAATTAGAGTCCAATTCAGGAATTCCCAAGTCAAATCAGAAACCAATTCTGAAACCTAGTAGACTCCACAAACCCAACAATCTCCCACTTGGAGTCTGACCACATCTTCACTTCACTCTTGTAAATCTAGTAACAAATAATCCCTCGATCAATAACTCTAACTAGTGCAATGCCTTCTCATCAATCAGTTCTGAAGGCTAGTTGAAGCTATGCAAAACTTCAACTTTTCATTAGTAACCACCTTAGTCAACATATCTGCAGGATTCTTTGAACCAAGGATTTTCTTCAAGGACAAAGTACCATTGCTAATCAACTCTCTTGTAAAGTGATATCTCAACTTAATATGCTTCGTCCTAGCATGAAACAAAGGATTCTTCGCAAGATGAATAGCACTCTGACTGTCGCTATACAAAGCACTGTCCGCCTGTTTCTTGCCCAACTCCTCAAGAAAATTCTTCAACCAAATCATCTCCTTGCTAGCTTTAGAGATAGCCATATATTCTGCTTCTGTGGTTGAAAGAGCAACACTCTTTTGAAGTCGAGACATCCAACTAATTGCTGTGCCACCCAACATGAAAATATATCCCATAGTACTTTTTCTTGTATCTAAACATCCACCCAAATCTGTATCAGAGAACCCTTCCAAGATAACATCTTTCTTGCTGAAACATAATGCAACCTTGGATGTGCCTTTCAAGTAGCGCAACAACCACTTGACTGCTTCCCAATGCTCTCTTCCTGGATTAGACATGAACCTGCTAACAACTCCCACTGCATGAGCAATATCTGGCCTTGTACACACCATAGCATACATCAAACTGCCAACTGCAGATGCATACGGAACTTTAGCCATATCTTTCTTGCCTTCATCCGTTTTAGGTGACTGCTTCTTCGTGAGATTAAAGTGAGTCGCCAACGGTGTATGTGACGCCCCCAGATCCGGGGTCGGAGATCTAGGCGCTCACGGTCCATTTTCCATTAATAACATACCTGTTCTTGCACACAATATATAAAACAGCCATCGACCCCACAATAAACTCACACCGCACACACACAGAGGTTAGAGTCTCAGAAACGTCACACAATTGATTAAGCAGAAGTAAAAGTTTCAGAGTTATTACAGACCAAATTAAATAGTATTTATGCTACCAGCAACACTTCGATATGAAGCGGAGTTGGCGGCTTGAATGTTTGTTGCGGTACACTGCCTTGCACAGGTCATACTTATAAATAAAACGTACTAACAAAAGTTGCCAACCAATCCGGCTAATGGGGCCTACCGGTGGAATCTCAACTGCTGCCTCGGGTCTAGTCACCTACTTTCGGGCAGTCTGTCTGGGTCTTGCAATTTCTCTTAGCTGTTGTGTTTGTAAATTTGAAAACAAGCAAGAGTGAGCAACTATAGCTCAGCAAAAAATATATGTATAAGGTAAGCAATATAACATTACATATGTTTAGCAGTTATTAAACTCGTTTGTATCAATCAGTTGTAAAATCACTTGTCATTGTTAATAAATTTCAAAGGTGCACCAATACGTGCCCTTGTTTTCAAAATAAACTTGCAGTTCTAGATACTGCATAGAGTCAACATCTTCCTCATCAAAATAGAACAATATCAGCAACTTGGCACATAAGCCTAAGAAGCATTGTCAGAGCATTTTCCAAAGTGGAGGAATGAGACTTAAAGAAAACATAAAACCTGACAGGGATTGACGATGATCAGTCGCCACATCCAAGTCCAATAATCCGCGGGTCTTCTCTACCGGTAGAAGGATAGAAACTACATCCGTAACTATCCTCGAGTGAAAACTACATCCGTAATCACCCTCGATGAAAACTACATCCGTAATCATCCTTCGACAACACCTGGGCCGGAATAATAATTGATGGACCGCCTGGCTCACGGCCGCTTACACATCCCGGGAATCGTTCGTCAACGGTGCCCACACCTGCCAGAGTCCCTTTTTATTTTTCTTTTAAAAACTTGATTTTGATTGAAAACTGAGTAATTGAGGCCCGACATCAGTCGACCTATGATTCTTGAAATCATACAAGAAGCAGAACCTGACCGGGGGTTTTCGAAAATGTTTTGAGTTCGAAAGAGTTCGAGTTCGAAAGTGCTAAAATTATCTTGGATTAGCTTTGTCTTTAAAATAGTGAACAATAATTAATAAATGATATTTTAAGATTTAATATTAATAATTAATAAAATAATTATTTAATTAAATAAGCTTTTAATCCAAGATAGGTATTTTGAGTATTTACGAAGATATAAGAGTAATTACTTGAGTATACGATACTTCCCGAATGACCCTTTGGGTTTTCGCAATGTAATTACGATATAATAATATACCGCTCCCCGGTCAATAGTATATACAGACCGCTACGACCTCTATTGCTAGAGTCGTTGTTCGAAGAAAACATTTCATTCTAAGTTCAAGGGGTGCAAACATATATGTGCTTATACATCTCAATTTCATTAATACTTCGATAAACATAAACATTTGATACGATTGAAAACTACAAACACAACAGTGAAAGTCCTTGTATATGTAAGTTTTGAAAAGTAAACTTGCCTTGGTGAGGTTGGGGTGGTCGAGCTTGCGGAGTGGAACGATCTATACATAATCAATAGCCGATCGTTAGTACCTTAACAATATCTCTTTTAATTGCGAGGTTTTAGGGGGTACAAAATTAACTTAATGACTTCGTCTTATGACCCTCTAGCCCCACTATAGGTTCATGTCATCACTCGATTACGCTCGTCACTTATTCGACTTAATTTGGTTACCACATCCGAATCATATCCATTACCCCTTAAATCACACTCCATTTACGACTTTTTCCCTTGCGCGAATTTTACTCTAACATTTTTATAAAATTGAAAAATACATATTTTAATCAAATTCTTTTTGGGTAGCCTTCACCACTGCATTTACTAGCTTCTCTAATTTTTCCATGATCCTACATAAATATTTAGGCGTTTAAACAAGGTTCACAAGGGGACCATTCAGTGCAGTCCGGATTCCAGAAACACATTTCACTTCTCAGGCCATAACTCAAAATCTATACATCACCTAATCATGAAACTTATATTTCTGGAAACTACATTCAAATACCTTTCCAACAATATATATTAGGACTTCAGGGGACAAGTTTTATGGGTTCAAAACCCTCCTACAAGACAGTACAAGTTCCTGGAAAAATACTCAGCATGCTTATACCACTCATCCATTCAAGAATCTTACATACACATCACAACCATCATCTAAACCACCAAGATCATACTTTATAACATACATGGAGTTACATACACTAACCACAAGCTTAAAAATCACAACCACAACACTTAAACTCAAGATCTACATCATCCATCACTTATATGTCCAAGATTCACACTAATAATCATGGATCTAACATTAAACATCACAAATACTACATGGCCAAGAGGGGTTAGGGTTTTTATACCTTCTTGAGTATCTAGGAGCCTTGGGTATGCCTTACAAGTCTCAAGAACACCTTGTATGAGCTCCTACAATCCTTACAACTCAAGATCTAAAAGAAAACTCAACATTGTTACTATTCATCAAAACTTCAACAATTTATAACTTGAAAACTAATGGATGAAAAGGGTTGGAATTCATAGTATACCTTCCTTATGTGATGTAGAGTGCCTAGTATTTTTGCCTTGAATTAAGAGTGAAGAAAAGTGGAAGAAAGAATTTCTTCTTCCCCCTTTTTTGTGTTTGGCCGAGAGCAATGAAGCTTGGGGGGGGGAGAGAGTGTTTTTGTTTTGATTTTTTGGTGTTGGTTGAATAAAGTGTAAAGTGTGGTTGATATGTATTATGTGTGTGTATATGTATCACATGGTACAAGCCTAGTGTCTAGACCACCATACCTCCTTGTCTCCTTGGGCAATGTTCCAACTAGTTACTATTCCTCTTGTTAACTTTGTATTACTAGTTTGCTTTCCTAACTACTTAGTTGCATGGGACTTGCATGCAATATCATTCCTTGTATCATTATTCTTCCACCAATGCTTGTCACTTAATCTTTAATTCGTATCGTATCTTAATTAATTTCTCGTAATAATATTTTGTCGCGTAGAGACTTCCCTTGTAATTCCTTAAGTACTTAATTGTGTAAATTCCTCGAATACCCATAATTCCTCGTCATAATTCCTAATAAATCTTTTAATACTCCAATAACTCTCAAGTCCCAAGTTTTATAAATCTTACTAACAATAAGATTCTTGCCTTCAATAATCTTCCCTTTATCTTACATAGTGAATGTAACAACATAGTTTCTCAGACAATCAATTCCATTAAACAACAGGGATGACTAAAAAGGTTCCAAATTGACAATGTTATATGATATTATATAAAAGAAAATATTACCAAAAATTAGGGTTCTTACAGTGTACTTCTGGTCTTCGCATCCTGGACACTAAATTTCTGCAACAATTTCTCAATATACTTCTCTTGAGATAATTTCAAAGTACCTTCAGATCTATCCCTTATGATGCTCATACCAAGTATCTGTTTTGCCGCACCCATATCCTTCATCTCAAACTCCTCAGACATCTGTCTCTTTAACCTGTTAATTTCCCTCATGTTTGATCCTGCTATCAACATGTCATCAACATACAACAACAATATGATATAAATGAATCAAATTGTTTAAAATAACAACAATGATCCATAGCACTCCTAGTGTACCCATTCTTTACCATAAAGCTGTCAAACTTCAAGTACCATTGTCTTGGCGCTTGCTTCAAACCATACAAGCTTTTTATAAGCTTGCAAACAAGGTTTTCTTTCCCAGCTACCTGAAATCCTTCTGGCTGTACCATGTAGATGTCTTCCTCAAGATCACCATGTAAGAACGCGGTATTAACATCTAGTTGCTCTAGATGTAACTCCTCTGCAGCCACAATACTTAGCACAATTCTAACAGTAGTCATCTTAACAACCGGAGAAAATATATCAGTATAGTCAATACCCTTTTTCTGTTGATAACCCTTGACTACTAACCTCGCCTTGTATCTCTTGCTACCATCAGGTTCTTCTTTGATCCGGAACACCCACTTATTCTGTAAAGCCTTCTTTCCTGCTGGTAACTCTGTTAAAGACCAAGTCTCATTCTTCTCAAGAGAACTCATCTCTTCTTCCATGGCTGATTTCCACTGAACTGAATCATCCACCTGAACTGCGTCTGAATAACACTGAGGCTCTCCATCCTCAATCAATAACATATAATATGCTGAAGGAGAAAATCTTTGTGGTGGCCTCACAATTCTGCTAGATCTTCTTACCTCAGCCAGTGGAGTAACTGGAACTGTGTCATCACCATTCCCTGAACTCCCACTATTTCCTGCAAGATCTTCTTCTGTAATATCTTCAAGCACTGCTTTCTCTTTCTCAGTTTGTTCCTTTGCAAACTCAGAATCGACTACAAGCTTATCCTTGTACACTGCACTTTCGTTAAAAGTAACATCTCTACTTCTAACAACCTTCTTCATCAGTTCATCCCAGAAACGGTAACCCATATCATCTGAGCCATAACCAATGAAGATACACTTCTTTGTTTCGGATCAAGCTTGTCCCTGTCAGAATCTTTAACACGCACATAAGAAACACAACCAAAAACTCGCAAGTGTGAAAGATTTACCTCCTTTTTCTGCCACTCTTTTTCAGGAATCTTGAACCCCAAAGGAACTGAAGGTCCTCTATTTATGAGATACGCTGCTGTGCTAACTGCATCTGCCCAATAAGTCTTTGGCAACCCTGCATGCAATCTCATACTCTTGGCCCTCTCATTCAAGGTTCTATTCATGCGTTCTGCAACACCATTCTGCTGCGGTGTCTCTGGAATAGTTTTGATCATTCTAATTCCATATTCTACGCAATAGCTTTTAAACTCATCACTACTGTACTCACCACCATTATCTGACATCAAACTCTTAACCTTCAAACCGGTCTGATTTTCAACTTCGGTCTTTCACTTCTTGAAAGTAGCAAACACATCTGATTTATTCTTTAAGAAATAAACCCATACCTTTCTAGTGGAATCGTCAATGAAAGTGACATAGTAGCGAGATCCTCCCAACGACGCAACTGCTGTTGGACCATATACATCTGTATGAACTAGCTCTAATCTCTCAGCCTTGGGTGTCATCCCTGATTTTGCAAAAGTAACTCGTTTCTGCTTTCCAAGAACACATGGCTCACAGAACCCAACTTCCACATTCTTCAGTTCTGGAATCTTACCCTTCGAAACTAACAGCTTCATACCCTTTTCACTCATATGACCAAGTCTTTGGTGCCACAAAGTTGAAGACCCAATCTCATCAGCAACTGTATTTGCTTCATAGCTAGATTGTTTAACTATGTACAACGTCCCCTTTTTCTCTCCACGAGCAACAACTAGATTCCCCTTTATAACCTTCCACTGTCCATCTCCGAAAGTAACTCGATACCCTTCCTTATCTAACTGACCCACAGATATCAACATCTTCTTCAGTCTAGGAATGTACCTTACATCTTTCAACGTCTAGCTAGTCCCCAAAGAGGTCTTGAGATTAATATCTCCCATGCCCGTAATATCCAAAATTTCATCATCAGCAAGACGAACTTTACCAAAATTTCCAAGTCTGAAATTTAACATCAGATCCTTGCAAGGGGTAGCATGGAAAGATACCAGAATCCATAACCCATGATTCAACCGAACATTCAACACCAGAAATCAAAGCATCGTCACTCACCACCTCTTCAACTACATTAGTTGAATTATCCTCTTTCTTCTTTCCTTTAGGAGCAGCGGGAGCCGTACACTGATTTCTGAAGTGACCTTTCTTCTGACAATTCCAACAAACAATCTCCTTGCGATCTTTGGACTGTCCTCTATTATGTGACTTTGATCTGCTACGCCCCTGATTCTGCCCCCTATCAGACTTTCTGCCTCTACTCTCAATACTCAACAAGGAACCTGACGACTCTCCTGAGTTTCTCCTACGAATATCTTCTCCAAGAATCGCATCTCGAACTCCATCAAAAGTCATCTTACTGCTCCCAGATGAATTACAAATATCAGTGACAAATCCTGACCAACTGTCAGGTAACGAGGATACCAACAATAAGGCTTGTACTTCATCATCGAATTTAATATCCACTGATGTCAATCTTGATAGGATAGAGTTAAATTCGTTCACATGATCAGCAACACAATCACTTTCATTCAATTTTGTGGCAAACAACAAGCGACACAAATATACCTTATTCGAAGCAGACGGCTTCTCATACATATTTGATAACGCCTTGATCAATCCATAAGTTGTCGTTTCTTTGACGATATTGTAAGCAACGTTCTTCGCCAAAGTCAATCTGACAACACCCAGAGCCTGCCTATCCAATAGCTTCCAATCTTTCTCATCCACCTTTTTTGGCTTCTTCTCCTCCAGCGGTTCGTGTAATTTTTTCTGATACAAATAATCTTCAATTTGCATCTTCCAAAACCCAAAATCTCTGCCATCAAATTTGTCGATCTTTACTTTCCCTTCTTCTGCCATCGCTCCCACTCGCCTGAAAACCTAGGCTCTTGATACCAGTTGTTGAGTATACAACAACGAAAGCAAAACCCAAAGCGAATAAACAAGAACAAGAAAATAACGACAATCACACAAGACAAAGATTTACGTGGTTCGAAAATTCCTACTCCACAAGCCGCACTAATTTTGTATTGATCTCTCACAATTGTGTTGTGTTGTTGTTACAATTACATGAGTATTTATAAGAGAAGAAACTGGGTCAACCAATCAGAGTCTAATTCTGAAATTCCTAACTCTAATCCTAACTCTAATTAGAGTCCAATTCAGGAATTCCCAAGTCAAATCAGAAACCAATTCTGAAACCTAATAGACTCCACAAACCCAACAACAAGGTTGTAATTTAAGTTTATGTTGGTTTTGTGGATGGAAATTGAGACCGTGACGACCGGATCCCTGACCCCGGATCTGGTGCTGTTACAGCATACCTGAATTTCAGGAAAGATATGGTTTGTGCTATATCACTTCTTATATAAATAGCGGCTCTCCTTTCTAAAGACATGATTCGAGTGTATCAGTTGCATGTTGTGACATTATGAATGTTTTAAAAATTGGATCTGTTTCTGTTAATGATAAATAATAAATTATCATCTCTGTAGGAGGATTTAATAATCTAAAATTAAATGGTCAACTTTGCTCCCCTTTATTATTTAATGGAAGTAGATTGCACTATTTCCTTGTTTGGCTTGGTCTTGGGATTCTCTGCACAGCTTAAAATTAAATAATTTTAGTGATTCACGTTATTCCTATCATTTGTATGCTATATTATTTATTTTCCACCCAAAGTTAATGTGGGCTATGAATTTCATATTTTTTAATGCAATGATTATAAATTTAAACCTGTTTCTGACGTGGAAAATTTGATGATACTCTACATATTTCACATATCATAAAATGGTAATACAATACTTGTAATTACTGTATCAGGTGTATAGGTCTCCCATATATTTATGATGGTTTGGACCTTATTCAAATTTATATTGAATGTAGTTACAATACTTGTTTTGATTTTTCTTAGTTGTGTTTCTTTGTTGATTGTATCTAGGTTCCGTATTATGGTTCTTTTAGCTTAGCAGAACCAGGGTACTGCAGTGAAGTTTCAGGAGTGTCAAGGTTTGCTTAGAGTTTGACCAACTGCACAAAAAAGACCTGATTCTTTAAGTGCACAGAAATTTTGCAAGAAGGTGGAGTTTGATGTGATGCATTTGGAGTATCAAGCATGTACAAGATCCCATATAAATGACTAGTGCTTCTAGATTTTTTTATTTATCATGGAAATACTTGGTTTCGATCGACCTTGATTATGTAACGTACAACTTTGCCATTTACCGATTTTAAGTGTAGTCATTGATGTATATATTGAATTTTTTTATAATGATAATCGAGTTTGTTACCTTATCTGGAGTTTTTTATAACTTAAAGCCTCCAATTGCTGGAGCAACCCACTTGGTTCGAAGCTTCTATTTTTCTATTCCTTGGGTAGGCTGCATTAGGTTTACATTGACATGTGCTGCTCTCCAATCCTCCAACTGCTTCATACTCCAATCCATCGCAAATTGAGATGACATTACTTTATTTTCCCACACCTTTTTGTTTCAAAAAAACCAAATTCCCCATAAAGTTATAGCAACCTTGGTCAAGAACTCATAACTATCAACACTAAGTCTTTCTAGCAGCCAACTGGATGCATCCTCAACCTCCCACATATTAAATTAGAGTCCCATCTCATGCCAACAATTCGAGGCAAAACCACAATCAAAGAACACATAGAGGAGGTGCTCGACATATACATTACATATAGGACAACATAGAGGGAGGCTTGAGCTTCTCTTTGGTAACAGGACACATACATGAACATTATTTCTACAGAAATTCCACAGGAAAGTACTTGACTTTTATAGGAACTTTCAAATTCCATAAACGCTTCTACCCTACAGATTGAGATACTTGAGACTGAGGCGAAGAGTTCTCCTGCCACATATGATAACCAGATTTAACTGAGTAACACCCATCTTTGTTAAACAGCCATGCCAGACGATTCTTAGTATCATATTGAGGTATACGCATCTATAAGATTATTTCAGCATCAAAACTAGAGAAACTCCTTTTTACCTTTTCCTCATCCCAGACACGTAAATTAAGTTTTAAAAAATGACAGACTTTGATGTCACTAATCAGTTCCCTTCCTTCCCGATCCACCATAAAATCATGTTTTGCACGCAACCACAGATCTATGACAGCATCTATAGTCTTTCCATTACTGAGAACCCATCTAAAACCATTTTTCAACTCTTCTTTAGCAGACCAAATCCCTGACCAGATAAAACTACTGCCTCCTGATCTAACTACATTTAAAATACTACTATTCGAAAAATATTTCACTTTGAAAACATGAGCAACAAGCGTATCTGGTTTGTTCATAAAAATCCAGATATCTTTTCCCAATATAGCATTATTATATCCTTGAAGATTCTGAAAACCCAATCCCACTCTTGATTTGGCCATGTTCATTCTGCCCCATAAGAGCCAGTGTATACCTTTCGAGCTAGTCGAGTTATTTTTCCACCAAAACTTGTTCATTAAACATTCAATTTCCTTGCAAAGAGTCTTAGACAACATAAAACATGACATTGTATACGAGGGTATGGTTTGAGCCACACTCTTGATTAAAATAGCTTTACCTACACGAGAGAGAATCTTTACATTCCAGTTCTTGATTTTCCGCTCTATCTTGTCTTTGACAAACTTAAACACAGATTTCTTCTCTCTTCCTATTAATGAAGGCAATCCCAAATATTTGCTTTTTGTGAGGTCATTCCATACACCTAAAATGCCAGAGGTCTCCTGTTATTTATCCCGTCTAACATTTGAACTGAAAAAACCCCCCGATTTTTGAAAATTGAAAGATTGTCCAGACCAGCTCGTAAGAATTAAGTATCTCCTTAACTTTATAACTTCCAAATTATTTACTCAAAAAAACAGGAAGATATCATTTGCAAAAAGAAGATGAGTTATTGAAGGGGCATTATGACAAACTTTGCATCCGTGAATCTCATTGTTCATCTCTGCTTTCTTGAGAGAATTTGATAAACCATTCACACACAACAAAAACAAATACGAGGATATGGGATCCCCCTATCGCAAGCCCCTTTGTGGAGTTATTGGAACAATTTGTGATCCATTAAAACAAACACTGTATTGAACAGTGCTCACACACAACATCATCCATTGAATCCACCTCTCATAGAAAGCTATTTGATGCATTCTCATCTTCATATAGAGCCAATCAACACGATCATAAGCTTTACTAATATTGAGTTTCAAAGCAACTTCACCTTCAGATTCAGAGTGTTTTCTTTGCATATAGTGAATGACTTCAAAAGCCACTAAAATATTATATGAAATATTTCTTCCAGGTACAAATGTTGATTGGTTCTCAGAGCAATTGGACGCAAATCTCTCATACAATCTGCACTATCCTTCTTTGGTATGAGCACAATATTCGCGTCATTTAGCTCTGTTGGAAAACTACAATCCCTAAGCCATTTCTTATAGCTTTCGTACACTTCTTGACCCAAGACCAGAAATGTTGAAAAAATGTTGGATTTAAACCATCGGGCCCAGACGTTTTGTCTAGATGCATGTGCTTGATTGCAACTGTAAATTCCTCAAAAGTAATATATGTAACCAAAGCCCTGTTCTTCTTGTCAGTGACACACACCTCAGCACTTTCATTGTCATACACACTGCCCTGTCTTACTTCAATAAAAATCGAATAAAAATTATCCATCACTATTTTACCCACTCTCTCTTTATCACTGACCACCTCCCCATCATCTGTTCTTAGCTGACTAATACATTTTGACTTCTTTCGAGATGATGCATATGCATGACAAGTTTGATCTCCTTCAGCCAGCCAAAAACCTTTTGCTCTCTGTAACACCCCTAGATCCGGGGTTAGGGATCTGGTGGTTACGGTCTTACATCCATTCATAATACTTGTAAGAACCCTAATTTTTGGTAATATTTCCTTTTATTTAATATCTTTTGACATTATCATTATGGAACCTTTCTAGTCATCCCTGTTGATTAATAGAATTGATTGTCTGAGAAACTTCGTTGTTGCATTTATTATGTAAGATATAAAGGGAGATTGTGAAGGCAGGAGTCTTATTGTTAGTAATGTTTATAAAACTTGGGATTTGAGAATGGTTAGAGTATTAAAGGAATTATTAAGAGTTATGATGAGGAATTATGGACATTCGAGGAATTTACACAATAAGTACTTAAGGAATTATAGGGGAAATCTCTACGCGACAAAATATTATTACGAGAGAATAATTAAGATACGATACGAATTAAATATTAAATAACAAGCATTGGTGGAAGAATAATAATACAAGGAGTAGTATTGCATGCAAGCCCATGCAACCAAGTGGTTAGAAATCAAACAAACTAGTTGGCCATTGGAAGATGAATAGTATCTAGTTGGTTGCTTTTTCAAAAGAGGGAACACATAGTACATGAGGCCATACCTTGCTAGTACATTACCTATACTTACATGTGATATGTATCACCCAACATAACCTAACCTCACTTATTCACCCAACACAAACACAAAACACAAAAATCAAACTCTCCCCCCCTTGTATACTTGCTCTCGGCCAAAGGCAAAAGGAGAGAAGAAAATTTCTTCTCCTCCCCTCTTCCATCACTCATAAATCTCACCGTAATTCCTAGGTCATCTACATCATCTAGACAAGGTATGTTAGCAATTTCACTCCATTTTATCCACCCAATTTCAAGTTACAAATTGTTCAAGCTTGGGTGAATAGTAACCAAGTTTGTTTTCCTTTAGATCTTGCATTGTAAGTGTTGTAGGAGACCATCTAAGGTGTTTTTGAGTTGTGTAAAGCTTATCCAAGGCCTCTAGGAGCTCAAGAAGGTATTATTTATAAAGTATGGTAGTAGATCCATGTGTTGGAGAACTAATCTTTGTTGTATATGTATTGGATAGCATGGATCTTGAGTTTTGATGTTGAGATTGTGACTTTTATGACTATGGATAATATATATATCTCCATGAGTGTTATGAACCATGATCTAAGTGTATTAAGTGTTGATTATGTTATGGAAGTATGAAAAATGGTTGATCTAAGTAGTTTGAGCTTGCTGAGTTTTATCCAGGAACTTTGACCTGTATTGTAGCACGATTTTGAACCCCCAAATGTTGTCCCCTGATGTCCTACCATATATTGTTGGAAAGATAATTGAATGTAGTTTCTGGAAATGTAAGGTTCATGGCTAGGTGATGTGTAGATATTTAGTTATGGCCGGAGGAGTGAATTGTGTTTCTGGACTATGAACTGCACTAAGTGACCCCCTTGTGAACCTTGTTTAAACCCCTTAAAATATATGTGGGATCATGAAAAACATTGAGAATGTAGGGAATGCAGTGGTGAAGACCACCCAAAAGGAATTGGATTAAAATATGAATTTTTGGATTTTATAAAATTGCTAGAGTAAAATTCGCGCAATGGAAAAAGTCGATTAGTGGAACATGATTCTAGGGTTAGTGGTTATGATTCAAACGTGGTAACTAAATTAAGTCGAGTAAGTGACGAGCGTAATCGAGTGATGACATGGACCTATAGTGGGGATAAAGAGTCATAAGGCGAAGTCGTTAAGTTAATTTCGTACCCCCCTAAACCCCGTAATTAAAGAGATATTGTTAAGGTACTAACGATCGATTATTGCTTATGTATAGATCGTTCGAATCCGCACGCTCGACCACCCCAACCAAACCAAGGCAAGTTTACTTTTCAAAACATATCCATATACAAGGACTTTTACTGTTGTGTTTGTAGTTTTCAAATTATATCAAATGCTATGTTTATCGAAGTATTGATGCAATTGAGATTGAATAAGTACATATATGCTTGTACCCCTTGAACTTAGATTGAAATGTTTTCTTCGGACAACGACTCTAGCAATAGAGGTCGTAGCGGTCCGTATATACTATTGACCGGGGAGCGGTATATTATTATATCTTATCTAGTTTGCGAAAACCCGAAGGGTCATTCGGGTAGTATCGTATACTCGAGTAACTATTGTTATATCTTCGTAAATACTCGAAACCCTATCTTGGATTAAAAGTTTATTTTATCGAATAATTATTTTATTAATTATTAATATTAAATCTTAAAATATTATTTATTAATCATTGTTCATTATTTAAAGACAAAGTTAATCCAAGAAACTTTTTAATACTTTCAAACTCGAACTCTTTCGAACTCAAAACATTTTCAAAAACCCCCGGTCAGGTTCTGCTTCTTGTATGATTTCAAGAATCATCGGTCGACTGATGTCGGACCTCAATTACTCTGTTTTTAATCAAAATCAAGTTTTAAAAGAAATAAAAGAAAAAGGGACTCTGGCAGGTGTGGGAACCGTTGACGAACGATTCCCGGGATGTGTAAGCGGCCGTGAGCCAGGCGGTCCATCACTATTATTCCGGCCCAGGTGTTGCCGAAGGATGATTACGGATGTAGTTTTCATCGAGGGTGGTTACGGATGTAGTTTTCACCCGAGGGATAGTTACGGATGTAGTTTCTATCCTTCTACCGGTAGAGAAGACCCGCGAATTATTGGACTTGGATGTGGCGACTGATCATCGTCAATCCTTGTCAGGTTTTGTGTTTTCTTTAAGTCCCATTCCTCCATTTTGGAAAAATGCTTTGACACTGCTTCTTAGGCTTTTGTGCCAAGTTGCTGATAGTGTTCTATTTTGATGAGAAAGATGTTGACTCAATGCAGTATCTAGAACTGCAAGTTTATTTTGAAAACAAGGGCACATATTGTTGCACCTTCGAGATTTATCAACAATGACAAGTGATTTTATATCTGATTGATACAAACAAGTTTAATAACTGTCAATCATATGAAATGTTATATTGCTTACCTTATACATATATTTCTTGCTGAGCTATAGTTGCTCACTCTTGCTTGTTTTCAAATTTACAAACACAACAGCTAAGCGAAATGGCAAGACCCAGACAGACTGTTCAAAAGCAGGTGACTAGAACCGAGCCACCACTTGAGATTCCACCGGTAGGCCCCCTTTGCCGGATTGGTTGGCAGCTTTTGTTAGTTCGTTTTATTTATCAGTATGACTTGTGCAAGGTAGTGTATCGTAACAAACTTTCAAGCCGCCAACTTCGCTTCATATCGAAGTGTTGCTGGTAGCATAAATACTATTTAATTCGGTCTGTAATAACTCTGATAATTTTGTTACTGTTTAATCAATGTGTGACGTTTCTGAGGCTCTAACCTGTGTGTGTGTGTGTGCGGTGTGAGTTATTGTGGGGTCGATGGCTGTTTTATTTATATTATGTGCAAGAACAGGTACGTTATTAATGGAAAATGGACCGTGAGCGCCTAGATCTCCGACCCCGGATCTGGGGGCATCACAGAAATGGTATCAGAGCGAGGTTACAGTTCTCAGAAACGATAGTAATTTAAGAAAGCAACCCTAATAATAATAAAAATAATGATAACCCTAATAACAACTTTAATAATACTTAGAACTCTCATCGAGCTTGTAGTCGGGTTATCGAATATAGCCCTGACTTTAAGGCCCGTGAGGGAACTACTCCTAAACCCTTCTTTTATGGTTAGTGACCCACCTTATTTCCCTTGTGTAGATGGAGAAGATACCAAACCCTGAGGCTTTCGAGAGAGAGCATGATGAGGCACTGATGCGAGAGACCGAGGATCCTGAGGAGGATATGGGTGCTGACTCCGAGCTTGGCCCCTGGATTACACTGATAGAGAGTACTGATGATGAGGATCCCGTTGAGGAGCCCTTTGAGCCTGAGCCTGAGCCAGAGCCTGTTACCCCATCTCCTGTAGCTACTGATGAGGAGAGTGTGAGATCCGGCGAGGGTCGTGTTGTGTCACCCCCACCTTCTCCACAGACATCTAGCCCTGTTTCATCGGACGGTGACTCTGAGGATGACACTTCTGGTGAGGAGGAGCTTGACCCTACCCCTGCTACTGCTCCTGCTCCTGCTGCTGCTGCTGCACCTACTCCTGTTCCTGTCATACCACCTCCACCGATGGACCTACCCCCAGTGTCGGGTACTGAGCATGCTTACGTGGTATAGTTCCTGACCCGAGACTTACTATCTGCAAAGGCCCGACTTAACGAGGCGAGGCGGGCACTAGTGAAGGAGCGCGAGGCGCGCTTGAGGATCCAGGCTGAGATGAGGACCGCTGTTGCTAGGAGGACTAGGGCTCGACTCCATAGGATTGAGAGGAGGAGTCGCGATAGGATTCTTGGTTTAGGGATCCGCGGGGGCGGAGTGATCCAGGCTAGGGATGCTAGGCGTGTTGTGCGTCGTGCATTTGCCCGAGTGAGGACCTTGCTCCGTCGCGGCGCGGCCCCGTGATGTGTTACTGATAGCTCAGTCCCCTAGGTTCAGATGACATTAGTGTGTCGATTTTGCGGGATAGTTGACTTTTGCAGTGGTATCCTTTCTGACCAGTGGATGAGTAGACTGACCTACAGAAATGTAGAGGTGACTTCGGGTAGTATGTATGGATGTAGCCCTACTTTTGTGTAGCCTGACTATTCGGATGATGTATTTGTATTTGTTCCACTTTTGCTAGACTTTGACATCGGAACTATGTATTTGGCTCTAACATCCAAACTTTGTGATAACCCTTGTACCGTACTTATTTAGTTTCAGTTTCCTTAATATTGCCTCAACTGCTTTACTTTCCGATGCCATGCTTTACTGTTTTGATATACAACTGTGATTATACAATTGCTACAAGCCACAAATACAACCATACTGTTTCAAATTACGAGATGCGATTTCAAATTGTTTTCTACAATTTCCAAAAATGTTCCTACAATCTTTAAAAAAAAAATTTAAAAAAAAAAAAATTCGTTTTGAAATTTTGAAAAATATTTTTGAGGTTTCGAAATTTTGAAAACTCTTGTAAATGTTTTCGCATCCCAAAGGGATTTTTCCCCAAAAGTGTTTGACATTTTATCTCCAACATCGGATTATTAAAACTTTTGCACTTCCACCCTTATGAGGAGGAACGATACGCTCCTGACCCGTGCAAACGCTGTCAGGTAATTGGAAAACCCTAACCTATTTCTTGTTTCATTATCAGAATCATGCCACCCAGAAGAATGAACACTCGAGCTCACCCGGTCAGTTCTGAGGGCCAGGGTAGCCACCATGGGACCGGAGGCCACCAGAACCATGAAGGGGAGAATGTGAACCTCAGTGAGAATGAGGGCAACGATCATAACTTGTTTGATGACTCTGAGTATGAAGAAGAAGAAGCTGGTGATGACAGCCGAGAGGTGGAACATCCAAGGGGAGGCCCTGTGGAACAGTTCATGGAGTTACTTAGGCAGAACTTGGACCGTCCCCCAGTTCAGCAACCACCCCAAAATGCTAATGCTAATGCTTTCCGGAGCTTCAAATCCCTGAAACCCCCAGAATTTAAAGGAACTGCCGACCCTGTCGAGGCAAGGGCCTGGCTGAAGGAAATGGAAAAATCTTTCGAGATACTAGGTGTCGCTGAGGAGCAGAAGACTGTTTTCGCCACTTACCTTCTGAAGGGTGAGGCGAACTATTGGTGGAAAGCTAAGAAGAATTTGGAAGGAAGAGGTGTGGTAACCTGGGAGAGATTTAGCGAGCTGTTCTTGGAGAAGTACTTTCCTAGGTTCATGGAGACACAAATGGAGCTGAAGTTTTTGGAACTGAAGCAAGGAAACATGACGGTGGCCGAGTATGAGGCCAAATTTACTGAGCTGTCGAGGTTTGTGCCGGAATATGTGAACTCTGAGGCAAAGAGGGCCCGAAGGTTTCAATTAGGGATAAAACAATGGATTCAGAATCGTGTGGCGGTTCTTGAGCTGACAGACTATGCCACCCTGGTACAGAAAGCGTCAATTGTTGAGGCTGGGAGTGTACAGATGCAGAAAGAGAGGGAAGGAAAGAAGAGGAAGTTGGATAGTCGAAAGGGAAACTCTGATGGTGGGAGCTTTCCGAGCAAATTTAAGCGAGGAACGATGTCCCAACCCAACGGGAACTTTAGAACCAAGAGAGCTGAAAGTTGGAGTGTGGGCCAGGGCGACAGACCACAGGGATCGTCTTACTCTACCCCATCCCGAGCCCAACCCCCAGAATGCAACAAATGTGGAAGGAAACATGCGGGCGTGTGTAACCTGCAAGATGTGAAGTGCTTCAAGTGTGGGCTGACAGGGCATTATGCTAACGCCTGTCACGGGACTAGTAACAACACGAGTGCCGGAGGTAATTGCTTCAAGTGTGGGAAACCAGGGCACCGAATGAGGGGAAGTATGTCCTCTGGGCCAGCTGCATCGAGAGTGAGTGGAACTGCTTCTAACAAGGCCCCTACTGCAAGAACTTTTAACATGACGGTGCAGGATGCCGTGAGGAACACGGATGTGATTGCAGGTACCCTACTACTAAACTCAGTTAAAGCAAATGTTTTATTTGATTCAGGAGCTACCAAGTCCTTCATATCTCTAGATTTTGTATGTCAGTTAGGCCTTAAGACTGAACCATTGAAAGACAGATTGAAAATAGAGATAGCTAATCATGAAATTATTCCTGTTAGCCAAGTATGTCCAGGTTGTGACCTAGAAATAGAAGGGCGACACTTTCGAGTAGACTTAATACCTTTTAAACTAGGGGAATTTGACGTAATAGTAGGTATGGATTGGTTAACAACCCACGGAGCCCAGATTGATTGTGTAAAGAAGAAAGTAAGTTTGAGACTGCCAGGGGACGAGGAAGTAGTATTTAGTGGGAAACGGCAAAGCCAAAAGTTCCTGACTATGATTCAAGCTAAGAAGTTGTTACGTAAAGGATGCGAAGCCTATTTAGCCTATGTGAAGGATACCAAGAAGGAGGCACCAAACCTGCAGGAAATCCCTGTCGTTAATGAGTTCGCGGACGTATTTCCGGACGATCTTCCCGGACTACCACCCGATAGGGACATCGAGTTTGCTATAGACTTAGTTCCGGGTACGGCCCCAATTTCGAAAGCCCCATATCGGCTAGCCCCAGTGGAGATGAAAGAGCTAGCCACTCAGTTACAAGAGTTGTTTGATAAAGGGATGATAAGACCTAGTGTGTCACCGTGGGGAGCCCAGGTGTTATTCGTGAAAAAGAAGGACGGCAGCATGAGATTATGTATAGACTAAAGGGAGTTGAACAAGGTGACTATAAAGAATAAGTATCCCTTGCCCAGGATAGATGACCTGTTTGACCAATTGAAAGATGCAGTTTATTTCTCTAAGATTGATTTGCGGACCGGGTACCACCAGTTAAAGATTAAACCAGAAGATATACCAAAGACGGCCTTTCGCACCCGGTATGGACACTATGAGTTCCTAGTGATGTCATTTGGGTTAACGAACGCCCCTGCAGCTTTCATGGACTTAATGAATCGAGTCTTCAAGAAATACTTGGACAAGTGTGTTATAGTCTGCATCGATGATATTTTGATTTATTCCAAGACGAAGGAGGAACATGCAGAGCACTTGAGGATTGTATTGGGAGCATTGAGAGAAGAAAAGCTGTACGCTAAGTTCTCGAAGTGCGAATTTTGGTTGAAGGAAGTTCAGTTTTTAGGGCATGTGATTAGCGAACAAGGCATTCTAGTGGACCCAGCCAAAATAGAGGCTGTATCAAATTGGGAGAGACCAACCACTTCGACAGAGGTGAGAAGTTTCATAGGACTGGCTGGCTACTATAGGAGATTTGTTCAAGACTTTGCAAAGATAGCAGCCCCTTTGACCCGACTAACTCGCAAGACCGAGAAGTTTGCGTGGACTGAAAAATGCGAAGAGAGCTTCCAAGAGTTGAAAAAGAGGTTGGTGACAGCACCAGTACTAGCCCTACCTGATGATAAGGGAGATTTTGTGATTTATAGCGACGCATCCCATAAAGGTTTAGGGTGTGTGCTTATACAGCACGGTAAGGTGATTGCTTATGCGTCCAGACAACTTAAGGAGTATGAGATAAGATACCCCACCCATGATTTGGAATTAGCAGCGATAGTTTTTGCTTTGAAGATCTGGAGACATTATCTTTACGGAGAAAAGTGTGAAATCTACACAGATCACAAGAGCTTAAAGTACATATTCACTCAGAAAGAGTTAAACATGAGGCAGAGGAGATGGTTAGAGCTAATCAAAGATTATGATTGTGAGATTCATTATCACCCAGGGAATGCCAATGTGGTGGCCGATGCACTTAGCCGAAAGGAGAAACTCAAGATGATAACGTCAGTGGACGAGTTGATCAAGGACCTTGAGAAACTAGAGATTGAAGTGAGGTTACCAGGAATTGGACAAGAGAGTTTAATGGAAATAAAAGTCCAACCACCGCTATTGGAAAAGATTAAGTTATGCCAGGAAAGGAAGATAGAAGAAGAAAAGAATTCGATAGAGAAAATTTTGACTGGCGAGGAAATTAAGTGTAAGAAGGACGGGAATGGAATTATGAGGTACGCATCTCGGATATGGATCCCGAACGTTCAAGAATTAAAAGACGAGATTTTGCAAGAGGCTCATAGTTCGAGGTACTCAATTCACCCTGGAGGCACTAAGATGTATAGAGATTTAAGAGAATACTATTGGTGGCCTAATATGAAGAAGGACGTGGCAGAGTGGGTAAGTAAATGTTTGACGTGTCAAAGAGTGAAGGCCGAACACCAGAGGCCCAGTGGATTGTTGCAACCATTAGAGATACCCGAGTGGAAGTGGGAGCAGATTGGGATGGACTTTGTTGTCGGATTACCAAGGACCAAGACTAATCATGATGCCATTTGGGTAATTATCGATAGGTTGACCAAGTCAGCACATTTTCTTCCAATCAACGAGAGATATACTGTCGACAAGCTGGCTGATATTTACTTAAAGGAGATTGTGGTTAGACTTGGGGTTCTTGTGAGCATTGTATCAGATAGAGACCCAAGATTCAACTCCAGGTTCTGGAGAAGTTTTCAGGATTGTGTGGGGACCAAGTTAGACATGAGTACTGCATACCATCCCCAAACAGACGGACAGAGTGAGAGAACCATCCAGACCATCGAGGACATGTTGAGGGTATGTGCCATTGATTTTAAGGGAAGTTGGGATGACCACTTGCCGTTGATCGAATTTTCCTACAACAACAGTTACCATGCAAGTATATGCATGCCCCCATATGAAGCTTTATACGGACAAAGATGTCGGTCTCCCTTGTGTTGGGAAGAAGTTGGAGAGTGGAAGATTTTAGGGCCTGAACTGGTCCAACAGACAAGAGAAACTGTCGAGCTCATAAGAGGACGGCTGGTAGCGGCCCAGGACAGACAGAAGAAGTATGCAGACCAGACCCGCAAGGACAAAGAATATGAGGTAGGAGAGTTTGTGATGTTGAAGGTATCGCCGTGGAAAGGATTGATGAGATTTGGTAAGAAGGGAAAACTAAGCCCGAGACTTATTGGACCTTTTGAGATCTTGAAACGAGTTGGGAAGTTAGCCTATGAATTGGCTTTACCCCCGAGCTTATAGCAAGTACATAATGTGTTCCATGTATCCATGCTACGACCATACCATACCGACTTCCAACATGTGATAGAACATGATCAAGTGGATCTGCAACCAGACTTAACATATGTCGAGCAACCCGTAGAAATCATGGATAGAAAGGAACAGGTGTTGAGGAACAAGGTTGTCAAATTAGTGAGAGTTTTGTGGAGGAATCAGAACGTCGAAGAATCAACATGGGAACTAGAGAGCGCGATGCGTGAAAAGCACCCCCAACTGTTTTCAACCTGATTCCGGGACGGAATCCTTTTAAGGAGGGAAGGCTGTAAGAACCCTAATTTTTGGTAATATTTCTTTTTATTTAATATCTTGTGACATTATCATTATGGAACCTTTCTAGTCATCCCTGTTGATTAATAGAATTGATTGTCTGAGAAACTGCGTTGTTGCATTTATTATGTAAGATATAAAGGGAGATTGTGAAGGCAGGAGTCTTATTGTTAGTAATGTTTATAAAACTTGGGATTTGAGAATGGTTAGAGTATTAAAGGAATTATTAAGAGTTATGACGAGGAATTATGGACATTCGAGGAATTTACACAATAAGTACTTAAGGAATTATAGGGGAAATCTCTACGCGACAAAATATTATTACGAGAGAATAATTAAGATACGATACGAATTAAATATTAAATAACAAGCATTGGTGGAAGAATAATAATACAAGGAGTAGTATTGCATGCAAGCCCATGCAACCAAGTGGTTAGAAATCAAAAAACTAGTTGGCCATTGGAAGATGAATAGTATCTAGTTGGTTGCTTTTTCAAAAGGGGGAACACATAGTACATGAGGCCATACCTTGCTAGTACATTACCTATACTTACATGTGATATGTATCACCCAACATAACCTAACCTCACTTATTCACCCAACACAAACACAAAACACAAAAATCAAACTCTTCCCCCCCTTGTATACTTGCTCTCGGCCAAAGGCAAAAGGAGAGAAGAAAATTTCTTCTCCTCCCCTCTTCCATTACTCATAAATCTCACCATAATTCCTAGGTCATCTACATCATCTAGACAAGGTATGTTAGCAATTTTACTCCATTTTATCCACCCAATTTCAAGTTACAAATTGTTCAAGCTTGGGTGAATTGTAACCAAGTTTGTTTTCCTTTAGATCTTGCATTGTAAGTGTTGTAGGAGACCATATAAGGTGTTTTTGAGTTGTGTAAAGCTTATCCAAGGCCTCTAGGAGCTCAAGAAGGTATAAAAATCTCAAACCCTCTTGGTTATGTATTATTTATAAAGTATGGTAGTAGATCCATGTGTTGTAGAACTAATCTTGGTTGTATATGTATTGGATAGCATGGATCTTGAGTTTTGATGTTGAGATTGTGACTTTTATGACTATGGATAATATATATATCTCCATGAGTGTTATGAACCATGATCTAAGTGTATTAAGTGTTGATTATGTTATGGAAGTATGAAAAATGGTTGATCTAAGTAGTTTGAGCTTGCTGAGTTTTATCCAGGAACTTTGACCGGTATTGTAGCACGATTTTGAACCCCCAAATGTTGTCCCCTGATGTCCTACCATATATTGTTGGAAAGATAATTGAATGTAGTTTCTGGAAATGTAAGGTTCATGGATAGGTGATGTGTATATTTTTAGTTAGGGCCGGAGGAGTGAATTTTGTTTCTGGACTATAGACTGCACTAAGTGACCCCCTTGTGAACCTTGTTTAAACCCCTAAAAATATATGTGGGATCATGAAAAACATTGAGAATGTAGGGAATGCAGTGGTGAAGACCACCCAAAAGGAATTGGATTAAAATATGAATTTTTGGATTTTATAAAAATGCTAGAGTAAAATTCGCGCAATGGAAAAAGTCGATTAGTGGAACATGATTCTAGGGTTAGTGGTTATGATTCAAACGTGGTAACTAAATTAAGTCGAGTAACTGACGAGCGTAATCGAGTGATGACATGGACCTATAGTGGGGATAAAGAGTCATAAGGCGAAGTCGTTAAGTTAATTTCGTACCCCCCTAAACCCCGTAATTAAAGAGATATTGTTAAGGTACTAACGATCGATTATTGCTTATGTATAGATCGTTCGAATCCGCACGCTCGACCACCCCAACCAAACCAAGGCAAGTTTACTTTTCAAAACTTATCCATATACAAGGACTTTTACTGTTGTGTTTGTAGTTTTCAAATTATATCAAATGCTATGTTTATCGAAGTATTGATGCAATTGAGATTGAATAAGTACATATATGCTTGTACCCCTTGAACTTAGATTGAAATGTTTTCTTCGGACAACGACTCTAGCAATAGAGGTCGTAGCGGTCCGTATATACTATTGACCGGGGAGCGGTATATTATTATATCGTATCTAGTTTGCGAAAACCCGAAGGGTCATTCGGGTAGTATCGTATACTCGAGTAACTATTGTTATATCTTCGTAAATACTCGAAACCCTATCTTGGATTAAAAGTTTATTTTATCGAATAATTATTTTATTAATTATTAATATTAAATCTTAAAATATTATTTATTAATCATTGTTCATTATCTAAAGACAAAGTTAATCCAAGAAACTTTTTAATACTTTCAAACTCGAACTCTTTCGAACTCAAAACATTTTCGAAAACCCCCGGTCAGGTTCTGCTTCTTGTATGATTTCAAGAATCATCGGTCGACTGATGTCGGACCTCAATTAATCTGTTTTTAATCAAAATCAAGTTTTAAAAGAAAAAAAAAAGAAAAAGGGACTCTGGCAGGTGTGGGAACCGTTGACGAACGATTCCCGGGATGTGTAAGCGGCCGTGAGCCAGGCGGTCCATCACTTATTATTCCGGCCTAGGTCTTGCCGAAGGATGATTACGGATGTAGTTTTCATCGAGGGTGATTACGGATGTAGTTTTCACCCGAGGGATAGTTACGGATGTAGTTTCTATCCTTCTACCGGTAGAGAAGACCCGCGGATTATTGGACTTGGATGTGGCGACTGATCATCGTCAATCCTTGTCAGGTTTTGTGTTTTCTTTAAGTCCCATTCCTCCATTTTGGAAAAATGCTTTGACACTGCTTCTTAGGCTTTTGTGCCAAGTTGCTGATAGTGTTCAATTTTATGAGAAAGATGTTGACTCAATGCAGTATCTAGAACTGCAAGTTTATTTTAAAAACAAGGGCACATATTGTTGCACCTTCGAGATTTATCAACAATGACAAGTGATTTTATATCTGATTAATACAAACAAGTTTAATAACTGCCAATCATATGAAATGTTATATTGCTTACCTTATACATATATTTCTTGCTGAGCTATAGTTGCTCACTCTTGCTTGTTTTCAAATTTACAAACACAACAGCTAAGCGAAATGGCAAGACCCAGACAGACTGTTCGAAAGCAGGTGACTAGACCTGAGCCACCACTTGAGATTCCACCGGTAGGCCCCCTTTGCCGGATTGGTTGGCAGCTTTTGTTAGTTCGTTTTATTTATCAGTATGACCTGTGCAAGGCAGTGTATCGTAACAAACTTTCAAGCCGCCAACTTCGCTTCATATCGAAGTGTTGCTGGTAGCATGAATACTATTTAATTCGGTCTGTAATAACTCTGATAATTTTGTTACTGTTTAATCAATGTGTGACGTTTCTGAGGCTCTAACCTGTGTGTGTGTGTGTGCGGTGTGAGTTATTGTGGGGTCGATGGCTGTTTTATTTATATTATGTGTAAGAACAAGTACGTTATTAATGGAAAATGGACCGTGAGCGCCTAGATCTCCGACCCCGGATCTAGGGGCGTCACAATACTTGACTTGAGTCCACAATAAATAAATCACATGTTGTGACCCCACAATAACTTCCACTCACACACACAACAGTTATAGTCCCAGAGATGAAATTGAAATAAGTCTTACATTAAAGGGTTACGAATAAAAGTTATTACAATCCCAAAAGGATAACATCATAAGTTTAAAATTTTTGCCGTTAATTACATTAATTATACATATAGTTAAACAGGAAACAAAAGCTGTCTAACTATGCTACCTCAGCAATGGCGGCTAGCATCTCAGCGGGGAGTCCGGTGGGTCGGGTAACCTGCTTGTGCCGAGTGCGCCTGACGCGAGCCATCTGTCCTAGCTGTTGTTGTGACATAATATGAACAAGGCAAGGGTGAGCGAAAGCCCACCAACAATAATATGACTGAACAGTGATACATATATACAGCAGTTCAAAATATCCTTTGAAATCATATGCCATGCATTAATGAAGTTATTGCCAGTATAATATAAAGGATGAAGTTACTAGGTAACTCAAAGTATTTTGTTTGTAGAAATATCTGCTACATCAAAAGTAAGCGAGATATTCTCATTGTTATTAAAAAGAGGAACTTGCATGAAAAGATTGCAATTCCAGTTATGAACACTTTTCCAGCTCTGCCAACAGTAATCATGTTGCAGGAAATAAATAAGTTTGGATGATGAACCAATGATGGAGTATTCACCGCGCCCGCTGTTCCAATCTTGATGATCAGTCGAGATCGTACAGCTCAATTTAGATTTACTACCGGTAGAAGGAAGAACTGACGGCTTTACTTGTCTACCGCCTTACTAGCTCTTCCCGGCCAACGGTTGGGCCAAAGGGGAGGGACCGGCGCTACTCGGCCTCTTACATGACTCCTAGTTCAAATAGAATTCATGATTCTGAATGTAACGTTCGTCCCCCTTTCCCCAAGTATAATACTTGTTGATAAGACTCCACAAAGTAGTCGTATCTAGTTGGAAAGAAAAATTCACCAATAACTTCCAAGCTACTGCTTGGTAACGAATCTCAACTTGTTCCAACAATCTTACCCCTCGAAAGAAGAGAAGGTAAACAACGAATTAATAAATCAATAGCACCCGAGTTGAGAGTGAAGAGAATACTTTATGACCGGGAAGTCGACAAGATAATTAACATTTTCCAAGTAAGGTTCCCTTATTATTAGGGAGATAGACTCAAAGAAGAATGATGTCTGAGAACCTTTCTTGATATAAGATTAATAATAATATGACTCCGAAATATTTTCTGTAATAATCGAAGAAGATAAACCTTATCGAGGTTATTCTAAGTATGGAATAAATATTCAGAGAATATTTATTGAATTAAAATGTTTTACAGAATATGTAGGAATATGAAAGAATATCTTTAATCAGAGTATTTCTCAAATAATCCTTGAAGAAATATCGAGAGAATATTTATTGCATGATTAAATATTCAAATGAATATTCAAAATAATATTCATTAATTAATAAGACCTGAAAGGAATATTTAAAATATTTCAAATAATATTCGATGATTAAATATAACCCTGGATGAATATTCAAAATAATATTCATAATTAATTAGGAATTTAAATGTTTATTGAAAAGTAATATTCATTTAATGAATAATATTCTAAATGAATATCAAGTAATATTCATTTAGTAATCCAAGCTTTAAAGGAATATTCGAGATAAGACTCGATAAATAAATCAAGCTTCAGATGAATATTAAAATAATATTCCTCAAGTAATTAATATCCTAAATGAATATTCAAAAGTAATATTTATTTAATAAAATAATATTCTAAATGAATATCCAAATAATATTCATTTAGTAGTCTCATCTTTAGAAGAATATTCGAAATAATAATCGATAAATAATTCGACTCTGAATGAATTTTAAAAAAAATATTATTCGTCGAATAGTTACGTTCAAATAATTATTTGAAGTAAGGATCGTTAAATAAATAATCTCGAACGAATATTCAAATAATATTCGTCGCCCGAATAATGGAAAATATTTACTTAGATATTTTCTTTCGAGGTAATCTCGATATGTCAAGGAATATTGACTCCCGGTCTATATTTGATGAATAAGATGTATACACCCTTCTCTGAGGGTCTTACAATAACCGGCTTATAATTGATACGATAGCTATCTAATTTATAAGTCAATAACAACCAGGGAACAAGCATAATGATATAACAATCAGGGAACAAGCACAATGATATAACTTGAAAGTAGGCATGCATGCTATGGCATATGTATAACAGAAAACATATATATATATATATATATATATATATATATATATATATATATATATATATATATATATATATATATATATATATATATATATATATATATATATATATATTCAATCACAACAACAGCCTAAAAGAAGGGAATTGAAACTTGCCTGGTAGTCGAGTACGGTAAGGGCTAGTGGTAGCGGGTCCCGGTTCAGCTTGGTGATCTATAAATAGCCAAGGCATTCGGGATTAATCACTTAACATCTTAAAAGTTAAGTTATACTTAAATCGAAACACGTTCTCGAGTTATCTCGTTATATCCATTTTAGTGGATTCATTTTATCATTGATCCGACCCGACATTCGTTCGTTAATACGACATGTCACTGCAATTATACTTGGGACATACTTAAGTCATACAAGTTCTAAGGTCGATCGTTACGAACCAATATTATACTCCGAGTTTTATTGCCCGTTTTCTAAGTGTTTTACCGAAGTTATAAAAGAGTCGTCTTTTAGGGGTTCGTTCGCGTTTAACCTCGACTCGAACATTTTTTAATAAATCGAAAAATGATCCTTTTGACATACTGTTTTCTTTCACACCTTTCTTTTTACCCCTAGTATTTATTTACCAAGATTCGCCATGACGTTACATAGTTTACGAGGATTCAATTTCAGTTACGAACTTTCGTTTACGGATTCGAACTACTTTTAGTAAATCGGTCATAAATCTTAAACCGTAAGTCTGTTTCACGTGATCTTTATATCAAAACGAAGCTTAGAACATTACCTATCCTATCATGGCAGATAAAGTTTCTGGACAGTAGGTTTTTGACATGGAAAATGGCATACAAAACATGGTATTGTAAAATCGGACATTATAACGGCTGTAAATCGAATATCTACCAATTTCAAATCTTCCCATAAACATGGTATCCATTCCAAACAACATATACATGATTTATATACAAGAACTGAGGCCAAGCAATGCCTTTCCGTTCATCTAACTATTTTTATCATGTATCCAAGATCCATACATAATCATGCTTATAATCTTAACATAACCATAACTAAGCTATATCTATCATAAACATACTTAAATCTCAAACAAGGGTTAGGGTTTCAAGAGATTTATACCTTCCTTAGATAGTGATATAGCCTTACTAAGCCTTGTATGGTCCTTAGGAGTGATTAAGCTTGCTAGATCAACCATGAAAAATCAGGAAAACAAAGTTAGTACATGATGAACACTATTCATGCTCCTCTTTCTTAATTTTTTTGAAAATGGAAAAGGATGAGTTTGAAGCTAAGATTTTGAGGAGATAAGTTTAATGAAATTTAAGACTCACCTTAATTATTACAAGATCAAAGAATGGTGGGAAGTTGGATTTCTGTTTTTGAATTAGAGCATAGGCCGAATGGTTTGTTCATGGGGGGGGAGAGAGTTTGCTTAGTTTCTTTGTATTGGTTGCTTGTAATAATGTTTAAAGTGATTTTGTGAGATAATATCTCATCCAAGTGGTGTTAGTGGAGTGTGATGCAATGGATGAGGTAATTAGCATGGACAAGTGTTGTGTTTTGCATGGTTGAAGCTTAACCAAGGGTTTTTGATTTCTAAGTACTAGTTATGTTCCAATTAATCTAGTTACTCTTGCCCACTTGGTTACTAGATATTTATTCTAGTAGCTTGCACAAGACTCTTGCTTGCTCTGCTTGTTTCCGTGTCCGGTTATTGCCCGTTTCGATTGATCGTTCGTAGGAATATTTCACGGATTTCTAATTAGGGTTTACCGGGAATCTTTCTAATATTAATACTATCGTTCTCCATCTTTCTTTCTAACTTTCCAATTTATATTCCTTAAATCCATTCGTTAAATACTTAAGGCTATCAGTGTCCAGGGAACTCTCGGAGAAAATAAAAGTGCGGTTTTTCAGAATCCGACAGCTTTTACATACACTTATTTTCCCCCTGGATCACTAATACGAACTCGGAAATCCGTTCCGAATACTTCTATATAGTGTCGTCTCATATTATTCTATACTCCCACCAAAACACTATTCATTCTTTATTCTTTACTTATTCTCTTAGGGTTGTACAATTGTCCGTATTCTCTTTCGATCGTTCCTTAACCTTTTTTACGGAACTACTGGATTAATCGTTATCGATCTGGATGACATGAGAATATTCTCCTGCTTGAAATTGCCATATCTTATTCCCTTAGAAGATAGATTATTCTTACCTATGTTGTCACCCTTTAGCATTCTTCAAGACATAGAAATAATAAAGTCGAATTCCATTCATTCTTTCCAAATATCAATTATTACATTGTAGCCATAACCACTATTCATTCTTACATCATTAAATACATAAAAGTTTTAATTCCACCCAAAATCTGGGTTCTTACAGTCTCCCCTCCTTAAAAGGATTCCGTCCCGGAATCAGTTTGAAAACAAGTGAGGGTACTTCTCTTGCATTGCGCTTTCAAGTTCCCAGGTTGATTCTTCTACATTGTGGTTCTGCCATAAAACTCTGACTAGCTGAATGACCTTGTTTCGGAGCACTTGTTCTTTCCGGTCTATGATTTCCACAGGTTGCTCTACATAGGTCAAGTCTGGTTGCATGTCCACTTGCTCATACTCTACAATATGCTTGGCATCCGGATTATACTTCCTTAGCATCGAAACATGGAACACATTGTGCACCTGCTGTAGATTCGGGGGCAATGCGAGCTCATAAGCTAGTTCCCCAATTCGTCTCAACATCTCAAATGGTCCAATGTATCTGGGACTCAGCTTTCCTTTCTTCCCAAATCTCATTAAACCTTTCCAAGGTGACACTTTCAAGAACACTAGGTCCCCTACTTCGTATTCCTTGCCTTTCCGAGCTAAGTCGGCATATTTCTTTTGTCGATCCTGGGCTGCTACCAGCCGTCCTCTGATTAGATCTACTGCATCTTTAGTTCGCTGGACCACTTCGGGCACGAGCATCTTTCGCTCTCCAACTTCATCCCAATACAAGGGAGATCGACATTTTCTTCCATAGAGGGCCTCATAAGGTGGCATCCCAATGCTTGAATGATAACTGTTGTTGTAGGAGAACTCAATCAATGGCAAGTGATCATCCCAATTTCCTTTGAAGTCTATCGCGCAGACTCTCAACATATCCTCTAGCGTTTGGATGGTCCTCTCACTTTGCCCATCTGTCTGGGGGTGGTAGGCTGTGCTCATGTTCAGCCGGGTCCCTACACATTCTTGAAAACTTCTCCAAAACCTGGAGTTAAATCTAGGATCTCGATCGGATACTATTGCGACTGGGACTCCATGTCGTGCCACTATCTCTTTTAAGTAGATGTCCACTAGTCTGTCGACCGTGTACCTTTCGTTGATCGGGAGAAAGTGAGCTGACTTCGTCTGTCGATCTACAATTACCCATATGGCGTCATGATTAGCCTTGGTCCTTGGTAAACCTACTACGAAATCCATGGCTATGTGTTCCCATTTCCATTCTGGAATCTCTAAGGGATGTAGAAGTCCGTTGGGTTTCTGGTGCTCTGCTTTCACTCGTTGGCAGGTCAAGCATCTGCTTACCCACTCTGCTACGTCCTTTTTCATATTGGGCCACCAGTAATACTCCTTCAAATCCCTATACATTTTGGTGCTACCGGGGTGCACTGAGTATCTTGAGTTGTGTGCCTCATTTAAAATCTCATCCTTGAGTTCCTGAACGTTTGGGATCCATATCCTGTACGTGTACCTCATGATCCCCTCCTTGTCTCTTTCACACTTAATTTCCTCCCCGGTCATTATCTCTTCCGTGGAGTTCTCTTCTTCCTCCATCATCCGCTCCTGGCACCATCTAATCTTTTCTAACAATGGAGGTTGGATTCTAATTTCCATCAACTTTTCTTGGCCCTCTCCAGGTAACTTAAATCTCAATTTCCAGCTTCTCAAAACTTTTCACTAGCTCTTTCTCTGAAGTTATCATCTTGAGCTTCTCTTTCCTACTAAGGGCGTCAGCCACCACATTGGCTTTGCCCGGGTGATATCGAATTTCACAATCGTAATCCTTGATTAACTCTAACCATCTCCTCTAGCGCATGTTAAGCTCTTTCTGAGTGAAAATGTACTTGAGGCTCTTATGGTCAGTGTAAATCTCGCACTTTTCCCCATACAGGTAGTGTCTCCAAATCTTTAAAGCGAAGACTATGACTGCTAGTTCTAGATCATGCGTGGGATATCTGACCTCATAATCCTTCAATTGCCTAGACGCATACGCTATTACCTTGCCGTGCTGCATAAGCACGCATCCCAGTCCTTTATGCGAAGCATCAATGTAAATCACGAAATCTCCTTTTCCATCAGGTAATGCCAGCACTGGGGCTGTCACCAGCCTCTTCTTTAACTCTTGGAAACTCTTCTCGCATTTCTCAGTCCATTCAAATTTCTCAGTTTTACGGGTAAGTCGAGTTAATGGAGCTGCGATTTTCGCAAAGTCTTGGACAAATCTCCTGTAATATCCGGCCAGTCCAATGAAACTCCTCACCTCGGTTTGAGTAGTTGGTCGTTCCCAGTTTGAAACTGCTTCTATCTTGGAGGGGTCAACCAACACTCCTTCTCTATTGATCACGTGCCCTAAGAATTGTACCTCATTTTTCCAAAACTCACACTTGGAGAACTTGGCATATAACTGCTCCTTCCTGAGTATTTCTAAGGTTATCCTTAAATGTTCAGCGTGTTCTGCCTCTGTCTTTGAGTAGATGAGAATATCATCAATGAAGACTATCACGAATTTGTCCAAGTATTCCTTGAACACTCTATTCATTAGGTCCATGAAGGCTGCTGGGGCGTTGGTCAATCCAAATGACATAACTAAGAACTCAGAATGTCCATATCTGGTACGGAATGCTGTCTTCGGGATATCTTCAGGTTTGATCTTCAGTTGGTGATATCCCGTTCTCAGATCAATTTTAGAGAAGTATTCAGCGCCTCTTAGCTGGTCAAACAAATCGTCTATCCTGGGCAATGGATACTTATTCTTTATGGTTTGCTCCTTCATTTCTACTGGGGCTAGTCGGTACGAGGCCTTCGAAACCGGCGCCGTCCCCGGGGCTAACTCGATGGCAAACTCAATTACCCTATCAGGTGGTAGTCCGGGAAGATCTTGTGGGAACACGTCCTCGAACTCATTAACTACCAGAATGTCTTGCAATCTTGGCACTTCCTTCTGAGTGTCGATAACGTAGGCTAAATAAGCCTCGTTCCCTTTTCGTAACAATCTCTTGGTTTGCGCCATGGTCAGAATTTTCTGGGTCTGTCGCATCCCCTTAAACACTATTTCTTTCTTCCCTGGGGTTTTCAACTTAACCTTTTTCCCTTTACAATCTATCTGCGCATCATTGCGAGACAACCAATCCATACCCAAAATGACATCGAATTCCCCTAGCTTAAAAGGAATTAAATCGACATAGAAGGATCGTCCTCCTATTTCTAGCTTACAATCGGGGTGAATTTGATTAACCGGTACGATTTCCTGATTAGCTATTTCTACTAGTAAGGAATCTCTTAGTTGCTGGGTTTTAAGTTTCAATTTATGCGCAAAATCTCTAGATATAAAGGACTTAGTTGCTCCTTAATCAAATAAGACATTTTCACTGACTGAATTGAGAGAAAATGTACCTGCTATCACATCTGTGTCCCTCACGGCATCTTGTACTGACATATTAAAAGTCCTAGCAGTTGGTGGCCTATTTGAGGCAACCTTGCTTGCTCCTGATGCTGCTGGTTTGCTCCTTGGGCAATCCTTCCTCATGTGCCCTCGCTGTCCACACTGGAAACAGGTTGTGCTGTTAGGGATGACCGTGGTGCAAGAGGTAGCATAGTGCCCAGCTCGCCCACACTTATAACAGTTTATCTGCTTCAGGTTGCACACCCCGGAGTGCCTCTTCCCACAAGTAGCACACAATGGCAATGGAGGTCGAGAAGGGTTGGAACGGGACATTCCTGATTGATGGCCGCCCTGGCTCACACTTACACTCGCAGATGGTTTAAACCCTACATTCCTCCCAGGTAGGGAAACCGCTCCTCGATTAAACTTGGTTGGGGGTTTTCCTCCAGCGGATCTTCCGCCCATACTAACATGCTTTCTCTTTATCCCCCCTTTCTCTCTCTCTCTGCATCTGATCACTACCAGCCTCCACAATGGTTGCCTTCTGCACCAAGGTGGCATAATCTGTAATCTCTAAAACCGCCACCCTATTCTGGATCCACTGCTTCAGCCCTTGTTGAAACCTGTTAGCTTTCTTTTCTTCTGTGTCTACAAACTCTGGCACAAATCTCGATAGCTCAGTAAATTTGGCCTCATAGTCAGCCACTGACATATTGTTCTGTTTCAGTTCCAAAAACTTAAGTTCCATCTGGGTTTTCATGAACTTCGGGAAGTACTTCTCCAGGAATAACTGTTTGAACCTTTCCCAGGCTACGACAGCATCAGTCTCCATGTTCTTCTTGGCTTCCCACCAATAATTGGCCTCTCCCTTTAGTAGGTAAGTAGTAAAAACATTCTTCTGAGCCTCATTGATACTCAGAATCTCGAAAGATTTTTCCATTTCCTTGATCCAGGCCCTCGCCTCAACGGGATCAGCCGATCCGTGGAACTCGTGGGGCTTAAGGGACTTAAATGCCCTAAAGGAATTTGCCACTGAAGTGTTGTTGCCTGGTGGTGGTTGGGGGTATTGGTTCAGATTCTGCCTAAGTAGATCCATAAACTGGCCCATGGGGTTTCCGCCCTGGTTCTCCCCTTCTTGTTCTACTTCAGTTTCTCCACCCTCGATTTCCCCCCCAAATTCTTCAGATTATAGGGGTTCATCCTCTGTTCCATACTGGGAATCTTCTTGCTCATTATAATCCTGATTTTGTTCTTCACTACTTTCATGGTTTTCCTCGTGTTGGTTGTGACTCACTTGGTCAGTAGATTCTCGGAGGTTAGCCCTAGTGCCCATTCGACTTGGAGGCATTTTACTGAAAATTTGGAAAATTATACATTAGGTTCACTTACCTGTTTTAAAGGATTTTTCCTTGCATAATTCTTTACATGACTGGGTTTAGATCCCACGGTTTTATATCTCATGGCAACTTAATCAAAAAAAAAAATAGTACATATGCTAATAAACTCGTGATCACATCCCAACAAAATTGAAATGACTGAAAGGGAAACAAATATATACCAGGTACCGAAAAGGTACAACATCTGAGTTACAACAATAGTTTAAAGTACAGCCATCCTAACAACAACAACAAGTCAAAAGTGAAATACGTTGTCTATCTGTCTAGTCTGTAAAAAGGGAAAACAAGTACAAGAAAACCATCCCTACAAAAGCCGGCACTACTATGTCCGTACATGACTAGACAACTATACCACTGCATCACTACATCTGAAATCAGCCGCCACGACGAAACATCCTCCGAACCCTCCCCATGGCGATGCGGAAAATCTCATCAGCCTGTGCTCTGTCTACCCTACCATGCCCATCAGTAGGCAACTGTCGCACCCTCACCCGAGCCCTCAGCTCGATGCGGGTCACAACCCTATACCCAACCCTGTCACTGATAGTCCTCCTGCCCTGTAACCTCATCCGGGCGGCTCTCTCTGCTGCTAACTCCCTCCTAGACTCTGCCAACCTGGCATCTGCCACAAACAACTCTCTATAAAGCCCGTTCACAATCAAGTTGTGAACACATACTAGGACTCCTCCTATCGGGGCATGAGGTGGGGTGGATGGCTCAGCTGGAGCGGCAGTCTCTGTCTGCTGGGGCTCTGGGGTAAGCTCTTCAAACTCATCGGGGTATGGGCTCACAGGTAGTGGTGGTGGGGTAGGGGCTCTCTCAACAGAGAGGGGTGGCACTCGTAATCCGGAACTCCCTACTGCATCCTCTACTGGCTCAACCTCATCCACAGCCTGTCCAACAACAGCAGCCATGACCTGCTCAGTGGTCATATCAGTATCCTCCTCCATAGTCCTAATCTCATATACAACCCAATAATCCTCATCCTCAGCAACTAACTCAGCATCCTGTCCTGTCTGGATCCCCTCCGGATCCTCCTCCCCCTCAGTCTCAACAACATCTGTGTCAGCATCAACCTGGACCTCCTCAGGGTCCTCCTCCTCAGACTCGATCACATCAGTATCAGCATCAACCTGGACCTCCTCAGCGTCCTCCTCCTCAGGCTCAGTATCCTCCTCAGGCAAGTGCTCATAGTATGGGTCCCTAGTCCGGAACATGTCCTCATCATGCTGTCTCGCAGCTGCCTCCTGGGCCGACATGTCGCTCGCCTACACAAGACGAACTATGTTACTATCATGATACTTAAAAAAATTCCCGTAAGGGTTTTAGGTGAACCTGGCAAGGGTTCTTATTATATTATTGAATTTATTATTATATAACGTCGTATCATCTCTTGGGATATATAACTCTCGCTCTGATACCATCTCTGTAACACCCCCAGATCCGGGGTCAGGGATCCGGTGGTTACGGTCTTACATCCATTCATAATACTTGACTTGAGTCCACAATAAATAAATCACATGCTGTGACCCCACAATAACTTCCACTCACACACACAACGGTTATAGTCCCAGAGATGAAATTGAAATAAGTCTTACATTAAAGGGTTACGAATAAAAGTTATTACAATCCCAAAAGGATAACATCATAAGTTTAAAAGTTTTGCCGTTAATTACATTAATTATACATATAGTTAAACAGGAAACAAAAGCTGTCTAACTATGCTACCTCAGCAATGGCGGCTAGCATCTCAGCGGGGAGTCCGGTGGGTCGGGTAACGTGCTTGCGCCGAGTGCGCCTGACGCGAGCCATCTGTCCTAGCTGTTGTTGTGACATAATATGAACAAGGCAAGGGTGAGCGAAAGCCCACCAACAATAATATGACTGAACAGTGATACATATATACAGCAGTTCAAAATATCCTTTGAAATCATATGCCATGCATTAATGAAGTTATTGCCAGTATAATATAAAGGATGAAGTTACTAGGTAACTCAAAGTATTTTGTTTGTAGAAATATCTGCTACATCAAAAGTAAGCGAGATATTCTCATTGTTATTAAAAAGAGGAACTTGCATGAAAAGATTGCAATTCCAGTTATGAACACTTTTCCAGCTCTGCCAACAGTAATCATGTTGCAGGAAATAAATAAGTTTGGATGATAAACCAATGATGGAGTATTCACCGCGCCCGTTGTTCCAATCTTGATGATCAGTCGAGATCGTACAGCTCAATTTAGATTTACTACCGGTAGAAGGAAGAACTGACGTCTTTACTTGTCTACCGCCTTACTAGCTCTCCCCGGCCAACGGTTGGGCCAAAGGGGATGGACCGGCGCTACTCGGCCTCTTACACGACTCCTAGTTCAAATAGAATTCATGATTCTGAATGTAACGTTCGTCCCCCTTTCCCCAAGTATAATACTTGTTGATAAGACTCCACAAAGTAGTCGTATCTAGTTGGAAAGGAAAATTCACCAATAACTTCCAAGCTACTGCTTGGTAACGAATCTCAACTTGTTCCAACAATCTTACCCCTCGAAAGAAGAGAAGGTAAACAACGAATTAATAAGTCAATAGCACCCGAGTTGAGAGTGAAGAGAATACTTTATGACCGGGAAGTCGACAAGATAATTAACATTTTCCAAGTAAGGTTCCCTTATTATTAGGGAGATAGACTCAAAGAAGAATGATGTCTGAGAACCTTTCTTGATATAAGATTAATAATAATATGACTCCGAAATATTTTCTGTAATAATCGAAGAAGATAAACCTTATCGAGGTTATTCTAAGTATGGAATAAATATTCAGAGAATATTTATTGAATTAAAATGTTTTACAGAATATTTAGGAATATGAAAGAATATCTTTAATCAGAGTATTTCTCAAATAATCCTTGAAGAAATATCGAGAGAATATTTATTGCATGATTAAATATTTAAATGAATATTCAATAATTAATAAGACCTGAAAGGAATATTTAAAATATTTCAAATAATATTCGATGATTAAATAGAACCCTGGATGAATATTCAAAATAATATTCATAATTAATTAGGAATTTAAATGTTTATTGAAAAGTAATATTCATTTAATGAATAATATTCTAAATGAATATCAAGTAATATTCATTTAGTAATCCAAACTTTAAAGGAATATTCGAGATAAGGCTCGATAAATAAATCAAGCTTCAGATGAATATTAAAATAATATTCCTCAAGTAATTAATATCTTAAATGAATATTCAAAAGTAATATTTATTTAATAAAATAATATTCTAAATGAATATCCAAATAATATTCATTTAGTAGTCTCATCTTTAGAAGAATATTCGAAATAATAATCGATAAATAATTCGACTCTGAATGAATATTAAAAAAAATATTATTCGTCGAATAGTTACGTTCAAATAATTATTTGAAGTAAGGATCGTTAAATAAATAATCTCGAACGAATATTCAAATAATATTCGTCGCCCGAATAATGGAAAATATTTACTTAGATATTTTCTTTCGAGGTAATCTCGATATGTCAAGAAATATTGACTCTCGGTCTATATTTGATGAATAAGATGTATACACCCTTCTCTGAGGGTCTTACAATAACCAGCTTATAATTGATACGATAGCTATCTAATTTATAAGTTAATAACAATCAGGGAACAAGCATAATGATATAACTCTAAAGTAGGCATGCATGCTATGGCATATGTATAACAGAAAACATATATATATATATATATATTCAATCACAACAACAGCCTAAAAGAAGGGAATTGAAACTTGCCTGGTAGTCGAGTACGGTAAGGGGTAGTGGTAGCGGGTCCCGGTTCAGCTTGGTAATCTATAAATAGCCAAGGCATTCGGGATTAATCACTTAACATCTTAAAAGTTAAGTTATACTTAAATCGAAACACGTTCTCGAGTTATCTCGTTATATCCCTTTTAGTGGATTCATTTTATCATTGATCCGACCCGACATTCGTTCGTTAATACGACATGTCACTGCACTTATACTTGGGACATACTTAAGTCATACAAGTTCTAAGGTCGATCGTTACGAACCAATATTATACTCCGAGTTTTATCGCCCGTTTTCTAAGTGTTTTACCGAAGTTATAAAAGAGTCGTCTTTTAGGGGTTCGTTCGCGTTTAACCTCGACTCGAACATTTTTAATAAATCGAAAAATGATCCTTTTGACATACGGTTTTCTTTCACACCTTCATTTTTACCCCTAGTATTTATTTACCAAGATTCTCCATGACGTTACATAGTTTACGAGGGTTCAATTTCAGTTACGAACTTTCGTTTACGGATTCGAACTACTTTTAGTAAATCGGTCATAAATCCTAAATCGTAAGTCTGTTTCACGTGATCTTTATATCAAAACGAAGCTTAGAACATTACCTATCCTATCATGGCAGATAAAGTTTCTGGAAAGTAGGTTTTTGACATGGAAAATGGCATACAAAACATGGTATTGTAAAATCGGACATTATAACCTTCCTTAGATAGTGATATAGCCTTACTAAGCCTTGTATGGTCCTTAGGAGTGATTAAGCTTGCTAGATCAACCATGAAAAATCAAGAAAACAAAGTTAGTACATGATGAACACTATTCATGCTCCTCTTTCTTTATTTTTTTGAAAATGGAAAAGGATGAGTTTGAAGCTAAGATTTTGAGGAGATAAGTTTTATGAAATGTAAGACTCACCTTAATTATTACAAGATCAAACAATGGTGGGAAGTTGGATTTTTGTTTTTGAATTAGAGCATAGGCCGATTGGTTTGTTCATGGGGGGGGAGAGAGTTTGCTTGGTTTCTTTGTATTGGTTGCTTGTAATAATGCTTAAAGTGATTTTGTGAGATAATATCTCATCCAAGTGGTGTTAGTGGAGTGTGATGCAATGGATGAGGTAATTAGCATGGACAAGTGTTGTGTTTTGCATGGTTGAAGCTTAACCAAGGGTTTTTGATTTCTAAGTACTAGTTATGTTCCAATTAATCTAGTTACTCTTGCCCACTTGGTTACTAGATATTTATTCTAGTAGCTTGCACAAGACTCTTGCTTGCTCTGCTTGTTTCCGTGTCCGGTTATTGCCCGTTTCGATTGATCGTTCGTAGGAATATTTCACGGATTTCTAATTAGGGTTTACCGGGAATATTTCTAATATTAATACTATCGTTCTCCATCTTTCTTTCTAACTTTCCAATTTATATTCCTTAAATCCATTCGTTAAATACTTAAGGCTATCAGTGTCCAGGGAACTCTCGGAGAAAATAAAAGTGCGGTTTTTCAGAATCCGACAGCTTTTACATACACTTATTTTCCCCCTGGATCACTAATGCGAACTCGGAAATCCGTTTCGAATACTTCTATATAGTGTCATCTCATATTATTCTATACTCCCACCAAAACACTATTCATTCTTTATTCTTTACTTATTCTCTTAGGGTTGTACAATTGTCCGTATTCTCTTTCGATCGTTCCTTAACCTTTTTTACGGAACTACTGGATTAATCGTTATCGATCTGGATGACATGAGAATATTCTCCTGCTTGAAATTGCCATATCTTATTCCCTTAGAAGATAGATTATTCTTACCTATGTTGTCACCCTTTAGCATTCTTCAAGACATAGAAATAATAAAGTCGAATTCCATTCATTCTTTCCAAATATCAATTATTACATTGTAGCCATAACCACTATTCATTCTTACATCATTAAATACATAAAAGTTTTAATTCCACCCAAAATCTGGGTTCTTACACTCTCTGCTTCCAATAAATCTCCTCATGGAGAAGGAGATCATTTAGCTTATCACGTTCTACAAAATAGCTCCTAAATCCATCTTCATCACTTCTGTAACACAAATTATTTAAAACCTTCTTCTGTTTACTAACTTTGTCTCTGAATTTATGGAAGCAATTCCTCCCCCAATTTGCCATGAAAGAAGACACAGATAGCAGCTTAGGCAAAAGGCGAATACCCTCCCAATATTCTTTAATTTCCTTATGAAAAGTCGGTTCTTTAAGCCACGTATTCTCGAACTTAAAATGAAATTGCTTCTTGGTTTTTGAGGCATTGCATAACACTAATTTAATAGGTTCATGATCCGAGCATATTTTATGATGAACTGTAAGCCCGCATAAAGGAAACAGATGCCATTACAACCTTGATACGAATGCACGATCACGACGCTCTCTAACCCAGTTAGCACTTCCTTTACCTTTCTCCCAGGTAAGACTCTCCCCATGTATATCAATCTCATTTAACTCAGTGTCCTCTATAGCTTTTCTAAAGCCATTCATAAGATACTATGGGTGATCAACATTACCTTTCTTGTTAGTAGGATGGAGTAAATCATTAAAATCCCCTGCTATGCACCAAGGAATATGAGAAGTAGTGTACCGATGCCTTATAAAATCCCATGACTCTTCTGCGACCTCTCTTCGAAAAACCATAAAAGCACATCAAACGCCAATCAATGGTCCCGTTCTTAAGCATCATGACATCTATATGATTTTTAGAAGAATCTTCAATCCTGTAGGCAACATTACTTCTCCACATAACAGCCAAACCACCTCCCCTTTCAATACGATCAACAACAAAATAATGAGCAAAACCATATTTAGATCATAGAACCTTTATTGTATCTTCTACAACCAGCGTCTCAGATAAAAACAATAATTCGGGTTTTTGAGCCTTAATAAGGTCTCCTAGGATACGAACTGTACGAGGATTCCCCAATCCTTGATAGTTGCAATATACGTGTTTCATTTTGACTAGCTAGCTTGCCTTGCAAGCGTAGCCAAAACATGATTTGAAGACACTACATAATCCCTTTCATAAAATGTAGCATCTGTGTTGCAGTACTCAAAATTCTCATAAACTTGCTTATACGAGATATCAACAGAATATAATATGATATGGGCTTCATTATCTTCCCTTCTTTTTTTTCTATTGATAAAAGCCCAGTCCCTTCAATGCCACCCGGCCCAGCTAACATTAGCTCGCTTGTTTCTGGCACCACATTTTATAAAATTTGAAAATGCATATTAGATACACTTTCCTTTTTTTAGGATAATTCATCCCTTGTATTGCGTTCCTGAAAAATCTCACTTTCATTAACAGCTTCCTCAAATTTCGGGGCTCTGTTGTTCTTTCCCATCCTGGCCTCTAAATCACCATCTCCGTCCTCACGCGACCACTTGCTTCTACTTTGTCTGGTCTATTTTTGAGGTGGGGCACGTAGCCAACTTTCCCATTATATTATAATTGAATCACCTCGGTTATCCAGAAAACATTACAATACCTTTTTGTGTGTGAAACCATGCCACAGAAGAAACAAAAATCTCCCAGCCGCTCATATTTACACTATACTGTGAACTCTTTCCCATTTTTGCACACTATTTTCTTCTTCATTTTTAGAGGTTTGCAGGTATCTAGTTTAAATTTTATCCTCATGGATTCTCTCCACAAACTTGAGTCATTCTTTTGTTCATAGATAAGAAACTCACCAAAGAAATTTCCTAACTTCTTACCCACCACTGCTGTCATAAAACCTGATGGAAGATCGTAAATCTGAATCCAAGTATTTAAATAGCACAGTGAAACCTTGACAGGATTCACTCCCGGGGGAATTAGCTCCACCATAAGCATCATATTATCAAAACTCTAGGGACTTCCAATTAGAACCCACTGCATATCCTCCTTGTGATAGAATTGGAATAAATATACCCCTACCTCTAGCTCTCTTATCATGATCCCCATTGCTAGCTTCCAAACATCAGCCATCTTGCTCTTCATCGCCCGGCTATTTATTGTTTTCTCCAATAAGAACCGCCCGACTAGGCGAAGGTCATATTTATTTACTTCCTCCACCTCTTCGTCCAAGACAAGTTCTTCATTCTCTTCCTCCTCAATACCTAGATTCGCCATTTGCTCATCAATATCTCGTGTATTTTCCATGTGCCCATAGACACCTCCCACAATCTCCCACCATGAAAGGAAAGAAGGAGAGAAAATTTAAAAACTCACACAGCGGGAGAGAAAACTAATTGCTTTTAGCTATCATCAATTTTAGCTTTACTACATCGAGTCTTGATTTTAGGAGTTAGTTTATCTACATTCAATTTATACGCTATATGTATTTTGAAAAAAAAAAGACAGAGAACAAAAAAAGGGGGTTTAAATACATAATGAAATGGGGTTAAAAATCAAGTTAGTCACTCAAGTAAAGACCATATATCACTTTTTTTGCCGATCTCAATGGATTATCATTTTAATTAAAAAGGTGATAATAAATATCAAATAAATACATTTAAATACGTGCTCTAGAAGTAAGAAATAACCTTTTTTGGTTAATGTACATTTTTCTTGAATACTATCACAACCAAATTAAAAGTAGTGATTTATGGTGTTTTAGATATTATATATTGATTTTTTAAAATTTATTTACTATTTATTTTTAATTATAGTGTTATTTTATTTTATTTAATTAAAAATAAATAGTAAATAAATTTGTTAAAATCTTAACATGTTATCTGAAATACTGGAATTCACGTTGTTTTCATTTGGTTGCGGTGACATTCAAAAAAGATTTATAAAACTCAACAAAAAATTATTTTTACTTATTTGATATTTATTATAACTTTAGTGATTTAAATGATACTCTGTTGAAACTGGTGAATAAAATGATATCCAGTTTTCACTTCAATGACCAATTTGATATTTAATCCCATTAAAAATAAAACACATACACACACACACACACACACACATATATATATAAGATAATGATTAAATATAAAATAGAAGTAATTCTTGTCCCCACGTATTTCAAACTCAATCTCTCTATTATATATATAATAAAACAACATTGGGGTTTGTAGGAGCAATTTAATTCTTTGAGCCATTTTATCCTTTTGTTTAGTATTTTTTTTGGGTTATTTTGGTCTTTTAACAATACAAATTTATTACAAGTTAATGTCTCATATTCATTATTATAAATTATTAATCAAACATACATGCATTCATACATACATACATACATAATACATACATACATACATACATCTATACATACATACATACATACATACATACATACATACATACATACATACATACATATATATATATATATGTTGTGCCCAAAATCACCATGGGCTGCATTCAGGCCCATTAAGCCATAAGGTCCAATCCATTCCAACTAGAAGATAAATACAGTACGAGCCATGAAGGTTAGATATGAAGAAATAAGCATCAAACAGAGAAATGATCAAGCAATTATGAATATCAGGAGGTTCCCGAAGGCCTGGAAGCTGATCAGATAACCAGAGGATCAGGTTCCTCCTAGAAGAAGAGTTCGAGTTAGCATAGCAACAGCCACAAAGAGCGTCAAGAGCATATGAAGACATCAGACGAGTTATCTAGTCTAACATGTTTGTTATTTGTGTAGGTACAGATACCTAAGAAGAGGTTCCTGAGCAATAGGTCCCGAAATAAGGAGGTTCCTGAGAAACAAGCTCCTGAAATATAGGTTCCTGAGCACCAGGTTCCTAAGAGTAATCGACAGAAAGTTCTAGAAGTTATCTAGAACAGATAAACGAATTATTATTGGAGTATAATTCTAGGGCGCAGATGATCCTAGAATATCTCTAATTGACGAGAGAATTACAGTAGGGTACGAACTCGAGTTCTACTCTATCTAGCTAACCTGTTCGTGAAATACTCTAAAGGAACCTGTGTCCAACACGAACTAGACAATCGAGTACAACGAATAAAGCTCTCTAATTTTCTTTAAAGGCACCTGAGATTATTGGAGACACCCTCAAGCTCAGCTCACCCCCACAAACACAACCCAAATCCTCCATTGAACAGTTGATCGTTAGCCTTTACAACTCACCAAAAACCTCACAAAAGTTGTTACGAAATCCACTCATCAACATTGGCGCTAGAAGGAGGGGAGTTAACATCTCAAGAGTGGAAAGATGGTAGGCGATTCAGATAGCGAAGCAACCCGTTCTGTGGAGAAAACACCCAACGATAATGATCAGACTCCGAAGTAGTTGATTTCGAAGAAAAGGAACCTGAACTTGAGGAAGAAGCCGAAGAGGAAGAGGAGATACCAAACCAGGGAGGAGATAGTGAAGAACAAGGGAACCCTGAGAAGAATAAAACTCTTACCAAGAAGGTGCAGACCAAAGTTCATACTTAGTCCAAGGGAAAGAAACAGACTAAAATATGAGGTTCCTCTCAGAAGAAGAAGAAAAACAAGGAGCCATCTATTGAGGTAATCGAGGACGATGAAACAGATTCAGAAGAAACCACGGAGGAATCCAATACTGCAGACTCGCAAGAGGATGAAGGAACAAGTAAGAAGACAAAGGCAGAAGCTACTGGAGAAGTAACGGCTGAAGACGTTAAGAAAATATTATCTCAACTCAGAGATGAAAAGTATCTTGCCGCTAAACCTATAACTGCTTCTTCTTTTACCAAGAAGGTTTGAAAGTCAGCTTTACCTAGATCTTATAGGCCTTCGAATGAGTTGAAGTTCGATGGAACCACTGACCCAATCGAATATTTAAGTCGTTTGGACATAGAGATGGATGTCTATCAAGTGAAGGAAGCTACTAGGTGTAGGTTACTAGCTTCAACTCTGCAGGGCAGTGCTCATCAATGGTTTAAGAGGTTACCTACTGATTCTATTGGTTCTTGGGAAAGTATGGGAAAGCTATTTGTTACCCAATTCAGGGCATCTGCCTCGTTTGCACCACCTACTAACACCCTAGCCAACATCAAGCAGAGACCTAATGAGACATTGACAGAATATTTCAAGAGGTTTAATGTAGAGGTTCCAAAAGTTAGGAAAGCATCTGAGGAGGCTCTGAAGAATTTCTTAATTGCTGGAGTCAGAAGAGGTTCTGATTTCTGGAAAGACTTGCAAGGGAAGGAACCTGAGACACTGGAAGATTTATATTCTCAAGCAGATTCTTTTCATTTGGCGGAAGAATCTCTAGCTGATTTGAAGAAGGATCCAGATTTTGAAAGGCAAGGTGGATGGTCAAGAAACAAGAGGTCAAGACCCAGAAGCCCTAATAATCGTGAAAATAAGAAGGTGGTCAGTCGTACATCCTAAGTAAAGCCTGAGGTTGAAATCGTGAATCCTGCTAGACCTGCAATGAATCAGGTCCCGCCACCAGCTTCCTATAATAACAAACGAGAGTGACCTTTTTATGAAACTTTCGCCCCTCTGGTAGCTCCGATTGATAATATCTACGTGGTGAATGAAAAGTCTTCATGGTGTAGAAAGCCTATCAGGAATGGTCCTCCGGGGAATAAGAACGAACGTCCATACTGTGATTTTCACGACAAAAATGGGCATAATACTACAGACTGTCGCCATCTGAGGGATTTAATTGAAACTCTAATCAGGCAAGGGCAGTTAACTGAATGGGTAGCTCAGGAAGGAAAGAAGTATAGAGAGGAGAAAATGCAGAAAGCACCGGAACCTGTATTGATGGAAGGACCACCTAAAGCTGGATGTATACGTACTATTATTGGAGGTCCCCACATTGGAGGAAAGCATAAACGCCATGGAAAGGTACACTCGTGAAGCTAAAGAACGTCCTTTGACTAATGTTTGCAATATATCGTAGAGGTCTCCCAGATTGTTCGAAGGGGAGGATGCAAATATCACCTTCACTGAAGAGGATGCTTCTTGGGTACATCATCCCCACACTGATGCTTTAGTAATTGAGGCAGGAATTGGATCATATGAGGTTCACAGAGTGTTAGTGGATAATGAAAGCTCTGTGAATTTGTTATCCTACTCAGCTTTCAAGAAGATACATTTTTTGGATAAGGATCTAAATCCAATAAAGGACACCTTGTATGGTTTCACCAACAACCAGGTCCCCATCAAAGGTAAGATTTGTTTGCCAGTTACTCTAGGTGATAAACCTTGTTGTATTACACAGTTAGCAGAATTTATTGTTATAGAGGACAACATGAACTATAATGCTATCCTCTGGAGACCAATTCGAAAGGAGATGAGGGTGGTAACCTCAATTTATCAATTGACCATGAAGTTTCCAATGCCAAGTGGTATTGGTGTAGTTCGAGGATGCAAGTATAAGTCTAGGGAATGTTATACTAAAGCTTTGCAACATGCTGTTAATGCTGCTAAGTTACCTGAACCAATGGATGAGTTTCCTGATGACTTTCCAGGGAAGAATCCAGACAATAAAACAGTTGAATTGAGGTTACCAGAGTAGTAAAAATTGAAGTGGTTACAGAGGAGGAAGCTCATGCTGAGATTCCAGTTTTTCAGGGACCAGATACCCCTTATTTATTGATAGAAAGTGCACCGCCTATGGGCAATGATGGTGATGTGTGTATGGAAGAGGAATTGGATGTTGAAAATCCTCGGAAAATGAAGCACAGTGGGAGCAATAAAGACAGTCAGCCAGTATCTAAGAGAAGCAATGTCAAGCATGAAGCATATATACCACCTACTGTTGAGGAACCTCAAGAAGATTTGGTAGCAGAGATGGATATAGATTTGGATCCTCGAATGCCAGAAACAATGGTTAAAGCTGGGCCGGCTGGTGAGACTTTGGATGTAAAGATAAATGATAAGGATGGTATAAAGGTGTTGAAGATTGGAGCTCAATTAGAACCAACTTTGAAGGAATCTCATGTTTCTTTTTTGAGCAAGAACCTGGATGTTTTTGCTTGGTACCACGCAGATATGGAAGGAATAGATCCAAAGGTCATGTGTCACAAATTGAGTGTTGATCCAGAGAAGAAAGGTGTGAGACAGAAGCGAAGACCGGTTAGTGGAGAGAGAGCTCAAGCATTGAAGGAGGAAGTGGATAGGTTGCTGAATATAGGTTTGGTAAAGGAATCTTTCTATCCTGTATAGTTAGCAAATCCTGTCTTGGTAAAGAAGCCCATTAGGAAATGGAGGACTTGTGTGGACTTCACAGATCTCAACAAGGCATGCCCAAAGGACAGCTTCCCATTACCACGAATTGATCAGCTAGTGGATGCAACAACTGGACATGCCCTACTCAGTTTCATGGATGCATATTCAAGTTACAATCAGATTCCTATGTATGAACCTGATCAGGAGCATACTTCTTTTATTACGGATAGTGGTCTCTATTGTTATGTATGCATGCCATTTGGATTGATTAATGCTGGAGCTACATATCAAGAGCTAGTAAACATGATGTTTAAAGAGCAAATTGGTAGTACCATGGAAGTATATGTGGATGATATGTTAGTCAAGTTTAAGGAAGCTACTAATCATGTGAAGCACTTGCAAGAGATGTTTGGAATCTTACGAAAGTACAGAATGAAGCTGAATCCCCAGAAATGCGTGTTTGGGGTGGACTCCGGAAAGTTTATAGGGTTCATGGTGAATCACAGAGGTATAGAGGCAAATCCAGCCAAGATTAAAGCAATGATTGATATGAAGTCACCAAGGACTGTGAGAGAGGTTCAGTCCCTTACCGGGAGAGTGGCAGCTCTGAATAGATTCATCTTGAGGTCTACGGATAAATGCCAAGAGTTCTTTAAAGCGATAAAGAAAGGAAGTAAGTTTGAATGGACAGAGGAATGCGAGAAAGCATTTGGGAAGCACTCCACTGTTAGCTAAGCCAGTAGATGGAGAAACATTAATACTGTACCTAGCTGTGTCGGAGTATTCTATTAGTGCAGTCCTGGTTCGAGAAGTGGATGGACAGCAGAGCCCAATCTACTATGTCAGTAAAAGGTTGCTCGACGCAGAAACAAGGTACACAGGAATGGAGAAGTTGGTTTATGCCTTGATCCTATCTTCTAGGAAGCTGCGACCTTACTTCCAAGCTCACAAGATTGAAGTAAGAACCTCATATCCACTTATGCAAGTGATGCACATGCCAGAAACTTCAGGGAGAATGTTAAAGCGGGCTGTGGAGTTGGGACAGTTTGATATAGAATACAAGCCAAAAACAGCAATCAAGGCTTAGGCTCTAGCGGATTTTTTGATCGAATTTCCACCTCATGTGGAGGTTACTGGCCAGGAGGTACCAAGAGAATTGCAAAAAGAGCAGATGGAAGATGATAATTACGCGCCTTGGTGGACATTGCATGTGGATGGAGCTGTTAATAGTAATGGAGCATGGGCAGGCATAGAGCTAGTAAGTCCAGAAGGGCATAGACTTCATAGCTTGATTCACTTCACTTTCAGAGCCATTAAAAATGATGCAGAGTACGAGGTGTTGATTGCAGGTCTCAAGTTAGCTTTAGAGATGAAAGTCGAGAATATCAGAGTGTTCAGTGATTCGATGTTGGTAGTTTGGCAGATTCGCGGTGGATTTCAGGCAAGAGGTCCACGAACAGACTTGTATTTGAGGTATTCCCAAGAACTACTTGCAAAGTTCAGAAAGGTAAAGCTAGATCAGATACCACGAGGAAAGAATACCAATGCAGACGCATTAGCTAAATTGGGCTCGTAGAGAGAGTCAACTTTACTGGGTGTAATTCCGCTCCAGATTCAAGAGCAACCTAGTGTTTTCAAAGAGGAAGTCATGGACATCGAATTTCCAGTTGAAGATTCTTCGATGACTCCAATCTATAGCTACTTAGCTAAGGGAGAGGTACCTCCTAATCAAGATGAAGCCAGGAATCTGAAGTCATGTAATTATGTGCAGGTTTGGTATTCCCCAGAAGTTAATTTCTGACAACGGGAAGCAGTTTGATAGCAGAGAGCTTAGAGGATTGTGTGAGCAGTTTGGAATTCTGAAATCATTTTCAGCGGTGTACTATCCGCAAAGCAATGGACAGACTGAAGCTGTGAACAAGATTATCAAGCATAATTTAAAGACAAGGCTTGAAGATAAGAATGGAAGCTGGCCAGAGGAGCTTCCTGGAGTCTTGTGGTCGTATAACACCACTCCTAAAACTATAACTGGTGAGTCTCCTTTTACTCTCACTTATGGTTGTGAAGCTATTGTACCTGTGGAAGTTGGCACAGGTTCCTTGAGAAGAAAGCATTATGACCCCGAGAACAATGAGGTCAATCATAGACTTTACCTGGACATGATCGAGGAGTTGAGAGCAGATTCGCAAGTGAAGCTAGCAGCGTATCAACAGAGAGTTCGAAGGTATTACAACAAAAAGGTGAAAGCAAGACCTTCTAAGGTTGGAGACCTGGTTTTGAGGAAAGTCGTGCCTAATACCAGGGTTCTGGCACATGGAGCTTTTGGAGCGAATTGGGAAGGTCCTTACCAGATAAAGTCAGCCATTTGGGAAGGAACTTACCACCTGATGGATATGGATGGGAATCTCATTCCAAGAGCTTGGAATGTAGAACATCTCAGGAAGTATTGTCAGTAATTCTCTTTTATTGTGTTTTTCTTAGGAAAAGTAAGGCTCTTTCAGCCCAAGAATAAAGGCAGCTTATTAGTTATAGCTTACCAGAATTGTTTATTTCAGTATTTGATTATGCATGTACTCGGGGGGTACCTGATATGAACCTCCCTATTTGCGAGACAGTTTTTAGTATTGAGCATTGATTGCTCTACATTGAACTTTTTGATTGCAGTATTGATTATTATAGCTTCCTAATAGTTCTTTTACGTAACAATAATTACCCAAAAGAACTGGGGGTAGTATTCCTACTTTGACAGTATTGTGCATGATTGATTAGCTATTTCATATGTCAATTTGAAACTTTAAAACTTTAAGTGCTTGTTTTAGTACTTGTATTGAGAAACAGGTTACCTTGACTAACAGGTTCCTGTAGCTTTGACAGTGTTCGCGAAGTATGAGTACGATTTGACAGAATCTAGATAGAAAGTACAGACTATGAATGATTGTATCAAATAAAGCCTCAGGTAGCTCCCTGAGCATGAGTAAAGCCTCAGGTAGCTTCCTGAGCTCGAATAAAGCCATAGGTAGCTCCCTAAGCACGAGAAAAGCCTCAGGTAGCTTCCTGAGCAAGAATAAAGCCTCAAGTAGCTCCCTGAGCACGAGCAAAGCCTAGGGTAGCTTCCTGAGTACGAGCAAAGCCTCAAGTAGCTCCCTGAGCACGAGCAAAGCCTCAGGTGGCTTCCTGAGCACGAATAAAGCCTTAGGTAGCTTCCGTAGCATGAGCAAAGCCTCAGGTAGCATCATGAGCACGAATGAAGCCTCAGGTAGCTTCTTGAGCAGGAGCAAAGCCTCAATTAGCTTCCTGAGCACGAATAAAGCCTCAGGTTGCTCCCTGAGCACGAATAAATCCTCAGGTAGCTTCCTGAGCATGAGTTAAGCCTCAGGTAGCTTCCTGAGCAAATTTGATTGAAAAGCTTCAGCTGACTGAGCAAGACATTTTTGACAAAAGCCTCCAATTCTTTGAGCACATGATTAAAAAGCCCTGTTGACAGGCACCTAAAGTCCTGACGAAAGGCACCTTTAAAGGAACCTGTATGGAGCCGAGACTGGCATACAGGAACCTGAAACTATATGTTTCACCCCTCCGTGGAGCCGCCTCTGGCACGAGAGGAAGTGGAGACTTGTGTGGAGCCTAGCCCGGCACACTTGTTCTTAAAGAGAAGCCTAATAAACTCTCCCTCATGTGGAACCGTCTCTGGCACATGGGAAGAAGGGACTAAGTTCCTTAGCATATACCTTCATAAGATGTCTAGCCTGACACATGAAGAAGAGGAATCTGTGTGGACTCCCAGAACGGCGCACAGGTTCCTAGAATCGCCTCGAGGCATAGGGAACCAACATGGAACCAAGACTGGCATGTTGGAACCTAGAGTTTTAAGGATTAACAACCAAGCACGTGACCTTTCCTCGAGTTATCCTGTACTTAACAGGATTAGTTCACTAACACTAATTAGTTTCTGTTTTATGTTTATTGTTGTTTCATTTTGCAGGATTAATGGTTATAAATGGTGGACCTATTGTTTAAAGATATAAGTTAGAATGTATAAAGAAATGTCTTAGTTCAGATTATGGGTTTGAAAAAGCTACTCGAGATACAAGAGAAGAGGTTCCATGTTTACAAGTAAGCTGTTGTGATATTGTTTGGTTATGTTGCATTTACTTTGAGAAGATATAAGTGGAAGTATAAGTGTGTTCTGTTTCTTACAATGGGTTAGCCCGCGTAAGCTTGAACACATGAGTATGAAAACTGAGTTATTTTCTAGGATGCATAACAATGAAATGTTTTGTAAAGAATGGGGAAAAGATGTGTAGTGTTTAGAGAAATATATATGCGTGGGTGTGCGAATTGAGCGCAGAGATATAGCAAAATAGATAATTGTTATTGGAAACGTAAAGAGTTATAGGGTACCCCGACCCAAGAAAATCAATCATTCAGAGTTATAGGCACAAAGGCCATGGAAACAAAATTTAAAGATACATCTCGCGAGGCACTACGAGGGGCCCGCAACCTCATCAAAAGTTATCAAGTGGATTAAGTTTAAAGTAGTTCAGACGGAAGGAGTTTTTGTAGCATCAGGAGCTGGAACCTCATTATCAGATGGGGGAGTGACTTCTGCAGCCTCAGGAATGGAACCTGGAGGACTCTCAACCGCTATAGCAGGAGGTACAGAGTCAGGCTTGTTTGTAGCTACTTTCTTGAAATCTTCAATCATATTCACGACGTCTTCCCCAAGGATGGACCACTCGATGTTAGGAAACTTCTCCCAGGTTGAACGCATATAATCACGGATGCCCTCATCGTAACCTTCATCATACCTGGCCTTCTCCTCTATAAGCATGGAGGATTTGACAGCATCGGTGGCGGCGTTCAAGGCATCAACCTGAGCTTCCAGCTCATTCATCTTTTCTAGCATTGATAGCTTCTCATCGTTCAGACTTTTAACTTGAGCTTGGAGCTTTTCCTTCTCATTCTTCAATGAAGTTTCAGCAGACTTCATCCTTCTCACAGCAGCAGTGGTGAGGTTCACTTTCTCCTATGTGGCAGCTAGCTCCTCTTTGAGCTTTGAAACTTCACCCTACAATCGGAGATCGTATTTCATCTTCTCAGCAATATCGTCACAGAACCTGAGGGTGAAGAAAGTGATTTGAGCTGCCGAAAATCTCATATCATTAACAGCTTCCACTACATCCATTTTAGCCTAGCTAGAAATAGCTTCAAGAAGAACATCGGTGTCAATTAGGTCTTTGAATTGATTATAAGCAGCGGCTGGGTCCACTTTCACGGTTTTTCCCATCCTTAAAGACCTTGACTGAGAGCTTCCAGAGAGATCCAGAGTAGTCCGAGCAAGCTTGCATTTGGAGGAGCTTGACGGTTGATTTTGAGTGGATACAGGAGTAGGAACTTGGCTTATAGGAGTTGCAGCAAGCGGAACCTCCTTATCTTCAGTCTTGAAAACTTCATCCACGTTCTTGGACCTTTTTATGAAAGATGGGATTTTTGGAGCCATGTCTGCATAAGTAAACAAATTAAGGTTAGAAAAACATATGTGGAATAAACAGATAAACTCATGAAGATACAGTAAAAAAAGAGAGCATAATGACAAGGAAGCTCATACCAGAAGCTAAAGGGATAAAACCTAAGGCAGCTAGGTTATTGGGAGTCATAAGAATCATACAATTCCTAGTGGAAGCTGACAACTTCAGGACTTCTTTTGCTCTTTCTAAGCAAGCTCCAGTTAAAGTGGTTTGTTCTGGAATATTAGGTCGACGGTTGAACTCATACCTAACGTAGGGGCAATCATGGTAATAGAGGAATTGCTCCGGCCATTGTTCAAAATTTTGCTTAACATTTTTTATGCACTAACCTTGATGACAAGGCCAGGCAGAAAGGTAGAAACAACCAGAACTTCTTCCGGTATCTTTCAGTCTAAAGAAATACCCTAACTCAGGCGCTGTCAGGGGAGCTGTAAATTTACTGGAATATAGTATAAATGTGCTGATGGCTAAACGATATGAGTTAGGGGTGAGTTGCATTGGAGCCAGTTCGTAAAAGTTTAAAACTTCTCGAAGGAACGGGTGAAGAGGCATTAAGAAGCCTACCCTTAAGAAAGCAGCGGAAAGGATAGCGTTGGGAATCCCACATTCCGGGATCTTAACATCAAACCTGTGAGCTCTCTCACCAGGTTTAGGGATCACAATGCTACAGATTGGTTGAGGACATTCTTCAAGGAGTTTCTCTAATTTCACGGGAGTCATGATTGAATCAGTTTTTTCACAGAAAGGAACAATATCCTGTTTATATGATTCTCTCTCCACAAATATTTCATTTAGAAAATCGGGTTCAAAGAAGCAATTCATGGTCAGGTTTAGACACGTCTTCATTGTCATAAGGCCAATCTTCCCCTAAATCAATTAAGCTAAGAGATTTAATCTGGTCATTAACGTTAGGAGGTTTCACAAGGATATCTTGAGGTTCGTTAGCATTTGGAATCAAAACCCTAGATCTAGTCATATTATCGACAAACCTAACAAGAGAATTGTTTATTGAAGAGAGATGGTCTGAGTGAGTTGAGTCAGAAGACATCTGCAAAAAAACGGACGAAGAAAGGTCAGGTTCTGGGCTTTCTAAGAGAGAAATTGTGGTTCTAAAATGCTTAGACAATTGTAACCATGAGGTACAGGGTAGTTAAGGAGTTACATGGAGACTATGCATCAACACAGCCAATATATCGATTATAGCATGAAACAAAAGCAAGTGAGTGTAGAAGATGAACAGACGATTGAAAGTTATGAAAACATCAAGACTGTATGACCATAAACTGACAAAAAAACTATTAAACAAGGTATAGCGAACGATCGTGTGTGCAACATAAAGTGAAAAGAATCAGTACATATACAGACATATATACACCATCAGATAAAAGATGACATGCAAGACACAATCGTGCAGATAATACAAAATGAAGTCGAGATTATGAAAGAATGGAGAAAAATGAGTCGGAATCATACATTGGTCGGAGGGAAATAGCGATGGAGATGTCGAATTGGAAGAATGACCGTCGGGTTTCTCCTCTTCTCATTCCAAGGGTTTTTCACAAGATTTTAGTAAAGGTAAAAATGAACCTGGAAGCAATAGGCATGATTAAATAGTCGAGGTAAATGGGAGACAGCTATATACACATGGCAGCAAGCTATTGGAGTGGTAAGTGATTAGATGCACGCGTGAGAGGCCTGTGAACCTGGGGAACTTACACATTAATTGCAGCTTTGGTAATTGAGAAGAGTAATTCGAATTTTGAATTATCTCTTGAAAATATCTACTGTCAACCTTTATCTTCTCCTTAATTTCAAAGAGACGTGATGAAATGATATACGATAAGTCAGATTCCCTAGGAAGCTAAACGAGTTGACTTCGAGAGCTGCAGTTTGAAGAAGAAAATAATAGGAGAACAGATTTTTTGGTGGCAAGGAAGCTGACCAAGATTGTACTAGTTGGAAATATTCTTATGTCCTATTTCCTACGCCGAGTTAGCTCATGTAGGCTTGGATATATGATATTGAAGCAAGGTATTATAAGAAGAATAATTCAGTATTGAACCCCTGATCAGAGAGCAAAATAGGTTCCTTTCACATTACATGATTTCAAGGAACTGGGGGGTAGTTGTTGTGCCAAAAATCACCATGGGCTGCTTTTAGGTCCATTAAGCCATAAGGTCCAATCCATTCCAACTAGAAGATAGATCCAGTACGAGCCATGAAGGTTAGATATGAAGAAATAAGCATCAAACAGAGAAATGATCAAGAAATTATGAATATTAGGAGGTTCACGAAGGCCTGGAAGCTGATCAGATAACCAGAGGATCAGGTTCCTCCTAGCAGAAGAGTTCGAGTTAGCATAGCAACAGCCACAGAGAGCGTCAAGAGTATATGAAGACATAAGACGAGTTATCCAGCCTAACATGTTTGTTATTTGTGCAGGTACAGATACCTAAGAAGAGGTTCCTGAGCAACAGGTCCCGAAATAAGGAGGCTCCTGAGATACAGGATCCTGTAATATAGGTTCCTGAGCACCAGGTTCCTAAGAGTAATCGACAGAAAGTTCTAGAAGATCTAGAACAGATAAACAAATTATTATTAGAGTATAATTCTAGGGCGCAGATGATCCTAGAATATCTCTAATTGACGAGAGAATTACAGTAAGGTACGAACTCGAGTTCTACTCTATCTAGCCAACCTGTTCGTGAAAGACTCTAAAGGAACTTGAGTCTAACACGAACTAGACAACCGAGTACAGCTATTCCAGCAGAATAAGTTTCGCATTAGAACTACGTGAGCTTGATTCCTATATAAAGGATACGTAGGCACCTTGTGGGGAGGACGAATCAAGCTCTCTAATTTTCTTTAAAGGCACCTGAGATTATTGGAGACACCCTCAAGCTCAGCTCACCCCCACAAACACAACCCAAATCCTCCATTGAACAGTTGATCGTTAGCCTTTACAACTCACCAAAAATCTCACAAAAGTTGTTACGAAATCCACTCATCAACATTGGCGCTAGAAGGAGGAGATTTAACATCTTAAGAGTGGAAAGATGGCAGGCGATTCAGATAGCGAAGCAACCCGTTCTGTGGAGAAAACACCCAACGATGATGATCAGACTCATCAGGCGAAGAAGGTTACACCAGCAGATATTCTGGAGGCCCTAAAATCCCTTGACGGACGATTGTTGACCCTAGAGCAAGCTTCAAGCAGGAAGAAAAAGAAGGCCGAGAAGGGGAAGAAATCGAAGGTTACTCCGAAGCAGTTGAATTTCGAAGAAAAAGAACTTGAACTTGAGGAAGAAGTCGAAGAGGAAAAGGAGATACCAAACCAGGGAGGAGATGGTGAAGAACAAGGGAACCCTGAGAAGAATAAAACTCTTACCAAGAAGGTGCAGACCAAAGTTCATACTGAGTCCAAGGGAAAGAAAAAGACTAAAACAGGAGGTTCCTCTCAGAAGAAAAAGAAAAACAATGAGCCGTCTATTGAGATAATCGAGGACGATGAAACGGATTCAGAATAAACCATGAAGGAATCTAGTACTGTTGAGTCGCAAGAGGATGAAGGAACAAGTAAGAAGACAAAGGCAGAAGCTACTGGAGAAGTAACGGCTGAAGACGTTAAGAAAATATTAGCTCAACTCAGAGATGAAAAGTATCTTGCCGCTAAACCAATAACTGCTTCTCCTTTTACCAAGAAGGTTTGAAAGTCAGCTTTACCTAGATCTTATAGGCCTTCGAATGAGTTGAAGTTCGATGGAACCACTGACCCAATCGAATATTTAAGCCGTTTCGACACAGAGATGGATGTCTATCAAGTGAAGGAAGTTACTAGGTGTAGGTTACTAGCTGCAACTCTGCAGGGCGGTGCTCATCAATGGTTTAAGAGGTTACCTGCTGATTCTATTGGTTCTTGGGAAAGTATGGGAAAGCTCTTTGTTACCCAATTCAGGGCATCTGCCTCGTTTGCACCACCTACTAACACCCTAGCCAACATCAAGCAGAGACCTAATGAGACGTTGACAGAATATTTCAAGAGGTTTAATGTAGAGGTTCCAAAAGTTAGGAAAGCATCTGAGGAGGCTCTGAAGAATTTCTTAATTGCTGGAGTCAAAAGAGGTTCTGATTTCTGGAAAGACTTGCAAGAGAAGGAACCTGAGACGCTGGCGGATTTATATTCTCAAGCAGAATCTTTTCATTTGGCGGAAGAATCTCTAGCTGATTTGAAGAAGGATCCAGATTTTGAAAGGCAAGGTGGATGGTCAGGAAATAAGAGGTCAAGACCCAAAAGCCCTAATAATCGTGAAAATAAGAAGGTGGTCAGTCGTACATCCTAAGTAAAGCCTGAGGTTGAAATCGTGAATCTTGCTAGACCTGCAATGAATCAAGTCCCGCCACCAGCTTCCTATAATAACAAACGAGAGTGACCTGTTTATGAAACTTTCGCCCCTCTGGTAGCTCCGATTGATCATATCTACGCGGTGAATGAAAAGTCTTCATGGTTTAGAAAGCCCATCAGGAATGGTCCTCTGGGGAATAAGAACGAACGTCCATACTGTGATTTTCACGACAATAATGGGCATAATAATGCAGACTGTCACCATCTGAGGGATTTAATTGAAACTCTAATCAGGCAGGGGCAGCTAACTGAATGGGTAGCTCAGGATGGAAAGAAGTATAGAGAGGAGAAAATGCAGAAAGCATCGGAACCTGTGTTGATGGAAGGACCACCTAAAGCTGGATGTATACGTACTATTATTGGAGGTCCCCACATTGGAGGAAATATCAGAAATGCCATGAAAAGGTACACTCGTGAAGCTAAAGACCGTCCTTTAACTAATGTTTGCAATCTATCACAGAGGTCTCCCAGATTGTTCGAATGGGAGGATGCAGATATCACCTTCACTGAAGAGGATGCTTCTTGGGTACATCATCCCCACACTAATGCTTTAGTATTTGAGGTAGGAATTGGATCATATGAGGTTCATAGAATGTTAGTGGATAATGGAAGCTCTGTGAATTTGTGATCCTACTCATCTTTCAAGAAGATGCATTTTTTGGATAAGGATCTAACTCCAACGAAGGACACTTGTATGGTTTCACCAACAACCAGGTCCCCATCAAAGGTAAGATTCGTTTGCCAGTTACTCTAGGTGATAAACCTTGCTGTATTACACAGTTTGCAGAATTTATTGTTATAGAGGACAACATGAACTATAATGCTATCCTCGGGAGACCAATTCTAAAGGAGATGAGGGTGGTAACCTCAATTTATCACTTGACCATGAAGTTTCCAATGCCAAGTGGTATTGGTATGGTTCGAGGATGCCAGTATGAGTCTAGGGAATGTTATACTAAAGCATTACAACATGCTGCTAAGGCTGCTAAGTTACCTGAACCAATGGATGAGGTTCTGATAAGTGGATTTTATATCCACTATTTGCATTCCATTCGTACTTAAAACGATTGCGAGTTCTCAAGTTTCGTATTAGTTTGATGTGTTTTCATCTAATATGTGTAGGTTGCATAGTAGGGTGGCATTGGTGGTGTTGGTGAAGAATTGGTGGTATTCTGTGAGCTTAAAGTAGAGATTACAGGAAGTCCAGGGTAAGGGAATTCAGGAATTTGAGCACAATGCGCAGTCCACACTGTTTTGGCCATATCTGGAGTTCTACAAGTCCGATTCTGACGATCTTACAGCTCACGCGAAGAGGAGAGAAATTTCTACAAAACTAGGCAGGGAGTTGGAGGCGCTCTTGCGCGATTCCAGGCGCTACAGCACTGTTTTCAGGCGCCGTTGCGCTAAATGAGGCGCTATAGCGCAGTTTGAGGCGCTATAGCTCAGTTTTTCGAGCAACAGCGCTATGCAGTCCCTGCTTTGGAGATTTTTTATGATCTAGTTTTATTTTCTTCCGGGTCAAAATATTTTTGGGCCCATTTTATTAGGGCAAGCAGCTGGTTTTTATTTGTATTATTTTAGACATTAAAATCATATCGATTATCATTAGGAGGATCATTATCATCGACATTTTTATTCTAGAAACAAAAATCAAGTGAGGGTTCTTCAAGCTAGTGACAAGCAAGGAGGCCTATTTTTTATTCCATCTTCTGTATTCATCTTTACAATTTGGGGATTTAATTCTACCTTATTTCTTTGATTATTATTATTTGTTTTAGATCCATGTTTTCTTTAGAACCCATGATGGTGATAGGTTCAATTATGAACTAATCATTATCATGGGGTTCCAATGGATTCGATTTCATAATTATTGTGTTTGACATGTGATCGATGTTGAATGATTTTATTGTGATAATCTAATATGGTTTGATTTAATTGATAGATGTGTAGCTAGCATCTAATTTATTAATCCTTGATGATTGCGAAAGTGGATTGTAGGATTGAGAATATGCCATATTAGCATGGGTTCATGAATTAATCGTTATTCATGATTAGTAGTATGTTTTTACCCAATTCATATTGCCTCATGTAATTATAAAAGATAACTTGCGCTTAACCAATTGCTTTTCCAGATTGTATAGACATATATGATTTGATCGTAATGTGGTGTCCTCTTGACTTCTATCCGTTGTGGATGTTAAGTGGTTTGATATGAGTATACTGAAAGGTAGCTCGTATTATTATCGCGTTATCTAATTAATTATCTTGTTTATCACCTGTGTCGATTTATTGTGTCGACCTTTAGTGAAGTTTTCGATGAAATTGGAATTCCATGTTTTCTCATTTATAAGAATTCTTATTTGTTAGTTTAGTCTTGCTTAGTTAATTAAAATATTTAATTCAAAACTCAATTTGATAATTGTCAAGCATTAAGAAGTAACCAAACACTGTTGCATAGGTATTAAACTGGCATTTACACCTAGTCCCTGCGGAACAAATCTTATTTATCACTTGCTATTTGTGATCGCGTATACTTGCGTGTTTACGAGTCAACAAGTTTTTGGCGCCGCTGCCGGGGACTTCGATGTTATTTGTAGTTTAAGTGCTTGTCATCAGTGGTCGTTATAGATTACTGACTTGAACTGTTTTTTTCTTTATTTGATGGATTATTGGGAGCAGGACTTCGTAATTGTGTGTGAGCTGTGTGCAGGTGGACATTACACTCATCAATGTGAGTATAACAGAAACCGGCCGAATTTCAGCTGGGACTACAATCAGAGTGGTATGGAGCAATCCCAATATCCATCCCACCCGCTCCAAAGTAAGCAGTTTGGAGATGAGCCACACAGTCCAGGGGGAACTCAGCAGCAATAGGGGCAACAATTGCAGCATCAGTATGCCCCAGTGCATCAACACTTTCAACCTCCTGAATTTCAGTAGCACCAATTTCAGACTTGGTCTAACCAACAGTCGATCGAAGAAGCTAAATTAGAAGAATTGAGGTTGATGATTAAGAGCAATGCATTGTCTCTCCAGACAATAGGAGATCAGATTGGTCAAATTGCAAATGCATTAAAAATATTGAATCAATTTGCAAGTGACACAGAAGGCCTAGCTGTAGAGGAAGAGGACAAGAACTTTCCTATCATTCTTGACTGGCCTTTCTTAGCCACGGGTGAGACCTTGATCGAAGTTCAGGAAGGAGAGTCTGAGGGCAAAGATGAGGAAGAAGCAGAACATGAAGCTGATAAGGAAGAAGAACCGGAGGCAAACCAATCAGAAAATTCAGAATGTCCAGAAAATTCGGTTCTGAATAATCAGCCGCAACCACTTCCTTTGCAATCTAAAAATTCTGAAGAATCAGCCCAAGATCAAGAAAACTCCAAGGCTCAAGTGGCTATGCTATTTCCTTCGAAGGATGAAGAGGGTCTCAGTGTGGTAATGGTTGATACTGAACACCGTAAGAAGGTTGATCAGCCGTTAAAGTCAAAGTCTGTAGAGAGTGCTTTTCAAGGAAAGTTTGACATTGAAGATGATGAATTAGAAGAGCATGTTAAGTTGTTGAATGTCGCTCCGTTGCAATCTGACTTCGACCAGTTGGAGGCCGAAGAGGAAAAGAGCATCACTCATGCTGACAAATCTACTCCGGAGAAGACTACAGAGATTATCCAAATCGATTTTCCTCCTCCATATTCACAGAGGCTTCAGAAGAAAACTCTAGCCATGAATTTGTCGGCGGAGTATGAGGAGTGTTTTAGCTTGAAATTGGTTGATGCAGGGCAGAGTAAAAAGTATGACACGGAGAAGGAGAAGGCAAAGCATGGCCAGCTGAGGATTACAGTGCCTTGGTTAATGGGGCTACGTATTCCACATAAGTTGCTTGGAGTGGAAGATCTCTGGAATTCTCAGGTGCGCCTTAAGCCATCATTTGAAGGAGCTCCCGAACTCGAGCTCAAACCATTGCTAGTTCACCTGGGGTATGTTTCTTGTAATTCATCTCCTTTGCTTGCTATTGGTATTGCTGCTAACTTTTCAGGTAGGCGGGAGAATGTTGTTAAGAGATCTTGTGAGGAGCGAATACGGGTAAAGCTTGTCGTTGAAGATGTCACTCCAGAAAAGATCATTAAATGGCCTTATAGAGATACGGTGCAGAAATTTTTCAAGAGGAAAATCGTGGCCAAGTCTAGCTAAAGACGTTAAAGAAAGGCGCTTCATGGGAGGCAACCCATGATTTCTTGCTTTCCAATAAAACAACAGTTGTGTTGGAGCCTCCACGTCTATCCACCACCAGACACACCACCCGAGGAGGGTGGAGATGCCGATGACTAGGGGAGTATCTCTTGTACCCTTTCAGTTTACCTTCAATGAGGACATTGACATTAATAAGTTTGGGGGTGATTTTAGGGTATCAAGAGTCATTGCATTGCATATAGCTGCATATTCATGATAGTTCATATTAGTAATTTTGCATTTAGTTTTGCCATGCCATTTAGTTGCATTTAGGATGCCATGCCATATAGATTTATTTAGGATTATTAATATCATTTTGTTCATGCATATCACATGATTCCATATGAGTGTCTGTTTCTGACTCAATAGGTCGACGTTAATTTGAGTGTGATGACAATGAATAGAGGGTTGATTTAAGTACTAATGAAATTGACTTGCGTGTGTCGGGAACACAATATTTTCACTTTCTCACTGTTTGCTCTTGGGCTAGATCGAGTCATACCTGGTTTGGCTGTTGGGATTTAATCACCTATTTATATCTAGAATTTTCGTTATTCCCTTGATGGCGTAGGAGCACTTAAGTATAAGTTTGGGGGAAAACAAGGATTTCATGCTAAGTGTTGTGTCGTAGTGTAATAATGGCTAGGCGTCAAATGGCTAGTAGCCGCTCATATTTAATATGAGTAGTCTAGGGGGGTGAGATAGTGCACCCATGTGTGAATAAAAAAAATGAAAAAAAAAAAGAGAAAAGGCAAAAAAAAAATAGTCGTAAAAAAAAGAAAAAAAAGAAAGAGAAAAAAAAAAGAGTTGTGAGTTTAAAAAACGAGTGATTGTGAGAGTGTGTGTATGTGAATTGGCTAGGGTGGGCTCTTTAGTACTCGAGCAAGTAAGTTCTAGGGGATTTTATGCCTAGTGACCTAAGACTTTTCCGGTCTGGGATCCACTAACCTAACGCTCGCTACAAGGGTGCTATTGTAAAAGCCTTTAGGGGTCTCATCCATTGCACGGTCAATAAGCATGTGTGTTTTGTGTTTTGTGGTGTTTTGTGTAGTTAAGCATGAATACTTGTATACCTTAAATGATGATGGCGGTGTCTTTGAGTCATGGAGTGTCTAAAGTTTATTCTGTTTATAAACATGTGATTGTCTTGGCGAAGAATTGATTATGCCTTTTATATAGTTTCGAGAGTATATCTAGTGAGAATTGCGCACACCACATTTCCGGGCATGTATTGTTAGTATACGGGAACTTAGTCGAGCTCTGTTTGGAGTTGTTGCATTCCTTGAGGCGTTTTCGTGTTGAGTTGGTTTCGGTAATTTGTGTGGGATCATTGCATTAGGACATTTTTGCATTATCATGACATTTAACTTTTAGTTGCATTCATTCATCATTTTAGAGTTGAGTTTGCATTGCTTGAGGACAACCAACGGTTTAAGTTTGGGGGTTTGATAAGTGGATTTTATATCCACTATTTGCATTCCATTCGTACTTAAAACGATTGCGAGTTCTCAAGTTTCGTGTTAGTTTGATGTGTTTTCATCTAATTTGTGTAGGTTGCATAGTAGGGTGGCATTGGTGGTGTTGGTGAAGAATTGGTGGTATTCTGTGAGCTTAAAGTAGAGATTACAGGAAGTCCAGGGCAAGGGAATTCAGGAATTTGAGCACAATGCGCAGTCTACACTGTTTTGGCCATATCTGGAGTTCTACAAGTCCGATTCTGACGATCTTACAGCTCACGCGAAGAGGAGAGAAATTTCTACAAAACTGGGCAGGGAGTTGGAGGCGCTCTTGCGCGATTCCAGGCGCTAGAGCACTGTTTTCAGGCACCCTTGCGCTAAATGAGGCGCTATAGCTCAGTTTTTCAATCAACAGCGCTATGCAGTCCCTGCTTTGGAGATTTTTTATGATCTAGTTTTATTTTCTTCCAGGTCAAAATATTTTTGGGCCCATTTTATTAGGGCAAGCAGCTGGTTTTTATTTGTATTATTTTAGACATTAAAATCATATCGATTATCATTAGGAGGATCATTATCATCGACATTTTTATTCTAGAAACAAAAATCAAGTGAATGTTCTTCAAGCTAGTGACAAGCAAGGAGGCCTATTTTTTATTCCATCTTCTGTATTCATCTTTACAATTTGGGGATTTAATTCTACCTTATTTCTTTGATTATTATTATTTGTTTTAGATCCATGTTTTCTTTAGAACCCATGATGGTGATAGGTTCAATTATGAACTAATCATTATCATGGGGTTCCAATGGATTCGATTTCATAATTATTGTGTTGGGTTAAATGGCAGTTAAGTCACTCAACTGACTCAAAACTTTCAGTTGAGTCATCCAACTCAAAAAACTTTCAATCAGGTCACTTAACAAATAAAACCTTTCAGTCAAGTCATTAAGCACGTTAAAAACTTTCAATCAGGTCATTAAACACGTTAAAATCATGTCATTAAACACGTCAAAATCAGGTCATTTAACATGTTTTATGACCTGATTGAAAGCTTTTATTTGTTAAGTGACCTGGATGAAAGTTTTTTGAGTTGGATGACCCAACTGAAAGTTTTCAATCAGTTAAGTGACCTAACTGCTATTTAACCCTTATTGTGTTTGACATGTGATCGATGTTGAATGATTTTATTGTGATAATCTAATATGGTTTGATTTAATTGATAGATGTGTAGCTAGCATCTAATTTATTAATCCTTGATGATTGCGAAAGTGGATTGTAGGATTGAGAATATGCCATATTAGCATGGGTTCATGAATTAATCGTTATTCATTATTAGTAGTATGTTTTTACCCAATTCATATTGCCTCATGTAATTATAAAAGATAACTTGCGCTTAACCAATTGCTTTTCCAGATTGTATAGACATATATGATTTGATCGTAATGTGGTGTCCTCTTGACTTCTATCCGTTGTGGATGTTAAGTGGTTTGATATGAGTATACTGAAAGGTAGCTCGTATTATTATCGCGTTATCTAATTAATCATCTTGTTTATCACCTGTGTCGATTTATTGTGTCGACCTTTAGTGAAGTTTTCGATGAAATTGGAATTCCATGTTTTCTCATTTATAAGAATTCTTATTTGTTAGTTTAGTCTTGCTTAGTTAATTAAAATAGTTAATTCAAAACTCAATTTGATAATTGTCAAGCATTAAGAAGTAACCAAACACTGTTGCATAGGTATTAAACTGGCATTTACACCTAGTCCCTGCGGAACGAATCTTATTTATCACTTGCTATTTGTGATCGCGTATACTTGCGTGTTTACGAGTCAACAGGTTCCTGATGACTTTCCAGGGAAGAATCCAGACAATATAGCAGTTAATCTACGAAGTCAGCCATTAGAGGGTTTTGTGTCAGCATCCTATAGAGCAGTAAGAATTGAAGAGGTTACAGAGGAGGAACCTCATGCTGAGATTCCAGTTTTTCAAGGACCAGATACCCCTTATTTGTTGATAGAAACTGCACCCCCTATGGGCAATGATGGTGATGTGTGTATGGCAGAGGAATTGGATGTTGAAAATTCTCAGAAAATGAAGCATAGTGGGAGCAATAAAGATAGTCAGCCAGTATCTAAGAGAAGGAATGTCATGCATGAAGCGTATATACCACCTACTGTTGAGGAACCTTAAGAAGATTTGGTAGCAGAGATGGATATAGATTTGGATCCTCGAATGCCAGAAATAGTGGTTAAAGCTGGGCCGGCTGGTGAGACTTTGGAGCTCAATTAGAACCAATTTTGAAGGAATCTCTTGTTTTTTTTTTTTAGCAAGAACCTGGATGTTTTTGCTTGGTGCCACGTAGATATGGAAGAATAGATCCAAAGGTCATGTGTCACAAATTGAATGTTGATCCAGAGAAGAAAGGTGTGAGACAAAAGCGAAGACCGGTTAGTGGAGAGAGAGCTCAAGCATTGAAGGAGGAAGTGGATAGGTTGCTGGATGCAGGTTTGGTCAAGGAATCTTTCTATCCTGTCTGGTTAGCAGATCCTGTCTTGATAAAGAAGCCCAATGGGAAATGGAAGACTTGTGTGGACTTCACATATCTCAACAAGGCATGCCCAAAGGACAACTTCCCATTACCACAAATTGATCAGCTAGTGGATGCAACAGCTGGACATGCCCTACTCAGTTTCATGGATGTATATTTAGGTTACAATCAGATTCCTATGTGTGAACCTGATCAGGAGCATACTTCTTTTATTACGGATAGAGGTCTCTATTGTTATGTATGCATGCCATTTTGATTGATTAATGCTGGAGCTACATATCAACGGCTAGTAAACATGATGTTTAAAGAGCAAATTGGTAGTACCATGGAAGTATATGTGGATGATATGTTAGTCAAGTCTAAGGAAGCTACTGATCATGTGAAGCACTTGTAAGAGATGTTTGGAATCTTACAAAAGTACAGAATGAAGCTGAATCCCGAAAAATATGTGTTTGTGGTGGAATCCGGAAAGTTTCTAGGGTTCATGGTGAATCACAGAGGTATAGAGGCAAATCCAGCCAAGATTAAAGCACTGATTGATATGAAGTCACCTAGGACTGTGAGAGAGGTTCAGTCCCTTATCGGGAGAGTGGCGGCTTTGAATAGATTCATTTCGAGGTCTACAGATAAGTGCCAGGAGTTCTTTAAAGCGATAAAGAAAGGAAGTAAGTTTGAACGAACAGAGGAATGCGAGATAGCATTTGGAAAGCTAAAAGAGCATTTGGGAAGCCCTCCACTGTTAGCTAAGCCAGTAGACGGAGAAACATTAATACTGTACCTAGTTGTGTCGGAGTATTCTATTAGTGCAGTCCTGGTTCGAGAAGGGGATGGACAGCAAAGCCCAATCTACTATGTCAATAAAAGGTTGCTCGACGCAGAAACAAGGTACACAGGAATGGAGAAGCTGGTTTATTTCTTGATCCTAGCTTCTAGGAAGCTGCGACCTTACTTCCAAGCTCACAAGATTGAAGTAAGAACCTCATATCCACTTAGGCAAGTGATGCACAGGCCAGAAACTTCAGGGAGAATGTTAAAGTGGGCTGTGGAGTTGGGACAGTTTGATATAGAATACAAGCCAAAAACAGCAATCAAGGCTCAGGCTTTAGTGGATTTTTTTATCGAATTTCCACCTCATGTGGAGGTTACTGGCCAGGAGGTACCAAGAGAATTGTAGAAAGAGCTGATGGAAGATGATAATTGCGCGCCTTGGTGGACATTATATGTGGATGGAGCTGCTAATAGTAATGGAGCAGGGGCAGACATAGAGCTAGTAAGTCCAGAAGGGCGAAGACTTCATAGCTCGATTCACTTCGCTTTCAGAACCACTAACAATGATGCAGAGTACGGGCGTTGATTGCATGTCTCAAGTTAGCTTTAGAGATGAAAGTGGAGAATATCAGAGTGTTCAGTGATTCGATGTAGGTAGTTTGGCAGATTCGCAGTGGATTTCAGGCAAGAGGTCCACGAACAGACTTGTATTTGAGGTATTCCCAAGAACTACGTGCAAAGTTCAGAGAGGTGAAGCTAGATCAGATACCATGAGGAAATAATACCAATGCAGACGCATTAGCTAAATTGGGCTCGCAGAGAGAGTCAACTTTACTGGGTGTAATTCCGCTCCAGATTCAAGAGCAACCTAGTGTTTTCAAAGAGGAAGTCATGGACATCGAATTTCAAGTTGAAGATTCTTGGATGACTCCAATCTATAGCTACTTGGCTAAGGGAGAGGTACCTCCTAATCAAGATGAAGCCAGGAATCTGAAGTCATGTAATTATGTGAAAATCACTCGGGGGGTAGTTCTTTAGCCATGAAGGTCCTTCGATAAGGATATTATTTTCCAACCCTCAAAGCAGATGCTCATAAGTTTGTTCAGGCATGTAGCAATTGTCAGAAGTTTGCAAATTTTGATTGTCGTCTGGTAGCACCTATCAAACAGATTGTCAGCCCTTGGCCATTCGCCATTTGGGGAATAGACCTCATTGGAGAGCTCCCGACAGAAAAGGGAGGAGTGAAATACGCAGTAGTGCAATTGATTACTTCACAAAGTGGGCAGAAGTAGAACCACTTTCTAAGACCACAACTTCCAAACTAACTGAGTTTGTTTTTCGAGCAATTGTGTGCAGGTTTGGTATTCCCCAGAAGCTGATTCTGACAATGGGAAGCAGTTTGATAGCAGAGAGCTTAGAGGATTGTGTGAGCAGTTTGGAATTCAGAAAGCATTTTCAGCAGTGTACTATCCACAAAGCAATGGACAGACTGAAGCTGTGAACAAGATTATCAAGCATACTTTAAAGACAAGGATTGAAGATATGAAAGGAAGCTGGTCAGAGGAGCTTCCTGGAGTCTTGTGGTCGTATAAAACCACTCCTAGAACTACAACTAGTGAGTCTCCTTTTACTCTCACTTATGGTTGTGAAGCTATGGTACCTGTGGAAGTTGGAACAGGTTCCTTGAAAAGAAATCATTATGACCCCGAGAACAATGAGGTCAATCATGGACTTTACCTGGACATGATCGAGGAGTTGAGAGCAGATTCGCAAGTGAAGCTAGTAGCATATCAACAGAGAGTTCAAAGGTATTACAACAAAAAGGTGAAAGCAAGATCTTTTAAGGTTGGAGACCTGGTTTTGAGGAAAGTCATGCCTAATACCAGGGTTCTGGCACATGGAGCTTTTGGAGCGAATTGGGAAGGTCCTTACCAGATAAATTCAGCCATTTGGGAAGGTTCTTACCACCTGATGGATAAGGATGGGAATCTCATTCCGAGAGCTTGGAATGCAGAACATCTCAGGAAGTATTATCAGTAATTCTCTTTTATTGTGTTTTTCTTAGGAAAAGTAAGGCTCTTTCAGCCCAAGAATTAAGACAGCTTATTAGTTATAGCTGACCAGAATTGTTGATTTCAGTATTTGATTATGCATGTACTCGGGGGGTACCTGATATGAACCTCCCTATTTGCGAGACAGTTTTTAGTATTGAGCATTGATAGCTCTACGTTGAACTTTTTGATTGCAGTATTGATTATTATAGCTTCCTAATAGTTCTTTTACGTAACAATAATTACCCAAAAGAACTGGGGGGTAGTATTCCTACTTTGACAGTATTGTGCATGATTGATTAGCTATTTCATATGTCAATTTGAAACTTTAAAACTTTAAGTGCTTGTTTTAGTACTTGTATTGAGAAACAGGTTATCTTGACTAACAGGTTCCTGTAGCTTTGACAGTGTTCGCGAAGTATGAGTACGATTTGACAGAATGCAGATAGAATGTACAGACTACGAATGATTGTATCGAATAAAGCCTCAGGTAGCTCCTTGAGCACGAGCAAAGCCTTAGGTAGTTTCCTGAGCACGAATAAAGCCTTAGGTAGCTCCCTAAGCACGAGCAAAGCCTCAGGTAGCTTCCTCAGCACGAAAAAAGCCTCAGGTAGCTCCATGAGCACGAGAAAAGCCTCGGGTAGCTTCCTAAGTACGAGCAAAGCCTCTGGTAGCTCCCTGAGCACAAGCAAAGCCTCAAGTAGCTTCCTGAGCACGAATAAATTCTCAGGTAGCTTCCTGAGCATGAGCAAAGCCTCAGGTAGCTTCGTGAGCAAGAATAAAGCCTCAGGTAGCTTCCTGAGCATGAGCAAAGCCTCAGGTAGCTTCCTGAGCACGAATAAAGCCTCAGGTAGCTCCATGAGCACGAACAAAGCCTCAGGTAGCTTCCTGAGCACGAGTTAAGCCTCAGGTAGCTTCCTGAGCAAATTTGATTGAAAAGCCTCAGCTGACTGAGCAAGACATTTTTGCCAAAAGCCTCAAATTCTTTGAGCACATGATTAAAAAGCCCTGTTGATAGGCACCTAAATTCCTGACAAAAGGCACCTTTAAAGGAACCTGTATGGAGCCGAGACTGGCGTACAGGAACCTGAAACTATATGTTTCACCCATCCATGGAGTCGCCTCTGGCACGAGAGGAAGCGGGAACATGTGTGGAGCCTAGCCCGGCACACTTGTTCTTAAAGAGAAACTTAATAAGCTCTCCCTCATGTGGAACCGTCTCTGGCACATGGGAAGAAGGGACTAAGTTCCTTAGCATTTACCTTCATAAGATGTCTAGCCTGACACATGAAGAAGAGGAATATGTGTAGACTCCCAGAATGGCGCACAGGTTCCTAGAATCGCCTCGAGGCATAGGGAACCAACATGGAACCAAGACTGGCATGTTGGAACCTAGAGTTTTAAGGATTGGTAACCAAGCAGGTGACCTTTCCTCGAGTTATCCTGTAATTAACAAGATTAGTTCACTAACACTAATTAGTTTCTGTTTTATGTTTCTTGTTGCTTCATTTTACAGGATTAATGGTTATAAATGGTGGACTTATTGTTTAAAGATATAAGTTAGAATGTATAAAGAAAGGTCTTAGTTCAGATTATGGTTTTGAAAATGCTACTCGAGGTACAAGAGAAGAGGTTCCATGTTTACAAGTAAGCTGTTGTGATATTGTTAGGTTATGTTGCACTTACTTTGAGAAGATATAAGTGGAAGTATAAGTGTGTTCTGTTTCTTACAATGGGTTAGCCCGCGTAAGCTTGAACACATGAGTATGAAAATTGAGTTATTTTCTTGGAAGCATAACAATGAAATGTTTTGTAAAGAATGGGGAAAAGATGTGTAGTGTTTAGAAAAATATGTATACATGGATGTGCGAATTGAGAGCAGAGATATAGTAAAATAGATAATTGTTATTGGAAACATGGAGAGTTATAGGGTACCTCGACCCTAGAAAATCAATCATTCAGAGTTATAGGCACAAAGGCCATGGAAACAGAATTTAAAAATACATCTCGCGAGGCACTACGAGGGGCCCACAACCTCATCAAAAGTTATCAAGTGCATTAAGTTTAAAGTAGTTCTGACGGAAGGAGTTTTTGTATCATCAGGAACTGGAACCTCATTATCATATGGGGGAGTGACTTCGGCAGCCTCAGGAATGGAACCTGGAGGCCTCTCAACCACTATAGCAGGAGGTACAGAGTCAGGCTGGTTTGCAGCTACTTTCTTGAAATCTTCAATCATATTCACGACGTCTTCCCCAAGGATGGACCACTCGATGTTAAGAAGCTTCTCCCAGGTTGAACGCATATAATCACGGATGCCCTCATCGTAACCTTCATCATACCTGGCCTTCTCTTGTATAAGCATGGAGGATTTGACAGCATCGGCGACGGCGTTCAAGGCATCAACCTGAGCTTCCAGCTCATTCATCTTTTCTAGCATTGATAGCTTCTCATCGTTCAGACTTTTAACTTGAGCTTGGAGCTTTTCCTTCTCATTCTTCAATGAAGTTTCAACAGACTTCATCCTACTCGCAGCAGCAGTGGTGAGGTTCACTTTCTCCTCTATGGCAGCTAGCTCCTCTTTGAGCTTTGAAACTTTACCCTGCAATCGGAGATCGTATTGCGTCTTCTCAGTGATATCATCACAGAACCTGAGGGTGAAGAAAGTGTTTTGAGCTGCCGAAAATCTCACAACATTAACAGCTTCCACTACATCATTTTAGCCCAGCTAGAAACAGCTTCAGGAAGAACATGGGTGTCAATTAGGTCTTTGAATTGATTATGAGCAGCGGTTGGGTCCACTTTCACTGTTTTTCCCTTCCTTAAAGACCTTGACTGAGAGCTTCTAGAGAGATCCAGAGTAGTCTGAGCAAGCTTGCGTTTGGAGGAGCTTGACGGTTGATTCTGAGTGGATGCAGGTGTAGGAACTTGGCTTATAGGAGTTGCAGCAAGCGGAACCTCCTTATCTTCAGTCTTGAAAACTTCATCCACGTTCTTGGACCTTTTTATGAAAGATGGGATTTTTGGAGCCATGTCTGCATAAGTAAACAAGTTAAGGTTAGAAAAATATATGTGGAATAAACAGATATACTCATAAAGATACAGTCAAAGAAGAGAGTATAATGACAAGGAAGCTCATACCAGAAGCTGAAGGGATAAAACCTAAGGCAGCTAGGTTATCGGGAGTCATAAGAATCATACAATCCCTAGTGGAAGCTGATAGTTTCAGGACTTCTTTTGCTCTTTCTAAGCAAGCTCCAGTTAAAGTGGTTTGTTTTGGAATATTAGGTCGACGGTTGAAATCATACCTAACGTAGGGGCAATCATGGCAATAAAGGAATTGCTCCGGCCATTATTCAAAATTTTGCTTAACATTTTTTATGCACTAACCTTGATGACAAGGCCAAGCGGAAAGGTAGAAACAACCAAAACTTCTTCCGGTATCTTTCAGTCTAAAGAAATAGCCTAACTCAGGGGCTGTCAGGGGAGCTGTAAATTTACTGGAATATAGTATAAATGTGCTGATGGCTAAACGATATGAGTTAGGGGTGAGTTGCATTGGATCCAGTTCGTAAAAGTTTAAAACTTCTCGAAGGAACGAGTGAAGAGGCATTAAGAAGCCTACCCTTAAGAAAGCAGCGGAAATGACAGCGTTGGGAATCCCACGTTCCGGGATCTTAACATCAAACCTGTGAGCTCTCTCACCAGGTTTAGGGATCACAATGCTACAGATTGGTTGAGGATATTCTTCAAGGAGTTTCTCTAATTTCACGGGAGTCATGATTGAATCAATTTTTTCACAGAAAGGAACAATCTCTTGTTTATATGATTCTCTCTCCACAAATATTTCATTTAGAAAATCGGGTTCAAGAAGCAATTCATGGTCAGGTTTAGACACCTCTTCATTGTCAGAAGGCCAACTTCCCCTAAATCAATTAAGCTAAGAGATTTAATCTGGTCATTGACGTTTGGAGGTTTCACAAGGATATCTTGAGGTTCGTTAGTATTTGGAATCAAAACCCTAGATCTAGTCCTATTACCGACAGACCTAACAAGAGCAGTATTTATTGAAGAGAGATGGTCTGAGTGAGTTGAGTCAGAAGACATCTACAAAAAAATGGACGAAGAAAGGTCATGTTCTGGGCTTTCGAAGAGAGAAATTGTGGTTCTAAAATGCTTAGACAATTATAACCATGAGGTACAAGGTAGTTAAGGAGTTACATGGAGACTATGCATCAACACAGCCAATATATCGATTATAGCATGAATCAAAAGCAAGTGAGTACAGAAGATGAATAGACGATTGAAAGTTATGAAAACATGAAGACAGTACGACCATGTGTGCAACATTTAAACAAGGTATAGCGAACGATCGTGTGTGCAACATAAAGTGAGAGGAACCAGTACATATACAGACATATATACACCATCAGATAAAAGATGACATGCAAGACACAAGCATGTAGATAACGCAAAATGAAGTCAAGATTATGAAAGAATGGAGAAAAATAAGTCGGAATCATACATTGGTCGGAGGGAAATAGTGATGGAGATGTCGAATTGGAAGAATGACCGTCGGGTTTCTCCTCTTCTCTTTCCAAGGGTTTTTCACAAGATTTTAGTAAAGGTAAAAATGAACCTGGAAGCAATAGGCATGATTAAATAGTCGAGGTAAATGGGAGACATCTATATACACGTGGCAGCAAGCTATTGGAGTGGTAAGTGATAAGATGCACGCATGAGAGGCGTGTGAACCTGGGGAACTTACACATTAATTGCAGCTTTGGTAATTGAGAAGAGTAATTCGAATTTTGAATTATCTCTTAAAAATATCAATTGTCAACCTTTATCCTCTCCTGAATTTCAAAAAGACGTGATGAAATGATACACGATAAGTCAGATTCCCTAGGAAGCTAAACGAGTTGACTTCGAGAGCTGCAGTTTGAAGAAGAAAATAACAGGAGAACAGATTTTTTGGTGGCAATGAAGCTGACCAAGATTGTACTAGCTAGAAATATTCTTATGTCCTGTTTCCTACGCCGAGTTAGCTCATGTAGGCTTGGACATATGATATTGAAACAAGGTATTGTAAGAAGAATGATTTAGTATTGAACCCCTGATCAGAGATCAAAATAGGTTCCTTTCACATTACATGATTTCAAGGAACCGGGGGGTAGTTGTTGTGCCCAAAATCACCATGGACTGCATTTAGGCCCATTAAGCCATAAGGTCCAATCCATTCCAACTAGAAGATAGATCCAGTACGAGCCATGAAGGTTAGATATGAAGAAATAAGCATCAAACAGAGAAATGATCAAGCAATTATGAATATTAGGAGGTTCCCGAAGGCCTGGAAGTTGATCAGATAACCAGAGGATCGGGTTCCTCCTAGCAGAAGAGTTCGAGTTAGCATAGCAACAACCACAGAGAGCATCAAGAGTATATGAAGACATAAGACGAGTTATCCAGGTACAGATACCTAAGAAGAGGTTCCTGAGCAACAGGTCCCGAAATAAGGAGGTTCCTAAGAAATAGGCTCCTGAAATATAGGTTCCTGAGCACCAGGTTCCTAATAGTAATCGACAGAAAGTTCTAGAATTTATCTAGAACAGATAAATGAATTATTATTGGAGTATAATTCTAGGGCGCAGATGATCCTAGAATATCTCTAATTGACGAGAGAATTAAAGTAGGGTACGAACTCGAGTTCTACTCTATCTAGCCAACCTGTTCGTGAAAGACTCTAAAGGAACCTGAGTCCAACACGAACTAGACAACCGAGTACAGCTATTCCAGCAGAATCAGTTTCGCATTAGAACTACGTGAGCTTGATTCCTATATAAAGGATACGTAGGCACCTTGAGGGGAGGACGAATGAAGCTCTCTAATTTTCTCTAAAGGCACCTGAGATTATTGGAGACACCCTCAAGCTCAGCTCACCCCCACAAACACAACCCAAATACTCCATTGAACAGTTGATCGCTAACCTTTATAACTCACCAAAAACCTCACAAAAGTTGTTACGAAATCCACTCATCAACATTTTGTATTTGATCGTGCTCCTACATCACTACTTGAAAAAAGCTCATAGACATCGTTTTCTGGCCGATGTCTATTAAAAAATCATACCGATGTCTTTGTCAGTGATGTCTATTGTACCATGTCATAGACATCGATTTTTGACTAATGTCCAGGAAGCTATTAAACATCGCTTATATACCCAAAAAATGATGTTTATATCTAATTGTTTTGCATAAATTACATGAGCCTGACTTTTCTACCGTACTATTTTATACACAACTCACAATTCGAAATATACATCATTATTTGGAAGTAAAATGATGTCTAAGGCCTTTTTGTACATCGGTTTCTTCTATCGCAACTGATGTATCAAGTCGTATTAGACATCGGTTTTGGACGATGTTAAATATAACCTTAGACATCGGTTTTCTTTGTGATAACCGATGTGGAAGAGTTTATTAGACATCATTTTTTATAATTATTCGTTATTTAATTTGAAGTTAGACATCGATTTTATTTGTGATAACCGTTGTGTATATTTGTTATAAAGATCGTTTTTTATCGATGTCTATTGTATTTTGTCCTGTATTGTTTTTTAATAAATATTTGTTATTTAATTACTCAATTTGTCATTGACAACATTCATACCAAACATTTACAAAATATCCAAATATTGATACCTTAATCCAAAATAACATTCATCTCATAACCACAAGTATTCAATTTGTCATTTACAAAATATTCAACCAATGTCACTCAAACAATCATAATCCAAACGAATCTACTATATCTAAAGAACTTTTTTGCTGCTACATAAATCAGCCTCATGGGGCTACTCCACATGAAAAACTCGATCAGGTGGACAGGGTTGATTCACTGCAGAAGTAACCAAGTCCAAATTAGAAATCTCCATCTTTCTGACGTTTAAGAGGAGGCAGACAATCACCAATGATGTCACTACAGGTGTAATTAGCTACTCTATTATATGAAGCTCCTGAAAGATGATCTTTTCGCTTTCCAGGCTCCATATAAAGTTTACCAGTAGCATAGATTCTACGAACTGGTGCACATGTGCTACAATCGGAATAAAGACAGTTATCATAGTAAGAGATTAGTACAGAATACTGGTAGCAGTTATCTTATATTTACGTCTGAAAATAGCTTATGTAGATTATCACCTTCTAAAATAAGAAACTCTACCGCAACCAAGTACAACTCAAGATACATAAAAATTGAAATCTTAGCTCTTCCTTTAAAAACAAGCCTAAAACCACAAAATTGCATAAAACCCTATATTTTTAATTTAACTTTGCATGCATATTATCTAGGATTAAGCATTGACAACCACACAAAAAAATATCAGATTATAGCAGAAAGATAAAGCATAGCATTCCACACTATAAAGGATTAGTACAAGCATATTAGTTATTCAAAAATGATAACCTTTTAATTCTTTTGCAAAATGACAAGAAGTCTTTATCTGATCGTGTTTGGATCAATAAACTCAACAGATTAAAAGAATATCCTCTCTGCACAAGTTAACAAGATAAGCAAATCGTTTTACGTCTAAAAAAACTATGAATTAGTGTGTATATGCTAACTAAAAGGAAACCTAAAGCCCTAGAAAGTGGCATACCATGTGATATTCATAGATACAGTAACTTCCCAAACTTCCAGATGGTAAATCAAGAGGGTATCCTGTTTGAATAAATATCTACACAATATGTCCAAACAGAATTTTGTAAAAAAAAAGGAAAAAGATTAGGATGATATCTATGAAAATCATTATGTTTAGCTATATCTTTTGGTGTGATTATGAATGCCAATGACAACAGGATTAACATACCTCAGGATTCTTTTCCATTTCTGCAGTTAGGGCTCCAATGGACCCTGGATGCAACTGATGTGTCAAATTATACCTAACCGCAAGCGCACGGTGTCTATTGCTAGTACAGATGGCAAGCGGGTCGAATCCACAAGGAGACAGGTTCTACTAATTCCTTTTCAGTTATCGTTAATTGTTTCAAGGGTCAGACGAATATTGGAGAATATTAATTAACTAATTAAACAAGATTAACACTAATTAAATAGATGATAAACAAATTATTTAAAACCTAGGGCAATCAGGTCCACCATGCTTACACAATTGGCTCTTAAGCTAAAGCAATCAATGTGATCCTATAACTAGAGTATGTTAATCTCTTTCAATCATTAACACTCTCGAAACATTCAACACAATTAACCACTTTTAGTAATTCAATCAATCAGGTAATTAGAGTCAAATTAATCTCTTCCAAGCATTAACGCTCTCAGAAATCCAATGATGCTTCCGCACTCAAATTCAATTCTGCTAATCGTATGTGTGCCTCTAGTAAGTAAATCTCTCGATCCATACCCCTATTTGCATATAATTAATCCATGATATCGGCCGATTACACAAATTAATGATTAAAACATGTCAATCAGAATTAACCATAACCAATCAAACCACTATGAAAATCATGCCAATATTAGTGCAAACATGGCTTCCCTTTAAGCCCTAGAAATAACTACTCGCTAATAATTAAATAAGTAAAACAACTAGTAAAACAAGAAAACATAATTAAACTAATAAGAACAAAGAAAAGATTAAGAGAACAAAACCTTCAAACTTCAATGTTGTCACCCAAAAGAAGAGTCATGGTGTTTCTCTACATCTCCAACTAATAATAATAATCTACTCTAAACTATATTATCTGATCTAATATTACATACTTAATAATGTGTCCCAAGATGTGTTTATATAGGCTCTAGATCTCTTTCCCAGCAATAAATTACCTTCTAATACAATTAGAATTCAATTTATGTATCAAAAACTGCCCAAAATACAATTAGAACTTGAAAAGGGCAAAACAGTAAATTCTCTGCTCCCATCAGTCTGCTTGTCGCGCAATCTGCGCCCACCACACGCAGCCTACGCGCGCGATCACTGTCCTAAGTTGTAGAAAATCTTCCAGGCTTCGCGTGGACAGCTTACGGGCCTCAAACGGACTTATAGAACTCCAGATATGGCCAAAACAGTGTAGACTGCGCAACCAGTCCAATAATTCCAAAATTTCATCTATTTTATCTCCAAATTTGCTCTTTTTGCTCCAAATCCTTCCAAGTTATGAATTCTTTATTTCCTACAATAAAACAATCAAATCTATTAAATAAAAATCCAAATAAATGCAAAACACAATAAATATGAGAATAAAATCATCTAAAATATATATAAAAATATATTCTATCAGCAACCTAACATCATCATCCAGAAACAGAACATACTTGCTGTCCTTGTGCATTTTCTCTACCCCAACCTATAGCACACAGTTTCGTTAGGAAGAGATGTCATTATAGTGACATCATGTATTGTAACAATAGTAATCAAGATTTGTTTTCTCAGTAGAAAGAGGCTATGCCTCATTGTAATAGATGCAATAGAAGTGATAATATTTTGCATGCACAAAGTTCTCGGCCGGTCTCTTTTCTCTCTTTACTAACTGATCCCCTTTAACATTTATGCTTCGTCATACTTTTCAAAAAGCTCCCTCTTCTCCAAGCTTACAGCTGAACCCCAGGTAGACTTTGCATCCTTTTGTACCATTTTCCTCTTCCATATCACTATAGATGCTTCAATTTTATTTTTGAGATCAAGAACTTTGTGTTCTGATGACAAGTCTGCTGTTATCAGGAATTGATCAGGATCGAAGTACTCTACCGTAATGCTTTTATACATTTGATCACCAAGACTCGATCTACCATTCTATAAAAAAAATTATATACAGAAAAAAGTTTACAGAAGTTTAGTGGCCACCTGTTGTGAAAAAACATATGGAAAATGTTTTTTCTTATACCTTTGGGAGTGAATCAATGTAACTCTCAGGAATGTCCATCTCAGATAGAACTTGTGCATTTATGGCCATAGATGCTTTAAGGACTTGGTTGACACAATCTTTCTGATATTGTAGGAATTTTCGCGATGCCTCTGATAGACCTTCAGGGGGTACCTTAATGGTTAGCAGCCACCATTTGTCGTCTCTCTACACTCCTTTCTCAGATTCGTCAGCATCTTTCGAAACATACCTGAATTCACTGGGGCCCCTAAAGTTGTCAAGGCAATCCTATTCAAACAAATAATTGGTCATCATGTAACGAAATTTCATGTCAAAATTCTGTTTTGTGTATTTAAAACAAATCAGGCATAAAGATAGAGACATCAGCTTCTTACAATAATCATCGTGTCCAGCTTGCATAGTGCTGGAATGTTCATAAGCAGAACTTTTCTCTGTTGTGTAATCATTATCTGGTAGGAAGACAGTGCAGTAAGGTCTTAAAGTGCAAATAGAATATTAAAGCCAGAAGTTAGAGAATCTAGAAACAGATTTTACCTCCATAGTCGTTCCATCTTTTGATTTATGTTGAGAGGGAACAAATTCAACAATGTAATCTGTTACAGATAGGAGCCAATCAACTTCTTTTTTCCATCTCACTTTCCTCTCTGGATCCATAGGTTCCAATTTTCTCTGTTCTCCAAAAACAGAAGCTGCATCACCAACACAAAAAAAAGTGATAATGCACCTGTCAGATAGTAGCTTTGCGGAATAATTTATCCTCAGATCCTCTTTGTATTTAATGCTCACCAGCAAGATTTGTTATCACGTTAGTCAATATCTAATACAGAGAGAAAAAAGGATGTTGTATCATTGTATTTCATTCTTATGTTAAAGTACCAACAATAAGATCATCAAACATTCTTGTTAGAAATAGAAACCTGAAATTTGTCGTTCTGGTAGTGGGGTTTTATTCCAATTCTTCCGTGTATCGTCTGACATATTTCCTAACTATCGTCTGACATATTTTTCAAGGTTCTATGTTTTATTAATCCAGTTCAAAAGCCAAGAAACAAGAAGACAGTCATGATAAAGTTCAAATGACTTGGCGATTATCTGAACAAATATTCTTCAGATCAAGAATATGACTAGCAAGCTTTTTACACTTGGAATTCCCAATCTTAATTTTTCTGGTTTGATATGATTCAATTGAGGACGTGGGTTCAAATGTATAGCCATTTCACCATTGATTTTATACGTCTGCACACATAAATCTTTGGCAGTGAGTTTAAAAACAACAAAGACAAAAGTAGCTATATAAGTTCACTCCAAAAGCTATTGATTTTGCTAGGCATATCTATAGAATCATATTATCAAAAAACAAAACTAAAAATTAGCGCATCATTATACTAATTGTATTGCATAATCTGCATTCAAACCACAGATGTACCATGTTATCTATAGTACTAAAGTCGGTAGAAATGAATTGATTGTACATGACTGATACATTACACATGCATCTAGAAACTTGCTAACAAATCAAATTAATTACTAAAGCAGACCAATAAATTTAAAGGGTAGCAGCAGGTACCATCAGCTCATATTTCGTAATTTACATTTAGTTAAATAGCAAATATTAGAAAGTAATCATATTGAACTCTGATTCTAAGTTTAAATTTGTGAGTACTTCTTATCCAACTTGATTTATACCGGAATCAAGTTTGAATGATGTAAAACAAATGAGTAAAATTAACAACGCCAGTACGAAAGTATTGAACTCGTTTTCACCCCTACATATAGCAATCCTTATTAGCAAGAATTAGATAACTGTCAAGTATGAATATATTAATTCGAAGTTGAAGTACGAGAACTAACCTGGATCTTGGAACAATCGAAAAATTTCTGAATATCTTGAAGCCGCACAACATCGTGATAAACATATCTACAGATTTGGAGATGAAGGTGAAAGCTGCTGCAATAAGAATTAGCAGACACAGTGCTTGCAAACACAACGATTACAATCAATACAAAACAAATTCTTTTCATTCAAACATTCAATCATTCACTAAGAAAAACAATTACCCAATAACCAATTAAAATTCCCAAAATAAAAAAAATTAGGTTTTCGAGTTTAAAAATCCCCAAATTAAAATTAAATCGAACAAATGGTTCAGTGCAAAGTAATTCGAGTTCAATGCAAGCTTACCCAATTCGAGCTTTGTAGAATTAGAGTTTTAGTCGTATAACTCTCCAATCGAACAAATCTCTGGTCGAAAGAGAGATAGAGAGAGATATTAGAGTTTCGAGAGAGAAAGAGAGAGAGAATGGGAGAGAGAGAGAGAGAGAGAGAGAGAGAGAGAGAGAGGCCGGTGAGTGTGTGAGATTCAGGGTTCTTGAGAGGAGAGGGGAGAGTGACGAGAGAGAGTGTTTTTTTGTTTTATGATTTTATGTTTTTTAGTCTGAATAAGCTTTGAGTAGTGTGTTTGATAATTTGGGGAATAAAAAATTGCTTAAGGGGGAAAACATTTTAACAAATTGGGGAAAACATTCTAAGGGGGAACAATTTGGGGTACGCGCGGGAATTTTTAATTTTTTTTAGCTTATTTAAGACATCGGTTCTTCTTGAAAACGATGTCTTAGAACATAAAGACATCGATTTTATTTCAAGCGATGTCTTAAAACACAAAGACATCGGTGGCATTACTGATCGATGTTAAAGGCGTGATGTCTATTAACAGATTTCTAGTAGTGCATGCATATAAGTTAACGAATTAATCAATCTTTCATTAATTATAATCTATTAATTGTTGCATAATTAATATATATATTTATACATACATGCATGCATGCATGCCTAAATACATACATACATTCATACATAAATATATAAAAATATATATTTATGTAAATATGTAATAATATATGATAAAATTCGCCAACATATATCATATCTCGTATACTATCATTTAAATCTACTGTTAATATTTACGAATTAAAAATTATAAAATATATCACATGAAAAAAATTTATATATTAAACATGCATGTGCATTGTAATCGTTCATACGTTTAATAAAGTAAAGTATGTATATAACCTATGTCATACTTTGAGTACACAAATAAGTTTAAATCAATGCATATAATTTATTTTTTAGATAAACATTTAAAGTTTGTAATTTACCTAATATTGGTTCAGACTAAAATTATTGATAAATTCTCATCAATCAACATCGAATTTTTATGTATATTACATCAAATTTTCATGTACATAAATATAATACTTAAATAAAATAAAAAATTATTAGTATCATAACAAATATTTTTCAAAAATTACCGATCATATAATTTATGTATCACATCTTTAATATATTATATATTTAAAAAATATATTTTTTTCCGAATTTAAAACATACCCTCTACACGGGTTAAAGAACTAGTTAAAACTTAAATCCAAACCAGAATTCACACAATTAAAAATTTCACTTTCAACCTATTCACATCATCTTTCTTCACATCATCTGCCTCGTTTCTCATTCCCTCCCCTCTTCACATTTACACATATTTAAATATGTTTAAATATAATTTGAAGGATTTAAATCATAAATCTTTGTTTGAATGTAAAAATTTTGCATCAGTTACAAACAAGTTATCGAAAATCATAAAATAAAATAAAACATATGTTGTTTATTAGATTGGAATCAAATACCTTTGTTTGTATCTTTAAATAAATGTTTATTAAAATTTAATTGTGCATGTTTTGGAAACCTGTACAATTAAATTTTAATAAAATATAATTATATGAATTTTGATGATATTTTGAAACATGATCGTTTGTGGATATTTTTAAAACAGATAATATAAATGTCAACCTATAAAATTACGATGTTGACGGATTTTGAATCTTAAACCTTTGACAGTAATTAAAATATAAAATAAAACATTATTTTTTCATATTGCATCCAACTATTCTCATTTTTCTTATTTAAATTCTAGTGATTGTAATTTATCATACGAAATCAATCAACCAAATGGAAATTAGTTTGTTTTTAATAGTGGCGTAGAATAGAAGTTAAAAAAAAATTTATACTTCGAGTAACTTTTAAAACTATCCAAACAAGCGTTAATTTTTTTTAATTTGACTAAAAATGTCTAACTAATGCTCATTCCTTCAAATTTATTCAAAATTATTATTGTAAAAGTTATTGTAATTGGCTTTGAAATTGTTAATTCCTGATTGGACATGTGAAAGTCTGATAAAAGAATACATAGCACATATAATCTATACTATCAACTATTAAGATTTAGGGAAGGATATAGGGTCATTTCAAAATTGGGGAGTGCAATCCTTATCCCCAATTCTTGAACTCGAATTCGTTACCCGAATCCACTCCGAACGGGGATTTTGTTCTCCCCCATTCCCCATCCCGAACGGGGAACGGAAATCCCCGTGCATAATCGGGTAATTCTTTTTTTTTTTTTAATTAAATATTATATGAAATATTTTTCAAAAAAAAAAGAAATCTATTTAATATATCAAAATGTGTAATATATATTTGTAGAATTTTATATCATATTTTAGACATTTCTTATTTATAATTATTTATAGATTCAAATAATAGATAAAACTAAGAATACATGTACTCTAACATGAAAATTTTATTTATTAAAATGGATAAAATATTTTAAAATCTTAAATATGTATAATTTATACTTATTTTTAATAATTATTTAATTTGTAATATATAAATTTATTATTTTTATTACATATAAGCATCGGATAACGGGGATTGGGTGGTGAATGGGAAACGGGGTTTTGGGACGGGGAGACACTAATTCCTGTCCCTGTCTTGATTCCCGAATTTTTTATAAAGTTTTCTTCGCTCTTCATTCCGAATCCAAAAAATTTCTTGAATAGCCATTTCATTTAAAACGGGAATCGGATCGAATCGGACCGAACGAGTAAAATGATCACCGGTGCTCAAGAGACTGACATATTGTGCATGTTGACACTCATGGTCGGGCTTTACATACTAAAATAGACTTGTCCCATAAAGGAAGCCCAAATCTACCAAGGGCTAGTAGCCCACAACCTCCACTTAAACTGACAAGACTCCCGACTATAAATTTAGGGGGTGTAGAACTTTGAATGCATTCTTAGTTGGGCCGGAAGTGATTTCTTTTCTATGACATCAAAACCAGAAGTGCATTTTATTTTATTTAAGATTTTGAGAAATTACATTGATAAGAAAAGGTGGTACAAAAGATCATTCTTTACAGCATCTCCAATACTACTTTCCTAATAATGACGTCACATTGGATTTTACCTAATATCTATAATTTTTTTTCTTCTCCAGGCCTTCCTACTGTTAGCCATATTTTACGTAACAAGTCACGTATCCTCTATATTTAACCAATATTCAAAAATTATACATAACATCTAAATATATTATATCCACTTATATTGTAATAAATCATCAATCTCATCTCATGTAACCTTTTATATATATATATATATATATATATATATATATATATATATATTACTGTTTTTGGATTATAAATAACCGTTATAGCTAATACCATTAGTAGCACAATCTGTTACAATTTCAACAAATTTTAACTAACAATTATTATAAATTATTTTAGCTAACCGATGATCTTAGAGCATCTCCAACGGTGTTTTGTAAAATGATGGGCTAAATATTGATTATGTAAAATTTGTTGAACCTGTAACGTGTTTTACTCCAATGGAATTGACTATATTGGTTGGCTATATTTTAAAAATGGTATGTTATTATTATTTCAAGTTGTTAAAAATAGAATGTACTATTTTTATATGGTAATTGATGATGTGGAGTTAAACTACAGGTTGCTAAAGGTTCGAGAAATATAGCCAACCTATTGTGGTTATCTATATTTTTACCAAAGAGTTTTGTCCCATTGGAATGGACAAAATTTTACAAATTCTCTATATATCTTATTTAAGGTAATTTATTTTGAATTTTACCTAAAAGCTTTACACAGTTGGAGATGCTCTTAGTCTTACAGCCGATAATTGTGTGAATTGCTATATTAGCTTGTGGTTTGACAAAATAGATTGAGTAGGACCTTAAGTCCTTTATAATAATTGAACAATCTGTTATGACAAATGCGAAATAAGATAAATCTTCTCCCTTATGTCTCAAAGCTTTTACTACTGTAAGTCAAGCTCAATTAAGACCTTCGAAGTCTCCATTTTCTTCAGCCAGCACAGAGCCTTCCTAAAAGCTATGGCCTCTGCAATCTTTGGTTCGAAAAATCCCAGTAACTGACCTCCGTAGCCAGCTATAAACGAACCATGTTTATCTCTTACAAGGCATCCTAAAGTACTAATTTTTCTATCCATGGAGACAGCTGCATCAACATTAATTAATACAGGATATATATCCACCAATGCTTTGGCTTTTGCCACTTAGTAACATCCTCCCGCTGGTTTGTTGTGATGACGGTAGTAAATTACATACATATCATCTTGTAAATTTGCAGTTACTTATTCACTACCGATCTACAGTTTATTAACAAATTAAAAAAATGTCTGGCAGTATCAATTATAGGTTTGACCATCGAAGACAGAAGGATCCAACTAAAAAAATACTTTCTTATACTGTTTTATGTGTTACAACTTAACACTAAACTTGAACAAGACTAGAAGTCAAGTCAAAATAAAGGGACAAAATTTTGTTAACACAAATTGAATATCTACCTAGTTAAACGTACACCTGCATAATTAAAACTTAAATTATCACTTCTTCAAAATTCTTTGATCCATTCGAACATCGATGAGATGACTTTTTAGGAGAAGAAACCCGAATTATTGAATGTGAAATTGGAGTTAAACTCCACTCCTCCAAATTGATAGTTTAGACCAACAGTTGGGGAGTTTGCAGCTGAAGTTGCTGCGGAGATTATCTCATTAATCTCATTATCTGAAGCTTGCAATGCCTGAAAGTTCCCTCCAAAGTTGCTCATGTTTGATGGCGACACAGAGAAGTTATTGTTGAAACCTGAAGTGGCAGGAGACACAAATGAAGGAGAAGCTACATTGGAAGCAAGGTTGTTATCTCCAAGCATATAAAAATGTGATAAGCTATAGTCTTCGGAGGTGTTGTTAATGTTGTTGTTTGATGCTGAAGGGAAGTAGTACGATGTGGGAATATGGATTTGATCATGAGAATCTAAGTCTTCGGTTATTACTTTAAGGTCAGTTTTGAAGTTTAGTAGCACCTCTTGTGAGTTTTGATGGTTCTGTAGTTGATGATCATGAATATTTGCGGCAAGGCTGGTGGATTTTTCAAGCGGAGGTGGGTTAGAATTTGAAGATTGATCAGCACAGGTGTGCCTTCCTCGATATGTAATTTCAAACAGTGCTGGATCGTTATCAGATCTTTGAACTTGTTTTGTAGCTAAACAACCTTGTGCATGTCGATGAGTGCATCTATAGTATCCCCTATAACATGAAAAACAAGTCTATAAGATTGTTGTAATTGATCATAATTAGTTGTCAATTGCAAATACGTAAAAAGAGTAACACTGGTACCTAGGATATTTGGCTCCAAGAATGTCCTTTTGTCCATACTTTCTCCAATTATATTTATCATCAAGTGATCCTTCTATTCCTGTCCCCGGTTGAATTTTCACTCTCTTTGTCCAACGGGGCATAGCTTTACTGCAACACGATTACCAATTCATATATTAGAAAACACGATCCTAATTAAACATGACATACTACATGTTGAGCCGTCCAAACCAGTTAAATCCATTACAATGAGTCCAACAAATCCGCGAGGGTTTCGACAAACAACAAACAACAAACAAGTTGTGTGTGTATGTGTGTTGACACTAGTGTTACAATATCATAATATGTACCGTTTTCTGGAGGCATCTGATTTGCTATCTGAACTTCGAAAATCCTGATCAGAATCATCACTATGAGGACTACCACTAAAAGAATTTGGAGATTCAGTAACTCGAACTTCTCGGCCACCTACAACACGTTCATATCCGGTAATAATACTTGAACCAGAATTTAACATGCTAAGTATCTTGTCAAACGAAACAATGATCTTATGCGCCAAGTATTCGCGAGTTCCATGAGCTGAAGTTGGGGCATTGAGATGAATTTGAAGCTGTTTTGCTAGCTCCTTTCCTTGCCTCACCTCATTTATCAGATCTTTTGTCACAAATTGTTGATTAGAGTACTGCTCCATGTTAACTATATATTTTCGAACCGTTTGAAATCAATGTTGCTAAATAGGTACAGAAGGTACAGACAAATACAGGAAGGTAGGCTGAAATAGAGGTGAGAATCTCATGTGTTTCTTGGGAACAATTAGAAATGAAATGGCAGTTTTTAATTTGTTATGTAGTGAGTTTTGGTGTACTTCTTATATATGCAAAGGGGAGAGTTGTTTTTGGCAGATACATTGAAGTGAAATGTCTATGTTTATACATACAACTATACTAATACAAGTGATGCGCGTAAATAAGAATATGAATCTAGAGATCCTGTGAACCATAAAGTTTGACTATACTATTTCAATACACAAATGTGTGAAATATAACTATTTTATCTTTACTTGGTGTATTTATTACAGTACTAAAACCTTGATAAATGAATATTCGATAAATGAAATTTTTTCCGATCCCAAAATAACAGAAACAGTGTATTTTTTATCTTGATAAATGAATAATCTCGATTAATAAATAAAATTTTCCAATCCCGAACATATTCATTTATCGAGATTTAACTGTATTATATATATTAGAAAAATTTATTTTTAAATGCAATATTAGTGTGTTAATTTATATTTTTAATAATTTTCAATACTTGTGTAATCAAATTAAATTATAACCCGTGGTGCATATGATAAGTTTTACGTTTTATTTTTATCATTATACGAGAAATATGTATTGTATTTAACTTAATTTATATATATAAATAAAATTTTAATAATATAATATATATATATGTGTGTTTGAGTGTTTTTTTATTTATCTCTTTTCCAAAGATGGGATTTAGGAGCCTTTGACTAATTAGATAGATCACTTTCTCCTTTAAAATTGCTATTTAACGTTAATAATTTTAATTTATTTATTAAAATAAGTAAAGTTGTGAAATGGAATTGATCATAATCAAACACGTATTTTCAAACGTTTATTGCACCATATTATGTATCATGACAAATTTTTATAATATAGTAGAATTTTTTATTTATTTATATAAAAAAAATCCATCTTTATCAATTTTATGAAAAAATTATTTTTATTGTAAAATTCTATTTTTGTAATACATTTAAATAGAATTTTTGATGTATTTAAATGAAAATTTCCATTTTTATCAATTTTACGAAAAATTTATTTTTATTGTAAAATTCTTTTACAATATGATATGCTAATAACAATCTTTTACTGATGATATTTGAGTAGAAATAATTCGATTAAGTTATTTCTTGTAAGCCAAAAACTAAAGTGTAGTAGCATAACGTATGTAAAAATAGGATCTTCAAAGCTGGTCATTGGTCATGAGAAACGTAGTTAAGATGCAAGGAAGTCCAATTGCTGACCGATTCTTCTTCTCGTTCTTATTACTATTACTTTTCAAATTTAAACAACACTTAGCGTCAAAAGTGTAGGGAAGGTAGTCAACGATTAAGGGAGTTCACAGAAACAGAGAAGAAGGCCATGAATCTTCAAACCTCGTTCCGCGTTATTACAACTAAAATTATACATACATTACCCCATTTTTATATTACGTAACATCCACGTAGGAGAAAGTGTTGACGTGGGTCATGATGGTACCCTTGATACCTAGCTGACGTTGATAGTGATTGATCCTCCCTTAAACTATGATTAAGGTGTTCATTATAGCCGTTTGATGAGTTAATTAAATGGTTGGTACAACGTATCCGATGGTTGTTTTGTGGTCAAACTGTAGTTAAATCATCTTAATCTTTTACTACTACCCCATGCACGTGTTCATTTTGGACGCGCTAATGACTTCATTAATGAAGTCCTTTAAGATGAACTTGATCAATTAGTATTATCAATAATTAAGAGATTCTCTATTTAACATACTCGGTCCATTATATATGGTATTTGATTTATTTGTACGTAATTTTATATGTTTTGACTATATATTACAAATTATTATTTTTCAATTTTTCCTTTTTTGAATAAAAATATAATATTTTAATTTTTATTTAGATAAAGAAATTTTAAAAAATAATAATTTTATCTATGTAATCAAAGCACTTAAAATTACGTGAACAAAAGTCAAATGCCTTATATAATGAACCGGAGGGACTATTAGATTATCAAGAGGTTGTCAAACTTAATGTGACAAGATATTCTTAGTTACTATAATTTATTGGAGTTAAGGATTAGCAAGTTTCCAATTTTTGGTAATCTTCCAACTTTCTTAAATGATTGATTACATATATAAATACATAAATACAACTTATGTAAATCATCCAAATTTGTTATATTTTAAAATTTATTTTTATTAGGATAATTTGAGATCATATAAGTAACTTCTAAAGATGCTAATTATTGGAGTAATTTTTAAGTAATTGTTGCCAAACTTGACATGGAAGACATAGGGGTGATCCTAACTATAGGCGAAGTAATCTTGCGCCTAGTTCCCTAAAATTCAAGGGCCCCAAATTTTATAAGTTTAATAGGTATTTTATATGAAAACTTGTAAATGTTGAGTCTAAATGAAGATTAACACATGTATAGCTATCTAAATGTTTGGATTTCTTTTTGGAATCTTCTAACTATACTCATAACCATAACAGTTGCTTATGCTGTCGTCATCTGTTTTATTAATAAATTTTAAATATATATTTTGTTTGTGGAAAAAAAAATTATGCCCTCATAAATGAAGTTCATCTAGGATCCCTCGATTCTCATGATCGTCCCTGGAAAAACAGAAAAAATAAATATTTAATATATAAGATAATTTTTCGTGAAATGATAACTTTGTTTGCAACTCCTCATAAAGATGATCTTATCAACGTTGCAAACAGATTTTGACTTTTCCCGTTTAATATATTTAAACTATTGCTTATAGTATGATGATTAAATTAAGAGAATGGGAAACCTAAGATGCATCTTAGTATCATCCATAAGATTCTTATACAAATTTCTACTTAATCAATTAAAAAAATTTGATGCCCCTACGGACGCTACTTCTGCATAATCAAAACTACATCATCTTGTTTAAAGATATATAAGTATATAAGGTTCCTTTCTCTCTTAAACTAAAATAAATTTTGCTGTAATGACTGAATTTAAATCCAACTAGGAGTAGTCATACAGTGAGAGGATCAAGCAACTTGAGCTACTCTAACGTGCTCGGAGAATATGTAAGTTCAATCATATTATTGGTCACATATTTTATTTACCCCATCGCTAAAAATAAAAAATAATCTTGTTTGGTACTTAAGTTTTTATTTCTCACCACAAAAGATACAAGAAAAATACTTTTACAAGAAAATTAATAAGATGTTGATACTCTAAATATTATATAATTTTTATGTATAATATTAGTTAAGCAAGTTTAATCAAATATAAACTGCAGGTCATTCATACCCCATTATCTATCTTTAAAAATAAAATAGTCTTGCTCCGGATCAAATTATCTTCTCATAACAAGAATAAATATTCTTTTTTTTTTTAAACAAAAAAATAAATATTCTTATAAGGATACAAGAAATTTAATAAGATGTCGATAATTTTATGAATTTATATTATTTTTGTCGAACCAAAAACAGTTGAAGCTTCTATTAACTTATTCTCATTTTTTAAGACAAATTTGTTAACTTCTATTTGAAAATAAAAGTATGTATTCCCTCAAAAAAAAAAAAAGAGAAAAGTATGTAGCATGACATGTCGATTTTCTTTTTTTTTTTCTTTTTCTGCTAAGTTGCTTCACGAATTTTCACCAAGGTATATTCTTCATAATTTTAACACCGTTAAAAATAATGGGGGTTATGTTTTGACCTTGTTGCCATGTGAAACACCAATTAGTCTGATGCGTCAGTCATCTCATGCATGCATATTGACCACAGTTTAAAGATGCTTTACTATTTACTATTCCCTTCATCCCGACCAAATTTTTATATTTGATTTGGGCATAGAGACCAAAGATAGTTGGTGTAATATTATTAAAATAAATGAAGTAGTGGGTGTAATAGTGATTTTATTGTTTAAATAAGTGAAGTCGTAAGTGTAATAATGTAAAGTGTTGAAAAAGTGAAGTGAATTAGTAGATGTAATAATGTATTTTATTGTTAAAAATTATTCCCTCCGTCTCATAATGCTTCTCTCGTTTCATATGTCGGCACTGTTCATAACATGAGACAAATTACTAATTTACGTCTAATCTATAAAACCAAATATAGTCATGAGATACAGTGAACTTTTTATATTTAAAATTAATACGAAATTAAAGATATTAACGATTAAAAGTATGCGTTGGCAAAAGTGTCCAAGGGAAATGGGAAGAGTTTTTTGGAACAGAGGGAGTACTATTTTTAATAATGTAAATAAATGGTGGAACGTCCAAAAAGGAAAATGTAAAGAAATGAGAGGAACAGAGGGAGTAATACTTAATTTAAATTCTATATATTCCTAACAGTCTAAGTAAATTAAAACTTTTATATCTTCCCCAATTCAATTAAACTAAATCAGTACTTAGAGCAATAAAAATAATTTATGATTGATAAGTTCAAAATAATACAAAAGAAGGAATGAATTAACCTTGTATTAGCCACACAATTAAGTAAGACCTGCTGATAATAAAGTAAATTACACATGCATGAACAACGCATCTAAACATGCTAGATAAATTGTGTTGCATACCTTTTTTTCTAGAGATTATTGACCATGAACATGGTAATACTAAACAATTAGTACTAAAGAGTAATATTTATTTAATTATTTAAATATGAGTAATGCTAGGTGTTGTGGAACGAAAAGTAGGGTGTATTTATTGCGTATTGATTACTAGGGTTAGGGAGAGCTTTGAGCTTTAATGGCTGATCAAGTGTTTCGTGACTTAATCTGTCCTCACAAGATGCCTACGTATCTTGTAGTTATCAAGAATCAAGCCAAAAAACGTAGTTCTGTTCGTGGAGGAACAGGTCCTTATATAGGTGATGAAAACCCTGGAATAAGAGTTGAATTAGGAGACTTGGTGGGCAAGTCACAGCTTTGGCCCAATTCTAGATCCTTTCAAGAAGAAGGTGGATATCTATTGGACTCATGTATCTTGTATCTTGGGCTGTGTTTTTAAAACCGGACCGGCCGGTTCGACCGGTCGGACCGCTAACCGGTGGCAGGTCCGGTTCGGTTCACCCCTAAAACCAGTCCCCCGGTTTTCCTATTCAAAACCTGTCATAACCGGCCAAAAACCGGTAAAAACCGGTAAAAAAAACCGGACCGGAAACCGATTTATTGAATAAAAAAAGACAGAAAAAAATAACCCAACTTGTATATCGCTTTATTGAATAAAACGATGGTAATGATGATTGATTTATTGCTTTATATATTGCTAAAACGGGACCAACTTGTAATGATGATTTTGATTTCTACAAAGACATAATCAGATTGTTATATATATATATATATATATATATATATATATATATATATATATATATATATATATATATATATATTTAATTATATATTTTTCTCTATATATAATTATATATATATATATATATATATAATTATATATTACGTAATTATGACATCACACCGGTTGAACCACTGGTCGAGCCGGTTGAACCAATCGAACCAGTAACTTGTAGGGCTTCCGGTTCGATGCCCGGTCCGGTTCTGAGAACACTGATCTTGGGGACTACTCCTTGTAGGATTTGAGTCTTTGTTGGACTCAATATTGGAGTCTCATATTTGGCTGATTTATTAATTACGAATTTATTATCATTATTAAGGTTTTGGGCCTCGTAATTGGGCTTTGACCTTGGACCAACTTAGGTTCATTTAATGCAACATTAAACGTGTCTTAGGGCTTACTTTCAGCCCATATCATTTGCCCCCCAACTTCTTGGAAAACTGATCAGGTTTTCGTGGAAGTTATAATTGTCTTTTTTGAGACTCGGGGACGTTTTTATCCCTTACCTAGGACTCCTTATTTTTCCTACCCTCATATGGGGATTTTGGTTTACACTAGTGTTTTACATATACCGCCTTATTGTAAAGTGTGGAGCGACCTACACTTTTACGATGATTTGCCTTATTCGAGGTTTTAATTTGTGCTTGCTTTTAGCAATTTCGGCACTTTTATAGAGCTTTTATGCATTATTAGCATAAATTATTGCTCAATTTGTCAGAAAATATTTCTGCAATTTTCCTCATATTTTTTTATACTTTTACTAATATTTGAGGAATTTCCGTGTACCCACAATTATTTTCCTTACTTTTTCCTAATTTAGGAATTTTTATGTACCCACAAATATTTTTCGTAATTATTCCTAATATTTTAGGAATTTTTTTGTACCAACGGGTATTTTTTTTAATTATTTCTAATATTTTAGGAATTTTCTTGTACCCACGGGTATTTTTCTTAATTATTCCTAATATTTTAGGAATTTTCTTGTACCCACGGGTATTTTTAGAACCCACAAATATTTTTCGTAATTATTCCTAATATTTTAGGAATTTTTTTGTACCAACGGGTATTTTTTTTAATTATTTCTAATATTTTAGGAATTTTCTTGTACCCACGGGTATTTTTCTTAATTATTCCTAATATTTTAGGAATTTTCTTGTACCCACGGGTATTTTTAGAAATACTTTTGAATTAATCCAAAAATATTTAAAATGTGCTAACTAGCATAAATATTTTTCCAAGATTAAGAAAATAATTTAGAAATTATTTTCTATTTTTTCAGAATTTTCTTCAAAAAAAAGTCTCTGGCAAGACCCATTGTAGAGTCGAAGTGCGGTTGTTTTTAGGGGCCCAGTCGAAAAGTTTCTCTCGTAAACAATTTCGAATGAAACTTCTTGAGGGGGCCAGCCCTTTTTACTACTCATTCGAAAAATCACACTCGTCGATTCCTTTTTTTTTAATTGAAAAGTTCAGCGGGGGCCCCATTTCTTTTGCTTCACTTAAAATATTCAGCCGAAGCTTTCTCTTTAGCTTATCATTCGATAATCTTCATTTTACCTTTTTTCTTTCTTTTTTTTTTTTTAAATTTTCGAAAGAAAATTCTAGTGAGGCTCAGATCATTTTTTTCTCCTGATCGAAAATTCTTACTCGAATTTTCAACTTTTTTTTTCTTTTTTTTTTAAAAAAAATTCGATTGAAAATTTTTGGTGGGGACCAATCCTCTTTTGATGTTCATTCGTAAAATCCCATTCGGAAATTTCTTTTCCCCTTTTTTTTCAATGAAATTTTTGAATGCAAATTTCGTGGGGCCCAGCCCTTTTTTTTTTGCACCCCATTCGGAAAATAATAATCGAAAATTGCTTTTTCCAATTTTTTTTTCTTTTCTTTAAGTTTTCGAATGAAAACTTGTTTTTTTTTTTTGCCAAATTTCGATTCAAAATTTTCTGATGGGACCCAGCCCTTTCATCGTCCCATTCAAATTTTTCTCTTAAATTTTTTTTTTTCCCAATTTTCGATTGAAAATTCTCTGATGGGGCCCAGCCCTTTTATCCTCTCATTCGAAATATCTTACTCGAATATTATTGTTTCGAATCTTTATTTTTCGAGTGGAATTTTCTGAATGGGGCTCTTGCCATCCTTGAATTTTTCAATCAAATTTTTTTTTGATTGAAAATTATTGTGGGGTCCATCCCAATTTTGCATTTCACTCGAAGAGCTTCAGTCGAAGCCAATCATGTTTTGCTTATCATTTGAAAATCCTTGGTCGTTTTCTTTTTTTCTTTTTTTATTTTATTTCCGAATGGAAATTTTGAATGGGGCCCATCCCTTTTTTCTTTTCAGTCGGAATTCTACGAACGGGGCACCAGCCTTATTGGAATTTTTCAATTCCTGATTTGGAATTTCAGATTTTGGTAACCGGGAAAGGCTTATCAAGGCTTGGGTGACCAAACTAGGATTCAAAGTTGGTTTCTAGGTCATAAACTCATAATTCATTCCTGCTCTTGGTTTCCATGAACCTTGGATGAATTTGATAGGCCCTCATGCCTTATTTGGCCTCTAAGGGCTTCATGTAGTGACTTGATTTTTTATTTTAGAATTCAAGATCTCAATTTAGTTCTCAACTGTTGATTCTTGATTCTTGATTCAAGATTCAGAATTCACATTTAGTTGTCTAACACAGCTGTGTTTGGCCGTCAAGGCTTACATCATGCATCCTACGTGCTTGTAACTATTTGACATTCGAGGTTTTCATTTTTGGGAAGCATTTCTTAAATTGTAAAAATCATTTGATTTTTTCTTTTGAGTACTCGAGCCTGATTTCCCTGCCTAATTTGTCTTTGTTTCCGGGGAGGCTTCCGGGAACATCCTTTGTTGCAACAACGATAATTTTTGTCTAGCATTAAAGACCTTGCATGTTTGGGAATCATACTCCTGATTCATCCTTTCGCCTTGCATTGTCCTCAACGGGGATTGGAGGTTTCCTCACACCTTTTGCTTTTTAGTATTAAGGGGAGCATTTTGCCAATGACATCTTAAAATAGACCTCCATGGTTCCTTGTTGTATGGCTGTTTTTTCATCCAAGTCTGGGACCTCTAAGGATCCCTTGGTGAATTGATTCAAGTAGTCCCTCGGGGATTCAATCTTTGCTTGTTCCAAATTCATTGGGAATCTCGTGCACCCCTCTACTTCTAATTGGCCGTCCGAAGCTTTACCTCATTCCATCAAGGAACTTATCAAGCTGGGAGGCAACTGGATATAACAGCGTTACACCATGCCCCCCGAGATTCGAAGGAACGCCTTTGATGACATTATTTTCCACCAATTGGTGCTAGCAACTTTGAATCGATGGTCGGGACCTTCATGACTTGGAAGTAGACACTTCCTGCATAGTTCTCTCTATTTTAAAAGAAGCAAACTTAGACAAGGCATCGGCCTTCACATTCTCTTCTCCAGGAATGTGTTCCACATAGCACCTATCAAACCGAGTCATCACAACTTTCACAATCTTTAATTACTTCTCCATGGTTTCCTCCTTGGCTTCGGACTCACCATTCATTTGTGAGGCTACCAACCTTGAGTCTCCACAGAACTTGTGGTTCTTGACCCACAGGAAGCCAAGCCTAAACCGGCTATCAAGTCTTCATATTCAGCTTCGTTGTTTGTTATCGGAAAGTCCAACTTCAAAGCATGCTCAATTATGAACCCATCGAGGCTTTGCAAGACCAGGCTTGTACCACTTGATTTCGTTCCGTAAAATTGAGCAACCAATACTCCTTCGGGGTCATGTTTTCATCTTCATTCTTGCTTTCTGGTTCTTTGCCCTCCATGGGTTACTACTATTGCCCCCCGACTTCTTGGTTGTTAACGGTACATTCAACCATGAAGTCAACTAAGACTTGGGCTTTGACGGCCGTCCTAGGCTTATACTTGATATCAAATTCCCCTAACTTGATTGCCCACTTTATGAGCCTACCACTGGCTTTCGGGCTATGGAGTACGTTCCTCAATGGCTGCTGGTCCGTCAGGACTTCAATCTTGTGTACTCGGAAGTATGGTTTTAACTTCCTCAAGGCTGTCACCAAAATTTTCAACGGTGGAGTAGTTTAAATCTGCATCATGCAATACTTTGCTACTTTGCTCACATAGTAGACATGTTTTTGAATCTTTCGTTCTTTCTTGATCAAAACGGCACTCACTACTTGTTCGGAGACCGATAGTTATAAGAACAAGGTTTCTTCCGGGCTTGGTTTGGCCAACAATGGGGCCTCAGCCGTATATTTCTTTACCTGTTAAAAGGCCTCTTGGCTTTCAGTTGTCCATTCAAAGTCCTTTACTTTCTTCAATGTTTTGAAGAATGGAAGGCACTTCTCGCCTGACTTGGAGCCGATCTTGCCCAAGGCTACGATTCTCCTAGCCAGCTTCTGAACGTCATTTATGGTGCGCGGTGGCTCCATATCCAAGATTGCTATCATCTTGTCGGGGTTAGCTTCGATTCCTCGTTTCGAAAGCATAAGACCCAAGAACTTTCATTATCCTCACAAACGTCCATATCTTCAATTGGGAGGACCTGCCCCCCAACTCCATCAGGCCGTAACGTGACTACATAGCAACTCCTTGCCATCTTTTGATCACCCTTTTCTTCTCCGACTACGTTCCTAGTTGGGAACTACACCTTCAGGTGGTAAGTTGAGGCTACAGCCTTAAAAACGGGGAGTCCTATCCTCCCAAGGATGACGATGACTAGGAAATTCAACATTTGTATGGCCCATCTTGGCTCTTCCCCAATAGTCATGGGTGACTAGATTGTTTCTTCAACCTTAAACTTCACTTCAATGTACCCGTACATGGGCATGTTAGAAGGGGGTCAGTTGGGACTCGGTGTATCCCATCTTCAGAAATGCATCATGGAAGAGGATGTTAACAGAAGCTCCATTGTCTATCAAGACTCGTTTTACATCAGAATTCCCTATTACGGGAGTAATGACCAACTGGTCGTCAGTGGGAAACTTCACCCCTTTGAGGTCTGAATTATCAAACGTGATTGGTACCTCAGTTCTTGCATACCTAGGTGCATTTCCAACAATATGCATCACCTTACAGGCATATGCTTTCTGAGAGTTCCTTGTTGTCCCAGCCACTATCGGGCCTCCAGGGATCATGTCGACTACTGGCCTTCGAGCCTGTGGATTACGATCATAGTCATCATCGCTTCTTTTATAATCCCGTCTAGGGTTATTTTAATTTCCATCTTTGCAGAACTTGCTCAGTTTCTCTCTTTGAATCAGGTACTCAATTTAATGTTTGAGCAGCCTATAATCGCCAATGTCATTAGCCACATCTTTGTGGAATCCGTAATACTTATTCTTGTTTCTCTTTTCGGGACCATCCCTTAGCGGCTTCGGCCATCGGAGATCCTGCTCCTTCTCGATGTCCATCAGGATTCGACTTTGGGGCGTATTCAACCTTACATACTTAGCGAACCTCGATCCCTGGTTGTTCCTCTTAGGAGCAGAATCGGAGTCTCTGGCCGTACGAGGATACTTGTCCTAGGCATCATACTTTTGCTCTATCTTTTACTTTCTAAGCGTTATCGATGTTCATGTTGTTACCACTACTGCCAACTGTGGCTTCTCCTTACTGCATGCTTTCATCAACTTTTATGTACTTTGTAGCTCTTTTTTGGAGTTCAGCCATGTTCTCCGGAGGGTTTGGCCAATGACATCTTGAAAAAGGCATCTATGGCTCCTTGTGACAAGGCTATCATAATCGCTCTATCATTCAAGTCTGGAACCTCTAAGGCTTCCTCAGAGATTCGGTTTAGTGAATTTTGGGTCTCCCCTTTGGGATCATCCCTTGGAGACGCGTATCTGGGGGTATTATTCCCTGAATGGAAGTCAGGGGGAATGGATCATCATCCCATTTGCTCCTTCATCATCTTTAGTGCACAATCAAGATTTCTCCCTCTTGCTACATGTGGAGGTCCCAAGCCTCAAATATGGTGTGAATCACCCCCTTGTTGGGGGTAGGAGTCCATAACTTGGTTTTTGAGTTTTTAGTGATGAAAACACCATAGTAGAGTTCATGCTAATCTATAAGCGATTATGGACAAAATCGTGCCTAGGATTGGAGATCCGTCCCTTAAGAGTTTAGAATATTTCTTTTTCAGATCATTAGAGTCTCGTTTAAATTCCTGTTCCTAGAGGGTTCAACCATTGAATAGTGATATATGTTTGCACTCTTCACTTTCTCAATAAAAAGAGAGGTAGGATCATTCTGAACTCATAGTTGAATCAAATCATTGGACTTAGCCATTGGGATCTCTGTCCTTGGGACCTCAGTCCTTCCATGCTTCCTTGAAGGCCTCTCCAAATTGACAAAGGGAATTTCTCCTACCCTTAAAGTAGGAGGGCAACTTTTTCCTCTGTTGTTCCTTCTCCAAATCTTGTTTCATCCTTTGGATCTCAGCTTCGTGAACCTTAATCCTCTCTTGTGTCATTCTTGGTACTCTGCCCGCAGTTCCCCAGTCACGTCCAGCGGTGGGTTACTTTTCTGCACGCCTCCTCCTCGGGGCTCGATGTCGCTTATCTAGGGTTGCAAACGAACCGAGCTACTCGTTAGGCTCGACTCGACTCGACTCGTTTAACTCGACTCGACTCGATAAGATAACGAGCTCGAGCTCGAACAAAAAAAATTGATCGTTAAGGTTATCGAGTCGAGTTGAGTTTTTTGAGTGTTCGACTCAACTCGACTCGATATGGGCTCGAACTCGACTCGACTCGACTCGGCTCGACTCGACTCGTTAAAGCTCGAAAAAAATCAAAAAAAATTATTTTTATTTTTTATCTCCGACCAAATTAATTTTATTTTTTGAAAATTTGGGAATATCACTAAATTAGATATATGTTGACATCCGTACGATTGGATCGTCGAGAAATATTTTTTAAAAAATAGAATCAACAATTCGTGACAAAGCACTAGTTACTAGTTATAGTTAGAATAGTAGTGATCTACTAAGATCTCGAACCAAATTAATTTTTTATTTTTCGAAAATTTTGGAATATCACTGAATTAGATATATCTTGACATCCGTACGGTTGAATCATCGAAAAATATTTTAAAAAATATAGAAACAACAATCCGTGACAAAGCACTAGTTACTAGTACTAGTTAGAATAGTAGTGATCTACTAAGATCCCAAACCAAATTAAATTTTTATTTTTTGAAAATTTGGGAATATCACTAAATTAGATATATCGTGACATCCGTACGGTTGGATCGTCGAGAAATATTTTAAAAAATATAGAAACAATAATCCGTGACAAAGCACTAGTTAATAGTACTAGTTAGAATTGTAGTGATCTACTAAGATCTCGAACCAAATTAAATTTTTATTTTTTGAAAATTTGGGAATATCACTAAATTAGATATATTTTGACATCCGTACAGTTGGATCGTCGAGAAATATTTTAAAAATATATAAACAACAATTCGTGACAATGCACTAGTTACTAGTACTAGTTAGAATATTAATGATCTACTAAGATCTCGAACCAAATTAATTTTTTATTTTTTGAAAAATTGGGAATATCACTAAATTAGATTTATTTAGACAATCGTACAGTTGGATCGTCGAGAAATATAAAAATAAGCCCAAAGAATGGGAAAAAAAAATAACAAACTTGTGAACTACTCGAACTCGAGATCGACTCGACTCGACTCGAAATGCTCGTGAACTACTCGACTCGACTCGATTGTTAACGAACTCGAGTTCGATCACAGAAATCTGCTCGATAAGCTTATCGAGTTTTGCTCGAACTCGTTAAGAAAAACTCGAACTCGAACTCGTTAAGGAAAAACTCGACTCGGCTCGGTTCGTTTGCAGCCCTACGCTTATCCTTAGATGATGAATCCTTGGTATAGGGTCCATAATAATCTTGGTACCTCCTTCATAGACAAGGCCTAGGCCTGTGATGTATGGGGGTTTATATGGCTTGTTCATTCGATGTGCATGGCCACTTTCTCCAACGCCTCCTACGTTTGAGGGATAGACGAATAGCTCGTAGGCTATATTCGTGCTTGCGAGAATCACGGTGGTGGAGATTTGTGCTCTATGGGGGAAGGTCGTATCCTAGAAGGGAAACAAACATTTGAAGGGCATTCATCTCCTAGCCTTGGGGATTCATCCCTATGGGATGCGATCCCTCGACATGAGTTTCAGTAATTTGGAGATTCGTCCTTGGGGTAAAGAACCCGAAATCTGGGTACTCGTTTAAGGGGGTACAGACCCTTGTTCCATAGTCACGGGTACAGAAGTGCTAGTGGTGTTGTTCGTAGTCACCGGTGTTCTTCGTGTGTTCATCGTGGTTGATGTTGTCTTTCCACAGACGGCGCCAAATGTTGTGGAACGAAAAGTAGGGTGTATTTATTACGTATTGATTACTAGGGTTAGGGAGAACTTCGAGCTTTAATGGCTGATCAAGTGTTTCGTGACTTAATCTGTCCTCACAAGATGCCTACGTATCTTGTAGTTATCAAGAATCAAGCCAAAAAACGTAGTTCTGTTTGTGGAGGAACAGGTCCTTATATAGGTGATGAAAACCCTAGAACAAGAGTCGAATTAGGAGACTTGGTGGGCAAGTCACAGCTTTGGCCCAATTATAGATCCTTCCAAGAAGAAGGTGGATATCTATTGGACTCATGTATCTTGGGGACTACTCCTTGTAGGATTTGAGTCTTTGTTGGATTCAATATTGGAGTCTCATATTTGGCTGATTTATTAATTACGAATTTATTATCATTATTAAGGTTTTGGGCCTCGTAATTGGGCCTTGACCTTGGACCAACTTAGGTTCATTTAATGCAACATTAAACTTGTCTTTAGGTCTTACTTTCAGCCCATATCACTAGGGGTATAAAATCATGTATCACAAATAATTATAAAATGATGTGATAGGGATGATGTGACAAAAAAAATATTTTTATTAATTGATATTTACGTGAATGCAGGACCAATATCAAAGAATAAAAATATCTGTCATTTTGTAAAAAAAATTGTACACAATTTGATATATGTATTATTTTCATATAAACATATATGATCCCTGACAAACCGGTCAAACTTCTATTATCATAAATAATAATTTAGGAACTAATGTCAAACTTTTTAAAATTAGAATCCGTATATATATATATATATATATATATATATATATATATATATATATATATATATATATATATATATATATATATATATATATATATAGTAGAGATCTAGAGAAAACCCCTTTAAAAGGAGAACTTAGAAAACTAAATTAAAATATAGCACATATGGTATGCAAACTGATCGTTGGGAGATGGAGCAAAATGTGGTGAAATTAGATTTTAAAAAAATATCACCGATTGAGGGGAAAAATCAAATTAAAAACGGAGGGGATTAGGTGGGATTGTGTGTGTGAGGGTGTATTTGATTAGTGTGTGGGTGCCCCTGGCGGGGCCATTGATTATAATACATCCAACGGTTAGGATTAGTACCTTAGTTTTCTTCAAAAAATGAGTTCTCTTTTGAGCCACATATATATATATATATATATATATATATATATATATATATATAAAGCTCTATGGAGTACTCTTTTAATTGGAGTACTTGGAGTACATATACATTCTGCATTCAAAATATTTTAAAATTTATTATTTTGCAAACCTTGTTATATGAATATCATAATTTTATTAATAATCTTGAAAATCATGTATGTTTTGCAATATGTTCATCTTTAAAATCCTTTATGTTTTGCAATCAAAACATATATGTTTTGCAACCCAAATGTGTTTCACAGAACAATTCGTTTTGCAATATTTTGTTAGCAAAACATACAAAATTTTCAAGATTTTCGATGAAATAGTGATATTTATGTAATAAGCTTTGCAAAATAAAAAAGTTTGCAAGATTTTGAATGCAAAATGTATATATACTCCAAGTACTCCAGTTAAATGAGTACTCTATAGAACTTTACTATATATATATATATATATATATATATATATATATATATATATATATATCTTACAAGCATTTTTGTTCAACACATTTTATAACTTCGGTTCAATATCGATTATCAAATAATAACTAAAATTTTATTGAATACACATAATTTAATTATTCAAAATCCTTTTTGGGTTCACCAATACCAAAATAGGTTAATAGAAATATGAAATTTTATTGTTTAATATGAGGTGTGTTGAACCGTACGTAGTTCAAAATTTATTGAATAGATTTTACAAAATTCTCAATTATCCTTCCGGATTCACCAATACCCAATTAGGTAGAAATATGAAATATTATTAATTTAATACATTTTGCTTAATCATACCAATATAAAATTATTTTATATACATGGATTCAACACAAGTATAATTATTGTTTAACAGATGATGTTAAACTTAAGTTATGTGTCTGTTGAACATCCATTATAAAAGAATTTCAAATTTTCGTAAAAAATGTTGCATATATGGTTTTAATAAATTATAAAATATTATAAATATGTTTCCGATTTCAATAATGTGTATTCAATAAAATCTTAATTAATAATTTATAAATGATGTTGAACCGAAGTTATACATGTGTTGAACAAAGAAAGTTTGTAAGTTCGTATTTAAGAAAGTTTTTACTGAAACTCATATATATATATATATATATATATATATATATATATATATATATATATATGTAAAAAGAATTCTCTACAATTTAATCATTAAATCAAATTTAAAATAAAATTTTCAAAAATAAAACACCAATTTCGATGATATATATAAACAACTACCTTATTTTTCCCCTCTAAAAAAGAGTAAATTGTACCATTGTGGCCAGTAAAATTAATTTTTGGCACTTTGATAGCTAATGTTGCAAATCTTGCACTATAATGGCTTGAAAATATTTTTTTAAACATTTAAATGACTTCCGTCATCTTGGCCTAAATAGAGTTAGTTTGACAGGGGTATTATAGTCCTTAATTAATGGTTACATACATGCTGGTACCATGTGACCATGTCAGCCTCTCATGTTCGTCATGTTTAATTCCCTTATTCAACTCCTGATTTGACCTGAGGATTTTTTTTATCAATAATTAGCACATGAGACATGACCTTGATCGGTGATTGTTTGAACATGTAAGCCCTATTGTAATTAGTTATATATGTAGATCACTCTTTCATTTTCTGAAGTCATAAACTGAGGGAATAACAATTTTCATTGTATAATCTGGAAATGCCATCACTATCTTAATACAACTCCCACTATAAGCTGAAACTTGTTTGATGCTCATAACAGAGCCTATGGAGGAAATACAAGAACTTGATACTCCTATGATTTTGATGATCACAAACAAGGCAAAAGGCTTGTATTTAGATATAAAACAGCATGCTATTTCTATATGCATTAACTTGGTTTTGCAAGGTAATTTAGTTTACTGATTGTTAAATCAGTATATCAAAACAATAAGCCAAAGTTGGAACACAGTTACAGTTTGGCAAGCCATTTGCGTAGAGACAGATCATAAACAACATGCCATTTGTCAACAGTTCAGAAAGTCCAGGAGTGCGAAAATCGTGGAGATTATATAGGGACTGACTTCTAATCAATTGTAAGGATTGTTTAAATATATAATATGTATATTATATATATTTGGGCTCATTTCAATCATTCCTTACCTACAAAAAACTCTATTCCTTAATTATAGGAGTTTGTTTCTTTTAAAACTCTATCTTTTGTTCAAACTCTCCTACGCGGTTTTTACTCCTATCTTTTCAGAAAAAACATCTATTGAACATTTTATTCTTTTCTTTCTTCTGTCTAACGTATACATTAACGTTAGAAATCATTCCTAACAAACTTTAACGTTGAATTGGATTCAAATGTTAAGTTGTTGGTTTTTGTTTCTGACCGTTAATTTTATATCTTTATATATCTTGTTCTTGTTCAGATTTTTGGTTGTTAATTCAAGAACATCAAGATCAAAACAACTCGGTTTTCTACTTTGCAAAATCTTTTACATCGATTCTATTTGAGCTTATTTATATATCTATCCGTATTGTTTATTTAGAGAATCCATAGTTTGAGTTGTAAATCACTTAATTCTATTGTTCTGATTGTATGTGATTTGTTGTTGGATACTTGGCTGTGAATAGTAGGGTTTGGTGAACGTTGCCAGAGAATTATACTTAGGAAGTATAGCTAAGAGAGCAGGTTCTAAAATAGGTCTATTCAGCACGCCATTTGTGTCAGCAGCTGGGTTAAAAGGGTGATATATTATTGTATCTTGTAATCGTTTCATTATTGATCAATAATATATTCTCTTACCAGGTTGGTAAGGGGCCATGACGTAGACCATAGGGGATTAGGGGTCAAACCTGGCTAAAAGATTGTGGTGTTCTTTATTTTTCTTGCACCTTATTTACTGCTTATGCATTCAGCATACCATTTACATTCAGCGTACCATTTGCATTTGTTAAAATTGAAATCAGCAAGCTGTTTCTTGTAATTATTAAAATTGGACATAGTTAGTCATCTACACCTATTCACCCCCCTCTAGGTGTGCATTTTCAGAACTGACTTGAACTAAAACTCGACATAGACACAACACTCAACACACCTAGAATCATTGGAACTCACAACTTGGACAAGAAAAAGACAAACTGAGTGAAACTAACTGTTAGAACCCAAACAAGGGACAACACTTGACGCAGCGGAATAACACCCCAAAGAGAAGACTACGACTACAAGTTATAAGCTATAACAAGACAATAATCAAAGTAAACACACAAAGAAGAAGGAATTTGTTGGCCAAGTGAAAGAGCCCTTTTTCTTGTATATATTGATACGTTTTTGTTTTCTGTATACAATATCACAATCATTAAAACCTAGCTAATTCACTACTGTTTACATATCATATTAACTATGGGTCTAGTTTAAGAATTAACCCAAAAATACTTTTGGGCCAAAATACCCGCTCCAAGTCGCCTCACCACGGGGAGCTTAATCCACACCGTGGTGAAAAAACTTCTTTCCCCACCTCAATAAACAAGCCTTCTGCACCTCCAAATCCGATCTCCACCATTCAGAATTTAGATATATGAGTAAGGAAGACGCTGTCCAAAATTCATGGTGATCCGACCGTTGGAACTCCGGGAAACGTAAAAACAAAATAGCTAACGCAACCAGAAAAATTTCTTTGACTTTTTCACATTAGCACCAAAAAACTAGCCCAACCTTTCAATCTTACAAGCGGACAATATTATACTAATGTGGAGTTAATGGGTGCTGCGTGGCCCAACAAGTGGTATCAGAGCCGATGGTTAAGAAGTTGATCCTGGGGTTGCAGGCTGCAAGTGGTGTGGTGTGGGAGGCTCTCCAGAACTGTGGTTGGAGATCTTGGACGGCTTGTGTCGAAAGTCTTCCTGACACTGAGGTGGTCGGGTGGCGTGTCCCACAAGATGAGGAGCCCAACAAAAATAGCGGTGGTATAAGGGTCACAAGATTGGTGGTTCTTGGATTAAGGGGAGATTGTAGAGTGGGTGTCAACCCAAGTCTCACATCGATAAGATAAAGAAGAATTATCTTGAATATAAGCAGCCAAACAACTCCATTAGTATGAGGCCTTTTGGGAGGATCCCAAAAACAAATCCGTGCGGGCGTGGCCCCCCTACAAATATCTATATTTATAGGCACCACAAATATTCTAATCCTATTCTATATCAAATTCTATTTGTGACAATTACCATCTTTTCTTATCTTGGATAGAAAACATTCCACAATTAATATTCCTACCAAGAATAAGAATTACCTCAATTATCACAAAATAGAAATTCTTCTCATAATAGGATTCTTAACTTAATTAGGAATTCTGGGCGGACCCCAACAAAATACCACTTGTTGGGCTTGCTAAGCAGGCCTTAAATCCACATTACTATGATATTATCCGCTTTGGGTCCAGCCCGCACATATTTATTTTTGGGCTCCTCCCAAAAGGCCTCATACTAATGGAGTTAACCGGCTGCTTATAAACTAGCAATCTGTCCCTCCCACAAACGATGTGGGACAACTCCTAACAATATTGTTAGCACCCAAACAAGGGACAACACTTGACGCAGTGGATAACACCCCAAAGAGAAGACTACGACCACAAGTTATAAGCTATAACAAGCCAATAATCAAAGTAAACACACAAAGAAAAAGGAATTTGTTTGCCAAGTGAAAGAGCCCTTTTTCTTGTATATATTGATGCGTTTCTGTTTTCTGTATACAATATCACAATCATTAAAACCTAGCTAATTCACTACTGTTTACATATCATATTAACTATGGGCCTAGTTTAAGAATTAACCCAAAAATACTTTTGGGCCAAAAATACCCGCTCCAAGTCGCCTCACCACGGGGAGCTTAATCCACACCGTGGTGTAAAAACTTCTGCCACTACCTCAATAAACAGGCCTTCTACACCTCCAAATCCGATCTCCACCGTTCTGAATTTAGATATATGAGTAAGGAAGACGCTGTCCAAAATTCAGGGCGATCTGACCGTTGGAACTCCGGGAAACGCAAAAACAAAACAGCTAATGCAACCAGAAAAATTTCTTCGAATTTTTCACATTAGCACCAAAAAACTAGCCCAACCTTTCAATCTTACAATTCTCCACCTCGTACATCATTTGATAAACCTCAAATTATGGACGAGCACTGAGAATACCATGAAAGTCTTGATATGTAAACCCCAACCGACTGCGCCATATTACCATGACTGCCTACGTACCCTTAACCGGGATCAAGCCACCGTAGTTCACACCATGGGGTGAATCTCCACCTCACCCCAACACCGCCCCGAAGGGAAATTAACACCGGATGATATTTAGCTAGTCCAAACAATGTTGAAACTTGCTCCCTGTCACCACCTTGGTTAACATGTCTGCCGGATTTTCATTTGTGTGCACCTTCAATAGAGAAACATCACCATCCTCTATGACATCTCGCACAAAGTGATACCTGACATCTATATGTTTGGTACGCGCATGATGAACTTGATTCTTAGCCAAGTGAATAGCACTTTGACTATCACACCACAAGTCAACATGATCCTGCTCAATCCCCAAATCACATAGAAAACCCCACAACCACAATGCTTCCTTCACTCCATCTGCAATAGCCATGTACTCGGCCTCTGTAGTAGAAAGTGCCACTGTAGCTTGCAATATCGATATCGAACTAACTGGAGCACCATTTATACTAAACACATAACCAGTAGTAGATCGTCGCCTGTCAAGATCACCTGCATAATCCGAGTCCACAAATCCGCTAACCTTACATGCATCACCACCAAAGCATAAACCTTTGTCCATCGTACCCTTTAAATACCGCAGTATCCATTTCACTCCTTGCCAATGTGCTTTCCCAGGATTCACCATGAATCTACTGACCACACTAACTGCCTGTGAAATATCCGGACGTGTACACACCATTGCATACATCAAACTGTCAACTGCACTAGCATAAGGAATACGCTCCATATTTTTCTACTCTTCCGCTATACTAGGAGATTGTGTATTGGAGAGCCTAAAGTGTAGAGCCAATGGAGTCACCACTGGTTTAGAACTTTTCATCCCGAACCTCGCAATAACCCGTTCAATGTAGCCTTTCTGACTTAAGAACAATTTATGGTTCAACCTCTCTCTCTGAATCTCCATTCCCAAAATTTTCTTAGCAGCACCCATGTCTTTCATCTCAAACTCCTCACTAAGTCGAGATTTCAACCTATCTATCTCCACCTTGCTTTTTGAAGTAATGAGCATGTCATCCACATACAATAATAGATAGATATATTCACCTCCACGAAGCTTTCGAATATAAACACAACAATCATACTTACTTCTGGAGTACCCATGCTTTCGCATGAAGGAGTCAAATTGCTTGTACCATTGCCGAGGAGACTGCTTTAGTCCATACAATGACTTCCTCAAACGACATACATGATGTTCCTTACCCTCAACCTTGTATCCCTCGGGTTGACGCATATAAATTTCCTCGTCCAAGTTTCCGTGCAAGAAGGTTGTTTTTACATCAAGCTGTTCTAGCTCAAGATCACCATGAGCAACAATACTCAATAACTCCCGAATGGAAGTGTGCTTTACCACCGGAGAAAAAATATCGTTATAGTCCACTCCCTCTTTCTGCGCATACCCCTTCGCTACTAACCTCGCCTTGTACCTTGTACCACCGAGTTTAGAAGGATCTTCTTTCTTCTTGTACACCCACTTGCAACCAATAGCTTTTCTACCTACAGGCAAAGGGACTAAATCCCAAGTTTGGTTCTTTTTAATAGACTCAATCTCTTCTTCCATCGCTGCCAACCAACTCTCACTATTACTATTCTGAATAGCTTCTTTGAAGGAAATAGGCTCATCATCCTCCACCGAGAGTTCATACTCTACTGCATTAACCTGCCCGTAGTGTTTCAAAGGTTTATCTGACCCAAGCTTTTGAACTTGTTTGTATGCCCGTTTTGGCCTAGCAGAAGCCAAACTTTCCTCGAACGGTTGTCATTCGTGTTCCTGCACATTTTCTTGCTCAATAGTCTCATATTCAAACTCATCATCCTCATCATCATGAGTGTCTTCATGATCTTCCTGTTGAACATGACTAGAACCTGGATGACTTGCAGATTCTATCTCAACCACTTGAGACTTAGAAGTCTCAATGTCACCACCACTAGTCACCTTAGCTTTCGGAGAAGCTACCATAGTATCCTCATCAAACATAACATCCCTGCTGATTATGAACTTAGAATCATCAATAGACCAAAGATGATAACCTTTTGTACCTGTCGCATACCCCAAGAATATAGCTTTCTTGGCCTTCGCATCAAGTTTTCCCTCGTCAACATGGTAGTAGGCCGTGCACCCAAAAATTCTAAGTCTCCCATAATCTTCATGTTTTCCAGACCATACATTATAAGATACATCTCCATATAGAGAAGCATGAGGTGACCGGTTGACAATATAGCGAGCTGTATTAATTGACTCTGCCCACCATTCTTTACCCAAACCAGAATAGGATCGCATACACATTGATTTTTCACGCAACGTACGATTAAGCCTTTCCGCAACCCTATTCTGCTGTGGTGTTTTTCTGACTGTCCAGTGTCTAACAATGCCTTCCTGATTACAAAACTCCTTGAAAGCACCATCTGTATACTCTGTACCGTTATCAGATCGCAGTGTCTTCAACTTTTTACCAGTTCTGTTCTCAACCATTGTTTTCCACTTCTTGAATATGTTGAATACCTCATTCTTATGTTTCATGAAATACACCCAAACATACCTAGAATAATCATCAACAAAAGTGACAAAATACATCGAGCCTCCCTTGGAAGTGACTGAAGCTAGACCCCAAACATCCGTATGCACATAGTCTAATATACCTCTGCTTCTATGTTTACTTGCCTTGAACTGAATTCGGTGTGCTTTAACGTACACTCAATGCTCGCAAAAATCCATGCAAGCCTTTTTCAAGTTCTTCAACAAACCCTCTTCACCAAGATAATTTAGACCTTTCTCCGACATATACCCAAGCTGCCTATGCCATAACCTAGTGCATTCACATGGGTCTCCACCACTACCAGTAGCTGCAACCGCCACACTATCAGTCATCGTTGTACCCAAAAGTACATAAAGATTTCCTCGAGAAATACCTTTCATCACTACCAAAGAACCATGAACAACTTTCATCTCACCATTTTGTGTAACAATTTTACACCCACCAGAATCCAAAGCACCAACAGAAATTAGGTTTTTCTTCAATTCAGGGACATGTCTCACATCCGTCAACGTTCTTACCACTCCATCATGCATCCTAATCCATATAGAATCAAGTCCTACCATTTTACAAGCATGGTTGTTCCCCATCACTACAGTTCCACCTTCGACGCCTTTATAAGTTGTAAACCAATTTCGATTCGGACACATATGGTAGGAGCAACCAGAATCGAGAATCCACCTGTTTGTGATTTCTCCTTCACATGTGACAGAATAACAATCATCACTGACCCCTTCCTCCGAAGCATAACCAACCTCTTGTTTCTCTTGTACTTTTCTGGTATCCTTGTTGTTCTTGTTCTTCTTCCATGCAACCCTTTTATTAGGACAATTTGCTTTATAATGTCCAGACTCACCACACTTGTAGCACTTTCTCTTCGCAGGAGGACTAGAATTTGACTTAGACTTGCCTCTCCCACCTTTTCCTCGATCATTGCCTCTACCCCTTACAAACAACCCATGTGCCTGCTCATTATTACCACTAGTATCCATACTGCTAGTTGCAATCTTCCGAAGATCATCCACTAGAATTGAAGTTCTAGTATCATCCATCGTAAGAGTGTCACCCACAAGCATCAATGTTTGTACAAGGTTCTCATATGACTTCGGCAACGAAAGAAGTAACAAAAGTGCTTGATCTTCATCACCTACCTCCACATCAATATCCTTCAAATCTGATATGCACCTATCAAACTTGTTGATGTAATCCCGGATAGATGACCCGTCATCCATCTTGCAATTATATAGTCTCGAATTTAAATAGATCCGATTTGTTAGAGTCTTCGTCATGAAGTTGGACTCCAACTTTATCCAAACAGCCGCAGCCCTTTTCTCGCCATCAACCAAGAATGCAACATCTCTCTCGAGGCATAACATGATTGAAGCCTGTGCTTCGAGATCTAATTCTTCCCACTCTTCATCCGACATATCCTTGCCCCCCTTTGCCTTACCCGACAAATCTTTGTGTAACTTTTGCGAGATAAGCAAATTCTTCATCTGCATCCTCCAATAGGAAAAATCATTCTTTCCATTGAATTTCTCTATCTCGTACTTCCCAATTTTGACTACACCGCCTGTAGAAGCCATACCTAACTTGTTACACAACCAGTCTCTCTCAGGAATTTCACCAAACACCTTGTGTGCACCACACAAGACTCAACCCAGAAACACCTCAAATCGGAGCTTTACCACCCAAATCTGATTCTGGCTCTGATGCCAATTGTTAGAACCCAAACAAGGGACAACACTTGATGTAGCGGAATAACACCCCAAAGAGAAGACTACGACTACAAGTTATAAGCTATAACAAGACAATAATAAAAGTAAACACACAAAGAAGAAGGAATTTGTTGGCCAAGTGAAAGAGCCCTTTTTCTTGTATATATTGATACGTTTTTGTTTTCTGTATACAATATCACAATCATTAAAACCTGGCTAATTCACTACTGTTTACATATCATATTAACTATGGGCCTAGTTTAAGAATTAACCCAAAAATACTTTTGGGCCAAAAATACCCGCTCCAAGTCGCCTCACCACGGGGAGCTTAATCCACACCGTGGTGCAAAAACTTCTGTCCCTACCTCAATAAACAGGCCTTCTGCACCTCCAAATCCGATTTCCACCGTTCAGAATTTAGATATATGAGTAAGGAAGACGCCGTCCAAAATTCAGGGCGATCCGACCGTTGGAACTCTGGGAAACGCAAAAACAAAATAGCTAACGCAACCAGAAAAATTTCTTCAAAATTTTCAAATTGGCAACAAAAAACTAGCCCAACCTTTCAATCTTACACTAACAGAAGACTTGGCGACTCAATTAAAAACTCAAACTCAGAGACTCAAAAACATACAGCAACTCATGAATGCAAAACTCACAACCCCCTTTAAAATAAAAATAAACTCAGTAACAATTAATACAAAACTCGGCACAAATTGATTCCAAATCCAACAATGATTCTATTCAACCCGACAAAAGAAATTATTGTAAACTCAACAAACCCAGCTAACTCAACGAATTCAGAAATGATACTCAAGAAATGACTATTGCGGACTAGATTTCGATGACAGGAGATGTGAGAGGTGTTTTGAGACATAGTCGAAATTGATTTCGATTATGAGCAAGACAAAGTGAGATTCCGATTTTGATACTGTGAAATTCGATTCCAACTTTGAGTGTTTACGATGATGAACGATTTCGACAAACTATGTTGTGATTTCGACAGAAAGATTTCAGATTTGATGTCGAGATTGTACTGTGTTTGCTGATTGGGTTTGTGTGCTTTGGGAGATTTCGATCTTTCCCTTTTTTTTGGCTAAATGATATTGTATGATTTTTTATTAGTTAAGTACTATAATACCCCCGTCAAACTAACTCCGTTCAGGCCAAGATGACGGAAGTCATTTTAATGTTTGAAAAAACATTTTCTTCGAACCATCATAATGCAAGATTTGCAACATCAATCATCAAAGTACCAAAATAAATTTTACTGACCACCATGATACAATTTACTCTATAAAAAAAACTACTCTATTTTCCTTTTTTGGTTAAATTTATGAATCTGGTTAATGTAGTGTAGGGTTTTCACGCTTAGTTCGACGACACCACGCCACCGGGAATCAAAACGAAAGTGGGTCGAAAGTAAAACGCCACGACTGGACCATGCCGTGCGTGTCCTCTTCTTGCTGCTTTCGGGCTTCTATTGATTTTTCTTTTTATTATTCTTATCAGCTATTAGCAATATTATAAAATTCGTTAGGTGGGTATAGGTGGTGAACTTACCTTTTAGTGATTAACTGGCTAGGCGACGATTAATCGGAACGTTAATCGGATTTAATAAAATATTATTTTTTATAATTTAATTTAGTATTTAAAATTATATAAGTAAAAATATAAATATCTTCATTTTATTATTAAATATGATGAGTGAATTTGTCCTTTCATGTGTAAATTATATTTTTTATTAAAAAAATTATATTTTTAAATTTTTATTCTTAATTTGACAGTTTTTTAAAATTTGACCGATTAAATCCGATTAATCGCCGCCTAATCGATTATTCCCGTTTAACTCATTAAACCTCCTAATATAGCCTAATCCTGCCTAGGACCACCTAGACGGTGCCTAATCAAAAAAATACCTAATTACCAATTTTTGCAAATTTTAGACATTTACTTACTGGCCGCCTAGCGCCTAGGCGCCGATTAATCGGTCGCCTAGACCGACTACTAGTAGCAATGGTCAGTCAATTGATGACTATTACGATTGAACAAGACAATACAGTCCCTGCTTACTTCCTTGTGATTTGAATCATCTGTCTTCATCACTTCACCCTTTGATTCTTTGACCACCTACTTACATAAATCTTGAATTCAAGTACTTAAATGTTTTCTATTGTTCTGATTCTTTTTCTTTTATATAAATCTAATATTTATGCTAATATTATCAATTTTTTTCATTTAGCAAAAACAAAAATCTAATTGTTTCTAGACAACGTCACGAAAAAGGCAAAAACTTTACCATACAAGACTTTTTTGACCCAATTATTCCATGATACTCACTAGGGGAGAGCACGGTTCGGTTCGGTTCGGTTTTGTCCTGAAACCGAACCCAAAACCGCATGTCTTCGGTTTTTAAAATTGAAAACCGCAACCGCAACCGAATCGTCGGTTTCGGTTTCGGTTTTAAAAAGCTCGGTTCGGTTTTTAACGGTTCGGTTTCGGTTATAAAACCGAACGAAAAAATCATAAATATATTACAAGATTTTAAATTTATAAATTACAACGCTCTCGATTTTTAAACAAAGTAACTGAGTTTTTGAATGAATACACTCTGTGTATATGTTAGTGGTAATGTTATATGACAGTATCATATGATATTATTAAGCTAATAAGTTATACAGGGCTCACAATATATTTAACAAAATTTATACATGCATGTGTCATAATGTGCAATGAATAAATCATACCTAATTAAGTCTTAACTTGCACAAATTTAATGCCTTGCAAAAACCAGTATATGAGTAAATGACAAAATGTACTTTGAGTTGCTAATACAAAATCAAATTAGAACTTTCTCATGTAATATGTAAATTGATTGCAATATAATCTTAGTTTTAATACAATTTACATGATAGTAGAAACCTATATATATAGTTTACGAAAATAAGAAGTTACCAGCCGGAGCAGTCACCAGAAAGTTTTATAAATTTATATAAATTATATATTTATTTTAATAATCGGTTCGGTTCGGTTTTAGTCGGTTCGGTTTTAACCTAAAACCGGAACCGAAACCGAAAATTTCGGTTTTTAAAAATCAAAAACCGCAACCGCCGGTTCGGCTTCGATTTCGGTTTTTTCGGTTCGGTTTTGATCGGTTTCGGTTCGATTTCGGTTTCATTTCGGTTTTTTGCTCACCCCTAATACTCACGAGCACCATGATTCACAAGACTAGAAAATACAACAAAAGCAAGCAGATTATGTGAGCGAACATTCGTGGTTGGAGATTCGACCTAAACATTTTTAATTGGGTTGGATCATGGACGATTGTAACTTGGGCCGAAATAAATCTGTGTTTTATAATTTTAATACAGACCTAAATCTGGTCAACAATTTAATCATATTTTTTTTAATGTAACCAAAGTAATTCGCTAGCATTACCATATCAAACACTTAGCTAAAAGTTTACGTGACTTTTCAAAAATAAAACTTATACATAATATGTAAAAATTTACTTGACTTTCCAAAAATAAAACTTATACATAATATGTAAAAAATTAGTAAGTCCAATGTGACAAAACCCTTATTTATGATTATAGATAATCTTTTGATGTTGATTATATTTGTCGAACCTCTAGAGACCTGTAGTGAATTGACACATCACTTATTTCTATATTAAAATAATATATTCCATTAATAACAACTTGAAATATAATAACATACCATTTTTAAAATATAGTCACTCATCATAGCCAATACCCTCGGAGCACAATGTCTTACAGGTTCGACAAATTTTACATAATCAATATTTTATGTAATTAGCCAATCATTTTTAACAAACGCCGTTGGAGATGCTCTTAGAACATTTTTTAGCATTTCCTTAGAATTATTAAAACTAGCTTATAGCCCGTGCAAACATGAATTAATTCTAATTTTTTATAATTTGTTTATAGTGTAGTATAATAATATTATAAATATTAATTTAAATATTTTATTAAAAGAATTTGAACCTTACATCTTTGTATATATAATAATTTTTATTATTGAATATAAATTAATATATTATTGGCATGAATAGAACATTAGACCTCTGCATATAATAACTTTTAGTATTGTTGTATCTAACGATCATGATCTTTTGAGTTCAAGATCTAACGGTTGTGAATAAGAGATAACCAAAAGTAGGGGATAACCAAAAAATGGTTAACCAAACTATAAATTATACTCTCTTTCACTTATTATAATATAGTATAGATAGTATAGATGCCAATGTAATGTCAAGTAAAATGTTATGGATGCCAATTTAAAATGTCAAAAGTTGATATCACATAAATTAGGGTGTCAATCATTTGTGGATAATGATGAATTAAAAATTATTTTATAATATATTTTTGTTATGCATTTTTTTATAAGGTTAGCATTTAGGGGTGCCAACTATTTGAGTATTTTTTTTAAAATGACAATGATGAATTAAAAATTATTTTTTAATATATTTTCGTTATGCATTTTTTTATAAGGTTAGCATTTAGGGGTGCCAACTATTTGAGTATTTTTTTTTAAAACAATGATGCCAAAAATAATATGGAAGAAAGTGTAAAGCATAATGTAATGTAATATGTAATAGAGGACATATATAACTCAACTAGGATAAAAGATAAATAATATTAACTCTATACAGGGATCGTGAAATTTGAAGAACAGACATCAACAAGGATCAAGTTGCTGAAAGAAGTTCATTAACATGATCAAGCCTCAGTGACAAAATAAGATGTACAGATGATTCAGTTGAAGGGCCAAAAGATTCCAGTGATAAAGTTTTTATGGTTACCCAATTCTTAGCAGTGTTCTTAAAGACATAATACGAAGACCACGAGCGAATGTTAGTCATCTGTGAACCAGACCAGTTGCACTAGGCGTCAACACTTCACAAAGGAATCGAAGTATCTAACTCAGAAAAACTGTTGAGAGATATGATTGAGTTTAGAGCAATGTTGATATCCTCTAGTTAGTTGGAAGCTGAATATTTAAGGATGTTAAATTAAGAGGAATATGAATAGTATCCGAAATTACAATTCATATGAAAAGTAAATTACTAGTCATATGAATAGTAATCGAAATTACTATTCATATGAATAGTATCCGAAATTACTATTCATATGAATAGTAATTAATTACTATTCATATGAATAGTACTATTCATGTGAATAGTTACCAAAAATACTATTCATTTGAAAAAGTAAAAGCAAGAGGTGAAAAACATGTGGGACCATGTTAAAATCAAGTTTGTTTGAAAAAGAAGAATTCGGGGAAGAAAGAAAAGTAAACAAAAAAACATGTGGCGACTCAGAAGAGAAGAAAGCGGAAAAATCGGCTGAATTGACGTAATCAGTTACGTAATATTAGCCGCATAGTAACTTTCTAAAATCTATAAATAGGCCTGTTTTATTTCATTTCAAAACACACCTCAACACGCAACTCTCTCTTCTCTCTCTTATATCTTCTCTGTGTAAGCTGCTAGACAGTCCATCTAGTAGGAAAGTCGGCTTACCCCACTTTCAGGAAGTGTCGGGTAGAAGGTCCTCGTGCCTAAACTATCCTTAAGAGTGTTTGATTTTGTAGCTGATCCATAAGATTAGATTGTGTAGCAAACCTCCGGGTTTTATCTATTCAAAGATATTTCCCAAACAATTATGTTATTTCGATTCAATATTTTTGATTTCATATTCACATCAAAAATCGAAATATTGCTAAATAACGTATTCAACCCCCCTTCTACGTTATTCCGGACCTAACAATTGGCATCAGAGCCACTCTGTTATTATACAACAATTAAGATCCAAAAAGCTATACAATCATGACAGAGAAAACACAAACCCCAACAAAAAGCAGGTATGAATCAATCAGAGTTCCAATACTCAAGGCATCAGAGTATCCCATATGGAAGGTGAAGATGGAAATGTTTCTGGAGGCTACAGATCCAGAGTACTTAGACAGAATCCATGATGGTCCACATAAGCCGACCAAATTTTCTGTTGCAGTTGATGAAGAGGAACAGAAAATGATTCCAAAGGAGAAGAAAGACTACACTCCTGAAGATATCTCCTCTATTAGCAAGGATGCCAAGGTAAGGCATTTATTACATAGCACTCTTGACAATGTTATGTCTAACAGAGTCATTGGATGCAAAACTGCTAAAGAGATTTGGGATGCTTTGGAAGTCAGATGTCAAGGAACCAAAGCCATCAAGAAAAACAGGAGAACAATACTCACACATGAGTACGAGCACTTTGACTCAAAGTCTGATGAGTCATTAACAGATCTATATGACAGATTCCTGAAATTGCTGAATGACTTGTCACTGGTAGATAAGTATGATCTTGAAGACTCCAATCTTAAATTCTTGTTGGCTCTTCCTCAGAAGTGGGATTTAAAGGCCACTACCATCAGAGACAATTATGATCTAGAAGACATGTCTCTTGATGAAATCTATGGAATGCTCAAGACTCAGGAGCTTGAGATGGAACAAAGAAGCAAGAGGCATGGAGGTAAGCCCAAGTCAATTGCTCTTAAAGCTGAGGAGAAAGCTTCTAAAGAAGTTGCTGTGAAAAAAAGTCATTCTAATGGAAAGGCTCTTATTACAAAGTCTGATACTGAGTCATCAAACTCTGATGATGACTCAAACTCTGACAATCTCACGGACCCTGATGAGGATGGCAGTGATGCTGAGATGATACAACTTGCAGCCCTGATGGTAAAAAGCTTCAAGAAGATGGCTTACAAGAAGTTCATGAAGGGAAGGAAGTTCATATGAAGAGATTCAAATTTTGAAAAGAAGAATTTCAGAAAAGCTGAGGAAAAGGAAGGCAGGTCTGGGAAAGTGGACAAGTCCAAGATCGAATGCTATAATTGTGGTGAGAAAGGACATTTTGCACCTGAGTGCAAGAAAGCCAAAGCTGATAAAGGTCAAGCTTACATCACAAGGAAAAAGGACTGGGCTGACACTTCAGACTCTGAAGATGAGGTGAACTATGCCTTGATGGCAAATGCTGATAGTATCTCTGAAGCTACTAAGACCAAGGTACCTCACTCTACTCTAGCTTTTGATACTACTGATATATCTGAGTTAAGGCTCTTTCTTAAAAACTTTCATGTTAGTTACAGAGATCAGACTTTAGAAAATGAAAGAATAAAATCTGAAAGTCTAGACCTTAGAAAGAGAAATGACTATCTAGAATTAGAATTAGTCCAGATGTTAAAAATTCAGAAAGAGAGAGATGATGCTATTATTGTTAAAAGTGAATTATTGAAAAAGCATGCTTATCTTGAATCTGAACTTGCTAAAGAAAGAAACATTATTAAAACTTGGACTAACTCTGGTAAAACTACTCAGATTATCATAGAGAATGATTGTTGAAAAGAAGGTCTAGGTTACACTGATAAAAAGAAAACTGCCAACCTAGAAGCTGAGACCTCTAAACCTGTATTTACTGAAAAGGCTGCAAAACCCAAACTTAATCATATGAGGTTTGTACCAAAATATGACAAACCAAAACAGGATGAAGTCAAATCAATAAATATTAGTTTAATGTCTCAGAAATAGTTTAAACACAAGCTGAAGGAGTTAAAAAGAGTGAACAAGGTAAAAGAACCTAGGAAAAATAGAAATGGAAAGGTAGGCATCAGTAAAAGCAATAACTATATGCCTATTCCCAATGCTCCTAGGAAGAAATGTCATAACTGTGGAAATCCTAACCATCTTGCTACTTTTTGCAGGAAGAATATAAACTCTGTACCTCCTAAGTCAGGAGTTAAGAGTGGTTCAGTTAGGTTTAAGCCACAGAATCCTTGTTTTCACTGTGGCAGTATTTGGCATTCTATTTATACATGCAAAGAGTATCATAATTTGTATTATGATTATTATGAACCTAAACCCTCTTTGAATAAATTCACGATTGATTCTACATGTATAAATTCTGATAAAAAGAATGTTAGCACAAACTCTGATAAGACTTCTGCTGCAAAAGCTAACAAACTTAATAAGGTCAAAGGATCCAAGCAAGTCTGGGTCCTTAAAACTAATCATTATTGGTTTTTGTGATTGCAGGGTAACAGGAAAAATATCCTTATTCTGGACAGTGGATGCTCAGGACATATGACTGGAAATAAAGCCCTGCTATCAGAATTTGTGGAGAAAGCTGGCCCAAGTGTTTTTTATGGAGATGGCAACATAGGAAGGACTCTGGGATATGGCAATATCAATCTTTGGAATGTCATCATTGAAACTGTAGCTCTAGTCTCAGGACTCAAACATAATCTACTAAGTGTGAGTCAAATCTGTGACAGAGGTTATCATGTGGATTTCTTTGAAGAACACGGTGAAGCTGTAAGCAAATCTACAGGAAAAGTTGTTCTGAAGGGATACAGGCATGGTAACATTTATGAAGCCAAGCTTTCAACAAATTCTGATGGCTCTGCAATCTGTCCACTGAGTAGAGCATCAATTGAAGAAAGCTGGGATTGGCACAAGAGACTTTCTCATCTGAATTTCAACAGCATTAATGAGCTAGTGAAGAAAGATCTTGTGAGAGGATTGCCCAAATCAGTTTTTACTCCAGATGGCCTATGTGACTCATGTCAAAAGGCAAAATAAAGGAAAACTTCATTCAAAAGTAAGACTGAATCCTCAATTCTTGAGCCATATCACTTATTGCATGTTGATTTATTTGGTCCAGTAAATATAATGTCTATTGGAAAGAAAAGATATGTTTTGGTTATTGTTGATGAATACACCAGATATACATGGGTATATTTCATGCACAAGAAAGAAGAAACTGCATCAATCTTAACAGAGCATGTCAGACAATTGGACAAAGGATCTAAGCATACAGTGAAAATCATAAGGAGTGATAATGGCACTGAGTTCAAGAATGCAGTCATGGAAGAGTTTTGTAAAGAAAATGGAATAAAGCAAGAATTCTCTGCACCTGGAACTCCACAACAAAATGGAGTAGTAGAGAGAAAAAATAGGACTCTCATAGAAGCTGCAAGGACCATGCTTGATGAAGCAAAACTGCCAACTTACTTCTGGGCTGAAGCTGTGCAAGCTGCTTGTTTCACACAGAATGCTACACTCATAAACAAGCATAGTAAAACACCATATGAGATGGTGAAAAATAAGAAGCCGAACCTGAAATACTTTCATGTGTTTGGATGTAAGTGGTTTGTTCTTAAGACTCATCCAGAACATCTTTCCAAATTTGATTTAAAAGCTGATGAAGGAATCTTTGTTGGATACCCACTATCCATAAAAGCATTCATAGTCTACAATCTAAGAACAAAAGTGGTCATGGAATCTATCCATGTGTCGTTTGATGATAAGAAGATAACAGGACTTGAAGATTTTGATGAACATGACCAGCTGAGATTTGAGAATGAAGAAATAAATGCTGATCTACAAAATTCTGATACTCTTTCAGACTCTATTGTTCAATCTATACCAGTAGATCAGACAGCAACACATGTTGAGGGGGAGCAAGTGAAGAAACATCTGCTACTAATGATTCTTTAAACTCTGAAAGCAACAGCTCAGGGGGAGCAAACAATGATTTTGGATCTACTAGTCACCACACTCAACACAATTTTGAACTTGGGGAATCATCAAGATCAAATCTGCAGAGACAAAGGGTATGGAGTAGAGCGCATCCCTTTGAACATATCATTGGTGAACCGGACACGGGTGTACAGACTAGAAGAGCAACACAGAATGAATGCAATTTCGCAGGATTTTTATCTCAAATTGAACCTAAAAAGGTTGATGAAGCTCTTGATGATCCAGATTGGGTAACTGAAATGTAGGAAGAACTCAATCAGTTCGAAAGGGAGAAAGTTTGGAAGCTGGTGCCAAGACCAAAAGATAAATCTGTAATTGGCACTAGATGGGTGTTTAGGAATAAACTGGATGAAAATGGTATTGTTACGAGGAACAAGGCTCGATTGGTAGCAAAGGGTTACTCTCAATAAGAGGGAATTGATTATGATGAAACTTATGCTCCAGTTACAAGGCTTGAAGCAATCAGGATGTTCTTAGCATTAGCTGCACACTCCAACTTTAAGGTTTTTCAGATGGATGTGAAGAGTGCATTTTTGAACGGAGATCTAGAAGAAGAAGTCTATGTTGAACAACCCCCTGGGTTCGAAGACAAGGACTTTGAAGGTTTTGTGTACTTTCTCTTTAAAGCGCTCTATGGTCTCAAGCAAGCCCCTCGAACATTGTATGATACTCTCTCCAAGTTCTTACTTGAAAATGGTTTTACAAGAGGTATCATCGACAAAACTCTCTTTCATAAAAAGCATAAAAATTATATAATTCTGGTGCAAGTATATGTGGATGATATAATATTTGGTTCTACTAATGATTTGCAATGCAAGAGATTTGCTAAGTTAATGCAAAGTAAGTACGACATGAGCATGATGGGTGAGTTGTCCTTCTTCGTTGGACTTCAAGTTGTTCAGAAGCCTGATGGTATATTCATCTGCCAATCAAAATACATAAAGGATCTTCTGAAGAAGTATGGGATGGAAGAAGCAGCTATTGCCAAGACACCGATGCCAACTGCTGTCAATCTTGATCAAGACAAATCTGGTAAGTCAGTTGACATCACAAAGTATCAAGGTATGATCGGCTCTCTCTTATACTTAACTGCTAGTAGACCAGATATTATGTTCGCAACTTGTTTATGTGCTAGATTCCAGGCTGACCCTAAAGAGTCACATCTTATATCTGTTAAACGTATTTTCAGATACCTTAAGGGAACCCCAAATCTTGGGATTTGGTACCCTAAAGGAACAGGTTTTGACCTAGTTGGCTATACAGATTCTGACTTCGCAGGCTTTAAGATTGATCGGAAAAGTACTTCTGGAAGCTGTCAGTTTCTAGGAAGAAGGTTGGTATCTTGGTACAGCAAGAAGCAACACTCAATATCTACCTCGACAGCTGAAGCAGAATACATTGCGGCAGGTAGTTGTTGTGCTCAGATCCTGTGGATGAGGAATTAACTTCAGGATTATGGACTCATGTTGGACAAAATTCCAATTCTATGCAACAACACGAGTGCCATTGCCATTACCAACAATCCAGTTCAACATACCAGGACTAAGCACATTGATATCAGGTATCATTTCTTACGAGAGCATGTCATGAATGGAACTATGGTACTATATTTTGTTCCCACAGATCAACAAATTGCAAACATCTTTACTAAACCATTGGATGAATCCACTTTCTCCAGGTTAGTTGGTGAACTTGGGATGCTAAATCTGTCTAATTAATTTTGGATAATCAATAACTGCAATTTGTTATAAGTTCACATGTATTTTAAATGTCCATATGTTTAGGACTTTTGAATTTATTTGCATCCAGTTCTCATATTATAGTTATCTCTATATTAATTACCATGCTTATAAATGCTATATTTTATGGTAATTAGTTAGTAAATAAATTTTGTTATTTGTAGCATAATTAAATAAATATTTTATTGACATATATCAATTAATGATATTTTGTTAATTTTATATCTATTTAATTGTGAGTTTATGTGTGTGTGTGTATATATAGGTTGATAGATTTCGGTGATAAGATGTTTTTCGGCTGACAGGTTTCGGTGATTAGATGTTTTCGGCTAATTAGGCTGTTAGGTGAGAAATTATTGAGCCGTGTTAGACTTTAAACATATCCTGTCAATATCTCACATAACCCACTAGTCCTTGAAACCTTATAAATGATGAGTTTTTGTTTATGTTTAACATCATCATTTTTCAGATATACAGAGCATATACACTCAATTGCTGAAAATTTCAAGCTTTGACCGGAAAGATCTCACAATCTAGCTGGTGGTTTTTAGATCGGATTTCATATTCTTGCTTTATACATCATCCTTTATAAAAAAAACTAACCCTTGTTTTTGAATCTTCTCAAAGTTTTGAAAATGGCATTACAGGGAAGTTTTTCAGTTGCAAAAGAGAATCCTATTTCCATTCAGCAAATCGAAACCATTTAGGATGAGCAATTTCGGGCTTGGACACAATTTCTGAATGAACATTCATTAATTCGCTATGTTTTAGTTACACCAGTGCAGCTTAACCATGATGCATTGCGTGAACTATATTGCAGTGCGGTTAACACTTCTGGACAGGATGGGTGTGCAATCACATATCGACTATTTGGTAGGTCGATTAGGGTCACTGAACGAGATATTAATCGAATTCTTCATTTTCCTATGGAAAATCTTGTTTCTGATCCTACACCTGAACAGATTGAAATGTTCTTTCGTTTTATAAGGTACCAAGATGGCAATTTCAATACTGGTAATCTTTCTAGAACATTTCTAACCCAATACTGGAATTTCTTCTTTCACACTCTTAACCATGTTTTTTCCTCAGATAGAACAAATCAAGATCGAATACATGAATTTATTTAAAAAATAAGGTATGCGATCGCCAATAATTTGAGGATTAATTTTGGAAAAAATAGTGCTTGGTCAAATCATTTTAAAGATGAAACACTTGGGAACAAGAGATGTTCAGACTCAAAATGTCAAATGTCTATATCTAAGGTTTCTACAGCTAATATTAAATGATTTTTTGAATGATGAAGATAGGGCACGCTTGGAAAATGGTCAAAAGGTGGAAGGTTCTTCCATGAAGACGAATGTAATTAATTACATAAGCAAAAAAAAATATACAGATGTGCCTACAGTCCTAACTGAATATCTAAAGACTGTCCCACTTTCGTTGTTACCAAGACCAGTGAGAGCAGGTATACGACAAGGTAATATTTCAATCCTTGCTATTCCAACCTCTGTATTCCCTGCTGTGTCACAGGAAATACAGTTTCTACAGCCCTTAGTGGCCATCTTACCCGACCAAGAGAAGGAAATCCCACCGACTCTAACACAGGTCGAAGAGCCCATTCTACAAATGCAAACACAAACACAACAAACTCCTACACCTCAATTGTCACTTAAATGACCAGCCATCAACACTTTTGAGGGAGATAGTGCCTTAGCAGCACCACATAAGGAGTTAGTTACATCAGCAGCTCTACCTCATTCTAAAAGAAGTAAACCAAATGAACCTGAGGTAATTGTAACTGTCAGTGAAATAATTCTTCCTTGTCAAATGAGTGAAAATGTAAATAAGGATGAATTGACGGGAGCAACTATCTTGAGTTCTATTTCACGGAACATAAGAGCGGTTGATGATCTTTCTAAAGATCAAATGCCTTCACGGGCATCCGAGGTGGAATTACCTACCTCAATAACTGCTGGTGATATTCCATTTTACGGAAAGATCCATGGGTAGGTGGTTCTTTTATGAACAAAGTGTCTTCACAGACATACGAGGGAAACTTGGGTTTTGTGCCATTTAATCGATTCAAGTTTAACCTCCCAGAGGGAAAATCTCTGGATCTCTTTCGAGATTTACCACTCCTTACCAATGGTCGGCAACTCGCTTCACGCAAGGACGGAAGCTCACGAACTTTCATTGCACCATCCGTGACCTATGAAAAAGGGGCTAGGATGATTCCATTTGCAGGTACACATTTCGGTGGAAGCTCTGGAGGAGAGTTGAGGGAAACACGAACAGAACATGTAAGTGTAACCCAAACCACTAAACCGAGTGAATATAGAGTGTTGAGTGAAACACCTACTCAACCACATGCACCTATAACCAGAAAGGAATACAACAGACTCCTAACACGGGTCCAAAAAATAGAGAAAGAGTTGCCAAATATCTGTAAGTCCATTGCAGAAATCAAAAATTTGCAACTTATTCAACATAATGCATTCCAGGTTCAATTTCCATGGCAGCCCAGTTTAGTCATGCAATCAACTCCTTGGTAAAGCCATCTTCGTCTAATTTACCAACTCCACATCCTACTACTCTGGAGGATAACCCAACTGAGGGGGAGAAGGTGGATGATCAAGAAAAATCTACTAGGCGTAAGGGCAAAGAAAAGGTTGTTGACACGGAATTAACTTTATTTTGGGAAAGGAAAAGCTAATGGGAGTATTAGTGCTATGCGGAAAGAAAGCAAGACAAACTTGAAGATATGTTCAGTCTAGAGGAACAAGTGTCTTGCACTTGTTCAAATTTTAGAAATCTGGAAAATGTATATATGATCCAGAATGCGCTTTAATATTATTTATCTTTTTATTTTATTTTTTGTTGTAACAGTTGAGTTATCCTCTAGGAATTTGCTTGTCAAACCCTAACAATCAAATAGGGAGAGATTGTAAAGCATAATGTAATGTACTATGTAATAGAGGACATATATAACTCAACTAGGATAAAAGATAAATAATATTAATTCTATACAGGGATCGTGAAATTTGAAGAACAGACATCAACAAGGATCAAGTTGCTGAAAGAAGTTCATTAACATGATCAAGCCTCAGTGACAAAATAAGATGTACAGATGATTCAGTTGAAGGGCCAAAAGATTCTAGTGATAAAGTTTTTATGGTTACACAATTCTTAGCAGTGTTCTTAAAGACATGATACGAAGACCACGAGTGAATGTTAGTCATCTGTGAACCAGACTAGTTGCACTAGGCGTCAACACTTCACAAAGGAATCGAAGTATCTAACTCAGAAAAACTGTTTAGAGATATGATTGAGTTTAGAGCTGTGTTGATATCCTCTAGTTAGTTGGAAGCTGAATATTTAAGGATGTCAAATTAAGAGGAATATGAATATTATCCGAAATTACTATTCATATGAATAGTAAATTACTATTCATCTGAATAGTAACCGAAATTACTATTCATATGAATAGTATCAAAAAGTACTATTCATATGAATAGTAAATGAAGTTACTATTCATTGAATAGTACTATTCATGTAAATAGTAACCAAAAATACTATTCATTTGAAAAAGTAAAAGCAAGAGGTGAAAAACATGTGGGACCAGGTTAAAATCAAGTTTTTTGAAAAAGAAGAATTGGGCAGAATTGGGATGAAAGAAAAGTAAACAAAAAAACATGTGGCGGCTCAGAAGAGAAGAAAGCGGAAAAATCGGCTGAATTGACGTAATCAGTTACGTAATATTAGCCGCATAGTAACTTTCTAAAATCTATAAATAGGCCTGTTGTATTTCATTTCAAAACACACCTCAACACACAACTCTCTCTTCTCTCTCTTATATCTTCTCTGTGTAAGCTGCTAGATAGTCCATCTAGTAGGAAAGTCGGCTTAGCCCACTTTCAGGAAGTGTCAGGTAGAAGGTCCTCGTGCCTAAACTATCCTTAAGAGTGTTTGATTTTGTAGCTGATCCATAAGATTAGATTGTGTAGCAAACCTCCGGGTTTTATCTATTCAAAGAAATTTCCCAAACAATTGTGTTATTTCGATTCAAGATTTTTTATTTCATATTCACATCAAAAATCGAAAAATTGCTAAATAACGTATTCAACCCCTCTTCTATGTTATTCCGGACCTAACAGAAAAAGAATATAAAAAACAATATTCTCTATTATGTGGCAAAGTTGGCATTGGTTGAAAGGTATCAATCATTCTCTTAGAGCATCTCTATATAAGAACATCTCCGTGGGATGAACTTTTAGCTATAATATCTTAGGTGACACTTGACATAGATAATATGTCAAAGAGCATCTCCCATGGGATGAACTCTTAGTTATAATATCGTAGATGACACTTGACATTTGGGGAGAGCAAACCCCGATTCGGTTCGGTTTTTGGGTAAAATCGGAACCGAAATCGGAAGTCCTCAGTTTTAAAAATCGAAAATCGGAACCGCAACCGAACCATCGGTTTCGGTTTTAAAACCCTGGTTCAGTTTTTTATCGGTTCGGTTTCAGTTTTAAAACCGAATAAAATAAAAATAAGAAAGTATTACAAATTAATTAAAAAATTAGTTCAACCATAAAAACATAAATCGTCCAAAAGTATTCATACAACAATTTTCAAAACTTGAAACAATAAAAAAGATGCCAGAATTCGATTATCTAGTTAAAAAGTATCCCAGCAACATTTGTCTAGGGAGGCAGTGACCCCTGCAGGCAACTTCTTCATTTTTAGGAACAAAAACATTCTCCATTATGATCGTCCATGTACTTGCACCTGAGACTTCAGAAGAGTTACAGAAACTACACCATTTGGACTTGGTTCGTAGCCTTTGTAAGTAATATTTGCTATTTGGACTTAGATTATCTTCCTCAGTCCCAACACAAACAACAAATCTTATGCCCCAATTATTTTTTATTTCATTGCTTCTTTACTTTCCAAATATATATATGTGAATGTGCTTAATTTTAAATATCTATAAAAAAATTAAATATTTATTTATATAAATAATCGGTTCGATTTCGGGTTTTTTAGTTCGATTTGAACCTATAACCAGAACCGGAACTGAAAGTCTCGGTTTTTAAAAATCAAAAACCGCAACCGCCGGTTCGGTTTCGGTTTTTTCGGTTCGGTTTTGGCCGGTTTCAATTCGGTTTCGGTTTCAGTTTCAATTCGGTTTTTTGCTCACCCCTACTTGACATAGATAATATGTAAAAATGTAGCATTTCAATGCACAATTTTCCTTTAGCAAAAATTATGTCCCATTGTTATTATAACCAAGTCCAATGGAGTTTTGTTTGTTCCTTTTATGTAAAATTTTAACTATTTCTTAATATAAATTTTTTTAACCAATCTTTATACATATTGCTGTTGGAAATATGTGAAACTGTTAAATTTGGATAAAGAATATTCATAGTCAACTTGTAATGTAATTTATATGTCATAATTAATTTAACATAAATTAGATACCATTTTTGAAAGTAATGATGAAGATATTGTTGAGGATACAACACCTTGTGAAACCTAACGATCCATCAGATCAAGTCCAATGCTAGATGATAAATTGCTATTGCTATTGCTATAATATAGAACTAAAAAGTAAATTTAAATTTTAGTTAAAAAAAACCATAAAATCATATATTTTTTGTAAGGACTCTGTTTTTACAGTTTATATTGCTGACAATGGAGTTCCAGAAATTAATAGTTTCAAGTACTTGGGTTTAGGCCTGTAAACAGGTCGGATTCGTGATCATTTTGGTCAATTTGTTGCCACTAGAACTGACAAATTGTGTATGTAGAGAGATTCAGAGAAGTAACACAGAAGAAGTAATTTGTATATATGTATTGTGTGTTTATTACAATAGATAGCTCCTATATTTATAGTAGTAGAAATGCACCAATAGTCATGGAGGTGCCTAACTAACAAAGACTATGCTGTGTGTTAAAGTCTAAGACGGTGCTGCCTATGTTGACAATGTTGACACTCCCCCTCAAGTTGATGCATATATATCACTCATGCCCAACTTGCCAATAAGTGGATGAAGCATCTTCTGATTTAAACATTTGGTAAATATGTCAGCTATCTGTTCTTGTGATCTTACAAAGTGAATACCAATCGTATCATTATTGATCTTCTCTTTTATGAAGTGTCGATCAATTTCGATATGTTTGGTCCGATCATGTTGAACTGGATTATGTGCAATGGCAATAGCGGCTTTGTTATCACAATGCAGCTTCATTGGAGTTGCAGATGCAAGTCCCAATTCTTCTAGGAACAATCTTATCCACAATAATTCACGTACACCTTTAGCCATAGCTCTATATTCTGCCTCAGCACTAGATAAGGCAACCACAGGTTGTTTCTTGCTTCGCCAAGTAACCAAATTGCCACCAACAAATATGCAATATCCTGAAGTAGATCGTTTATCGTCTTGACATCCGGCCCAATCTGCATCTGTATAGCTTTCAACCCCGAGATGATTGTTTTTAGTAAACATTACTCGTTTTCTAGGAGCAGCCTTAAGATACCTTAATATCATATAAACGGCATCCAAATGTGGTTGAGGAGGATCATGCATATACCTACTAACAACTCCCACTGCATATGATATGTCTGGCCTTGTATGTGCAAGGTAGATTAATCGACCAACTAACCTTTGATATTGAGATTTCTCGACAATTTCACCAGCATCTCCACAAAGTTTATGATTTGCTTCTATTGGAGATTCTGCAGGTCTACATCCCAACATCCCTGTTTCATTCAGAAGATCAAGTGTATACTTCCGTTGTGAGAGGAAGATGCCACCTGGACTTCTAAAGACCTCAATACCAAGGAAATACCGTAGTTTTCCTAGGTCCTTCATCTCGAATTCAGAGGCAAGCTTGCATTTGACATTAGCAATCTCACAGGTGTCGTTGCCGGTGATCACAATATCATCGACATAAACAATCAACACTGTGATTTTTTCATCTCGTCTTTTTACGAACATGGTGTTATCTGAGTTGCTCTGTTTGTAGTCAAATTTAATCATTGCTCCCTGAAATTTGCCAAACCAGTCCCTTGGAGACTGTTTTAACCCATAAATAGTCTTCTTTAACTTGCATATTTTCCCAGTGGTCGCAGCTGTAGAAAAACCTGGTGGAATATCCATGTAAACCTCTTCTTTCAGCTCCTCATGTAAGAATGCATTTTTTACATCCAATTGCTGAAGTTCCCATCCAAGATTTGCTGCACATGATATCAAGACTCGGATAGAGGCCATCTTTGCTACTGGAGCAAAAGTTTCCTGATAATCAATCCCGTAAGTTTGAGTATACCCTTTTGCTACAAGTCTCGCTTTGTACCTATCAATCAACCCATTAGGTTTCTGCTTCACAGTGAATACCCATCTGCATCCTACTACCTTCCTTCCAGCGGGAAGATTAGTTGACTCCCAAGTGCCATTATGTTTCAAGACATTCATTTCCTCTATCATAGCATCTTTCCATTTAGGATCACATAAAGCATCCTGCCAAGTATGCGGAACAGAAACACTAGACAAGGATGACACAAAAGCAAGTGAAGATGGAGATAATGCATTATAAGATACAAAGTTTGAGATAGGATGGTTAGTGCAAGAACGTACACCCTTTCTTATAGCAATAGGAAGATCCAAAGTGGGATCAAGAGTACTACCATTATCGGGCTCAGTTATAGGAAATGTAGGATCTGCAGGATCTGATTCGAGGTCAGAGGTCTCTGGATGTGGTAAAGTGGTGATATCATCATTTCTTCGTCTAGAGTATGTAATCAAATCTGGTATGCCAAACCTATTTAAATCATCCGACTCATTATTCGTAGGCAACGATTTTGAGCTAATGTTTGGAATAGGTATATTCATGAACGGAAGTGATTCACTATCAAGGAGACTGTGATCTGACTCATTTGTTTCATTATCAAGACTATGTCTGTTTATCTCCCCCTGAAGCAAAGAGGAGGAGCCAGGAGAGAAGTAAGAAATGGACTCCCAGAAAGTAACATCGTAACTGACAAATATCCGACGTGAGGGAGGATGGTAACATTTATACCCTTTCTGAGTGGGGGAATATCCAATAAAAACACATCTAAGGGCCCGAGAATCAAGCTTATCTCGAGAGGGTGCATGATTATGAGCAAAACATACGCTCCCAAAGACCCGAAGAGGAAGTGGATGAGAAGAGGGTGCAGGAACACATGACAACGGTGTTTTGAATTTTAGAACCTTGGTAGGAAGACGGTTGATAAGATAAGCAGCAGTCATGACTGCCTCTCCCAAAAGATATTTAGGAACATGCATGGTTATCATAAGAGACCGTGCAACCTGTGTTAAGTGGCCAATTTTCCTTTCGGCTACCCTATTTTGTTGAGAAGTTTTAACACACGTAGTTTGATGAATAATACCACATGTGTCCAAATAAGATGTAAATGGACCTCCATATTCAGTACCATTATCACTTCGAAGGATTTTAACAGAGGCACTAAACTGTGTTTATAACATGTGATGAAAAGATTTAAAACACCCGAAAACTTCATTTTTTTTGTTTCAGAAGATAAACCCAAGTTAGTCGAGAATAACAATCAACAAAGACAACAAACCACCTATACCCATCATGTGTAGGATTTCTGAATGGACCCCAAACATCAGTATGAATAATAGAAAACAAGGTAGAACTTCTTTTATTTCTGGGTGGATAAGTTGATCTTTTATGTTTAGCCAATTCACATGGTTCACAGAAAAAATCTTCCTTATTACAGTGTTTTACTAAAGCGGGAAAAAGATGTGTTAAAACACCAAAGGATGGATGACTTAACCGTCTATGCCATTGATACAAGGATTCAGAAACAGAATTAGATGACACCTGATAATTTGAAGGAGATACAGGATTTCCTTCCATAACATAGAGACCATCGACCACTTTACCACTGCCAAGGACCTTGCCTGTCATTAGATCCTGAAATACACAGTGGGAAGAAAAAAAGGTTACTGAACAATTGAGGTTGTCAGTAATACTGTGGATAGATAGTAAATTTGCAGATAAAGAAGGAACATGCAAAACATCTGATAATGGTAATGATGATGAAAGACAAAGAGAGGTGCCCTGTCCATGAATAGGTGCAAGATCTCCATTAGCAACACGTATATTGCCTGTTTTGTCATGATATGATTCCAGAATACTAGAATCTCCAATCATATGTGCTGATGCTCCTGAATCAATGATCCAAGATGTTGGATATTTATCGGAAGTAAGATGGCAGGATATACCTGCATGAGCAGAATTAGCTATAGGAGAAGGGGTCTTGATTTGTGACATGAATTGGCGGAAGGCGTTGAGCTCTGAAGCGGTCATCGTCCCTGTTGTAGAGTCAGGCTCGCATTCTGAAGTTGTGTGATGAGCATTAAAGGAACCCCTACTCATGCCTCTTCCAGATGAGACACCACGGTAACCACCTCGGCCACGTCCACCTCGTCCTCGAATTCTGAGATGAGGGTGTAGAATAAAACATGTCTCACGAGTGTGACCTAATTTTTTGCAGTAGTCACATTGAATAGATCTTTCTCCAATTACAGCTATTGACACATGCTCCGGTTGTTCTGGTTCTGATTGCTGGACACCTTTAGTTAAGAGTGCAGATCGATCAGAAGGGACCATTGGGGTCATACTTTGCTTTTGGCTTTCCTCTAGCCTGACACGGCCATAGGCCTCTTCCACAGTAGGAAATGGAACTTGTCCGATAAGTTGATTTTTAATTGAATCATACTCATCCGACAATCCATCAAGAAATTTCATCACTTTTTCTTCAGTGATCATCTTCTGATATTTTTCTTGATCTTCAGCAGTTTTACACTCAAATATAGTGTAGTGTCCTAATTCACTCCATAATGATGTTAGCTAAGAATAATATTGAGCTAGTGTGCAGCTTCCTTGAGTCAATGCCCACATCTTTCGCTTCACCTCAAACCGCTTGGCTACATTCCCGGAGAAAGAATAATTCCGAGTGAGAGAATTCCACACATCTTCAGCGGTATCAATGAAGATATAGCTTTTTCGAATATCTACCTCCATAGAGTTATATAACCATGAACACACCATGGCATTTTCAGAATCCCAATCATCGAAAGTAGGATCTTCTCCCAAAGGTTGTTTAGCTTTCCCATTGATGTATTTCATCATTTTATGGGATTTTAGTGCCATTGTACAAGTTTTGGACCATTCCAAAAAATTTCTTCCATTGAATTTAGGACTCACGTATGGAGTACTATGAAACCCCGATTTACTACTCCTTAAAGTAGTAACTTCACTCGTGACGGTAGAGTCAGTAGCATCCGCCATCACAAACAAATATATATGATTTATAGACTGATATATATAGCAGTTTTATAGCAGTCCAGCAGTAAGAACAAACACACAAATTTTAAACTGACAAAAAAATCAAATTTCTCAGATTCAAGAAAGGATACCACGGTTAGACTCGGAATGATGAGGAGAATAAGAGTCCCTGAAGAAGCATGAAGAAGCATCATCAGAATCTGCCCGGAAGAGTCTTCACGCGTCGGCGCGTGCGCACGTCCGGCGGCGCGTGACGGCGCGTGGATGGTTGATTTTGCAGTCGGCTTTTTTTTGCAGTCTCCTCTTCCAGTGTTCTTCGCAGTGGTATATTTGCTTTCTTGTTTTGATGATTTTTCCGAACTGGCTGAATTCTTGCAGTTGGCATTGTTTGTATTTTGCAGTTGCAACCCTTTTTGTAACTCTTGATATGTGTTTCCCTAGGTTTAAACTTGCTTTGATACCATGACAAATTGTGTATGTAGAGAGATTCAGAGAAGTAACACAGAAGAAGTAATTTGTATATATGTATTGTGTGTTTATTACAATAGATAGCTTCTATATTTATAGTAGTAGAAATGCACCAATAGTCATGGAGGTGCCTAACTAACAAGGACTATGCTGTGTGCTGTGTGTTAAAGTCTAAGACGGTGCTGCCTATGTTGACAATGTTGACAAGAACAGAGGTAATAGATGGATTGTTTGGTGCTAAGGAAGGTGAAGTCTTGAGTCTGTTTCATGCGCTTGAATGGGTGCTAATTCTTGATTTTCAACATGTGCTTTTTGAGACTGATCCCGAAGTTCTAGTTGATGCTTTAGGCTCATCAAAACAGGACATATCAGAATATGGTACTTTGGTTGATCAGTGCCGATCCTCTTTTGGACAACGTAATGACTTTTCGGTTATCTTCTCATGCAGGGAGACCAATTGGGTTGCTCACACTCTTGCTCGATCATCTGCTTCATTCTCTCCTCCTACTGTATGCTTTGCTGTTCCAGTGTTTGTTACTATCTAGTAAAAGATGTTGGTGGTATTATTAATGCATAACAAATCTTTTCTCGAAAAAGAAAAAAGCAGCAGCGAACATTGATATTACAAATATGAAATTACAATTAAATTAACAAATTAACAAATTAACAATTAAATAAAAGTAAGAAAACCTGCTAACATGAATTTAATTATGATCGGGCATAGTTAGACTCACTACCAAAAGTATACGTCTAAAACATAAATGAAGAAAACAAGATGTTACAAATGTAACCTCTTATAACACAAATGGACTCATAACCTCTTTGCATCAGATGCGTCCTAACATAAATTGACTCATAAGCATTTGTAACATAAATGGACTCCTAACTTCTTTTATTGTCAAAAGCTAAGTAATTAAGTTACTACTTTGGTCTCTGAATGAACCTATATATATAAATTAAATTATTTTTTGCAGACGCCCTAATTAAATCCTACTCATTTTCAGTTCTGCATGCATTATTCTGTTCCTATATATCCATCCATGCATATATAAATAGCCCGTTGGTGATAAGACACTTCAGACTACAACAAATATTTCATTCAAGTCTAATTAGGATCAATTCCCCTTGTTAACTCAGAAAGATGGAAGATACGTTGCGTTTGACAGCCGGAATACTGGGTATGTTGTACTATAACTATATAAAGTTCTCAAAAATTCTTAGTATAACCCAATTCTAAAGTCTAAATATACTAACACATCCTTCGTCTTGCAGGTAATGCAGCCTCAGTGTTACTTTATACTGCTCCTATGTAATGTTCACTACACTAAATTTTCACTTAACCAAGATCAATAAAATGCTGAGTCTGCAGCATTAAATCATTACATATGTTGGTCTCTTGATATTTCTTTGTTTACAGATTGACATTTGCCAGGGTCATAAAGAACAGAAGTACGGAAGAGTTTTCATGTGTTCCCTATATACTTGCACTAGCAAACTGTTATTTTTATACCTGGTATGGTTTGCCAATTGTAAGCTGTGAGTGGGAAAACTTGACAATCGTCAGTATCAATGGCCTAGGGGTTGTTCTTGAGCTATCATTCATTTTCACATATTTTTGGTTCGCTACTGCTACAGAAAAGGCAAGCTTTATAGTTCTTCAGCCTTTTTTAATTCATGCTACTGCTTAAGCATGTTTAGCATTTGCTTGTACTTCAAGTCTTCAAGTTTAAAAACAATGATTTAAATTAGACGAAAGCTGATATTGATAATTAATGACAATGCAGAAGAAGGTAGCAATATTAACAACAGCCGTTACCCTTATATTCCTCATTTGTGCAACAACATCAGCTCTTGTCTTCGATGAGCATCATCACCGCAAGATACTTGTTGGAAGTATGGGGTTGGTAGCTTCTGTTGCTATGTACTGCGGTCCGCTTGTGGTTGTAGTAAGTCCTCTTATTTTGTAATAAATTCAACTGCCTACATCAAGATTATATATTGTCAGTAACAAATTGTTTTCTCTACAATCGCAGAAGCAAGTCATACAAACTAAGAGCGTTGAATTTATGCCATTCTACCTCTCTTTGTTTTCATTAATAACAAGCTTGCTTTGGCTGGCCTATGGACTACTGAGCCATGATTTCATTCTTGCGGTTTGTAATATGAAAACTGCAATTCAATGTTTTCAATCAAAAAGCTATAAAAACATTAATTTTCTAACACATATTTTGATATGATGGCAGTCACCAAACCTGATTGGTTGTCCTTTCGGGATCTTGCAGCTTGCACTCTATTTTAAGTACAGGAAGAGGGGGTAATTATGTAGGAGTGAGCAATGGATGAGAAACGGACCGGAATTGAAAGAACCTAGAACCAAAGAACCAATATTTCAAGAACCAACGCGGACCAGTTTTTAAAGAAGAGCCGTTTTGGAATGGGACTGTAAATTTCACTTACATTCGGTTCTATATCAAAAGAACTGAATTTTCAAATTTATTTATTTTTATTGGTAGATGGTCCAGGCCAAGCGTATGTTACAGCATACCATACCTCCCCCGCGTTTACACCATCCATAGTACGATATGTTGTAACATACGTTTGCTGTAGACCAGCCCCCATTATTTTTTTTACTCCTAAATTTTCAGTTTTGACTAATTTGTTTACACTGTTGTGTGGAGTTATCTTGAATTCTTGATATTAGTATATGAGTTGAATTTATGAAATGTGCGATACAGTTCATGGTCTCGTTCAGACTGCAAATGCCAAGATAAAAACATATCCCATGCAGGGGCAGGGGCGGAGCCACGTTGAAGGCTGTGGTGGGTTGTAGCCCAGGGTAACATTTTTAGTATCTATATATTACTACTACATATTTGGCATTAAACTGCTGTAGCCCATATGGTTGAGATGCTGGAATTTTTCAGAGAGAGTACAGGTTCGACTCCCTTATGCTACATTTTTCACTTACATAAAAAAAAAAAAAACAGAGGAAAATACATTTTTAGTAGTAAGTTGTTCATTTCCATTGATAAGTTGTTGTTGTCCCAGTGGTTGAGTTGGATCCCTGCTATCTGCAAATTTTTTCCTTAGCCTAGTGGAAAAATTTTTTCTGCCTCCGCCCTTGGGCAGGGGAAATAATCACAGAACATCCACTGCTTATTATTCCTGACTATATGAGTTTCTTTTCTTTAGTATGAACAATCTATCTAGTATTTATATAATAAGATGAGTGACCGAGAGTGCCTAGCGCCTAAGAGAAAATAGCAGAACTTGTGCAAGGATGAGACTGGTGCTCATCTGGCACTCATGCTATGACTAAGGAAGTGTTTGGTATTGTTTTCATTTTTCAGTTTTTTAAATTTTTTACTAGTTGTTTATTTTGAAAATTGTCTTTAAAAAGTAAAAACAAGACCAAACAGGCCGGCCCTTTGTTTTCTGAAAACTTATGTTTTCAAACACAGAAAACAGTTTTTCATAAGCCAAACATGTATATCAAAGAAGAGATTTCTAAAACACACTTACCGTGTTCGAATTCGATTTTCAGTACAAAACATGTATTTAAATTTGAACGACAAACGCCCTTTGCATTTTCTATATTTCCTGAAAGAAAAAGAAAACAAGTTCCTATTCCCTCTTGTTATTGTGATCACTGGTAATGCAATAAAAACAAGTCATAAGATATTATATAACAGGCTATAAATAACTTAATCTTTGAAACTAAGATGCATATGAATTAAAGTTATATCTTTTTTACAATAATATATATCTATGTGTGTTTTTGGGACAGATATGACATGAAATATACATGTAAAACCAAATTACAAATTCCATCCGTGTATAACTCTTCATATAAAATTAGGAACGCAGTTCAGTTGGGATGATCCAAAAAAGTTGGAAAGTTCCTGTCTGTCCTTTCCTCATTTTCACTTCTTCAGACAGGTCACGCATGTTTATTGATGTGTATACTATATTTAGTGTTCTGCAGGGGACGCTACAACCTAAATTTCATTAAAATTTTGCTCAAACACCGAAAGATGATTAAACAATTGCGTTTAGCGGTTGGAGTAATGGGTATTTACTGCTACTATAGTTTGATTAATCATCATCTTCTCATCGTAATTAATATACTAATTATTCTTTATAATCTTGCAGGAAATGCATCCTCATTGTTTCTTTACTCTGCACCAATGTAATGTTCAGTACATAAAGAACAACCTTAATTTAATCACCTTATATCTTCGTCTGTTATATTAATTTCTTTGTTTTCAGATTAACTTTTGCCAGGATCATCAAGAAGAGAAGTACCGAAAAATTTTCATGTGTTCCATATATACTTGCATTAGCAAATTGTTATTTCTATACCTGGTACGGATCGCCTTTTGTAAGCTATGCGTGGGAAAACATAACTATTGTCACGATTAACGGCATAGGGATTCTGCTTGAGCTATCCTTTATTTTTATATATCTTTGGTTCGCTTCTGCTACACAAAAGGCAAGTTTTGTAGTTCTCTATGCTTTTCCAAATTGCGTGATTTACATTTACTTGCATATAATTTTACCAGTGATTTCAGTTAGATAAGAGCTCACATTGATATGTAATTACAATACAGAAGAAGGTAGCATCATTATTCATAGCCGTTACCTTTATATTCGCCATCTGTGCAACTATATCAGTTGTTGTCTTTCATGAGCATCATTATCGCAAGGTGCTTATCGGCAGTATCGGATTGGTAGCTTCTGTTGCTATGTACAGCTCTCCGCTAGTGGTTGTGGTGAATCATCTTCTCTAATCTCTTGGCAATGACTTTCGATAACCTACAACATGATTGTATTCTGTCAGTAACACATTTTTCGCTGAAATTTTAGAAGCAAGTCCTACGAACTAAGAGCGTGGAATTTATGCCATTCTACCTGTCTTTATTTTCATTTATCACAAGTCTGCTTTGGATGACTTACGGACTACTGAGCAAAGACTATATTCTTGGGGTTTGTAATATGAGAACTGCCACTTAGTGTTTTAAAAAATTAATGCTATAAAAGCATTAGTTTTCTAACACGAATTTCAATATAATGGCAGTCACCGAACCTGATTGGTTGTCCCTTAGGGATCCTGCAGCTTGTGCTCTATTTCAAATACAAGAAGAGGGGGGTCAGGGATGAACCTCATAAAGCAGATGTTGAAATGGTTAAAGAGAAAGAACCTCATAAACCTGATGTTGAAATGGTTGAAGAGAAAGAACCTCATAAACCTGATGTTGAAATGGTTGATCAAGAGAAAGAACCTCATAAACCGGATGTTGAAATGGTTGAAGAGAAAACCAAAGAGCAGTTGCAAGTTGTGGTTATTGGTGATTCTGAGGCCAAGATTTCAAGAAATTTATAGGGCAAAGCTTAGGTGATAGTGTATTTTCATTCTTGTGATACACGAAATCATTATGTACATTTATGTTCACGAAACATTCATGTGCACATGACACTGTTGTGTTAAGGTGATCTTGATGTTAGTATTCACCATTAAGAGTTTCAGCTCATAATGTGCAAGGCCAGTTCATGAGCTCATTCAAAGGATACCGAGAGCCACATTTCCCTGACAGGGGAAAAGAGAAAGAACATTTACAACATTGTCCTCCTGATTTCTAGAACATCTTTACTGTCTTCAATTTTGTAATGAAACATGTTACAAAGTTGAATAGCATATGGCCTTGGCTTTTTTATATTCCCTAATATAAAAAGAAATGGAAAAAAAGTACAAGTTCCTCTTACCCCTTGAGTCTTCTCTTTGTTTTTTACAACCTGGACTCGGCCTATGTTACTATAACTGATTACTTCAGCTTTGTTACAGCCCGAGTACTCTGATTTTGATAATCTTACACTGGAAAGAAACCAGACACTGTACTAATGAGTATGATCATAAATATTATTTTTGAGAAAAACAGAATTAAATTCTATGCAATTTGGTACTGAAAAGTATAATCGACGCATTTCTAATAGTCTGATTCCAAGTTCCAACAGCTCCCATTTCTGGGATTAAAGTTTAGCAGAGTTGTCATTCCTAATCGAAGCATGACTTTGACATTCACATGGTGCAAAATATTAGGAGGATCGTGCTTTTGACATCAGTAGTGAAATGAAAATAACCAGTACTACATATTTTTGGTAATTTAGCTTAATACAAGCATCTGTTTGCTTGTTGTACCCATCTGAAATGTCAACATTACACTAATGGCATAACCATGACTTTTTTTTGTTTTAGCATTAAAAAAAAAATTGAATCAAGCAGAGTAGCAGACTGTGGGAGTGAAGATTCGTGGTTGGGATTGGATTATTGACCCAACTTATTTCTGAAAAGCAGGTAAAAAGTGTTTGATAAACTTTAAAAGGAGCTTTTTGGAAAAGTGTTTTTGGTTGAAAAGTTGCTTTTAGAGAAAACATGTTCCCAAAAAAGCTGGTTCTCAGTTTTTGCAACAAACAACTACTGATTTCGATGTCAAACCTGATCCAAAACATTATTTTTAATAAATTACTACCAAAATATGCATATATCAAAAATATTACTCCCTCGGTCCCTTTTTAATTGGCACATTTGCAAAAAATATTTGTCCCTAAATAGTTGTCACATTCCTTGTTCCAATACATTTTTTACCAATTTTTTCATATATACCCCTTTATTTCTAATACCAATGTTTGACTTTACATTTAATATACACACCCATAACTCATTATTTAATGTTAATATTAAGGGCAAATATGGAAACAAACTACATAATTAAAGCTTTCTTAATATGTGTGTTTTTTGCAAATGTGCCAACTAAAAAGAAACGGAGGGAGTATCAAATAATTATTTGATTTTCGCAATAGCGGTTATTTTAATATCACTTTTGTCAATAACACCATAATTTTTAACATCAATCCCAGAGATTGGGTTGGATCATATGGACAACTGATGCTTATAATCTTATATGTCATGGAAGTTGGGCCGAATTAACATCTGTGTTTTATTAATACATACCCATTATGTTTAGCTATCAAATCATTCGTGTAACGAAAGTAAGTCCTGCATATTGTTGATAATAATGAACGAGCCCATGGTTTTAGAAGAGATAATGAACAAACTTAAAAATTAGCACCTTTTTGTTATTTAACATAATTATACGCTCTGTATCAGAGTGAGAGTTTAAACACATGATCTATATTTGCAGACGGGTTAAATATCAAATTGGTCCCTGAAGTGGAGGCTATATATCACTTTACTCACTGATTTTAACGGGGTCTCATTTGAATCACTTAAATTGTAATAAATATCAAACAGATACATGTAAATATGTCATCGAAAATTAAAATAATTTTTTATTAAGTTCAATACATTTTTCTTCATTGCCACCATAACCAAATGAAAAGTCATGGATTCTAATATTTTAGATAATATATGTAAAAATTTTAAATTTTATTTACTATTTATATTTAATTTTCTAGTTATTTTCTTTGATTTAATTAAAAAAAATAGTAAATAGATTTTAAAAAATTTAAATATATTATCTAAAAATATTAGAACCCATGACTTTTCATTTGGTTATGGTGACATTGAAGAAAAATGTATAGAACTTAATAAAAAAATTATTTTAATTCTCAATCACATATTTATAGGTATCTGTTTGATATTTATTATGACTTAAGTGATTCAAATGAGACCCGTTGAAATCAGTGAGTAAAGTGATATATGGTCACCACTTCAGTGACCAATTTGATATTTAACCCATTTGCAGACAGCATATTCAATCATTTGCGAAGAGAAATCATGCAAAATACAGACATTTTTTTTTTTTTCTTTTTAAGGTAAACCATATTAAAATGCTTACGGGATTTTATGCTTGTTTTTTCTCTTAAGCTTTGAATATCTGTACTTAGGGATGGGCATTCATCCCGGCCCGCCCGATCCCGATCCGATCCCCGCACCGAACGGGGCGGGGATTAGGGGAATTTTTCGGGTACGGGCCGGGGAGCGGGGATAACTTTCAAAAAAAATCGGGGAGCGGGCCGGGGCCGGGTTTTTATGTCTCCCCGGCCCGATCCCCGACCCCCGCCCCGATTTTCTCTACCCGACCCGATTTTCAATCCCGACTCGATTTCACCACACTTTAATAAATATATATATATATATATATATATATTAATATAAACGAATTTCCAATACTTCTATTGGAAACAAAATGATGTTTTAATTTTATAAGTTTGTCTTAAATAACTTTATTTCCATGTTATTTATAATTGTTTTTTTAAGTAATAATTTTTTATCATAATTTAGTGTCTTTGAGCTCACTAGTTAATGTTTAAAATTATTTAATATTATTTTTTTGTTTTAAATGAAATTCCCCGATTCCCCGCGGGGATCCCCGTTACCCGTTTGGGCCGGGGACGGGGAATGAAAAATAGTTCCCGACGGGGATCGGGTTTGAATTCGGGAATGGGGGCGGGGATAGCACTCCCCAGCCCCGAAGTGACCCGACGCCCATCCCTATCTGTACTTCACCAGGTTGATTCAGTCCAATCATCTGACCGTTTAAATTTAGAAGATCGATAATTCTATAACGTACGACACTCTTCGAAATGACAATGGAATCAGAGATAGAAACTGCAGATAGCCTTAGATTACACATGGGTTAAATCTCAAAGTGCTCACTGAAGTGGAGAGCTAGTATCAAATTGTTCACCCTAGTTATCGGCATCTCATTTGAATCATTAAAGTAATAATAAATATCAAATGGATACCATTAAAATATACTCAAAAAATAAAAATAATTTTTCATTGATTTCTACACATTTTTCTTGAATGGTTCCATAACCAAACGAAAGGTTAATAATTCTAGTATTTTTGATAATATATCTAGAATTTAAAAAGTTTATTTACTATTTATTTTTAATTAAAACAAGGAAAATGACAATAAAATTAAAAAAAAAATAGTAAGTGAATTTTTAAAAATCTAAATATATTATGAGAAATACTAGAATTATTAACCTTTCGTTTGGTTATGGAAGCATTCAAGAAAAATATGTAGAAATCAATGAAAAATTATTTTTATTTTTCGAGTATATTTTAAAGGTATCCATTTGATATTTATTATGACTTTAATGATTCAAATGAGATGCCGATTACTAGAGTGAGCAATTTGATACCAGCCCTCCACTTCAATGAGCACTTTAAGATTTAAACCGATTACACATCTTATGAAAGAAGCCACTTCAGAATATGAAACAACTACTATTTCACTCCATCTGTAATTGTTCACTCTGCATCCAAACATGGAATAATTCATATTCTGTTCTGCTGCATAATCTTTTTATCTTTCCAGACAATACGATACTTTGTGTACAATCATTCCCCAGAGTTCAGTCAAAATCTTTCTTTGTGTTCGCCAACATAAATCACCAATCTAGAAACAACTATTTCTAAATTTAATTTTTTCCGAAACTTATTCGACTTTCAGCATTTTCAATTTTTTTGATAATAAATATAAACTCGGGACTATCTACGGAATCCCCGATATTCTTACGATTACATTTCTAAAGAGTATAAGATTTTAAAGATTATTATTAGCAAGGGTTTATTTCTTAGATGAGTCATTATAATCTAATATAATACTGTGGTATCATTACTTATAGCCAAGAGTAGGCTTTGTACTATGAATGTTTTATTTTGGAAACTGTGGTTAATTACTTAAATGTAAGAAAGAAAATTAACCATATATAGTTGAGTGAGTGCATCTAATAGTTATCGGTTAGAAACTAATAGCCAGCACAAGGCCATGAACAATGAACGAACTAACGCATATTGAGAAATTGTGATTAAATGAAAAGAGATTAACAAGAGATACACTTCATCGTATTCATATTCTTGTGAAAAACAGAATTAAATTCTAAGCGATTTGGTACTCGAAAGTATAAGCTCCCATTACTGGGATTAAAGTTTAACAGAGTTTTCATTTCTAATCAACACATGACTCTGACATTCACATGCTGCAAAAATATCAGGAGGATTGTGGTTTTGGCATCACTGGTGAAATGAACATAACCAGTACCCGATATATTTGGAAATTTAAGTTAATACATGCATCTGTTTGCTTGTTAGACCCATCTGAAATGTAAACATTACACTAATGGCTAAACAGATCGAAGTGCATCGAACTACCAATAAAAAAGGAAAAGTAAAATAAACATACAAAGATCATGTGTTAAAGAGGTTAATCCGAATTGAGTAAAACAGTACAGGACTGTGCCAATGTTTACCTCTAGAAGGATCCACGTGTACGCTCGAAAGTGGACCACCAAATCTGTGGCTCGTAGTTTAGAAGGAACTGTGGTAAAAAGGCCTTCTCGTCGAGATGATATGGAAAATAAGTGGACTTAGTCACATTCAACCAGCAATAATTGCAGTTATATATAATACCTGTAATATTCAAATGACTTGTTGGAACACATTTAAGTGTTTTTAGTGCCATAACAATGACAAAATAAAGCATTTCAATGGCTAATGCTTAGCTGAGGACATGTGTTTTAGTGGAAAGACAGAGTAATTGCGACCATGGGATTCTGCTGGGAGAGTCATCCTATTTCTATTATTTATTTATATATGTATAAAGAGGTTCCATTAACGATAAAATGACTGGCGAAACCTTTTCTTTGTAAATTTCGGAACTTGGTTTGTTTACCATTCTTTACACCTCTGAAGATTAACCATACAACCGATTCAAAGGACAAAATGCTTCATGCAGTCGCTGTATAATTTCATCATGCTAACAGACATAAGGAGAAAATGACATTAAATTTTAATATATATATATATATATATATATATATATATATATATATAGGCTAGCGTTCAAATAGAAACCAACCTTAGAATAAAAACTAGAAACCTACACTAAATCAATTATATTTCATTTATTTTAATGGCCCCGCTAGGGGCACCTTTACAAAAAACGTTTAAAATTCTTGGCTCTATTCAACAAAAATATAAAAAAAAAATTTAAAAAAAAGTTATTGTTCACGTGCCACGTCATCACGTGAACAGTAACTTTTTTAAAAAAAAAATTTTTTTAATTTTTTTTATATTTTTGTTGAATAGAGACAATAATTTTAAACGTTTTTTGTATTGGAGTACCCCTAATTTGGTCATTAGATTAGCTTGAAATATTTAATTTAGGTTTAGTTTCTAGTTTCTATTCTAAGTTAGTTTCTATTAGAACAAGACCCTATATATATACTGTATAGGCCTTTGCTCCATACAGAACACTCTTATATAACAAACAATAAAGAACACTATAAAATCAATTATTCCAATAGATCCATTGGCCCCGCCAGGGGCACCCAATAAAAAAAGTTCTTATTTTTTTATCTTCTATCCATCCAGCAAAAAAAATTTAAAAAAAAAAAATTGAAAAAAATCACTATTCATGATGACGTCACTGCTGATGTCATCATGAACAGTGATTTTTCCAAAAAAAAAATATTTTAATTTTCTTTTTTGCTAAATGGATAGAAGATAAAAAAATAAGAACTTTTTATATTGGGTGTCATGACGGAACTCTTATATTGAATTAAATATGAAGTGTTCTTTATTGTTCTTTATATAAGGTGTTCTTCATGGAGTGCAACTATATATATATATATATATATATATATATATATATATATATATATTTGTCACTTTGTTCGATTGGTAAAACAGTTACTCTGCATTTTTCTCTTCATGTGAGTGGAGTTACACTCTATCAACACAATGACTGTTGGGTTTCAATTCAATATGATGTTATGATTTGGGTGGTTTAAGATATATATTGCTAAGATAATAATTGTATGTGTAAATAATTATTATATATAGTATGTCTTGATCACTAAGTTGGGAAATTTGGTACCAAGAATTGAAAAGCTTGTATAAGAAGTATGGCAAGACTTGTGAACAAGTATGGTAAGTATGCTTGAGCATTGTTGACTTGAGTATCGGGATTGGGACACCATTGAGGTGTTATTGTTTTGATGTATTTCATCATAAGATATAGATTCCATGAGCTCTTCCTACCTTAGCTGTCTTAGGAACCACTGAAATGTGCTGTTGCTCTCCTCAGATGCTCAAAAATTGATGAAGATTAAATATATATGAGCATAAATTACATTAGTGGCTGTTGTAAAAAGTGGAAATCGAGGATAGAATTAATACCGCTGGTTATAATGTGAGAAACCAAGCATAACCTAAACGTTTGCATCTGATACGTAGTGGAGTCTCTCTGACATCTTCCACTCATAAGCAGAACAAGGACAACAAAATAATCCCATTCCATTAATCGTTCTATCTAATCTGTCATCTTATTGTCAAAAGCTAACTTATGAATTTGAACGAACATATAAATTAAATTATTTCATGCAGATGCCCTAATAAAATCCTACTCATTTTCCTCCACAAACATTTTTTTTGTTTATTTATTTTCCCCATTGTTTCTCTCCACAACTTGCTGACTCTGCTCTCTTTTTCAATTGTGCATGCATTATTCTGATTCTATCCATCCATGCATATATAAATAGCCCTTTGTTGATAAGATACTCAGACTACAACAAATATTTCATTCAAGTCTAATTAGGATCAATTCCTCTTGTTAATCCGAAAGATGGGAGATAGGTTGCGTTTGACAGTCGGAATACTGGGTATATCAATACTGTACTTGTATACAATCCACGAAATTCTTTTATAACCCAATGCTAAAGTCTAAACATTAATATACTAATACATCTCTCGTCTTGCAGGTAATGCAGCCTCAATGTTACTTTATACTGCTCCTATGTAATGTTCACTACACTGAATTTTTACTTATCAACAAAGTGCTGAATTTGCAGCATTAAATCACCTCATATCTTGGTCACTCATATTTCTTTATTTACAGATTGACATTTGCCAGGATCATAAAGAAGAGAAGTACTGAGGAGTTTTCATGTGTTCCTTATATACTTGCACTAACAAACTGTTATTTCTATACGTGGTACGGTTTGCCAATTGTAAGCTGTGGGTGGGAAAACCTTACAATCGTCACTATCAATGGCATAGGGATTCTTCTTGAGCTGTCCTTCATTATCATATATTTTTGGTTTGCTACTGCTACAGGAAAGGCAAGCTTTATAGTTCTTCATCCTTTATCATGATACTGCTTAAGCATGTTTAGCATCTGCTTTTATTTCAAATTTTTACACACACACACACACAAACTCATGTATGATCTTTAATTACTAAATGGCTATGGTAATAGCTGCATACATAATAGTATCATATGCTAACTGCCTACAATTTTTTTACTAATTTAAGTTTACGCCTAACAGTAAATTAGATCCTTTCCTCGTGAAGCACTTCAAATAGTCTTATCTGCACAAATGCAAAACAGCAAGTGTGTGGTTGCACGACTAGCAAAATTAAGATTCTGCATATATGCGTACATTTAAAACAGTGATTTTAATGAGACGAGAGCTGATATTGATATTTAATGACAATGCAGAAGAAGGTAGCAATATTAGCGACAGCCATTACCCTTTTATTCGTCAGCTGTGCAACAGCATCAGCTCTTGTCTTCGATGAACATCATAACCGCAAGATACTTATTGGCAGTATAGGGTTGGTAGCTTCTGTTGCCATGTACTGCTCTCCACTTGTGGTCGTGGTGAGTCATCTTATTATACTCCCAATAAGTTTCATCTGGCGCCTACATGGTGATAATATATTGTCAGTAACAAATTGTTTTCTCTACTATCGCAGAAGCAAGTTCTAGAAACTAAGAGCGTTGAATTTATGCCATTCTACTTGTCGTTGTTTTCATTTATAACAAGTTTGCTTTGGCTGGCATATGGACTACTGAGCCACGACTTCATTCTTGCGGTTTGTAATATGAGAACTCCAATTCACTGCTTTTATTACAAAGCTATATAAACATTAATTTTCTAACACAGATTTTGATATGATGGCAGTCACCAAACCTGATTGGTTGTCCTTTCGGGATCCTGCAGCTTGCGCTCTATTTCAAGTACAGAAAGAGGGTAATCATGGAAGAACCTCAGAAATGGGATGTCGAAAAGGTTGAAGTGATTATTAAAGAGCAGTTGCAAGTTGTAATTAAGGATAATTCCGATGCCAAGATCTAAAGAAATTGCAAGGCCAAACTGTAGGGATATATTTTCACTCGTGTAATTGTAGTTCAAAATTAAATCATGCCCACCGTATGGATTGTGAAATCATTATGTGTGTGTACATGAAACATGCATGTGCTTATGACACTGTTGTGTGGAGGTAATATTGAATTCTTGACATTAGTATTTGAGTTTAATTTATGAAATGTGCAATACACTTCATGCATCGTTCTGAGAATACCAAGACAAACATATCCCAGGCAGGGGAAACAATTAATGAACATCCACTGCAGACTTTTTAAGAGATTTCTGTAACACCTTTTCCGTCTTCGATTTTCAGTAAAGACATGTAATAAGATTTGAACGACAAATGCCCTTGGCATTTTCTGTATTCCCTGAAAGATAAGGAAAGCACGCTCCTCTTTCCTCTTGATTTGCATATTATAAACTGGACTCGGTCTTTGCTATGACGACTATTTAGTTCACCTTTAGAGCAGGGTCTGTCCTGAGTTTCAGGGGGCCTTAGGCCAAACCGGTTTTGTGGGACCCTAACATATATATACACTATGTATCCTACACATTTATGTAGAAGGGAATTTGAACATTTAGGACCTTTGAGCATTGGGGCCCTAGACGCAAGTCTTGCTCGCCTATAGTCAGGATCACCCCTGCTTTAGAGCCTGTGTGGAACACTGCAAACTCGGATGAGCAAGACAGTCAATATTTGACATGACACCCTGACAATTCAATTTGGGGCAGAAGCATGCCAAATTTTTGATGGGTGATGGTCGTCGAGAGTAAACATATGCTATAGTTTTTAGTACAAGTATGATATGTAGTATCAAGCGTTTGCGACGCTTTTCTATTTTATTGCCAAGTCCGAATTGAACATGTATCCATACTGGATACAGGTCAGAGTACTCAACACACAAATAAGCCCATGGAAAAGTGGCCTATGAAAATGAGTTTAATCATTCTTTTTTTATTTTTTAAAACCAAAATGAGTTTAATCATTCATTCATATACAAAGAGCATGCTATATCATAATATCATATACAAAGAACATGTTAAGGGCTTCAAGGTTGCATGTAATGGATGAGCATGAGCTATAAAGATTTATCTTCCAACCAACTTAATACCTTCGGCCTTATAACCTTCATCTGCTCCTCCCCTTCCCCCAATCTACTCTACTCATTATATTTTTCCCTATATATTGGCCTTACATATATAGAACATGGACTCAAGAGAGAAGGAAATAGCAGGCGTTTTTCGAACTCGTTTGAGTTTTCGGGTTGCATAATACTGCAAAAAGAAAATAAAAATCAAATGTATTAGAGATGTAAATGAGCGCTCAACTTCAAACTCGACTAAATAATTCGCGCTTCAGCTCGACCAAGTCATAAATTTCAAATTCGTAATTTTGGTTTGAGATGTTTCACAAATGTTCGATGTGTATAAATTCGGTACGATAGCTCAAATTGATTTTAGTAAATAGTGAGAAAAGCTCGATTGCAATAAGTTTTGGCTCGAGTTCAACTATATTAAAATATTTAAATCTATTAAATATTTGTATCATAATTAAAATGTGAACAACACATAATATATCTATACTCTTTATTAAAAGCAGAAACCCCTTTAAATGGTATGCCACTAAATATTAATTAATTAAAATTGTAATATTATATAATAATTTAATTTAATAATGAAATTATATACTATGAGTTTATTAACTAAAAATTGAAATAAAAATCATGAATATAGTATCAAATAGAACTTAGGACTCCTTTAATTAATAAAAAATCAGGAATATAGTATTAAATATAAACTTAGACAACATGAATGAGTTTGGGCTTTGACTTTAGTTAACATTTCTGATAGTTGACTTTAATAAACTTTTATAGCGAGCTTTGTTTTCTAGTAGAGAGAGCTAGCTGTCATTTTTCTAGATTCATATATACTCTTCTTTGTATTGCTTCTGTAATCAACTTTTCAATCATCTATTTGTAAGGTTGTGTTTAATTGGGTAGAATGGAATGGAATGAATAAAAATTAAAGCAACATAATGAACATGAGAGGTAAGATAATAAAAAAAATTAGTAGGTGTAAATTTTGTATGATAGATTTGGGAAAAAAATAAGTTGGAGGGAAAATGGATTATTCCCTTTCAAGTAAGTGTGTTTAAACTTTAACTTTGATGGTTAGGAATGGAATGATGTAAGGAATGAAATTTTTAAATATTTAACTATATGTTTATTCAAATTTCATTCCATTCCTTTCAATTTGATTCATCCCAACCAAACACAATATCAACCTTTAATTCATCAATATACATACTTTGAGAGCTTCATATTCAGAATGTTAATGTCTATAATGAAGTTTATGATTGATACTGCATTGTATTGAGATTTGTAACCACTTACGAACAATTTAATTAACTTACACATCGAATGGGGCTAATGCCAAAAATACCTTTTTTCCCACTAAAATTCTGATTTTCATTTCAAGACATGCGGCCCTCGATATAGAAATGGTTTTTATGCCTCTCAACCTCCGGATATGCACGAGTAATATGTGTGTTTAGTATCTTAACAAAAAAAAAAAAATTAGAAACGCAATGTTGCGTATGGACGTGTGAGTTGTGACAAGAGGCAGATACGCATCTTCAGTCTTCAACATGCATGTCTTTCTAAGAAATTAAAAAACAAATTATGCATTTTAATAACAAATTATGCATTTTAATTATAAGAAAATTAGTTAAACATTACTAGAATAGAACCAAGATTAGATGTAAAACTGAAGTATGAAGCAATTGCGTTTAGCAGTTGGAGTAATGGGTATGTACTACTAAAATACTTTGATTAATCCTCTTCTTCTTAATCACAAAATTAATATACTAATTATTCTTCATCTTGCAGGAAATGCATCCTCGTTGTTTCTTTATTCTGCACCAATGTAATGTTCAGTACATAAAGAACAACTTTTATATTTTCAGGAATTAAAGAAATGCTAAAATTTGTAGCATTGTATCACCTTATTTCTTGCTCTCTTACATCTATTTCTTTGTTTTCAGATTAACTTTTGCCACGGTCCTCAAGAAGAGAAATACCGAAGAGTTTTCATGTGTTCCTTATATACTTGTTGGAAACGTGAATGGGCTTGAACAAATATTAATTTTTTGTATAACACAAACACACACCTGTATATATTGATAATAATAATACAACACACCAGCACTTTTGTTTTTCACACAAAAGAGTTACAACACTATTATGATTACAAGACAAGCTACAGCTTTAATCTTTTCTCCTCACAGGGCTATAGCCTTTTTCCTCTCTGATTTTCTATTTCACTTCGGTTGTATTTCTCTTGGTGTGTTTTCAATATAACATACTGGCTCTATTTATAGCCTTCAAATGACATACTAACATCATGGCTTACGTTATCATTTATTAGCTAGCTGGATCATTTGTTTGACTACATGCATTAACTCTTGAACCCACCAGCCTTTTATATCAAATATGGCTGCCTTTTGTTTCTTTAATTCACATACATTTTTTTTTTTTGAAACTTATTTAATTCACATACATAATATGCACCATTCATATATGAACTCTTGTTGTTGCTCCTTTCTTCACATGTACAGCCAACCATATTTCATGGGTGTACTACTTCTATTTTCTTCCTTTCATATTCTCCACCAATCTATAACCCAGCTATGTTTATTAGTACGAATTTGAATTCTAACACTCCCCCTCAAACTCGACTTTCCATCCCGAGTTTCTTTTTCATTTTTTCAAACACGTCCGCCTTTAATGTCTTTGTAAATATACCCGCTAAAGTTTCTTCAGTCCTGCAATGAACCAGCTCCACAATTTTGTCGTTCACCTGTTCTCGAATAAAATGATATTTTATGTTGATGTGCTTGCTTCGACTGTGTGACACTGGATTTTTCGCGAGTAATATAGCAGATTTATTATCCATATAAATTCCAACCGAATCCTCCTTTGCAAGATTTAACTCACCCGATATGTAGCCTAGCCACATAGCTTGACATGCATACGCTGCTGCTGCGATGTATTCTGCCTCACATGTTGAGAGAGCAACTGTCTGTTGCTTCTTTGATGACCACGAAAATATCCCTGAACCGATATGAAAAGCATATCCTGAAGTGTTTTTCCCGTCATCCAAATCTCCACCATAATCATTGTTTTAGTAGCCAACTAATTTTGAATCTTGAGAATGCGTGTAAAACAGGCCATGATCATGTGTACCTTTAATGTATCTCAAAATTCTTTTAGCTACCATGAAGTGATCTTGCTTCGGCTTCTCCATGTACCTACTAACCAGTCCAACTACATACATAATATCGGGACGAGTGAAAGTTAGGTATCTCAGACTTCCAACCAGACTTTTGAACAATGTCGGATTTACCGACTCCCTTGTTGAATCAGTTCTGAGCTTTATGATCGTTTCTGCGGGCGTGCTCACCGGCTTGCATTCTTCCATTCTGAACTTGCTTAGAATTTGTTCCGCATATTTTTTTGTGACATAAAAATCTCATCTTTGCTTTGCTTCACCTCAACTCCAAGAAAGTAAGACATTTGACCAATATCTATCATCTCAAATTCGTTAGTCATAACTTTCTTAAAATCATCGAACATACCAGGGTTATTTCCGGTAAAGATCATGTCATCCACGTACAAGCACACTATCATGATATCTCCCCCTGAATTTGTCTTTGTGTAGAGTGCATGCTCATATGGACTTTTTACAAAACCATTCTTCCGAAAGTATTCATCAACCCTTGTATTCCATGCTCGCGGAGCTTGCTTCAAACCATAAAAGGCTTTCTTCAATCTGTAGACTTTGTTTTCTTTGCCTTTTTGAACATATCCGGGAGGCTGCTCAATATAGACTTCTTCTTCAAGATAACCATTCAGAAATGCTGACTTGACATCCATCTGATAAATCTTCCACTGGTTCTGAGCTACAATTGCTGTAAGAAGTCTTATGGTATCAACTCTTGCAACTGGAGCAAATACCTCATCATAGTCAATCCCATATCTCTGCTTGTAGCCTTTAGCCACCAACCTTGCCTTGTGCTTTTCTACTTTGCCTTCTTGATTTGTCTTGGTCTTATAGACCCATTTGACACCAATTTCTTTGTGTCCTTCTGGAAGATCTGCGAGCTCCTAAGTATCATTCTTCTTGATAGCACCAATTTCTTCATCCATGGCTTTATTCCATTTGCCTTCTTTAGAAGCTTCCTCAAATGTAACTGGATCACACTCAGCCATCAAACAAAATAAAGAATAATCAAAGGATGTTTGTACCGGACTTGTTGCATCATAAATGTTATCCAGACTCCGCATTTTTCTAGGTGCTCCCCCTGAACTGTTGTTGCTATTGCTGCTTCCTGAACTCGATGGTGTCGAGGCAAGAGTTTGCTGATTTGGACTTTGGGGAGGAGTTTGATCATCATTTCCGCCATCTTCTATGTTGGAGTCATCACCATCATCATCATCATTAAAGAACAAGCATGCAACTTTTCTTTCTTCCTCGCTCCATCTCCAGTAATCAGATTCATCGAACTCAAATCTCGAGAAATGATTAATTTCTTCGCCAGGGGATTATAGAGTCTGTATGCCTTGCTCCTTTTGTCATATCCGGTAAAGATGCATTTTTCACCTTTATCATCCAGCTTCTTCCTTTTCTGATCAGGAACATGTGCATATGCAATACACCCGAAAATTCTGAGATGTCCCACTGATGGTTTGCTACCACTCCATGCTTCATTTGGAGTTTTGTTTCTAACACTTTTTGTTGGACAGCGATTCAAAAAATAAACTGCACATAGAACGGCTTCAGCCCATAAAGTTCTTGGCATGTGCTTTGCTTTCACCATACTCCTTGCCATGTCTAGAATGGTGTGATTCTTCCTCTTTGCAACACCATTTTGTTGTGGAGTATATGTCGTTGTCAACTAATGATTTATTCCATGTGCTTGGCAGAAGCTTTTGAACAGATTTGAAGTATACTCGCCTCCTCTGTCCGATCTAAGTACCTTCAAATAATGACCACTTTGTTTTTCTTCCAAAGCTTTGAACTCCTTGAATTTATCAAGCGCCTCCGCCTTTTCTTTCAGAATATACACCCAACTTTTCCTGCTAAAATCATCAATAAAGTTAGGTAATACATATTTCCGCCAAGTGATGGAATATCAAATGGACTAGCAATATCAGTGTGAACAATCTCCATTGGCCTTCTAGCTCACCATGATTTTCCAACCAGAAAGCTTTGTCGGTGTTGCTTCCCCTTGACACATGCTTCACACAAATTTCCTGGTTCGTTGATTTCTGGCAAACCGTCCACCATCTTTGTCTTTGACAATAGTTTCAAGCCAAAAAATCCAAGATGACCATATCTGAAATGCCACAACCATGAGTCATTTTTAATGACCGACTTCAAACACTTCTGCACCTTCGTTTGCATAACAAGAGTGAACAAACGATTCTTTTACATCTCCACATTAGCAATCAATTCTCGAACCTGATTTCTGATGAAAAGAGAATCATCCTGCATCTGTATGTTATATCCTTTCTCCACAAGTTGACCAAGACTGATGATATTACTTTTCAAAGTAGGTATATAATAAACATCATTTATATACTTCTTATCACCTTTCTTTGACACAATCAAAACAGTACCTTTCCCTTTTACTGGAATCTTCGACGAGTCACCAAAAGTAACTTCTCCACTAATAGTGTCATCTAGCTCCGTAAATAATTCCTCGTCACCGCACATGTGGTTACCGGCTCCTGAATCAAGATACCCTGTATTTTTCTTGCCTTCGTCACCTCCTTTGTAAGTGAGGAACATGGCAGAACCAACATCTTTGTCTTCCTTTGCTGCTGCAAAATGACTCCTTTCTTCCACTTTTGGAGATCTACACTCATAACTGAAGTGACCATATTTGTTACAATTATAACATTGAAACTGAGACTTATCACCTCGTTAGAATCCGCCTCTTCCTCGACCTCTAAAATTTTGAACACGACCAGATGGTTGATAACCTTCATTATTCTGGCCTCTATTGATCGTCTGTCTTCCACGTCCTTGTCCACCTATGTAGCCACCTCTATAGCCACCTCTGCCATGTGAAGAACTGCTACTGCCAGAACTGTCACCGATGATACTTTACTTTGCAATGCCTTTTCCAAATGGCTTGCATCATCATATTGATTCATTCGCTGCTCGTGCGCTTGAAGTAAACCAACTAGCTCGTCAATTGAAATTGTGGACAAGTCTTTAGACTCCTCGATAGATGTAACAACATAATCAAATTTTCTTGTCAATGAACGGAGCAATTTTCCCATCACCCGAACATCATCTAGACCTTCACCATTTCTTTTCATTTCATTTGTTACCGTTTTCAAACGCGTAACATATTCACCGATATTTTCTAAAGTCTTCATTTTGATATTTTCGAACTCGCCACGAAGAACTTGGAGCCGCACCTTTTTAACTTTCTTGACACCTTGGAATGATTTTTGCAAAATCTCCCACGCCACTTTTGCTGTCTTTGCATTGGAAATTTTTTCAAAGGTCGATTCGTCGACACCTTGGAAAAATGTGTATAACGCCTTTCTGTCTTTTTTTTGGAATTTTTTTAACGCCGTCTTCTCGGCATTAGGAAGTGCTGCTTCAGCGGTAGCATCTTCGGGCTCGCTATATCCGCTTTCAATGATATCCCAATTATCATATGAACCGAGTAACACCTTCATTTGGATACTCCAGTTTCCATAATTTGTAGCCGTCAATTTCGGAATATTTGGTTGCATCATATTCACCATTTTCCACAAACGAAACCTTAGCTCTGATACCACTTGTTGGAAACGTGAATGGGCCTTGAACAAATATTAATTTTTTGTATAACACAAACACACACCTGTATATATTGATGATAATAATAATACAACACAGCAGCACTTTTGTTTTTCACACAAAAGAGTTACAACACTATTATGATTACAAGACAAGCTACAGCTTTAATCTTTTCTCCTCACAAGGCTACAGCCTTTTTCCTCTCTGCTCTTTTCTATTTCACTTCGGTTGTATTTCTCTTGGTGTGTTTTCAATATAACATATTGGCTCTATTTATAGCCTTCAAATGACATACTAACATCATGGCTTACGTTATCATTTATTAGCTAGCTGGATCATTTGTTTGACTACATGCATTAACTCTTGAGCCCACCAGCCTTTTATATCATATATGGCTGCCTTTTGTTTCTTTAATCACATACATAATATGCACCATTCATATGTGAACTCTTGCTATTGCTTCTTTCTTCACATGTACATCCTACCATATTTCATGGGTGTACTACTTTTATTTTCTTCCTTTCATATTCTCCACCAATTTATAACCTAGCTGTGTTTATTAGTACGAGTTTGAATTCTAACAATACTTGCATTAGCAAATTGTTATTTCTATACCTGGTACGGATTGCCATTTGTAAGCTATGCATGGGAAAACATAACTATTGTTACTATCAATGGCACAGGGGTTGTGCTTGAGCTATCCTTCATTTTTATATATCTTTGGTTCGCTTCTACTACACGAAAGGCAAGCTTTCTAGTTCTTCATCATTTTTCACATTAATTTGGTTCAATTTTTTATGGTTAGCAATTACTTGAATATACTCATAACAGTTATTTTGATTAGATATGAGCTCATATTGATATCTAAGGACAATATAGAAGAAGGTTGGATTATTAGCTACAGCTGTTACCCTTATATTTGTCATCAGTGCAACAATATCAGTTGTTGTCTTCCATGAGCATCATTACCGCAAGGTGTTGATTGGAAGTATCGGATTAGTAGCTTCTGTTGCTATGTACACCTATCCACTAGTGGTTGTGGTGAGTCCTCTTAATCTCTTGGAAAACGACTTTCAGTACTGACCTACATTGTATATTTCCGTTGTCAGTAACAAATTGTTTTCTCCGAAATTGCAGAAGCAAGTCCTACAACTAAGAGCGTGGAATTTATGCCATTCTAACTGTCTTTGTTTTCGTTTATCACAAGTTTGCTTTGGGGGACCTACGGACTACTGGCCAGAGACTACATTCTTGGGGTTTGTACTATGAGAATTGGTACTCATTAATTGTTTAAATTGTTATTGCTATAAAAAAATAGATTTCTAACACAAATTTTTTATAATGGCAGTCACCGAACATTATTGGTTGTCCGATAGGGACCCTGCAGATTGCACTCTATTGAAAGTACAGGAAGAGGAAGAGTGGAGTCATGGAAGAACCTCGAAAATGTGATGTTGAAATGGTTGAAGAGAATACCAAAGTGCATGTGCAAGTTGTGTTTATTATTGATACGGAGGCTAAGATCTGAAGAAATTTATAGGGCAAAGTGTAGGTGATATTATATTTTCATTCTTGTAGTATATAGCTTTAAAATTTAAGTAATGTCAGTTCTATGGACGGTGAAATTAATATGTATGTGAAACATTCATGTTCACACGACTCTGTTGTGTGAAGGTGATCTTGATAATAGTATTGGGATTTTAATTATAAAATGTACAATGCAGTTCATAAGCTCGTTCAGAGGATAACGAGAGAAACATTTTCCTGATAGGGGAAAAGAGAAATAACATTTAAAATGCTTTTCTCCAAAATATCAGAGATCTTCTTGCGTTTTAACAATCTAGTCTACATGCAACATAATAAAAAAAAACTACTGGCTGGAGGATGCCCAGCACCAATGCAGTGATTATTGTCAAGACTAATGGCTAAATAGGCACCTAAATTTCAAGAGGAGAGAACCATTTAGCACTTGCAGGATAATGAAACAGAATATATAGTCAAAGATCTTCCCCTCACTAGAGATTTCTTGAACACTTTCATAATCTTCAGCTTAGTTATGAAAAAGGTTATAAAGCTGAATAACATGTGGCCCTGGCTTTTTTATATTCACTGATAATAAATAGAAAATGGAAAAAATATAGTTCCTCTTACCTCATGTCCTGAGCCTCTTGGCTTTGCATCCTACAACCTAGACTTAACGTATGTTACTAAGATTGTTTATTTCATCTTGATTACCCATGCCGTGTACTCTGGTATTCGTACATTGGCATGTAACCAGACACTTATTAACGAGTCTAATCATGATTAAATAATAAATACACACTCATAAACCGGTACCTGGAGTTATCAAAAACGGTCGTAAAAAGGTGTCTAGATCGATGTGTAACTTGATTTAGATTTTAGCTACCTGCTTCCTCCTAGTCAAGAACGCAAAATGCTTTTTCCCGCAAATCTTTCTTGGTTTCAAAAATGAAACATAAGCATTGACTACTATGTCGCTTTTACAGCTCAATAAAGAAACAATTTTAAACTAAAGGGTCCACAATATTACAAATGAAAAATATGGCCTTCAAATATCACACTAAAACATACATCGTGCAGCATTTTTAATTTTAAACGAAAATGCTAAATCGTATAGCGTTTTGGCTTCTTTTTTTTTACAAAACGCTACTTTAAATAGAGTTTTTTTGTTCAAAATTCTACTTAAAGTGGTGTTTTGGATTCAAAACTATACTTTAAGTGGTATTACCTTTTTTTTTTGATAAATATGTATTTGCAAACACTATTAAAAAAACTTATAATCAAAATGTCTATTCAGATTGTCTATTTATGATCTATGGTAACAACCCTAAACCTAGATCCAAAGTCCTTATACGGTTTATTCGTCATTTTAAATATTTCTAAAATTCAAAATGGAACGGTTTAACCCCAAAGGTTAATTATTAAACCTCCAAGGTAATACATATAAATTAAAAAATTGAATATTTTTAAACCCGAAGTGAAAAACATGGAACCCTAAATGGAAGCTGTTTAACCTCAAAGAAAATAACGATTAAAATTTAAAATATTAATTAAAAAAATGAAAAATAAAATTTAATATTTTAATATTTTAAAAACCTCTCTCTCTCTCCCCCTCCCCCAAACGCTACATCGAGTATGGTCAATGATTTAAATCATATGTAGCTGGAAGAGGCGCACTTTCCCGATGATGTTACGGACCACCGGAGGAAGAGGTACACTTTCCCGATGATGTTACGGGCCACTGGAGGAATCTGTTCTTCCTGCAGGGACAATATAGTTAAAAATAAATTTATTAGTTAATGTAACATATGTGGTTGTAGGGAGATATGAAATGAAGAATGTATACCTCCGCTATTTCTGCCAAGACCTTTTGTAGTGAGATGCCTATAAGTTGTTCCGCTTCTTTGTTTAACAGAGTCACGGTTGTGGAGCCGAATTCATCCTCAACCCTTACCACAATCCTGAACCTGTATCAGGAAAAGGTGCTTTATTTACGAGGATTAAATTATTGGGTGGGATGTGATTTTCCCTAAATGGGAGAGTAATTTTTTTGTGCGTGTGTGAGCTTGATCATTTGAAAAGAATGAAGGTTTTGTTGCGTGTGCATTTATTGTTAGCATGATGTCCAGTAGGTCATTAAAACCGAGGGAGTTAGCCATCAAGGCGATTTTAGGATGACGGTTACCGCTAGCCAGGGACGGTGTCTCCTTATCACAGCTTAGGCGATGGTATTTCCCATTCAGATCTCGTAGGGCCAGGGCACAAGTTGGACAACAGTTATAATACCAACGATTCCCGTCAAGGTCAGAAACAATTTTAGCACGATAGATGCAACTAATAACTTGCAATTGATAGGGAAGAATTTAATCAACCCCTCTGGGATGTGTGACCATTACATATAAGTTTCCACAGATAAATGAGGTTGACAATGATAGTATAGGAGTAATTTGTGTTCCTGGTGGGATAACAGTTTCCAGGATAGCTGCTGTTGGTGACTCCTACAAAGTGACGCCGATGGATGTCAAAAATTGTTCCATTATTGGGGCAGGAAGGTCCTCCTATTTCCCTTTGGCCACCTTCGTCAGAGCTTCCTTTAGGGCGTTTAGTGGAGCATAGTCAATGTCCACATAACAGCGGGTGGCATCCGTGCTTGATAGAGAAGTTGCATCTGCATGTTGTGAAGTTTGTTAGTTTGCATGAGTAAGACCACACAGAGAAGCACACACACACACACACACACACACACACACACACACACACACACACACACACACATATATATATATATATATACGTGTTACATAGGTGAGATCATTTATAGGGTTTTGATGTAGTGGGAGTTGTGGTATAGGTGTGCGTAACACCTGTTGCTAATCTAATGTATGAAAATTATTTACCTGAGAATTTCTTGGCTAGTAGCCCGGTTACTACCATAAAAAACAGGCCCGGGCTTAGGAATTGCCTTGCTCTTTTTCCCCATAGAGTGACCAGCATGTTGTCATTCCTTTATAGGATGAGAAAAGTGTGATCAATTTTGGGAGTGGTAAAGGCAGTAGGGAGGGTATTATTATAGCTGCAGCAGGAGCTGTAGTATAATGGTCAAAGAGCATTTTTAATTTTGAGAACCTAAGATGTGGATGGTATGAGTTATTGTGTAGTCATTTTTGTTAAATTATATCTTGTAGCATAAGATCCTGTTGGGGCCTTCCTCTGACACCTTAAGGTTTTAGATGAGTTGGTTACTTAACATGGTATCAGAGTTCGGTTTAAGAGGGGTCTCAGGTTCGAGTCCCTCCACCCCCATATATTTAATTCATTATTTGTTGTCATCTCCATCATATCTTCATTATCTATTGTCGTCTGTCAATCGTAGCAAAACGTATCGTACGATTGAGGGGGAGTGTTAAATAATATCTTGTAGCATAAGATCCTATTGGGGCCTTCCTCTAACACCTTAAGGTTTTAGATGAGTTGGTTACTTAATAGTTTTAACCCTAATAATGAGGAAGGTAGAGTAGTGTTACGTGCAATGACCATGTTAGTTTTACCATTTATGCATAATGTATCATGCAACCCGATTGTAGGAATTTAAAAGGGGTATTTCAATGTCTTTTTTGCCAGAATTCTTTAGTAAATGAGTGATAAATATTAATAAAGGTGGAAGAGATTTTAAGAGTTCGGAATTTTTTTTAGGATTTTATATCTTTCAGACCGATGGTAACCCGTACTCATCCATGTTCCACATGGTCATTACCTAAAGTATTAAATATTATTAGTTTCACATGGGTTATTAGTCATTGATCGTAAACTGGCAAGATATATATTTACAGGCTACATGTGAATTATGTTCCATATATAATGAGTGTAAAAAAGTTTCGGTGGTTTGGTGCACTGTAAATTCCTAATTATTATGTATGTAGTATTATCATTAGGAATTATAAAGATTTAATTTTCATATTACGATAACTTAGATTTTATTATTGAGATGTAATATTGATATTAAGAAATAAATAAAGCAAATAGGAATAACTCATATAAAGGATATTGATAATTCATTTTGTATGAGCCATCATAGATAGTACTTTTGAAAAAGAATTTCGTTGTAAAATATGTAAAATAAATAATATTTGTGAGTACAAATATTAGTATTAAATTTTTTTCTAAAAATTTACTCATGTAAAAAATGTCGATATAGCAATTCGTGCATTATGATAAATCATTTATGCCTCGCAATACAGTTACTACTTACGGGGAAAAACATCTGGGGAAAATATATTAAATAAATATTATATTTGAGGAAAATGCTAATATTAAAATTATATTAAAGGAATAAACTTAGGTTGGAAAATATTGATAAATGTTGTAAAGGTAGTTGTCAGAAATACTAAAAACGTAAGCAATTTATATGAAATCAGTAAAATCATTATTTATTTAATGCAATTAAAAGTGAGGCGTTCAAAATAATTGTGAAGGTGTAGCAATTAGTTGTTATTGCTTGTTTTTAAATGTTTTGTAAAATGAGCTTAATTTTTTAGACCTGACCAAAGGAAATGGTTACATAAACATTATTGATATGTTAACCGATTGGGCAATAAATTGCTCTTATCAAAATTAGTGAAATTACAACAGCGACATGCATAACTCCAGTCAGAACAATCATACTTACCAAATTTATTACCAATTTTAAGTAAAGCTGATATGTAAGTTCCAATTTTTTTAGGACCGCAGTGATAAGTGCTTTTTATTTTGGAGAAACGAGCTGTAATGTACATAGTGGATATGTAAGTTCTACATTTATTTTAACTCATTCTCAATATTTTCAACATTTTTTGCTGACCTTTTTCTTACGGTATATAGGGGAATACATGACACTCATTCTCAGTCCCGGTCTGGGGTTACCATTTGAAACATACCTATGAATCCATCTATTAGAAAGGAAGGTACCTGGCATCGCTTAGTATCACATCCAATTTTTTAGCAACATTAGTTCTCCTTTCCGATTTTCCATAGTTGTTTACCATGCCGATCACATCTAGCCAAAAACAAAAAATCGATTAGAAGAGATGAGCATGCACTGTAAGTTAGAGTATTTTACTGTGAGCGGGTACCTATCAACAATTCAAAATTTCTGACCAAGATTTGGATGGCAGCATAACCTTTCAAATCAAATTTATATCGGAGGATGATGGCGAAGTCCATCCTTTTTCAATTCGTATTTTGTAGAAGAAGTAGATTGAATAATCTGCATCAACCGGTTTGTACAGTTTAGGGCCTGGTACAACCTTAAAATTTGATATGGCATAGACCTCGTCTTCTTTGACTATTGGGAGGTAAACATGCTTTTGGTTGTTCGAATAATTGCCATCATGTGATCATCCTGCAGAGTTGAGATATAATCAGTATTTCGTAGTAGTCGTTAGGTTGTGTCATGAAAAATAATTAAAATTTATATCAAGGCCTGCACATGATCCTAAGTATTCATAAATTTGGTTGAACAAACCTTTTCATCAAGTAGGATGACATTTGTGTGTAGCGTTGATCCGTTGCGCTTGTTAATTGCTTCCCATATCCGAGTTACGCACACCTGAATTGTATCATGGTCAGAGTTTGGAGACAATGCAACCAGAGGTGGGGTAGATGGTTTCATGGTGCAAGAGATGAGAGTTTGGAATAGTGTAAGTGTCAAGAGGTTCGCTATTGAAGCCTAGATGGCCTTTTATGTTGGGTGCATGTGTCTTTTGGTTTGCTAGTATAGGGTTAGTCGGTGTATTTAATTTGTGTATTAACTTGGGTAAATTGTTCACTACCCTAAATTAAGGTCCAGCGGGTTCGTTTGTGATTTCATTTCCTAAACTGGTACGTTATGATTTTTCCTTAACGTTTCACATTTCCTTATCGTGTGCAATAGGACGGTTGTTAATATTGTTTCTTTCATATGTATTGGCAGTTTTAGCAATCCTTTATAAATGAGTTATGACGTACACCCTTTAAACTCATGTAATACAAGGGAGTCTAAATAAAGGGAATAACCTACATATTTTAATTAAGGATAAATTTAAATGTAATTCTTGGAAGGGTTTCTGATCCGACGCCACCCATTTCACAATCGAAGTAATGGCAGGTTTTTAGTTGAGTCAAGTATATTAGCAGAGGTTAGAGTTGATATTAATTCCACACCGAGGTTCATTAAAAATAGTTCCATATTTTGGCCTTTTAAACTTTTATGGAAATGTTGTTGATATTGTGAAGAGGAAACATCTTCAATGGATTAGCAAAAGACTAATTCTTTTTCCAAAATTTTATTAAAAATTTTAGACTCTTCCATATAAATTATGTATGGGTTTAATCTTATATTTCCTTTTACATAATAAATGACTTCTACTTCTTCCAGGTTTTTATTAAAATTTTCTTAGGGCACAAGTAATTAGATATCAGGTTGTCCCTTTTTTTAAAAAAAATATTTTTAAGGCAAAGGGTGAATATAAACTATACTTTGAAATCACTGAATTCATTAATTTCGGTAAAGCCTCTAGGTCCAATAAGATTGTAGAACGGGGGGTTGAATACAATCTTTACCTTTTTATCGAAATTTGTCCTTAATATTTAAATTGACTTTAAACAAATTTGTGCGGAATTAAATGAAACAAAGTTCAAGTTGAATATATCAATATATTAAACTTGAGGGCTGTTATTCCCAGATTACACACTTGTATAATTGTAGAAGGGGGGGTTGAATACAATTCTTGATATTTATAAATTTCTGATAAGAACTCCAGAAATCTATACTTAGATAATTGCTGTAAAAAGATTAATGCACAAACACATAAAAATCAGGTGGTTAAATGCACCACCTAAAGCTTTTATTCGAAGAAAACTCTGTGATACAAATGTACACAGCTCCTGTTTTACAACTCTTTACTTTCTAAGGATATTCAATAAAAACCTAAGCAAATGTATTTGTTTTCTTAACTTCTAAAGAGTTGCTACTCTTGGTTATAAATCCCAAGTTTACAAGTACTACAAGAATAAGATAATATTAATCTAATTCAAGTTGACTTGCTACTACACTCCAAATACACATGTAGCCGAAAGGTTGTCCTTGTGAACAGACATGTCCCCTGCACCTTTCTTGTATTCATAGTGTAAACGGAATGCTTCTTTCTTCTGTGTTTCCAAAGTATGGGTGCCATACTGCTTTTTGTATCTACTATCAACCCATGTGATCTGTCAGTCAAACCTGTCTTTATCAACTGCTAATCCCCAGCTTAGCATAGAAGTAAGTGTCAATGATTATCCGTTGACATTGTACACTGACATCTGTTGATGATATATTGAGTTGTATCCGTTGATATTGAGATTTGAGCTGTATCCGTTGATATTGTAGTTTTGAGTTGTATCCGCTGATAGAGTTCTGTCTTCATCCGTTGATACACTTTCACTTAAACAGAATTACATAGCATAGCTTATTTACAATTGGCTACCCTATTCTGCCTATCAATTGATGGTCAACATGACTGTGGATAAAAACACTATCAACTGATAACATAGAGATACTGCAGTATGCTACAAAACCTCATCCGTTGATGAGCTATCTGTCAACGGATAGAGTTATATATCCTCATCCGTTGACAGCTACAAAACCTTACACAATTTGATTGATTGTGAAGTTATCATCAAGTACAACATATTCCTAACAATCTCCCCCAATTTATACTTGATGGCAATTAAGCATAAATTCAGGACCTTGATGATAACAAAACATTCCTAAAGATATATATAGAACAATGCAAAAATTGTATTAAGCTACAAAAATTAAAAACAGAAAGTTTGAGAAATTTACAGAGAAGTGCTCCTCTAGACTAAGCAGATTAATACTGTTTCTTCTCTCTTGTTGGCATCACCCTTGATTTTCCTTCTTTGGCAGAGTTGGACTCAATCTGCATTTGGAGTTTCCTATAGAAGGCATCTTCTTCATCAACTTTTGGATTTAGCTTTTGTTGTAACCATCTAAGGTATTGAGAACTAGCCTTTGATAGTTGGTCTTCTAACCTGAAGAATCTCCTGTTACCATCTTCATCCCTGAACTCCATCATCCAGAAGGGTTGAAGGTGGATTTTCTATCCATTGTATGGGATCTTCATCTTCCTTGGTAGACTTGATGGTGAGTTCCATTCTCTCCTTATCTGTTCTATTCTGTCCAGTATCTCCCCTTTTGCTATCTTGGAAAACCCTGTGTATCTCTTAATTGCATAGAACACCTTGGTTAATGTCAGATAATTTTCTCCAAGAACCCTCTGTAGTGGCCATGTCCTTTCCTTTCCTCCCTTGTATACAAAGACCAATCTCTCAGGCAAATGTTTATATTTGTCAATTCCTCTTACTTCTGACAATTCATCCAGATACAGATTCATGCCAGAGTATTCTTCAATATCTACCTGATAGATAAAATCATCCTTGTTTTCCAAGATTGGCTGCTTGACAATAGCAGGTACCCTAGCAACTTGAATTGGTTCCTTTGAAGGTTGCTTCCTTTGAAGGTTGCTTCCTTGGTATCCTTTTCTTCTGTTTAGGCTTCTGTTGAGGCTTCAGCAAGAATGAAGGAACCTCACTGGAGTCAAGATTCATTGGTTCCTCTTTAGGTATTATAGGGTCACCATGGAAATTCACAGCTGGGTTGAATACTTGAGCAGAAATAGGTTGTGATGAGCCAACTGTTTCCTTTCTTTCAATTTCTGGAGAGACAGGCCTCCTTGCCTTTGATTTCACTCTCCTTTTAGGTTTGGATTTGGGGACTTCCACAGGTTCCCTCATTTCATCCTCTACCTCATCCATTAACTCCTGAGCCAGCCTGGCTTGTTTCTCATCTGAGTTTTCATATTGATTTTCTTCACTTGGATGAGCTTCCCTGAGAAGTCTAGAGGTCTCCTCTCTTTTTGCTTCAACAAATCTAGGATGGCTGTTGGATATATTTAACACTTTTCCATTCCTTATTATTACAGCCATCCAATCTCTTACACTCTTATTTGTCTTTTCCTTGAACTCTTTGATTGTCTTTCCCATCAGCTTCTCATCATCATCCTTATGAAATGGAAAGTCCAATTGTAGCTTGTTCTTCCCATTTGCTTTAGGTGGTGAGTAAGCTCTGGTTTTTATGCAGGGTTTAAATTCTTTGACAAAGGAAGGTTCAGCATCATAAAATGTGGGAGCCACAATCTCTGGAGTGAGAACCTTCAGAATTGTAGTTGATATTGTTGGAGCAGAAGACTGAGTAGAGAACAGAGTTGATATAATTGATTCATTGATCATCCTTTCTGTTCTCATCATTCTTTCATTTGCCTCCTTGTTGACTTCTCTAATTCTTTAATTCTAGCTTGCCTCTCACCATCTGAGATTTTTGATAAGTCAGGAATCACAAGCAAAGCCTTTTGTTTCTTCATAGGGGAAGCCTCTATAGTAAACTCTGTTGGATTGACCACTATAATTGGCTGTTGCTCCCCCTCAATTTGTGCTATCTTGCTACTGGAAGATTGAATTTGACTAGAGGTAGCTGCAACCTCTACAACCTCTTCTACCTTTTTCTCCCCCTTTTTGTTAGCATCAAGGGCTGGAGGTGAGGCTGCAAGTAGCCTTTCCAGTAGCTGGAGGTGAGGCTGCAAGTAGCCTTTCCAGTAGCTCAGTCTGTTTGGCTTGGTTGGCAATGAGTGTCTGCATTTGAGATTCCATACTATCCACTCTGGAGGAGAGATGCTGAACAGATTTGGCCAGGCTATCTTCCTTCAATAGTTTGCTAGTCAGCACCTTCTGAGTGGTAGTAGGGTCTAGTGCCTCAATCCTGGCATCTAGTTCCACTTTCATTTCTCTGATTGCAGTTTGGACCTCCTCCTGTTGTGTTCTTTGAATAACCATGTGCATCTTGTGAAGTTTCAGGGAGTTCATTACTTGCTGAAGGACAGCCTTCCTCTGTGGATCTGCATTTTGGTGCTCAGCCCTAGCAGATTGATATTGCTTCATAATCTCCACATTGAAGTCACCAGCCACAGTGGCAGTAGAAAATAGCCAGTCTGGAGTATCCTCCACATTGACTTCTTCATCACTGGATGTGCTATCACTGTCATCAATGCCAAACTCTTCACTTCCAGCTTCCGAATGTAGAGTTGTCAAAGCTTCCTTTGCTCTTTGAAGAGATTGTGAGGTGTGCACTAGGTGCATTGCCTCCTCTGCCTCCACATTGCCCTGTTGTGCCATGACTTGATAGGCAGAAACAGGATGAGTAAAGGTCTCAGGATCCAAAGAGATGGAGTCAATGATTGACTGATATTCTTGTTGAAATTCCATCTCTTTAAAAGCTTCATTAACCTCCATTAACTCACTTGCAATGGCTGGATCTTCCTGCCTTATTTCTTCTGTAGTCCCTTCTCTCCACTCATCTCTATTTTCTTGCATCAGGGGCTCCCCCTGGCTCACACCTCTCACACCCTCACCTTCACCTACTAAGGTGGAACTCTCTTGCTCTCCTTTTGCCTGACCTGAAGAAATGGTCAGCCTCTCATTATTTGCCTCTCCTTTTGCTTGCTCACAAGGCAGCCTCTCACTCCCTTCCCTCAATCCTAAAAGTGTTTCAACTACTGAGAACTCCTCCACACTTGACACAGGAATGTCAGATATAGCAGTGGTAGAGTGAGTTATCAACGGATAAGGGATATTCGTTGATGGAGTAGTTATAGCTGTCAACGGATGACTAGACATAGGCGCATCCGTTGATGGAGAAATACTTGTCAATGGATGAAGGATATCTGTTGATGAAGGAATGATAGTATCCGTTGAAGTGAAAACCAACACTGAATCTATGGAGATTGATTTTAAAGATGAGGCCACAGATGTTGTTGTGAATTCAGGAATGGAAGATTGATGGCCCAACAAATCATCTAAAAGATGATGACCACCAATTGCAGAGTGGGGCTTCTCCAAGAATCTTAAAGATGGAGAATCATGAATTGATGTAGATATCATATCCACATCCAGAGATGGAGTTGGTGATGGTGGATTTTAATGTTTATCGATTTGAAGGTTAAGATCAAGGGGTTGTGACTCCACATTTATTGAAGTCATATCAAACTGAATTTGAGAAGGTACAGTTTGCTGTACTGTGTGTGCACCCTGTGATTCCCCTATGGTTTTAGATTTTTCTCTTCTTTCATAGGTTTTTGAGAGAGGGCTAGTGTCCCTTACCCTTTTGTGCAGAGTTGCTGTGGAACTAGTAGTCACACCCTGTTGAGAGGATGTAACTTGGGCTTGGCTATTTGGTGCACTTTCCTCACCTGCCTTATTCTTAGGGCTTGCACCCTGTCCCTCACCACTCACTACCTCCTTCACACTCCCCTCAAGAGTTGTGGTAGTTTTTGCAACAGGTGCTTTTTGAGAAGCACCTGAGGTTTGTCTCTTAGATTTTGGTTTGGAAACTTTTGTTTTAGTCACTTGGGTAGGAGCTTGTTTGGACACTACTACAGACTCCATTGTGACTGTGGAAGGCAAAGAAATTTGGGGGTTAGAGATAGGAGTTTCAAGGTTAGAAATAGTTACCTGAACAATTGGTGGATATACCAATTGTACTCCTACATTGGAGTTCATTCGAATTAAATCAATTAAGACTCTCTTCTCCTGAATAAAACATGTGAACTTGCTATCCGGGTTAGCAACGGATAGCTCATTCTCAGATACATGAAGTGTTAAGAGCATAAAAAATCTAGCAAAATAGATATTCTTGCTCCTAGTTTCCTTTTTACCTAATTTTGCTGCTATCTCATACATGACTAGTGTGCCAAAGTTATACAATTTATCAGTTAGAAGCATACACAACATAACTAGCATGGAATGGGTAACAGCATCAAAATTACTAATTTTGCCTGAAAAAGTTTTAATGAAGGCATCACAAAAATAACTCCATTCTTTAACCATCCCTTTCCTAACAATTTTCCCTAAATTATCAGTACTAAGGGCATAATTTATGGAATTAAGCATGGCAACTATTTCAGCATCACTGGGTACTTTCAGACAGTTATTCTCAGGCAATTTTAAACAAGCAGTTATCACATTAGAGTTAACTACATAGTTTTTACCCTTTAAGGAAAAAGCAATTGTACCGTCTGTGCCATTGAACTCAGCAGATGCCCACACCTCTTCGATTACCTCATGGATTAGAGGAGTGGTGGCAGTCATAGCATACGAAAGTTTACAGTTCTTCACAAAATTCATCATGGTGTGATAAGCTTCTAGGGCATTCACTGTATCGACATAGGCCGCGAAGTTGTTCTTCTCATAGGTGAACCCAGTGGAAGACATCATCTTAACAATATGCGCCATTGAAGTGTTTGAACTTTTGTTGCAGAGAGTTTTTGTGAAGAAGATGCAGTTTACTTAAGATAATCTTGAAAGTCGATAAAAGTGAGATGTGAGAGCACAAGACAGCCTTTTATACTTTTCAAGAATTGAAAATGAAATAATTAAAAGTAATTACCCATTGGTCAAAAGTAACTGTCAAATAATAAAAGAAAATAAATATAACCAGTCCTATATAGATACACGTTTACCAACGGTTATATTTAAAAGAAAATATGTATATCAACGGATATGAAATAAACGGTTGAGAAACAGTTTATCCGTCTATGACGTGGATAACCTGTTATCCGTTGATATACGAAAATCTAGGAATGTGTTTATGCTATCAACGGGTAAAAGGATATCCGTTGATAAGATAATTTTGCCTTGGACAAAATTTCTGAAGAAAATTTTTCTGAGAGTTTTTAATTCTCAAGAAAATCAAAACACATTTCTAGCTGCAGCACAGTAAAATCAAATATCAATAGGAATTATGACAAGTTAAGCATACCTAGTTCACCTACCAATCTTGTGAATGTGGATTCATCAAGAGGCTTGGTGAAGATATCTGCAAGCTGCATTTCACTTGGCACAAAGTGCATCTCTACTGTACCATTCATCACATGTTCTCTAATGAAGTGGTATTTGATGTCAATATGCTTGGTTCTCGAATGTTGCACTGGATTCCCTGTGATGGCAATAGCACTTGTGTTGTCACAGAAAATTGGAATCTTCTCAACTTTTAGACCATAGTCAATAAGTTGATTTCTCATCCATAGAATCCGTGCACAACAACTTCCAGCAGCAATGTACTCAGCTTCAGCTGTAGAAGTGGAGACTGAGTTCTGTTTCTTACTGAACCATGAAACAAGCCTGTTTCCTAGAAATTGACAGGAACCTGTAGTACTTTTCCTATCAACTCTGCAACCTGCATAATCTGCATCTGAATAGCCAGTTAGATCAAAACCAGATTCACTTGGGTACCAAATGCCAAGGTTTAGTGTTCCATTGAGATACCTGAAAATTCTCTTAATAGCTATCAAGTGAGACTCTCTAGGGTCAGCTTGAAATCTAGCACAAAGACATGTAGAAAACATTATATCAGGTCTACTAGCTGTTAGGTATAGAAGTGAACCTACCATGCCTCTATAGCTTGGGATGTCTACAGACTTTTCCTTAGTATTCAACTCAAGCTTAGTTGCAGTGGCCATAGGTGTTTTTGCAGAGGTACAATCCATTAAGTCAAATTTCTTTAAAAGATCATAAATATATTTTGTTTGACTTATGAAAATGCCCTCATTAACTTGCTTTACTTGTAGGCCAAGAAAGTAAGTTAATTCACCCATCATGCTCATTTCATACCTACTTTGCATAAGTTTGGCAAACCTTTTGCAAAGCTTCTCATCTGTAGACCCAAAAATAATATCATCTACATAGATTTGAACAAGTATTGAAGAGCCATTGATATTCCTATGAAATAAGGTTTTATCTACTATACCTCTAATGAAGTGATTCTCCAAAAGAAATTGAGATAAAGTGTCATACCAGGCTCTTGGTGCTTGCTTCAAACCATAAAGTGCTTTCATGAGAAGATATACATATTCTAGAAATTCTGGATCCTCAAAGTCAGGAGGTTGATGGACATAGACCTCTTCTTCCAGTTCCCCATTTAGAAAGGCACTTTTGACATCCATCTGATAGACCTTGAAATTGGCATGTGCTGCATAGGCTAGGAAGATTCTGATTGCCTCAAGTCTTGCCATTGGAGCAAAAGTTTCATCAAAATCTATCCCTTCTTTTTGAGAATAACCCTTTGCCACTAATCTAGCTTTATTCCTCACAATTATGCCATTTTCATCTGTCTTGTTCTTAAGAACCCATTTAGTACCTATGACACTTCTATCATCAGGTTTGGGCACAAGCTTCCATACTTTATTTCTTTCAAATTGGTTTAGCTCTTCTTGCATTGCTAAGACCCAATCTGGATCTAGAAGGGCATCTTCCACTTTCTTAGGTTCCTCTTGAGACAGGAAGCTATTGTATAGACATTCTGCTTGAGTGGCCCTTCTAGTTTGGACTCTTGAAATTGATTCACCAATGATTAACTCAAATGGATGATCTCTAGTCCATTTTCTTGCAGGTGGAAGGTTTGATCTTGATGAGGTTGCTTCATTTTCATGAGCATGATCATGTTGATTTAGCATTGAATTTTGACCCTGAGAAACTCCCCCTGAGTTTGTTGTCCTTGCTGAATTATGAAGTTGACTGTCAATGGATGCATCATTTTGCCTGTCGACGGATGCTTGAGAATCTCTATCAACAGATGCATCTCTAATATTGTCAACGGATGCTCTAGAATGACTGTCAACGGATGCTTCATTTCCAGTGTAAGCATCACTTCTAGTTGGTACAACAACTCTTGGTGGATCTCTGTGGTCATGATCTTCATCTTCCTCATCATCATCATAGTACATTCTTCCTTCACCTTCATTCTCAAATTCCAACTTTTCATGGGAGCCTCCATCATTTAGACCTAGAATCTTTTGATCATCAAACACAACATGTACAGATTCCATAACAATGTTGGTTCTTAGATTGTAGACTTTGTAGGCTTTCCCTGCTGCATATCCAACAAAAATAGCTTCATCTGCCTTTGCTTCAAATTTGCCCAAGTTATCTCCATGATTCCTTAGCACAAAACACTTACATCCAAAGACATGAAGGAATGCTAAAGTTGGTTTCTTGTTGGTTAACAACTGATAAGGAGTCATTCCTCTAGCTTGGTTGACCAAGGAAATATTCTGAGTAAAGCATGCAGTGTTGACAGCTTCAACCCAGAAATATGTTGGTAACCTTGATTCACTTAACATTGTTCTAGCCGCTTCAATGAGAGTTCTGTTTTTCCTTTCAACAACCCCATTTTGTTGAGGTGTTCTGGCAGCAGAAAACTCATGGACAATTCCATTTTCTTCACAGAAAATCTTCATTGTGGAATTCTTGAATTCAGTACCATTATCACTCCTGATTCTTTGAACTCTGTCTTCAGAACCATTGTTTAGTATTCTGAGGTGATTGATGATGATTTCACTTGCACAATCCTTGGAGTGCGGGAAGAAGGTCCATGTAAACTTAGAAAAATCATCTACAATCACCAGACAGTATTTCTTCTTAGAAATAGACATGACATTTACTGGACCAAATAAGTCCATATGCAGCAATTGAAGAGGCTTAACAATGGATGACTCTGTCTTGCTCTTGAAGGATGATTTCTTTTGTTTCCCTAATTGGCAGGCATCACACAGTCCATCTCTGATAAATTCCAATTGAAGGATTCCTCTAGCAAGATCCTTTCTTACCAAATCATTCATAACTTTAAAATTCAAATGTGACAGCTTCTTATGCCATAGCCAACTCTCATCCTTACTTGCTTTGCTGAAGAGACAAGTAATGGATTCTGAGCATGCTGAATTGAAGTCAGCTATGGAAACATTTCCTTCTCTAAAACCTGTCAATACCACATTGTTGTCTTCCTTGGTAGAAACACCACAGGCTTCTTTTGTGAAATTTACTTCATAGTCTTTGTCACAAATCTGACTGACACTCAGCAAATTGTGCTTCAAACCTTCAACTAAAACCACTTCTTCAATGATGACATTGTCTTTTGAAATCAGGCCATATCCCTTAGTATATCTTTTGTTGTCATCTCCAAAGGTAATTCTAGGGCCAGCTCCTTCCTTGAACTCTGTGAGCAGGGTTGAATCTCCTGTCATGTGCCTAGAGCATCCACTGTCTAGGTACAATAGATTCCTTATGTTTCCCTGCACACATTCCAAAAACAAATCAAGTTGATTTTGGTACCCAAGCTTCCTTGGGTCCTTTCTTGTTAGCCTTTGACTTTGCACTCTTAGCATTCTTCAACTTAGATGTAGATGCTTGAGTGATGGGGTTTGACAAATGCTTATTTGCATGAATATTTGATGCATGCATTTGTGGAAAATTGGCATACATATTATTCATGCTAGGAATGCTCCATGACATTTGTGGCATATTCACAGATTGAAAATAAGGATTAGACACATATGGCATGTTCACATATGGATTTGAAAAACTAGCATTTTGATACAAACCAGGCATTGCAGGAATACATGGTATTGTTTGAGGTACATGAACAGGAGCCTTGTTAACAATCTTGCAGTTAGAAGATAGGTGATTGACACTATTACAATTACTACAAGTTTTCCTAGGGGCAAACTTGTCAGGAGAATAATTGTTTTTCTTGTTGATGCATATCTTACCATTTCTATTCTTTTTCTTTTTACCCTCAATTTCTACCTTTCCATTATCTGATTTACCAACATCCTTTTTGTTATGTAAATCACCTGCCTTAGCCTTCCCACTAGATTTGGTTTGGCTACTCTCACCACTAACAAAGTTCTTGTTGATTGGACCATACTTGATATCTAGTTTCTTGAGTTCCTTTTTACTAACAAACTTTTTGTTAGTCGACGGATACCTCTCATCCGTTGATGGTTCATCTGTCAACGGATGATCACTATCCGTTGATTCATAAATAGTCTCTAGATCCTCAAGGCCAGGTTCTAGCTCCTTTTTCTTTTGAGTCCAGGTATCCTTCACAAACGATTCTATTCCCTAGAATTCTATTATGTTTTGAGAAATATTCCTACAAGTTTGAAATTTAGCAATCATCCCTTGTTCCTTTTCAAGCTGGTCTTTTAAAATCAGTTCTCTTTTTAACACAGCTTCAAGTTCACTTTTAACATTATTGCAATCAACTCTCATTTTCTCAAATTCTAGAAATTGATCTTCTAGAGCAGCATTTCTATCACTTAAAAACAGATTAGTCTCTTTAATCCTATTGTTCTCTTTAGTAAGGGATTTTAGAGTAACACTCAAGTGATATAGTTCAGTAGACATTTCATCTATAACACTATTGCATTCCTCTTTGGTGAGCTCAAAGAGATTAGTAGAAAATACATGATTGCTAGCTGAACTTGCTTCCTGCTCTCCAGAATCAGCCATCAATGCAAGGTTGACAAACTCAACATCATCGTCAGAATGATTGTCATCAGCAGCCCAGTCATACTCTTGGGTCAAGAATGCCTTTCCTTTCTGCCTGAGAAGATCAAAATATTTCTTCTTGTAGTCAACAGTCTCAGTTGACTTTCCCTTGTTCTCAGATCTAGGTTTGCTGCATTCACTTATCATGTGACCAGCAATTCCACAATTGTAGCATTTAATTTTGGATTTATCCACATAGTTGCTTGTGGAAAAATCCTTGTTAAATGGCTTGGCCACCCCAGAGTTTCCCTTGAATTTCAGCTTAGAGAATCTCTTAGACAGAAAAGCTAAGTGCTCATCTATCTCATCCAATTCATCCTGCTGAAGGACATTCAATTCCTCAGACACCTTTTCCTTGCTCCTGCTTGATTCTGCTCTACCTTTATAAACCTCTTTGTTTGGTGTAGAATAAGCAGCTTCTGTCATTTCCTCCTTCTGCTCCAAGTTGGCAACAAGTGCAACTGACCCACTTTTCTTTTGGGACTTCTCAATCTCTTCATCCTGCTCCATTTCCAGCTCATATGACTTTAAAGTTCCATAGTGCCTTTCAAGAGTAAATGTCTTGTACTCTTGAGTGTTTCTTAGAGAAACAGTCATTGGCTTCCATTCCTTGGGCAGTGATCTCAGAAATTTGAGATTAGAATCTTTAATTGATAGATTCTTTCATACAGTTTCAAACCATTTAGTAACTTTTGAAATCTACTAAATGTATCATTCAATGTTTCTCCACTCTTAAAATGGAAATGTTCATACTGTTGGATTAGTAGTTGCATCTTGTTTTTCCTCACCTGTTCTGTTCCTTCACAAAAGGTTTGAACAGTGTCCCATACTTCCTTGGAGGTAGTACAGTTAATAACATTGTCAACCATGTTTGTTTCTAGGCCATTGAACAGTATATTCATGGTCTTTTTGTCTTTGTGGACTTCTGCAATATCTTCAAGACTCCATTCAGAAACAGGTTTTGGAATGAGAGTGTCAGGCACATCTTCAGCCAGGCCAACTCTTGTTGCAGTCTTCATTGGAACGTGAGGACCCTTGTCAATGCAATCCATAAAACCCTCATCAATAGACAAGAGATGTAGACGCATTTTTACTTTCCAGTGAAAGTAATTCTCTATATCAAGAACTGGTATCTTTACTCCATAATCCTTCTTAGACATGTTAGAAGTGTGTTGATCTTTAAACTTCAAATATGTTAGAAGCTTTCTCTGATACCAATTGTTATTCCCAGATTACACACTTGTATAATTGTAGAAGGGGGGGTTGAATACAATTCTTGATATTTATAAATTTCTGATAAGAACTCCAGAAATCTATACTTAGATAATTGCTGTAAAAAGATTAATGCACAAACACATAAAAATCAGGTGGTTAAATGCACCACCTGAAGCTTTTATTCGAAGAAAACTCTGTGATACAAATGTACACAGCTCCTGTTTTACAACTCTTTGCTTTCTAAGGATATTCAATAAAAACCTAAACAAATGTATTTGTTTTCTTAACTTCTAAAGAGTTGCTACTCTTGGTTATAAATCCCAAGTTTACAAGTACTACAAGAATAAGATAATATTAATCTAATTCAAGTTGACTTGCTACTACACTCCAAATACACATGTAGCCGAAAGGTTGTCCTTGTGAACATACATGTCCCCTGCACCTTTCTTGTATTCATAGTGTAAACGGAATGCTTCTTTCTTCTGTGTTTCCAAAGTATGGCTGCCATACTGCTCTTTGTATCTACTATCAACCCATGTGATCTGTCAGTCAAACCTGTCTTTATCAACTGCTAATCCCCAGCTTAGCATAGAAGTAAGTGTCAATGATTATCCGTTGACATTGTACACTGACATCCGTTGATGATATATTAAGCTGTATCCGTTGATATTGAGATTTGAGCTGTATCCATTGATATTGTAGTTTTGAGCTGTATCCGTTGATAGAGTTCTGTCTCCATCCGCTGATACACTTTCACTTAAACAGAATTACATAGCATAGCTTATTTACAATTGGCTACCCTATTCTGCCTATCCATTGATGGTCAACATGACTGTGGATAAAAACACTATCAACTGATAACATAGAGATACTGCAGTATGCTACAAAACCTCATCCGTTGATGAGCTACCTGTCAACGGATAGAGTTATAAATCCTCATCCGTTGACAACTACAAAACCTTATACAATTTGATTGATTGTGAAGTTATCATCAAGTACAACATATTCCTAACAAGGGCTGTTACAAAATCAGTACAGAGTAATATCAAGTTAATAAAACAAATTATAAAATTCGACATGAATTCTTCTAGATTTGTTAATAAAAATCAAGATATAAATTAGGAGTAAAAACTCGCTAATAGTACAAGAGTCACAAGTAATCAAGCTTGAACGGATCAAATATTACAAATACAAATCTTTTGATTTTCTGGGAATTTATTGCTCTTGAATGTTGTCTTTAAGATGAGAGAGAGTTGTTGTGTTTTTTCTGTTCTTTTGATCAGATATTTTCGTGTATATCTTCTGTTGTAGCAGCCTGATCTTTATACAATGTTTCTGTCTCTTTCTCTGAATATTATGTCTCGAACTACCTTTAAACAGAGTGGCTACTACCTTTTTCAGAAAGGCTACTACCTTCGTATGTGTCGGTACTACCTTTGTTACTTTCTTTGCTGTCATCCACTTGGTACCACCTTTCAGTTGTACAAGTACTACCTTCCTGATTTCAACTTGTATTACCTTTGCTGAGAAGGCTACTAGCTTTGGCTTGGTCGGTACTACCTTTTCTGAGAAGGCTACTACCTTTGGCTTGGTTGGTACTACCTTTGCTGATAAGCTTGTACTACCTTCGGTACTACCTTTCTGAAAAGGTAGTATCAGTATAATTTTCAGCTTAAATCAATTAAATGATTTTCTGATAATCATTTAATTAATTTTCTTTTACATAAAAATTCTGATTTAATTAATTAAGTAATTATTTTAAAGAATAAATTAATTCTTATAAAATTAATTTATTAATTAAATTAATCACTTAATTTAATCAATTAAACGAGAATAAATACGAATCCTTTAAGTAGCCAAATCTTTTCTTGAACCACTGAAATTAATAAAGAAATACCAATGAATTTTCTGTTGACGTTCGATGTACTGTCTGGTTCATGAACGACTAACTCCAATGATTGTTCTTTATTTCTGACTTTAAACATGTGGTCCTTCTTCTTGTCTCATCTCTCTTTAATTCTCTTGTACTCTGATTGATAATCACCTGTCATTGTAGGAAATCTCTGTCACTCTAAATAAATCCACTTCTTTGATACTTGAGGCTTGATCAGCAGGCTGAGCTTCTTCCAATGTAAAACATCAAAACTATAGGTTGACTTTAAGGTTTTTCTTCTGACAGATAGTATCTTCTGAGATTCCTGTGATAGTTTATATTATTTAATTATTACAATCTAAACTTAAGTTGAGTTGAGTCCTCGTACTACAAATAGGCTGTGTCATATGCCTTTCAATTTCCCCCTATTTGTTTGTTAGAGAATAACAAGCAAATACCTAGAGGATAACTCAACTAACTCAACTTAACTTAGTAAAAGATAGAACTTTAAATGCAAAGTAAATAATGGAAAGGTTCTGATTTATATTTAACATTTTCCAGATTCAAACATGAAAGATAAATACAAGATAGATGATCCTCTAGACTGATCAAATATTACAATTTTCCTATCTTGTCCTATCTAAGCCCTAAAGATATCATATCTAGAGCTGATCTTCATTTAGAAGTATCTTCCTCCCTTATCTCTCCAGGTTCAACTTCATCTTCTTGTTCTTGCAACCTTCTGATCAATTCTCTATCAACTTGTTCTTCTTGAACAAAGTTTTTGATCAATCCTTTACCAAGGACACGTTCATAATCTGATGCAAAGCCTTTAGGTTTTTAGGCAAAAGTCCAAGCTTGTTCCATAGCCGATTCCGAAGAATGTAATATTTCTTTTCGAAGCCAGTTAAAGCATATGATCGAATAATGTTGGCAACAAAGATATTTTCTTTAACCTCAAATACAGTTGTCCTAAGCATATGTTCCAACCATACCAAATGAGATGAGGTGTATAATTTCATTGACTTAGAATCAAGGAAGCAAGATTGGAGTGTTTCACCTTTGAGAAACTAGACATGATGTGGATTTTGAATAACTTGTGGACTGTTCCTTTGAGCAAACTTTAAAAGCCTTTCGTGAAGTAATACATTTAGTTCAGAACACCTTTTTACCTTTAGTGACATAACCCAAAATTCAGTCAATGTTCTCTATTGAAAGATTTGAAGTGACACATAAAGAGAACCCATTGTATGAGAGTCAACCTGAATGACCAGCTGATATGCACCTCTGTCAAGTCCGGCTACAATCCTTGAGATTTCCAGCATAAATGCATCCATGTATGTCAAGTAATTTGGATTAGTCTCTTAAAACTGATGAAGTAGTTTGAGAAAATGATCATCATCATTGGCAGTGGTTTGAATAGAATCAAAAATTTCCTTTGCTTTATCCCACTTTGGACCAATCTTCAGTCGAATATCTCTCTTCCTTTCTTGTAAAATGATTGCATGTAGCTTTTGTTTCTCTGCATCTTCAGCTTGCTTCAACTTAATTCTCTCAGCCACAACCTGTCTTGTCTTCTCAAGCTTGGCTTGTCTCATCTTGCGATCAGCTTTTTCCTCTTGAAGTTCCTTCTCAAATTCAGGATCCAGTGGCAGATCATCTTGCCAGTTTGAAAGATCTTCTTCAATGTCATTTAGTTGTTCACAAGCAAAATTACTGTTTGTTAGATCAAAATCAAATCAGCATCATCCCGATCATGAGTTGAACCTCCAGATTTTTATTTGCCCTTCTCTTGTTGATCACTTCTCTGAGAAACACCTCCCTCTCTAGACTTCTCCTTATAACTCCTTTGAGTTGCTTCATTTCCTCCTCTAGACTTCTCCCCCTTAGTTGAGGGATCCTCTACAGACTTTCCTTGACTTTTAAACTCCTTATTTTCTTCATTACCTCCTCCATCATCGGGTCCTTCATAGTCTTCAAAATATGCTCTTTGTTCTGGTGTGATATGATGAGTAGGTTTAACAATGTTGTACAGATGATCAAGTCCTTCAAACATGTAATCATACTTTTCTTCAAGCTTTGTAAAGGTACTTGCATATGAATGAGCAGTGTCATGCATTTCCTTTTGAAGTTCATCCACCCTGGTAGAGAGATTGTCAATGGCATTTAAAATATCTGACCTTTCTGTGGATGCCTGAGTGTTGAATAGGATCAATGTATTTATTGCTGGATTGATTATAGTCTTCAAGTTCTGAACGTCATCTTGGATTACAACGAGCTGATTTTTGACAGAGGTGGAAGAAGAAGACCGTTCATCCACTTATGCTTTGAAGAATTGTTTTTTAGCCTCAGTTTCCTTCAATTTCTTTTGCAATGCTTGTATTTGAGCCATAAGTGACAAAGTGTTTGTGTCAGTGTGTGCTCTCACCTGAATTTCACTCAAGGATGTTTCACTCTCCTTTCGTGCATGTGTTTCACTCAAATTTGAGGTGGTCCTCACATCACTCAACACTAGCTCCTTTCCTTTAGTTGTACCTGCAATAGAAATCACCCTAGCCTCTTCTAGAGAGGTCAGTGGTGGTGCAATGGGAGTTCACAAATCCCGATCCTCATTCAAATCTACCTGTTCATTAGGAATTGAAATCTGAATTGCTTCAGTTGTAGATTGATTAAGTTGCCTTCCACTTTCTCCAGCTAAGGCTGCGAGTGGAAATTCCCTTGAGGGAGCCAGGAATGTTCCTCCTGGGGTGGGAGATGATGACTCTATAATAGGTGGCGAAGAGTCAAGATTTCCCTCTGAAGCCTGTGAAGGCTCTTCTACCTTGACAATGGTAGGCACTGTTTCAGTAACAATCCTATTGTGCACTCCTTACTCAGTGTCCCAGCAACATCAGATTCTAAGGTTATGTTTTCCCCCATTGTGAGTAATAGAGGTGTGCTTGACTTTGTACAGGGTGTCATGGCCGACTGGAAAATTTCAATGACTCATCCTGTTGAGAGAATGGTTCCAGTAACTGTTCATGTGCCATTTCAATGTCCATATCCTTTTGGGAGGATATGGATGGGCTAACAGTTGCCTCAAGTAATAAGTTTCTTCTCTTCTTTAGTAGAGGCAGAGCTGTGGGGTCACTCATATCGCTACTACTTCTATCAGCTCTTTTCACCCGTAATTTACCTCTGGATTTAGGTTTTGAGATTTGAGATGACACTGTGTTTGGCTCTAAGACCTGGGATAGAGGTTGTGGTTCTATAACCTCTTGGTCTAACCTATCAGCCTCTTGGGCTCCAGAAGCAGTTTGAGATAGAGAAGTAGTTTGAAAGTTAAGAGGCAATACCTGTTCAGTAGCAATTGCAGAAGTCCCAGTAGTAATAGGTTGATCCACTTGAACTTGATGTTCAGGTTCAGGAGCAGGTGCTGCTACTTGTTCTGGTTGCTCAGGAAGAAGTGCATGTATGATAGATCGATTTATGAAATTAGCCAAGTATGTTGTTACGAGCACTGGTATGTTTGGAAACTTGTTATGAGTATCTAGGTAAGTGAACACATTTTTGGCTTGTTTACCTGACACTTTTGATCTATCATCCTGGTACTGTTCTCGAACCGATAAAGGAACAAGATGATTAAAAATCAAGGTCAAAAAGCGAGGATAATAACATAAAACCTTTTCCCCAGCATCATGATTCCTTTTTGCATTAATCATGCGAATAATAATGGATTTCCAAAGTATACTACCAAAATTAATCCTACGGTTGTGAACAACCGCAAAACCAATAGTCTGGATTAAGGAGGGTAAAACATTATAATTACCTTTACCAGTGTTGGCAAACACTTTGCAAATAGTATCAAAGAATGCATCCCATTCTTGAACAAGGCCACTTTTAGTCAATCTAGCAAGGTCTATCTTAACTTGATAATATATACTAGTAAAGAAATTAATCAACTCATTATCAGAAGGTAGATCTTCAAAATTATCCATCGGAAGATCCAAGACAGAGTTAAGAGTTGATTTATTCACTGTGTATTGTGTGTCATTAACAGCAAAAGTAAACGAACTTGAGTCCTTTGACACCACAGCAGTGGAACACATCAATCTAAATGAAGTGAATTTTAAAGGAGCATCAGCGGTTATAGCAGTACAAATCAAGTCCATGGCTTGAATCTTTCGTATGGACAATTATCCGGATTAAAGTATCCGACTAAATTGTGTTTGAAAATCTCAAAATTATCTGCCATTTTATTTTAAAACTCAAAGCTTAACAACACAACACAAATTCAGAATTTAATCAGTAAATTCGAATTTTCCAGATTAAATGAATAATTAAAAATTATTCGAAAAATCCAATAAATTAAAGGTTCACCAAAAATTCTGAAAATTCATTATGATGTTAAGGATACACAAACAAACAACCCACTATTTTTAGTTTTCCAAAAATCAACCTCAAGATACAAGATCTGTGATGAGTTCGATTGATATTCAAAATAATTGAATTTTCAGAAACTCAACCAAATTCAACGATTTAAGAGTTAATAGAACGGGCTTTAAGCGATCTACACAATGATGGTTTCAGATTTTGATTTGGTTCAGTTTAGAGAGAGAAATCACCAGAAAATCGGACAGCAGTTCGAGAGGGTTTTGATTTTGTATGTATCAATTATGTTCATTGTGTAAAGACACGAGTGCTGCTGTTCTGTTTTTTATTTGTTTAACAGACCAATACTACCTTTGCTATATAACTGAACTCCCTTTTTAAAACTCGGTACTACCTTTGTTTAAAAAGGTAGTACCGAAAGTAGTACAGGGCAAAACGAAAGGTAGTACTTGCCTGTTTTACTAAATAAAACGTTTTTATTAAGGAAACAAATAAAATAAAATAAAGAAAAATAGATATGACACAAAAACAAGACAAACAATTAAAAATAAAAAGACACAGTACTACCTTTTCAAAGAGGTAGTTCGGAAGGTAGTACTGGTACATATTTTTATCTGTTTAATAATAACTATACTATTAATATTTATAGATTATTAGAAGTAAAAGATAATAAGCTACAAACATTACTGAAATGATCATAGGTTGTCCTTTAAGCGGAAACGAGGCATTAATACCAAAAGGACAAACACTACAAATTATTAATTAAAATATTATCTATTTACATAAATATTCATAGTAAATTAATAAATCTATATATCTTCTAATAAAATAATTTTCTAATAGAAAATTATTTAAAGAGAAAATATGACTTATTAAATCATCACAAATATTCAACAGTGATTTTAGGATAAATACATTTTCAAGAAAAATAGGTTTCTCACAAATTACAACTTGTAAAATTTGAGAAAAATATTTTTAGAGAAAATGAATTAATCTAAAGTTTAAAGAAATAAGTAGGGATATATTAAGAAGATGATGACAATGATTAGAGAATTAACAAACGAGAAGGTAAGTTGATAAAATAATTATATAAGTGATTCTAATAATAATTATCAACAAAATAATCACTTATAAATTATTAAAGAGCAAACCTCAGATATTAACTAGTTTAATTACTAGGACTATTTAACATACCCAATTCACCAACAATTCTGGTGAATGTGGATTCGTCAAGAGACTTAGTAAAAATATCTGCTGTTTGTTCTTCTGTGGGTACAAAATGTAATTCCACAGTACCATTCATGACATGCTCTCGGATAAAATGATACCTGATGTCGATGTGCTTGGTCCTCGTATGCTGCACAGGATTGTTGGAGATTGCTATGGCACTTGTATTGTCACACAAGATTGGAATATTGTCAAGTACAAAGCCATAGTCACGTAGTTGATTCCTAATCCACAAGATCTGAGCACAACAGCTTGCAGCAGCTATATATTCAGCTTCAGCTGTTGAGTTAGAAACTGTTTGTTGTTTCTTACTGTACCAGGAAACCAATCTACCACCTAGGAATTGATAACTCCCAGAGGTGCTTTTTCTATCAACAACACTTCCTGCATAGTCTGAATCTGTATATCCAACAAGGTTAAAACCGGATTCTTTAGGGTACCAAATACCTAAGTTAGGGGTACCCTTAAGATATCTCAAGATTCGTTTCACAGCAATGAAATGCACATCTCTAGGATCCGCTTGGAACCTTGCACACAAGCATGTGGCATACATAATATCAGGTCTACTTGCAGTAAGGTAAATTAATGAACCTATCATACCTCTGTAGCTTGTGACATCTACCTTAGCAGAATTTTCACATGCCCCAAACTTGACAGCTGTAGATGATGGTGTCCTTACTGAAGATGAGTCCTCCATTTGATATTTCTTGAGGAGTTCTCTCACATACTTGGATTGACAAATAAAAATTCCATCTATCCTTTGACTTACTTGTAATCCAAGAAAGAACTTCAGCTCACCCATCAGGCTCATTTCAAATTTATCCTGCATTAGCTTAGCAAATTTCTTGCACAGAAGATCATTAGTAGACCCAAATATTATATCGTCCACATAGACTTGGACTAATATCGTATCATTCTTATGTTTCTTAGTAAAGAGAGTTTTGTCTATGACACCTCTAACAAATCCAATTTCAATTAAAAATTCAGAAAGGGTGTCATACCATTTTCTTGGTGCTTGCTTGAGACCATAAATTGCCTTGAAGAGAAAGTAGACATGGTCCAGAAATTCTGGGTCTTCAAATTCAGGGGGTTGTTCTACATATACCTCTTCATCTAGCTTACCATTCAGAAAAGCACTCTTAACATCCATTTGATAAACTTTAAAGTTTGAGAATGCTGCGAATGCGAAGAATATTCTAATGGCCTCAAGTCTAGCCACTGGAGCATAGGTCTCATCATAATCAATGTCTTCAGCTTGTGAATAACCCTTTGTTACCAGTCTTGCTTTGTTTCTCATCACTGTGCCATCTTCATCTAGCTTATTTCTGAATACCCACCTAGTATCAACCACTTTCTTGTCCTTAGGCTTGGCCACCAGCTTTCATACTTCTTGTTGTTTGAATTGATTGAGTTCATCTTGCAGAGCAATCACCCAATAAGAATCAGAAAGAGCTTCCTCAGTTTTCTTAGGTTCCATTTCAGACAGAAACCCTGAATAATTACCTTGATTCTGAAAAGCTCTTCTAGTTTTCACACCAACATCTGGATCGCCAATGATTAGCTCAAAGGGATGAGCTCTATTCTAGACAGTCTGTCTGGGAAGATTAGATCTTGATGATTCACCTTGATCTTCATTGTGATGTTGAGTATGACTAGTTGATCCTTCATTATCTCCCCCTGAGTTGTTGCCAGGTTGACTAGATGAATGTTCAGGAGTGTCAGGTGTATCTCCAATATTATTATTGTTTCCACCACCATTACCCTGATCATCATCATCATCATCATTGTTGTCATTATCATCAGCAACAACATCAGGTGGATTGTCACCATCTGAATCTGAATCTGAATCTGTCATGTCATCAAAAGATAGCTTTTCAGATGGATCTTCAGTTTGGATATTAGGAAGTTAGTGTCATCAAATGTTACATTGACACTTTCAAGCATTTTCTGCTGATCAATCACATACACCCTATAGGCTCTTCTTGTGTAACCAATAAAAATTGCTTCATGTGCTTTGGCCTCAAATTTTCCACCTTGATCATCTCCTTCTTTTAGCACAAAGCATTTAGCTCCAAATACATGAAAGTATTTGAGTGTTGGTTTCTTTTCAGTTAATGCTTCATAGGGGGTCTTCATCAAGTCTTTATTGATGAGAGTTCGCTTCTGGGTATAGCACGCAGTGTTGACAGCTTCAGCCAAAAAGTATAAGGGAAGCCTTGATTCACTTAACATAGTACGTGCAGCTTCAATCAAGGTTCTATTCTTTCTTTCAACTACCCCATTTTTCTGAGGAGTTCTTGGAGCTGAGTACTGTCTGGTTATACCCCTTTCAGTGCAGAAATCATTTAGAACCGCATTCTTGAATTCAGTTCCATTATCTGATCTTATAGCTCTCACTGGATGCTTTGAGTCCAGCTCAATCAGCTTGATGTGATCAATCACTAGTTGTGGAGTCTCATCTTTGGAATTTAGAAATAAGACCCATGTGTACTTTAAAAAGTCATCAACAATCACAAGAGCATATCTTTTCTTAGACATTGACATCACATCTACTGGACCAAACAGATCCATGTGTAATAGTTGTAAAGGTTCAGTTATTGAAGATATGTCAGTGCTCCTGTGAGTTGCCCTTTTTAACTTGCCTTTTTGAAAGGCATCATATAGTCCTTCCTGGGTGAATTCCGTTGGAGGCAACCCTCTCACCATTTCTCTCCTAACCAGAGAATTCATTGTTTTGAAGTTTAGGTGAGAAAGTTTCTTGTGCCAAAGCCAACTTTCATCAGAAGATGCTTTAGAGTAGAAACAATTGATTTCTTTAGAGCTTCCAGTGTCCATATTGGCCACGTACAAGTTTCCTTTTCTAACTCCCAGAAGAGATGGTTGTTCATATCTTTTGTGTGTGACCAGACAATTTTTCTTGTTAAAGTAGACTTCAAATCCCTTATCACAGAATTGACTGACACTGAGTAAATTATGCTCCAGTCCTTTAAAGATACTTCATCAATGATAACATTTCCTGTTTCAAGTCTGCCATATCCATCAGTTCTACCTTTGCTGTTATCTCCAAAGGTAACTACTGGGCCAGCTTTCTCCACCACATTTGTCAGCAGGGTTCTATCTCCAGTCATATGCCTTGAACATCCGTTGTCCAAGATCCAGGTTACTCGATCAACCTGCTTAACACCCTGCAATGACAAATGGATTAAACCTTTTTCGGAACCCAAATTTGATTGGGTCCAGAATACTTAAAGAATTGGCCTTTGTCAGGCAAAACAACATTTTTAACCTTAACACCAATTTCACCATTAAGCAATAAGCGTTTAACCCTATAAACAGATTTGACAATCTTTTGTTTATCTTGGGTATCCATGTTTATTTAGCAGCAATAACATTTGTTTCATTGACTGGACATTTGACCTTGTAAGCAGCCTTAACGAAGAGTTGTTTAGGCTTTGGTACATATGTCTCTCTCCTGACTTGAGGAGGACCAGCAACATATTTAAACTATGCATATCATTGATTAAATTTATATTATAAATTCCGTCAACAACATATTTAACTTAAAATTTTATATTATAAATTTTAAACTATGCATATCATTGATTAAATTTATATTAAATTATATTAAATTAATATTAAAATAATTTTATGAATAATGATTATATAAAAATATAATTATAGCAAAATAATATTCATAACATATCAAAAGAAACTCGTGCATCGCACGGGTTATAAACTATTATATATAAACACCAATATACATTGTTAATTCATGACATTTTATTCAGTCGAAAATGACTTAATTACCCTTATGTTTACTACATTTCTTTAAAAACTATTATTAGAAAGATTTTAACTTAGATGTCCAAGTTAATTCACACATTTTTTTACCATTACACCACTGAATAACATGTGTTTGAAATCATAAATATTATAGACCACAATACCAACTCTACAGAATTGTGCCTAAAATCAGTCACTAAGGTCTTGGTTCATTTACAAATTTTAAACAGAATTGTGCATAAAATCTGTCACTAAGGTCTTGGTTCATTTACAAATTTTAAAATTATTTAAATCTTCTTTCGAAAAATAAAACTTTAATGAAATCTTTATAGTCTAGGCTGAGAACTTACAAGGCTGTCTTGGTGACTCATTTTCAGCCCAACACAAATCACAATAAAACTCTTTTGTTTTAGCAGGCCGTGTAAACTGTTTATTATGTAGCAGGCCTGGCCCATATGGAGTCTTCAAATATTCCATCTAATATAGGGGTGGTTGGGAGAACTTAGGGCCTGTTTGGGAACTCATTTTTTGTAGCCGACTTATGGCTTATAAGTCCATAAGTCATAAGTTTTAATGGGGGTGTTTGTCAAAAATAGTTTTAACTCAATTTATAACTTATATGTTGATAAGTTGAATGTTAGGAAATCCTAACTTTCAACTTATGCTTATAACTTATTTCTCGATACACGTAATATATAATATCATTCAAATCTTCAAAATCATATATCTTTTGACTCGTTCATTAGAAAATTGATATGTATATCTCAAATTTCTCTACTCATCGAGATCTATCCATTGACATCCATGGTTACATATAAAAAAACAAATATTCTGAAAATTATAAAAAGAAGTTAACTTATAAGTTTTGATTTACCCAAACAATCTACTGATTATAAGTTCTGATTTACCAAACACTCTACTGACTTATAATCTCTGCTCTACTTATCACTTATATGACATAAGTGCTTATAAGCCATAAGCTACTCATTTTAAGATACCCCAAACACCCACTTATTTTCAGAATAAGTCAACTTATTTTAAGTTAAAAGTTAAGATTCCTAACTTTCCAACTTATTTTCGAACTTATTTTTGCAACTTATTGAATCTCAAACATACATTAAATATTTGAATAAAAAAAAAATATTCAAAATATAAATTTTTTACCCGAAAATAAGTCTATAAGTTCTTATATTAATGTGGGTGTTTGGGGTATCTTAAGAAGAGTAGCTTATGACTTATAAACATAAATGTCATATAAGTGATAAGTAGAACAGAACTTATAAGTCACGAAAGTGTTTAGTAAATAAGAACTTATAAATTAGTAGAGTGTCTGGTAAATCAGAACTTATAAGTTAACTTTTTTTATTATTTTCAAAAAATTTGTTTTTTAATATATATTAATGGATGTCAATAGATAGATCTCGTTGAGTAGAGTAATTTGATATATACGTATCAATTTTTTAATGAAGGGATAAAAAAATATATGATTAAGGATATTATGTCAGCCAAACAGGCCAATAAACTTCCACAACAAAATTAATCTCTCAAATAATTATCCATCGATTTCAATTATCCGAAGATCAACAACGCCTCATCGTCACTCTACTCAGGTATCGTGTATCTATCTATCTGGATCTCATACCTATACATACATACTTTTGTGTATATTATCTATACGCTTTCTATGTATATTGTTTGTTAGGGTTTATATGTTATTTCATCGGTCACGCTTTCAGTTCACAATTTTATTGCAATTTGAGGAGAATTTAACATTTATTTAGCTGTAATGAACATTAGAGCATTTGAATTATCTCAATTTTTATTTTTTTGATTTTACAGTGTTTTATGCAAAGCAAGTAACACCGTTACACAGTATTTACAATTAAGTTGTATTTTCGATGTTCGGAAAGTTTTTGATTAATTGAATGTATGAAAAAGGAATCGAATTAGAGTTTTGCGGTAAATGTCGTAAGAGTTAATTATAGTTTAAAGGGAGGAGGTTTGTTAACGGTTATATTTGTTGATAGTTTGGGGTAAAGCGTTATGGCGTCTGTATCGAGTCAACCGCAGTTCCGTTACACACAACCTCCATCGAAGGTTCTTCATTTAAGGAATTTGCCGTGGGAGTGCACTGAGGAAGAACTGATTGAACTTGGGAAACCGTTTGGTAAAGTTGTCAACACAAAGTGTAATGTTGGAGCTAACCGGAATCAAGCTTTTATTGAGTTTGTAAGTGCAAATTGATTGGTGGCTTTCTGTTTATGATCCCGTTCCGGTTCTAGTTCAGTGTTGATAGAGGTTTTTGTTTGTGTATCGTTTTTTTTGTTTTGTAGGCTGAGTTGAATCAAGCTATAGCGATGATATCGTATTATGCTTCATCGTCTGAACCGGCTCAGGTACGAGGGAAAACCGTCTACCTACAGTACTCTAATAGGCAAGAAATAGTGAACAACAAAACTACAGCTGATGTTGCCGGAAATGTACTACTGGTAACAATTGAAGGCAATGATGCACGGCTTGTCAGCATCGAGGTTTTACATGTGGTAAGTAATTGTTTTGTTTGGCTTGTATGGTTGCAAAGTGGTACACTTCTTGATGAACTATCTACGGTTTTTGGTGGTTAGGTTTGTCGCAACCCAGCTTGTTTAAGTACTTGTTTGACATGAATGTAAATAAATCAGCAGGTCCTTGTGAAGGAATTTATCTTCATGGCAGCTTATTGCATCAGGAGAAAGAGCGCATGTGTGTTTGTCTCTTTTCTCCTTCCCTTAACACTTGGCTCTTTCTTCCTCATCTTCCTACCCTCTACCATCTTAGAGTTTCAGATGCTTTTTATTTTTCCTCTTTTCTTTGTTCTGCATGGTCCTAAGCTGGTTATGGTGCTTGTTTCGGAATTTTTCGCATCGTAGTTTTAGTCCTGACTCTCCTGAGTATTATTGTTTGTCTGTCTTTAATATGCGATCTCTATGCAAGCGTTTCATCGGATGGAAAACTGGTCCAACTGTCCAATGGAATAACATACAATATCAAATAAGAAAATTAAGGAACAAAGTAACTCTAGTTTCCGTATTTCTCTCTCTGTTTTTTGGTACACTATGGACTGTTAAATGTATTAGTTTGAAGTATAAGGAGAAGGAGCAGAAGAGGGGAGGGGGGAGGGGGGGGGGTTTAAGAACCATGACCTTATCATGAGGAGGGAGGGTGCCGTTGTTACTAGGCTAGAAGGAGCAGAAGAGGGGAGGGGGGAGGGGGGGGGGTTTAAGAACCATGACCTTATCATGAGGAGGGAGGGTGCCGTTGTTACTAGGCTATCCCTAAATCGTCTATTTTCTGCCTCTTTTACGTTGTCCTTTTGATATTGTTGGATGGGAGTGACCAACTGGCAATGTAAACAGAAAGTGGTTGTACAAAATTTTTCATTATGATGTCAAACTTCCTATACATCCACGTGCTTAATCAAGTAATCTAATGTCAATTCTATGGAATAACAATGGTTACTTGCTTTGTGTCGTATGTGTGCCAAAATGATAGCAAGTGGTTGTACAGCAGTTTCCATATGTGGTGTTATACTTCAAATTCTTTTACGAACTTAATTAAGTTTATCTTATGTCTTTTCTACTTTAGAACTAAATTTGATGATTTTTGCAGTTAAAACTTGTTTCCAATATTGATGGCTTGTTCGTTGTCTGTTCATGTTTATGCTAATTGCATCTTGTTGAATGTTATTGGGTTTGAATTAAGAAACTTGTGTTTCCATAGACATGTTTATGGAATCTGTTACTTGGTCCACGGAAATTCTTGTTGGACCTCTTCATATGTTTCTCTTCTTGCTTTTTTGTGCTAGTGGTTGTAAGTATAATGGGTTCTGACTCGGGAGACATGTTTATTAATGTAGGGAATGCATATGTTCAGTGTAGCAGGTTCGTAAACTGATGGATGGTCAATTGATTCGAAATTATTGGATTTTATTCCGATATATTTCATTGTTAGACCCGTATTCAATATCCCTTATATGTCATTTACAGACAAAAGATATTGACTTTTCCTTTAGATGGGCATCAACTACATGATATCTTTACCGTTGGTTAGTTATCTGTCACCTTAGTATACTTGCTGGTAGATTTTATATTTGATAGCAGTTCACCTGTTACAATTATTTTTTAGTGTTTTTGCATCCTAATAATATGAGGAGTTTTTATAATCCTTATAGCTGGATATGGATTAGAAATGAAGTATCTATGCAATATGCATACATTATGTGCAATGCATGTTAGTTTCTCATCATGTACTCTAAGAACCATGACCTTATCATGAGGAGGGAGGGTGCCGTTGTTACTAGGCTAGAAGGAGCAGAAGAGGGGAGGGGGGAGGGGAGGGGGGGGGGTTTAAGAACCATGACCTTATCATGAGGAGGGAGGGTGCCGTTGTTACTAGGCTATCCCTAAATCGTCTATTTTCTGCCTCTTTTACGTTGTCCTTTTGATATTGTTGGATGGGAGTGACCAACTGACAATGTAAACAGAAAGTGGTTGTACAAGATTTTTCATTATGATGTCAAACTTCCTATACATCCACTTGCTTAATCAAGTAATCTAATGTCAATTCTATGGAATAACAATGGTTACTTGCTTTGTGTTGTATGTGTGCCAAAATGATAGCAAGTGGTTGTACAGCAGTTTCCATATGTGGTGTTATACTTCAAATTCTTTTACGAACTTAATTAAGTTTATCTTATGTCTTTTCTACTTTAGAACTAAATTTGATGATTTTTGCAGTTAAAACTTGTTTCCAATATTGATGGCTTGTTCGTTGTCTGTTCATGTTTATGCTAATTGCATCTTGTTGAATGTTATTGGGTTTGAATTAAGAAACTTGTGTTTCCATAGACATGTTTATGGAATCTGTTACTTGGTCCACGGAAATTCTTGTTGGACCTCTTCATATGTTTCTCTTCTTGCTTTTTTGCTAGTGGTTGTAAGTATAATGGGTTCTGACTCGGGAGACATGTTTATTAATGTAGGGAATGCATATGTTCAGTGTAGCAGGTTCTTAAACTGATGGATGGTCAATTGATTCGAAATTATTGGATTTTATTCCGATATATTTCATTGTTAGACCCGTATTCCATATCCCTTATATGTCATTTACAGACAAAGATATTGACTTTTCCTTTAGATGGGCATCAACTACATGATATCTTTACCGTTGGTTAGTTATCTGTCACCTTAGTATACTTGCTGGTAGATTTTATATTTGATAGCAGTTCACCTGTTACAATTATTTTTTAGTGTTTTTGCATCCTAATAATATGAGGAGTTTTTATAATCCTTATAGCTGGATATGGATTAGAAATGAAGTATCTATGCAATATGCATACATTATGTGCAATGCATGTTAGTTTCTCATCATGTACTCTATACTCCTGTATTGTACAACCGAATGTATGAAGCATATATACTGTCAGATTAGTTATTATTAAGTAATAAATATGTTTGGTGAGTGTATCAGTGAATGCTTTCCTTGTTAAAATTCTATTTTTCTTATATAGGTATTTTCGGCTTTTGGATTTGTGCATAAGATTACTACGTTTGAGAAGACAGCTGGATTTCAGGTGTGTTTGCTGCCAATTGGAATTGATCAAATTTCTTGCTTTTCCATCTCATAATAGTTCATTTAATTTTGATGCTAGGCACTTGTGCAATTTACTGATTCCGAAACTGCCTCCTCTGCTAAGGATGCACTTGATGGAAGAAGCATTCCCAGGTAATCTTAATCTTGGTTCAATGATGCTGTTTCATGTCTTGTGTTTCACATTCTTCTGGCTGTGTTAGATCCTCTTTTCAAAATCTGCTTGATTGTGTCCACCTACCCTACCACGTCTAGTTTTTCCATTTCTTGATGTCTCCTAAGCAAATTGCAACCACCACCTCTGGTGCCACTGTGAAATAACCTAAAGAGTGCCAAACAGTGTTCCTTCATAAAATATATTTCGTTGTCCTAAAGTGATATCCTTAAGCAACTGATTTACTGAGGGCTGATACAAAGGAAATTAGTTGTTCCTGGCTTGTTTTACCTATTTTTTAAGAATTTGAAATTGAAACCGTGCCACATCACATGTTAACAATGTGTGAAGAAATACCATCTATATTATTGTTAATATAACTATAAAACATTTACACCATGTTTGGCGTAATAGTCAAGTGTCTACTGCTGTTTGCTGGGTGACGGGTTCGAACCCTCAAAAAACCTCTTAATAAAAAATAAGGGTAGCTCTGGACCCTGCCTGATGTGGGAGTTGCTCATGGCCTTCCCTTTGTGGATGGGTTATTCCGTGTTTAGTTTCACAATATATTGTAGAATTTCAATCCTCTAGACTAGCAAAATTTTAGCATTTTATGCTTACTGCTTAGTGTGTTGTTGAAGATATTATTTAAACTTAATACTTCTACGCAGATCAATTTTGAGTTAAGATCTTAATATATATGATATACAATTAATGCATGAGGGTTAATGTTGAAGTACTACCAAAGGTTAAGATTTTAATACTCCTTAGCAACATATCTAAATAAGATATTTATAACTCCACCTACGTCCTAGGTTTATGGTTCGAATCTCATAAACAATATTACTAAATTCTAATACATGTATTACTAATTATAAGAATACTAACAAATGTAGGGTTTGAATCATATTAGCAACGTTTTAAAATTTATTTATATTATTAGTTTTTACAACTATAACCCAATTATTTATATTTATAGCAAGTATTAAATATATATAAAAAAATCCGTGCTTTCACGGGATATAAGCTAGTAAAGTAAAATTTGATAACTGTCGAAATCAAGCACGAAGATGCATGTTTCCTGTTTGGAGAAGGGTTTACAGAACTTACATTTAAAAATATTATATTTAGAGTTCAAGCTATCTGGGTTTGAATAGTTTAAGTAAATTTTTAACAGGATTTTAAATGAGTATTAAATTAGTGAACCGTGTGTCTTTTAAATTAGTATCTAGCCTAGCAGAGTAAGAGATGGCTGATGCTATATAAAAAACTTCTGCCTTTTGGATAAGCTGTTACTAGCAATCAGATGGTGCTATCTATCACATTTATATGCTTCATGTGATTTTATTATATTTTGATGTGTTGTCTATCATGTCCAAGTTACCTGTTGGATTATTATTGTTTGTACTGATTTATCTTTTTGAACCTATATCAGCTATCTGATTCCTGAGCTCTCCCCATGTTCGCTCCGAATCACTTATTCCGCACATACCGATTTGAGTGTGAAATTTCAGAGCCATCGCAGCAGGTACTTCTTATACAATAGTGTACTTGCACATTCTTCTAATTCCCTTTGTCTACCTTTGTATATAGTTTAATATGAAAATGTTTAGCATGTTGAGAGCACTCTTTTTTGCTTTAGGGACTACACTAATCCTAGCCTTCCTGTCAATCCCTCCGCCATAGATGCTACTGGACAGGTAAATTCTTGAAATCTTTCTGTTTTATCTGTCAAGTAAAGACTAAGCTTGTTATGATCGTGGGCTATGGCTTGTCATGACCTGATGCACGTGTTTGATATTTTGAGGAAAAGAAGTCATGTCTTCGCTGTTTATTCTTAGATCTTTAATTGCTGCCATAATTATATTTGATGTAAGAAGCTTTTAGTTATCACTTATCAGATATTATAACTGAAATCCAGTGTTGTGGAAAATGATTAAAAATTACCAAAAAAAGTTCCCATGTCATTTTACATGCAACATGCAGATACCCTTTGGTAAAGGTTAATGCTTCTATTATTTTCACTCTGATAGTCTAATAGACGTTTTTATACTGGCTTACGCAGATCAGTATGGGTCTAGATGGCAAAAAGCTAGAGCCTGAAAGCAATGTTCTTCTTGCTTCTATTGAGAATATGCCATATGAAGTCACCTTGGAAGTTTTGCACATGGTATCAGGCTATCAACATGACTAACATGCAGTATTTCACATTTTGTGTGGATCTTATATATCATTTTGATCGTTTCTTGTAATTTACGAATAGGTTTTCTCTGCTTTTGGGACTGTCATGAAGATTGCCATGTTCGATAAGAACGGAGGGGTTCAAGCACTGATTCAGTACCCTGGTTAGTGTAACTAAGAATTCAGTGGATTAAATCATTTACCAATATTTTACTGAAATATTAAAATTCAATCATATTTACTACCTGTCCGACAAGGTGAGGTGGTAATTGGCTTTATAGTTATCTTTAAAGTAAATGCACGGTATGTGTACAGGTGTGCTAAATGATACGTGATCATGTGATTATAATTCTTCTGATTGACAGATTGTACTACTAGTTTAATTTGATGTAATCATGTAATTATTACAGAAGTTAGGACTCGGAATAAGTATTAGGGATTATGATTGGTATTTGCAGCAATGTTATTTAAGGTGAGAGGTGCACTGTGGTGAAAAGGGTCTTGTGGAGCCTAGGCAACTATAGTATAGCAATTGCGTTTTCTTATTTAACTAGTTGGGAAATCATCCAAGTCCATCTTCCATTGTTTTTATATTGTAAATCCATCTTTCCATATTTGACCTTAGGTTGTGTGAGGTGCACACGCTACTAAAGCTATGCATAAAATATTAGATGGAAAAATACTTTTCCCATTTTCTTGTGTTTGTTTAGTTAGGATTATAAATTAACGGAAAACATTAGGTATGTTTTAAAGTCACCACCAGAACTACTGAACAAAACAGTAGGTATTTTTTAGACCAAAAGGGGGGAGGATGTTTGACAGAACTCCCCCTTGTGTTTCCTCTCTCATTGCCCGACACCCTATTATGGTGTCTAGTGTCTAGATATCTATCTCAGTGGCTGTAGATTGCGTATTCAGTGAGCTTCCTGGTTGCCGGAGATTGACTTTCCAGTGGAGTTTTTTAGTGGCTAAATTTGACTTTCCAATGGAGCTTTCGATGGTCATAGATCATATTACAGTCCACCCACATCACTTATCTGGTGCCTTATATCTTAATAGAACTCTCTTTCTTCATAAGTGTGAAGACATGTATTGTATCTGTGTAATGTTTGCATATATTTGAAGATAAGCACATTATCTGCCCCAGAAAGCTTCACAGCAGCATGTATAGAAGGTACTTGATAAGATGACTCACAGAGATAGAATGTATTTGGAGTATCTTGATTTCTGATAATGGAAAAATATGTACCTTTTTATATAAAAGAACGAAAGAACGAATTTGTTGTAAACGCAATTGTGAACTGAATTAAGTAATAAATGAATATGTATCATAAGAAATTTTGGTAGAACATAACATTTTTAAACTGAAATTGTTATCTAGCAGTTAGTACAAAGAATTTTCCTAAGATATATACAATCACCGGAAATTTATTTTGGGAAAACACTTTCAGCAACTTATTTTCCAACGTAAAATTTTTCAAACACAATATTTGGTCTCCCTCATTTTTCTTGGTTGACATATTTGGGTTCTAAAATTAATGGGCTTTTTTTTTGTTTCGTTAAACAACATAAGGGGCCAAACTTTAGTGAGGTGTTTCTATTATGCACCTCTTCCACCATTTATCACTTCTCGGTTTAGACCTTGACGCTCACTGCACTTGCCTTAGCCAAGACGAGCACAAAGGCTCTGCCTCTATTAGCCTCTCGCCTTGACATACCTTTGGTAACATTGCCTCGTGACATACCTTTGGTAACATTGCCTCGCTGCACCTTAATAAATAATAATATATAGTAAAAAATTAAACAGTATAGTCAAAATCTGGTCAATTTGACAGAATTTTAGGTGTAAAAAGACATTTGATAAGTAATTAGGAATAGATGGTGACTTGGAGTATTTTTTATTAGATAATAACTTCCACATCAATATGTATCACTTTTTGTTGTAGAACTGATATCTGATTGTTATGTGTGGAATAGGTTTAATGTGGCATTCTAGGGTAAGATTGGTATATACAATTGTAACAAGGACTTCATGATTAGAAAGCCTCAGCGCTTTGACAAAATTATGTGGGCATCTAGAAGTTGGATGTTCTAAAAGATACTTAATTAATACTTAATACTTAAGCAGTACAATGTGACTGCTGGAGCTGGAAAATTGTGCTAAAATGAATATTGCTAAAACTGAAATGAATATTTCTACAAAGTTTGTTACAGCATTGTAAACTTTGGATTTTAGTGTATTTAAGTGGAGTATCTGTATTTATATATGGTTTCACAGATGTTCAAACAGCAGTGGTTGCTAAGGAAGCCTTGGAAGGACACTGTATTTATGACGGAGGGTTTTGCAAGCTTCATATTTCATATTCTCGTCACACTGATTTGAGCATCAAGGTACTACAGTATATATTTTTTAAATAAAGATGCTGATGTCAAATTATAGGCGCACTGGAAGGGATTCCTGTTACACTGTTATGTAATGGTTCTGTGGTTCATTGTTATATTTCTTGTATTTATCCCAGGTTAACAATGATAGGAGCAGAGATTATACAATAACAATTGCTCCAGTATTGAGCACCCAACCCTCGATATTAGGGCAACAACCACCTGCAATGGTAGCTCCAGGTGCGCCCCAATACAATGGGTCTCAGTTTGCCCCTGCTCATCAAGGACCTGCAATGCACCCACCTACTACATCTGGGTGGAGTGCAGGCCCCCCTGCAGTACCTCAGTCCATGCCAGGTCTGATGCAAAATCACCAGTACATGCCTCCTGCAAGTGTGCCCTCTGAATATGGCCATCAAATGATGCATGCTCCAAATGGTTACCACCATGCTGGGTCATACCCTCGCTACCCGCCTCAATAGCAGCACATACTTGCACTCCTTTAAGCACTTGCAGGCTTCTAGTAGAGTGTTAAAGAGTTTCAAGTCATTACTGTCCTTCAGACAAAGTTTAGCACACAATCACTCTAATGTCTGTGTTTGCTGGTGTTAATCCCTCCCCCGCTGTTTTTGATTTAATCTTCAGTATGTTGGTGGATTATCTAAGTATACAACCATCAAATATTATGTTTTTCCCATTTGTATTAGATTTTTATTTCAGTATTATCTTGTTTTCTGTTTCGGGAACAACAGCTAGCTTTTTCTATTTCGAAGTGTTGTTGGTTTTCCCTTTGCTTATTATGAAGTTGGAATTGTGATTGCTTTTTACTTGGTATCTTCTTGTGAAGTAGACGAGTAGTTAGATAGGCTTTACTAATCTAAATTTCAATAAATGCGAACTCAAATGTACCCACAATGAAAAACGCTAACTTAAATTCTGGATAGGATGGTTAATTGGTTAGTAGCAGCATGTTTGGGATTTTGCTTTGCTCGGTTTTTGAATTTTTAATTTGTAAAGGAAAATGACAGGTAATTGCTAATCGGCTTCAGCTCTGTTAAAAACTTTGCTAATCAGGTAATTTCCCTAACCCTTTTACTTGTTTGATACAGTAATGCATTATAACACTTCGTTTAATATAAACACCAACTATAAAATTAGGAAATTTATCAAATATGTCCCAAATTAAGGGGTGCCTTTATGTTTATATCCTATTTTATTTATAATTTATAAATATGTCCAATGGTTGAAATCTAACTCATATACATACAATTATATGTATAACTAGCGTTCTACCCGTGCTACGCACCGAACGGTTAAATTTTTTAATTAATTAGTATAAATATATTATTATAATCATGATTTATAAAAGAGCATAATTTAAATAATAGAATGTAATTAATTTAAGTACAAAATTACCTATTCGTCAATTTATACCAATTACATTAATATTAATATTATCGAACAATTATCAAAACATTCAAATCCCCCACTGAAACGTTCTAAGCCCGTCTTTATTGCTTTTTTTAATTTTGTTTTTCGTTTGGTTTTTCTCGTTTTTGAGAATCTTTCTACGAAGTTCATAAGCTTTTTTACCCGTATTTTAAGTTTTATTCTTTTGGAAATTCGGTATATTTTTTTTCAAGTAAAATTCGGTATATTTAAATGTGTAGTCTTGTGGGTTTCTATAATTTTTATTATATTAATTCATTAAAAAAATTGTAGGAGTCGCGGTCAATTTTTCGAATACATATTAAAAATTCATAAACATTTATTTTTCAAGACCGTTATAAATCATTAGATTATTTCTCAAAAAAAGATTGCATGTTTATTGTCTCTCAAAAATTTCAGCGATATAAGAAAAGATCTTTACTTTGCAAGATCCATTAAATGAATGTTGATATGATAAAGAAAACTTTCTTCTAATGTGTTCGTTCAATATCATTTTTACAAATTGTATGCTTTTTTATTATTGAATTGATTTACTATATATATAAAAATAAACATTATCAATCAATTGAATATATCCAATATATCTTTTTCTTGGAGTAATATATGATTGTTAGAGTTTATGTTGATTGCCCTCGGCCTATTTTTAATGACAACTTAAAATGTGTATATTAATTTTTAGAGTTTGTATGTTAATTTTTTTTATTCTTTTTATTCTTTTTCTTTTAGAATATGGTATATTAAATTTTAATTTTATTTTACACATAAATAGGAATGGCAAATTAATACGATCTGGTGGTACCCTATCTGAAACCCAAAATTTTGGATATATCGAACCCGAATTTTTTTATTATTTAAATTTTAAACCCGTAATAGTTACGATTTGGATTTGGATTTCAATTGTACCGAACCGATATCCAGTCCGAAACCCGATCCAATATTGAAACCCGACACATAAATAATATAAAAAATCATAATTTGAAATTATTAAATGTAATATTTTAGATATAACACATATAATTAATTTATTTTTATTTAAATATTTCATTAGAAATATTCAATACTAATATAGTAATTAGAACTTCTATATCACTATTTCAAGTTTCATTGAAATATTTAAGATTTAATTTTTTTTTAATTTACATAAAATTTTCATTTGTGTTGTATACGAAAAATTATTTTTGGCAAATTTCAAATTTTACTTAGTATGTTAGTTTAATTCGTACAATATGTTACATTTAACTACTTACTTAAATTAATCATTTTAATTTTTAAGTATTTTATACATATAATAAATATTGTTTGTGTGTAGCAAATTTTTAAATTTGACTACATTATTACTAATTTTGGATACACGCAAAAATCAGATCTAATCCGAAACCTGACGAATTTGGTTTTGGATATTGAGTTTTGGATTACGATTTGAATTAATTCTTAAAACCCGATTTTGATTTGGATTTGGATTTTACAAAACTCGAACTGAACCTAACCCGTTGTCATCCCTACGCGTAAAATAAGATATTTGAAAATTGAGTACCACGTATCTTTTTTCCAATTGACTATCATGTTAAAATAGAAAACTGTACATGAAATAAAATCAAATGTGTTATATATAAAACATAATCACATTATTTTACATGTGTCCTTGTAATTTAATTATCGGGTTAGAAAACATGAAATTCATTTTTCTTTAACAATGAGTATATAAGTTAGAGAAAGCCTTACGTGTAGATCTGACAAATCGTTTGTGTTGTGTACATTAATTCATGACGTGTGTCTTTGGGATCTTGTATGAAAATGAGATGAATTTTGTTTTTACCCAAAATTCAAACTCAAAACGCTACTAAACTACACAAATTTTGCATTGTACACGAAACGAAAATAGTACATAAAAGAAAAAATGTGACAATCACATATAAAGTTACTTTAAGCCCAAGTTATTTATGTATGTTACTATATAATTGAAAACAACATTGAGATGCTACACAATAAAACTAAGAGTAGAGTACATAAAATGAAGGTCTTTTTTTTAATTATGTTTGTTGTTAATAATTATCTATGTTTGTTTAGAATCTATCTGCCAAGTTATTAATTTTTTTACCTATATTTAAGGTTTTATTGATATTAAAAAATAAACATTATCAACCAACCAAACAAATTCGATATGTCTGCTCTTAGGTTAGGATATGTGAATTGATTACTGTTAGAATATAATATAAGATTCATATAAGGCCTCCCTCTAACACCTTAAGGTTTTAGATGGACTGGTTCTTGACATGGTATCAAAGCTCAGGCACGCGGAGGTCCCAGATTCGACTCTCCGCGATCCCCAATATTCTCAATATTTAATATGGACATGAAGGCAATTTATGGTCCAAAGATGAGCGTCAGTGATCCACTCTTCGACCCATAAATGGGTTTTCGAGTGAGGGGGAGTGTTAGAATATAATATAAGATCCATATATGGCCTCCCTCTAACACCTTAAGATTTTAGATGGACTGGTTCTTAACAATTACTATTACTTTTATTCAATAATACAAATTAAAAAAGGGCACCTTTTATTCGAAACAATATATAATTCGAAAAATTCAATAATAGTGATTTTTATAGCGAATGTCGTAGTGGTTTCTCTCTCTCTCTCTCCTCCTCTCACATAAATACTAAACTAAAGTTTAAGGGTTGATATTAACGTTTTGGTTGATGTTAAACCTTCTTTTTGTTATTTTCCTTTATTTTGCTTTGTTTTACTATAAATATCTCTTTTTATTTAGAGTCTATTACCCCGTTGGTGGGTTTTATCTACTGATATATTGAATTTTGTACTTTCTCCTTGTGATTGATAACTCCGGTTTCTCAACCTTGATTTTACTTTGCTTTTCAATAAAAATATCTCTTCATTGAAATTTTAGTGCCCCGCTAGTGAATTTTGTCTACCCATATTGGGTTACGTTCTTTCTATTTGTGAGAGTATGTTCTTTTATTCCGACATCCGGATCTTAGATCTACAGAATTTTATTATATTAATTCATTGATTTGGATAATATAGAATCACAATTATGGTTGATTGTTCGAATACGTTCTGACAAATCAGATATATATTTTCCTCACAATTACAATAAATTGTTGGATTATCTCACCAAAACAGCTATATATTTTCGTGATATAAGCGAGGGATGTACCACAATTTAAAATCTTATTAACGATCGTAGTTTGGATGAAGAAAAACCTTGAAATGATCTATTTTAATACATGTTTGTCCGATCTAGATTATTTTTGTAGATGTTGTATGACCTTTTATTGATGATATAATTACCTATTAAAAATTGTGATTTATAAGAAAATTTTAAATTTTGATTATTTTTGTAGGTGTCATGTCATTTTATTGATTAATTAATTATTTATCAAGAAAATACTGAATTATAAGATTTTTTGTGCTGAGTTGACCAATTTGCTATGACAGTATTCACTAACAATAGTTTCATTAACTATGTAATGAATTTTATTTTTTGATTATGACTTATACACCAAACTAATTAAGAGTATATTTAGTATTTTGAATAATTCAAACAAATTGTCAAGTCAATTTAGTGTTGGCTTATATATAATATTTATAAATACATATTACTAAAAATTTGAGATAATCACCAAAATACCCTATCCACAAAAGTCTGGCCCTCTTCTACCCCATAAACTCGTTGTTGCGTGCACCGTATCAGATTTTTTGCCAGATACGCATTTTCGTGTGGCGTAACAGCCTAACAGGGCAATGCATGTGCCATGTTACATTTTAATTCTGCACACAAAATGGCGTATCCCCTCTTCTTCTTTTTTTGACAAAATAGAGATTTGCATTAATTCAAAGAAGCATCATACATAAGTGTTAGTCACAGAGGCATGCCTGAATACATCTAATAACAAGCCTAAGTATGTGTAATGCTATGCATTACCTACATGACCTCTTAACTGAGGGAACCTCTAGTTGTAGAGTTTCTACTTGTTTGTACTATGTAATAGGCATCAAATTCTATCTGTGTAACTGTACCTACTAAGTCAAGAATAAAGCTTGAAAGAAGTTCTAAGGTTCATGCCTCAAGCAAGGAAATGAAGACTGTCAAATAATCACAGTTGGGATTTGAAGAAATGAAGAATTTGCCTAAGTACCAATTCGAGAAGTACATTTGTCTATTCGAGAAGTCTAGCATTCGAGAAGTCAGAGATTCGATATCTCAGAAGACACTATTCGATATCTCTGAATACACTGTTCGATATCTCAGGGATTCGATATGTCAAAATGCTCTATTCGATATCTCAGGGATTCGATATGTCAAAATGCTCTATTCGATATCTCAAGGAGTCCCAGAGAAAAGAGCTATTCGAGAAGTGATTCGATATGTCAAGATAACACTATTCGAGAACTCAGAGTTATCGATCAAGTCAACTCCAGTTCTCGAATCACTCACTTAGTCACTTCTCGAATACATTCTTGAGGACAAAATACTGAAGAATTGTACAAGTCAGAAACCTGCAACAAGCCAGGATACTTTATTTGACTCTGTCCTATAAAGCATGCTGGAAAGCCTACAAAGAAGCTTGGAGAGATAAGACAAGGGACAAGGAGCTGAAGAAGTGGATCTAAACAGGCTTTTCAAAGTCAAATCTGTAGCCGTTTGGACTCTTACTAAAATGAGATAGACAGACTGGAAAGTGCTTTTGTTTTACCTACCTCATTTGTAGCAAGTGGGTGTATCCATGTCTATAAGGATACAGCCTCACTTCCTTAGCTGTTAAGGTTTTGAAGTTTCTCAAAAATACCCAGAAAATATCTCTCTGAGAAAAACGAAGCTGAGAATACTATCATTTGTATTCACAGATTGTAGCAAAATCTTTATCTAATAAAATAATAGATTAAAGTGATATTGTGTTGTGTTTGTGTTTAATTATCCGCATCTTCATATCTCACACACTCATCACTTATCTTGCTGCAAAGATTCAAGACCGAAGAAAAACTCAAGAATCCATTCACCCCCCCCTCTGTATTCTTTTACTGTATTCAATACTCAACAAGTGGTATCAGAGCAGGCTGTTTAATCTAAACAGAAAACGATCATGAGTTCGAATACACCAAAGACTACAGGTACGGTAAAGGTCCCTAAGTTCGACAAAGAGAATTACAACCTCTGGAAAATAAAAATGCTGTTGTTCATCAAAGCTGCCAATCCTCTCTACCCTGACATTCTCAAGAATGGTCCATTCATACCACAACAAGAAGTTGCTGAATCCACAGTGGGCGCAGTAGTCATTCCTAGATCATACGTTCCAAAAGAGCCATCCAAATGGACGGACTCAGAGAAGGAAAAGATTGCCCTAGACAGCCACCTCATGTTGTTAATCATAGACTCCATGGATATGTCGATGTTTGCCAACATAGCATCATGCAGATCAGCCAAGGACATGTGGAATCACATCGAGGTGTTATGTGAAGGGACAGAGGAGGTAAGAGAAAATAAGAAACAGATACTGGTCACACAGTATGAGGCGTTCATGGCACAGCCCAAGGAAAGTATCACTGATATGTTTGAAAGATTTCACAAGCTGGTGACTGAGCTCCAAATGAATGGGAAGGTTTACAGCACTAAGGAATTAAATATGAAGTTTCTACTATCGTCACCAAACCATCTAGAGCAAAGGGTCATATCCCTAAGAGAAAGAGATTTGAACAAAGTCACGTATGATGTGCTCTATGGGGTTTTAAAGACACACGAGCTTGAGTTGCTTCAAAAGAGGGCTATCCAAGCTAACCAAGGCAGAATGATAAACACATCCTGTGCCTTGATTGTCAACAAATCTATTCAAGACCTGGAAGCATCTGCAAGTCAGCTGAGAATAGAAGAGATAGTAGATGATGAAGAAACTGAGGAAGTAGTGACTGAACCTGCTGATGACAAGGAAGAAGATGAGTTCTACACTCTTGAAGAGCTGGATGGCATGGAAAATACATCATATGCTTTTATGGCTAGAAAATTCCCAAACATCAGATTCAAGAGGAATCAGCCCTTCAAGCCTAGACCTCAAAATCATTCATTCAACAAGAGCAAGGCACCTATGAAAACAAACAAGAACAGATTCAAAACCAGCTATGTGGATAGGTCATCTGTAAGATGTTATAGATGCAATGACCTAGGGCATTTTGCCAGTGAATGCAAGAAGCCTAAAAAGAAGGATAAGGAGTTTCTTGAGCTTGAAGCTAAGTATGAGGCCCTTCTAAAGAAGCAGACACCAGGTAAGGCTTACATAGCTGAAGGGAAGTGTTGGGATGATTCTGACAGTGATGGGGAAGAACAAGAATTCTGCAACTATGCCTTGATGGCCAATTCCAAGGAAGAACCATCTGCATCAGACTCACAGGGCAAAGAAAGTAAAAAGAAGGTCATGTGGATTTTGGACAGTGGATGCTCAAATCATATGACTGGTGATATGGCCCTGCTATCACAGTATGAGGAAAAGGCTGGCCCAATGGTTGCTTTTGGAGATGACAGCATTGGCAACACACTGGGATATGGCAAGTTGGAAATTGGAAATGTCATCATTGAGAATGTAGCACTGGTCAAGGGGCTCAAGCATAATCTACTGAGTGTTGGTCAATTCACTGACAGAGGCTTCAAAGTGAACTTTGACAAAGATGAATGTTTGATCACCCACAAGAAGACTGGTGATTTTGCTCTGTCTGGAGTAAGGAAGGGAAGCCTGTTTGTAGCCAATATGGACTCTGCAAGCAAGGACACAATTTGTTGCTTCTACTCAAAAGCATCAAATGAAGACAGTTGGCTGTGGCACAAGAAGCTATCACACCTGAACTTCAAAGCCATTAATTCCCTAGTCAAAAGGGAGTTAGTGAGAGGCATTCCCACACTTGAATTCTGTCAAGAAGGAGTGTGTGAGGCGTGTCAAAAGGGAAAAATGAAAAGATCAAGCCACAAGTCAAAAACAGTGACATCTATAACCAAGCCCCTGCAACTGATTCATATGGATTTGTTTGGGCCTGTCAATATTATGTCACTAGGAAGGAAGAAGTATGCTCTAGTGATGGTTGATGATTTTACAAGGTATACATGGGTAGAATTTCTGGCATCAAAGGATGAGGCTCCACAAGTAATCATTGAGCACATAAAGAAAGTTGACAAAGAAGCAAAGGCCATAAATGCAAGTGTGATTGCATTAAGAAGTGATAATGGGACAGAATTCAGAAATGCCATGCTTGGAGCATTCTGCAAAGAAAATGGTATTTCTCAACAATTCTCAGCTCCAAGGACTCCACAACAAAATGGAGTTGTTGAGAGAAAGAATAGGACTCTGATAGAGGCTGCTAGAACAATGCTACTTGATGCAAAGATGCCCACATGTTTTTGGGCTGAGGCTGTGAGCACTGCATGCTACATCCAAAACAGAACCCTCATCAACAAAAACACTGGAAAGACACCTTACAACTTGATGACTGGAAAGAAGCCTACTCTAAAGTATGTTCATACTTTTGGAAGCAAGTGCTTTGTGCTAAAAGATAATTCAGAATATGTTGGAAAGTTTGATGCAAAGGCATTTGAAGGAATCTTTCTTGGCTATTCTATGGAAAGAATTGCATACAAAGTTTATGTCATTTGTCAAAAGAAAGTAATGGAGAGCACAGATGTAACATTTGATGACAGCAAACTACCTGGATTAGAAGAAGCCAATGATGAAGATAAAGATCCCTTGAAGTTTGACAATCTAGATGATTCTGATGAGGAGATTGAAAGTGAATCTGAACTCATAATCCAACAAACTCAAGTGAATGAAGAACCTGTGTCAACCAACAATGAAGAAACAAGCATCCAAGATACACCTGTGAGGAGTGACAACTTCACAGGGGGAGGAAATGTAGATGATCATGATCTAAATGATGAAGCAACATCAAGGATGAGAAATCAATCTGAACATACAAGGAAATGGGATAGATCACACACTGCAGATCAGATAATTGGAAATCCAAATGCAGGAGTAAGGACAAGGAGAGCAACTATAAATGAATGTCTCTATGGCTGCTTTCTATCCCAAGTTGAGCCTAAGAAACTTGATGATGCATTGTTGGATCCTGACTGGATAATTGCTATGCAAGAGGAGCTAAATCAATTTGAAAGGAGCAAAGTATGGGAACTAGTGCCTGCACCAAAGGATAGAACCGTTGTTGGAACTAAATGGGTTCTAAGAAATAAGATGGATGAAAATGGTGTAGTCATAAGAAACAAAGCAAGGTTGGTTGCAAAAGGATACTCTCAACAGGAAGGTATTGACTATGATGAGACCTTTGCCCCTGTTGCTAGACTAGAAGCCATCAGAATTTTCTTGGCATTTGCTGCACATTCTAATTTCAAGGTCTATCAAATGGATGTCAAGAGTGCATTCCTGAATGGGGAGTTGGAAGAAGAAGTATATGTGCAACAACCACCTGGCTTTGAGGATCCACAGTTTCCCCACTTTGTCTACAGATTACTTAAAGCATTGTATGGACTCAAGCAAGCTCCTAGGGCATGGTATGACACACTATCACAATTTCTACTGGAGAATCAATTCACTAGAGGCACACTGGACAAGACACTGTTCTACAAGAAACATGATGATGATATTATCCTAGTTCAAATCTATGTGGATGATATCATATTTGGCTCTACAAATGAGAAGCTGTGTGAAAAATTCTCTAAGCTCATGCAAAGCAGATATGAGATGAGTATGATGGGAGAATTAACATTCTTTCTTGGACTGCAAGTTAGTCAAAGGAAGGATGGCATTTTTATAAGTCAAACCAAATACATTAAAGATTTACTGAAGAAATTTGATTTGGAAGAATGTTCACCTGCGAAGACACCCATGGCCACTGCCACCAAGTTAGATGATGATGCTAAGGGCAAAAAGGTAGATATCTCAATCTACAGAGGCATGGTTGGTTCTCTACTCTACCTCACTGCTAGTAGGCCAGATATCATGTTTGCTACATGCTTATGTGCAAGGTTTCAATCAAACCCAAAGGAATCACACATGATAGCAATAAAAAGGATCTTCAAATATCTGAAAGGCACACCAAACTTGGGGTTATGGTATCCTAAGGACACAGGGTTCAATCTGGTTGGTTATTCTGATGCTGATTATGCTGGATGCAGAGTGGATAGGAAAAGCACATCAGGTAGCTGCCAGTTTCTTGGACAAAGTGATGTGGAAGCACCGAATGCCAATTTCAAGTGCTTTGTTCGGTGGTTGTCTGAATCATACATCAAGAGTGCGCTCTCAGCCAACCCAACTCTGTACATAGATCTATTGGAACAATTCTGGAGGACTGCTACTGTGGAGGTCATCGCTCTTGAGAATGCTATCACCTCTTACATTGTTCACTGCAAGATTCAAGGAGAGGATATCACTATCACCACTGCAGACATGAATCAAGCCTTGAATATGCAGCAAGAGACGTATGATGCTCTGGCCTCCAATGATGAGTTGGAAGGATTCTTTGACTTCATCAACTACTCTGATACTATCAAGCTGGGAAAGTTGAATAGGAAGTTCTTGAGGAAAGAATGGAGCTTTGTATTTGCTACACTCCTTCAAGTATTCACTGCACGGAAATCAAGCTTTGATCAGATTAGTACACCCCTGCAGCAGCTTGCCTATGCCTTGGCTCATGGGAGAAAGATAGATGTTGGACTTCTCATCCTACAGGAACTCTATGGGAGACTTGGTCAGACCACAGCCAAGAGAGGTAATGAAATTTTCTTTCCTCGCTTTATTCAATCAGTGCTTAACTTTAAAAATGCTTCTTTGATTGAATTTCCTGGAGTAGATAAGAGTAAAATAGGCTATCCTAGGTCCATGACCAAACTCATTTTTGGTAATTTGGAGACTAGGAATGATGTGGATGTAAGACTTAGCATAACTCCCCACATGGAGGGTTTGTTTAGGTCTTACCCCCACAACATGCCAATATTTGATTCAAAATCACAGTTAGCACAGCCTAAGCAAGGAGAACAAAGTGCTAACCCAAGGCCTGCTAACCAACCCCCTCAGCCAAACACTCTATCCAGCAAAGAGCCAACTGCATCATCCTCTCAAAAGGGTGATGTTAGTAAAAAGAAGAGAAAACAGGTTGCTTCTGAACCCTTAGAAATCTTAACTGAAGCAGCCTTGGCTGTAGAACTAGGGTTAGAAAGTGAGAAACCTGAGTCACCTATCATAAGCCTAAAGAAGAAGAAGAAGTCTAAAACCACCTCTTCAGTCACTCAAATGGCTGAAGTTGTAAAATCAGGGGCACACAGCTCACTAGATGTATCCTCTCAACAGGATGCATCTATAGAATCAAGCATCCTCCCCAATGCACCTATCTGTAAAGAGTCAGCACAAGGGAGTGATAAGGCTGGCACAACACTGAGTGGAGAGCACATCATAACTGAAACTCCCTCTATTTCTCAGGGGGAGTTGCCAAAATCTTGTCTACAACACACTTCTCTTTCAGAATCTACCACTCATATTTCTTTGAAGCCTGCAACTCAAGAAATTGAGGAGCAAGGCATTGATCATCAAGAATTCTTTTCCTTTGATGAGCCAATGAATTCAAGTGACTTGGTGCATGACACCTTGCTCACCACCCAGGTACCACATTTGGATGGTCAGGGAATGCATGCTGGGGCATATCCTAATGACACCATCACAAACACAGAGGATTCACTAGTTCTTACTAGAGACTCTGTGCCTGTGTCAACTACTGTTGTAACTCATCCCACTTCTGTGGAGACAACAGTAGTAGAGTCTGTTCATCCGGTTGCAGAAGTTGCATCTGTAACTGAGGAGCCTAGCAAGCCTAGCTCTAGCTCTAACTTTTTGTCTCAATGGCTGAAGCCTGTGCAACATGACAGTGCTTCAGGATCAGGGTCTGTTCCACCACAATTGACGGTTGAAGCACTTCAAAGCTTAGTTGTGGATCAGATCCCTGAGTTCACAAAAATTGCTCAGCACCTTCTCACTGCAAACATGCCCAATCCAGACTATGAAGCTATTCTCCTATGTCACAAAGAGGATGTAGAGCTACAGAAGGAGAAGATCATAGATGAAACTGAGAGAGATGGGAATATCGATGCTTGGCTTCAAGGAACCAATTCAATCCCTCTCTCAGAAGGTCTCCAGTATCTCAGAGAAGAGTACATCACTTCACTAGGGTCCAATGCCAAATCTCTCAACCCTACTGATGTGTTTGAAGCAGTGAATGACAGCTATAAAGGCATTCTCAAGGCTGCACACTATCTTGGTAAAGGCTTAAAGACAGAAATTAATGAAGTGTGTTCAGCTACAACCAAGGAGGTGCATGAGATCAAGAGGACTTTTGATGCTAAATTCCCTCAATTGGAGACTGTTCTCAAGGACATTCGAACCTGCAATGCTACTTGCACCAGGATGGACAATGGTTTGGCTATTCTCAAGGATGCTGTCACAGGTCTGGGGCACAAATTTCAATCCTTATCAGATCAGACAACTGATGCCAATGCCATGCTCAGGACCCTCTTTGCAAATCAATATGGAGACAAGCTGGTCACTGAGGTTCCTGTGCATGAGATGTCAAGGTTCGAAGTGCAGAGACTGAAGGATCAATCCCTATCTGGTTTTAAGGCCAATGAACTCTTCATTAAAGTGGATTCTCTTGAAAAGGAGGTAGTCTCTCTCCACAAGTCCAATGCTCATCTTACAGACACTGTGACAACTCTGACTGAGCAGTTGAACACTCAAGCCACCACCACAGCTGATGTTCTTCTGCATCAACAATCAATGTTGTCTGCAATGATGAAGCACATGGGTCTCCCTCTACCTGATGAATCTTCAACTCCAAAGGTGCATCCTACAGTCCCTGTGTCTGTCAACAAGCCTAAGGGGGAGAAGAGGATATCAAAGAACTCAAATCCAAAGGGGGAGAGACCACTAGAAAAGGGCATCAAGATCACTGAGGGTGGCCATCAGAGAACTTTGAAATCTACTACTCATGTGCCTGGAAAAGGAAAGGACAAAGTTGATGAGCCTCCCACTTCTCTGCCAGTTGTCACTCTACCAACTGTGCACATCACTACTCCTGATGGTCAAAGGCAGTCTATCACAACCACAGTGGTTGCAGGGAGTATGCCATCTGACAAGCCTCGAATCTCAATATCTAAGAGTGCCAAGCCAGTAGAAGTGAAGGTGGTCACTGAGGCCAAGCTACAAGAAATTGCAAACTCAAATGTCTATCATGATGATGCATTCTTGGAGTTTCTGAAAGTCTCTAGAGAACAGGCTGGTGATGCTCTGCTATATCATGAGAGTTTGAAGAGTCAGATTGACTGTCTCACTGTAGTACCAAGGAGGCTTAATGATCTATGGCTCAAGGAGATATTGATGGTAGGAAAGAACAAGATATGGCACTTAACCATCAATACTCTACAGAGTCTAAAGCACTCAGAAGTGAATGTGCTCCTTGGACTAATTGAGAAGGGAAATGAGAACAACAAGAGTCTTCATGATGAATTGAGGAATGGTCAACCTTCAAGGCTACCTGAAGTTTTCACAGATCCTAGAACTATTATCTACCAGGCTGGAACAAGAATTGAAGATATCAAGCAGCTGGTCATTCCTAAGCATCTAACTCCTCAAAATAAAAATCTCATCATAGCCATCATTGAGAAACTGATCAAGAAGAAGGGATCAAGAACAGCAGAAGAATTAGAAGCTATATCTTATCTCAGGTCATATATTGCAACTGGCATTGTATCTGAGACTGCCAAGTTCAACCCAAGCAAAGATCAAGACAAGGATGAAGATAAAAGTGATGGAAGGAGAAGACATCACAGGAGTAATAAGGGTGATGAAGACAAGAAGAAGAAGAAGGATGATGAGAAGAGGAAGAATGATGATGATCAAGGTAAAGGCTCTGAGAGGAAAAGTGGAAGACAGCAAGCCTCAGGCATTGCTGACAGTAACCTCACCACAACACAAGACTCTAAGTCTAGGGTGAATGCTGCCAGTAGTGACCTTTCAAAATTTGCATCTATGGCTTCTGCAACTGTCTTGCCACCTCAAGAAGAGAAGAAGATTCAAGTCAAGAAACCATCTGTATGTTTCAAAAAGCAAACTGCTAATGGAATACTACAATGGTCTACAAACAAAGGTCACATACTGCTGCCAAGTAATCATGTAAAAAGAATCAAGTTCAAGCAAGCTGCAAGGAAATCAAAGCCAACCATATCAAAAACCCTGACAATCTATCCAGGCCTAAAACTCCAACCACTAGATGAAGATTATGATGTAGACCAACTGCAATTTTTGCAAGCTCAAAGAATCTATCATGTTGCCATTGTTGATAATTGCCTTGAGATTAAATATTCTGATGGAAGGGAGGAGAAATTCAAACAAGGAGGATGTCAACACTGGGGCAAGCTATATGACATAGAGAGAATCATTGCACTGTTGAGCTCAGAAGATAAAGTGGAGAGAGTATGGAAACTGGAGCTAATTGATTTTGTGAAAATGAAGAGAGATCATGAGGAAAAAGTCAGAAAAGAGTGTTTTGAGAAATGGCTGGCAAGAGAGAGAGAAATTGAGAGACTGGAAAGTGAAGCAGAAAAGCTGAGGAAAAAGGGTTTGTGTAGAGTTCAGTTCAACCCCTACATGGTAAAGTATAGGAGGAGGAATGGAAATCAAGTCAACATCAGAATGAATCTACTCAACCACTATCCTGCAAATATTCTGGAACCAGTACTTGAAGATTTCAAAGACTCAATTTTGCTTGAAGAATTGGATGCTATGGCAGAAATAATAAAAGCTATGGATGAGAATACAAGGAAGGAGAAAGAAAGAAGAGAGAAAGAATATGATGAATTTCAAGCCAAAGCTATGGAAAGGGAATCAAAAGACAATGGCTAGTTCTTCATCATAGGCTGTAAGATTACTCACTCTGTAGTTCTATCCAAATTGCTAATGGAAATTCATACCTGTACTGTCAAGTTTTATCTTTATGTATGATAGGCTTGTTATCAGACATGAAATTGTGACTAAGGGTCTTACTCACAATTTGGGGGAGATTGTTAGTCACAGAGGCATGCCTGAATACATCTAATAACAAGCCTAAGTATGTGTAATGCTATGCATTACCTACATGACCTCTTAACTGAGGGAACCTCTAGTTGTAGAGTTTCTACTTGTTTGTACTATGTAATAGGCATCAAATTCTATCTGTGTAACTGTACCTACTAAGTCAAGAATAAAGCTTGAAAGAAGTTCTAAGGTTCATGCCTCAAGCAAGGAAATGAAGACTGTCAAATAATCACAGTTGGGATTTGAAGAAATGAAGAATTTGCCTAAGTACCAATTCGAGAAGTACATTTGTCTATTCGAGAAGTCTAGCATTCGAGAAGTCAGAGATTCGATATCTCAGAAGACACTATTCGATATCTCTGAATACACTGTTCGATATCTCAGGGATTCGATATGTCAAATTGCTCTATTCGATATCTCAGGGATTCGATATGTCAAAATGCTCTATTCGATATCTCAAGGAGTCCCAGAGAAAAGAGCTATTCGAGAAGTGATTCGATATGTCAAGATAACACTATTCGAGAACTCAGAGTTATCGATCAAGTCAACTCCAGTTCTCGAATCACTCACTTAGTCACTTCTCGAATACATTCTTGAGGACAAAATACTGAAGAATTGTACAAGTCAGAAACCTGCAACAAGCCAGGATACTTTATTTGACTCTGTCCTATAAAGCATGCTGGAAAGCCTACAAAGAAGCTTGGAGAGATAAGACAAGGGACAAGGAGCTGAAGAAGTGGATCTAAACAGGCTTTTCAAAGTCAAATCTGTAGCCGTTTGGACTCTTACTAAAATGAGATAGACAGACTGGAAAGTGCTTTTGTTTTACCTACCTCATTTGTAGCAAGTGGGTGTATCCATGTCTATAAGGATACAGCCTCACTTCCTTAGCTGTTAAGGTTTTGAAGTTTCTCAAAAATACCCAGAAAATATCTCTCTGAGAAAAACGAAGCTGAGAATACTATCATTTGTATTCACAGATTGTAGCAAAATCTTTATCTAATAAAATATTAGATTAAAGTGATATTGTGTTGTGTTTGTGTTTAATTATCCGCATCTTCATATCTCACACACTCATCACTTATCTTGCTGCAAAGATTCAAGACCGAAGAAAAACTCAAGAATCCATTCACCCCCCCCCTCTGTATTCTTTTACTGTATTCAATACTCAACAATAAGGTTCTCCAACACTATTTGTGGAGGAGACGAAAAATCACGAAAACAATCAACAATACACGGCATCCTTGCTAACACTCAACACGAAATGCCGTTTCTTCTCTTGATACTCAACACGAAACTGCGCGACAGCTAATGCGGCAGATGGAACCTCGTATGTGCGGGGTATTTATGGCCAAATTTCTAAAGTAGGGTAGGTAGGGCCGTGAAGATTGAAATTGGGGCATTTTGGGCCTTCACCCCTAAAAATTTTTGAATATATTTTTTTTTGCGCCTTTAAAAAAATCTTGTCTTTCAAGTTATGGATTTTATCCAAATTATTTAAAGTTTGTGTTCAAATCCAAAATTTTCTAATTTTGGATTGAGTTAAAATATAAGTATTTAATATCGGTTATAATTATATAATACATATTACGAAAATCAATTTATATTATATAGTAATATAATTGTGATTGAATTTATATCTAAAAAAGTTGATTAATAAATGTTTAATTATGAAAATTAATTTACTCACGATTGATTTCAAATTAATATCATGATTTTTTTGTAAATATGTTTTGATTTAAAAATTATGTATTATATGGATTTGTTAATAAAATCATTATGAGAATTTAAATTAGAATTATAAACTAACTATGGTTTGTAAAGTAGGATGTGAATGTTAAATGAGTAAAACTCTTAATATAATATGATTGGTCTAAAATAAAGGAGTGGATTCTGATTGGTCCTAAAATAATTCATAGTTATAATATATAGTGATATAATTGTGATTGAATTTATATTAAAAAAAGTTTGATTAATAAATGTTTAATTATGAAATTAATTTACAATATGTAATAGTATATCACGATTGATTTCAAATTAATATCGTGAATTTTAATTAAATATGTTTTGATTTAAAAATTTTGTATTATATGGATTTGTTAATAAAATCGTTATTGAATTTAAATTAGAATTGTAAACTAAAAAAAGGTTGATTAATAAATGTTTAATTATGAAAATTAATTTACAATATATAATAGTATATCATGATTGATTTCAAATTAATATCGTGAATTTTTAGTAAATATTTTTTATTTAAAAATTATGTATAGTATGAATTTGTTAATAAAAGCATTATTGAATTTAAATTATAATTGTAAACTAACTATGGTTTGTAAAGTAGGTTGTGAATGTTAAATAAGCAAAACTCTTAATATAATAAGACTGGTCTAAAATAAAGGAGTAGACTCTGATTGGTACTAAAATAATTCATAGTTATAATATATATTAATATAATTGTGATTGAATTTATATTAAAAAAGGTTGATTAATAAATGTTTAATTATAAAATTAATTTACAATATGTAATAGTATATCACGATTGATTTAAAATTAATATCGTGATTTTTTAGTAAATTTTTTTTGATTTAAAAATTTTGTATTATATGGATCTTTTAATAAAATCATTAATAAATTTAAATTAGAATTGTGAACTAAAAAAGGTTGATTAATAAATGTTTAATTATAAAAATTAATTTAAAATATATAATATTATATCATGATTGATTTTAGATTAATATCATGATTTTTTAGTAAATATGTTTTGATTTTAAAATATGTATTATATGAATTTGTTAATAAAAGCATTAATAAATGATATAAGAGATCAACTTGATTTTGGATGTGATAATTGAATTGACGTCACGAAATTTAATTTCTTTGAGCGATGTTTTATTAGAAAAAGGAAAGAATATAAAAAAAATTGTTTTATCCATAAATATTGGAGCTATTTTCGGTCTTTTGATTGATAAGTCATAAGTTCCTTATTTTACAATTTTTATTTTCCTTTTCTTTTTTGTTATATAGTACGTACAATTTGAATACAACTTTGTGACTTAATTTTGAATTATATGTTGATTAACAAATGTTTAAGAATGAAAATTAATTTACAATATGTAATAGTATACCATGATTGATTTCAAATAATATCGTGATTTTTTAGTAAATATGTTTTGATTTAAAAATTATGTATTATATGAATTTGTTAATAAGAGCATTATTGAATTTAAATTAGAATTGTAAACTAACTATGGTTTGTAAAGTAGGATGTGAATGTTAAATAAGGAAAATTCTTAATATAATATGATTGGTCTAAAAGAAAGGAGTGGACTCTGATTCATCCTAAAATAATTCATAGTTATAATATATAGTAATATAATTGTGATTGAATTTATATTAAAAAAGGTTGATTAATAAATGTTTAATTATAAAATTAATTTACAATATGTAATAGTATATCACGATTGATTTAAAATTAATATCGTGATTTTTTAGTAAATATTTTTTGATTTAAAAATTTTGTATTATATGGATTTTTTAATAAAATAATTAATAAATTTAAATTAGAATTGTGAACTAAAAAAAGGTTGATTACTAAATGTTTAATTATGAAAATTAATTTACAATATGTAATAGTATATCATGATTGATTTTAAATTAATATCATGATTTTTTAGTAAATATGTTTTGATTTTAAAATTATGTATTATATGAATTTGTTAATAAAAGCATTAATAAAGGATATAAGAGATCAACTTGATTTTGGATGTGATAGTTGAATTGACACCACAAAATTTAATTTCTTTGAGGGATGTTTTATTAGAAAAAGGAAGGAATATAAAAAAAAATTGTTTTATCCATAAATATTGGAGCTATTTTCGGTCTTTTGATTGATAAGTCATAAGTTCCTTATTTTATAATTTTTATTTTCCTTTTCTTTTTTGTTATAGAGTACGTACAATTTGAATACAACTTTGTGACTTAATTTTGAATTATATGTTGATTAACAAATGTTTAAGTATGAAAATTAATTTACAATATGTAATAGTATATCATGATTGATTTCAAATAATATCGTGATTTTTTAGTAAATATGTTTTGATTTAAAAATTATGTATTATATGAATTTGTTAATAAAAGCATTATTGAATTTAAATTAGAATTGTAAACTAACTATGGTTTGTAAAGTAGGTTGTGAATGTTAAATAAGGAAAACTCTTAATATAATACGATTGGTCTAAAAGAAAGGAGTGGACTCTGATTGGTCCTAAAATAATTCATAGTTTTCTGATTGGTTAACTGCATATTAACTGTGTACTGTGGTAGACTCAGGTATTATAATAAAGGATTATACTAATTAAGACTATAATGCCCCCTCTCCCGTCCACTTCCTATCCTCTTTCTGGCCCCGCAGGGACACAAGATTGATAAGGGAAGGCGCAGTCGTCGAAGTTAAAGTGTAGACCTTGTAGTGTAAATAGATCACAAGAGGTATAAAAAAAAGGAAGAGAAATGATCACCTTAGTTTCTGCAATATTATACCAAATCCTAATTTATTTCTTTTATTAACAAATCTAAACACTCACCTTGTATTTGGTCTTCTGTTCTCCTTAGTCTCCACCTTCTTAGGCGAGTCAATTATTGTGACCTTTAACATAGGAATAAAAAATGTGGGTGAGGAATTAGGATAACTAGCTTCAATACCCGTGCATGGCACGGGATTGCTCTAGTTTACGATAAGAGTTTTTATTTAATTTTCTTCACTGTGCATTGATGTTAATGTTCGATGTTCGTATTGTGACGATAAAAATCATTTTAGGTATGCATAAATTTTTTAAAATATGTACCTAAAGAGACCGATATTTTGTGTCTCTATCTTTTTATTGTTGTTTTTAGAATGTTGATGCCTTTCTTGCGATTAGAGTTAGAAAAATAATTGACGAATGTACTTTCAACGTTTTTCATAAGTTTATTAGGATGATCATCTCTTAATCTATTGAACTGTTATATTTGCATTCAATTATATATTATGAAATTATATGAATGTGACTTTTGATTTAATACTACTACTAAGTATTATTGAAGCTTCAATAATTCGTTTATGGATTTATAAAATATGAATTAATAAAAATAAGGTTATTGTTATAGATGTTAAAGGTTCAATTGTCATTTATGTGACGCAATTTTAATATATTGTAGCTTTTAATTTCAGACGATGGTATGGTAAATCATAACAAATTGAGAAACATAAGGGTAAAATTTGATTGATAAAAATGTGACATGTTGCCCTATCATAATTTATCATTTCATATCCACTAGTTACCTCGAGCCTCATATACTGTAATTACTACATGTCCGATTAATTATCTAGGATACACGCCTAGAATTTGATATAAAAAGTTCGACCATAGACGAGTTATAAACGTGTTAGTCATAATTACTATGCATCGGTTTAGTAACCAACTCTCCAAAATTGCCATTCACATCACATGTATCGATTAAGTATTCGAATCTCCCAAAAAAATTTGGGAGAAAGCGATGCGCCGGTCAGTTAGGACGGTAGTTTGAAAATATTGTAAAAAATATATTTTCTAAGAAGACAAGCAATAACAAAAAATAAGATCATTCAGAATTTAAATGAGTACTAAGATTTTGTTATCACATTTCTAATTCGGATATTATAAATTGTATAATTATACAATATCTTTAATATTTTTTACATTTCTAATGGTGCTTTCATAAACAATTAGAATAATAATGATTTTTTTCCGCAAAATATCCTTCAAATATTAGTAGACATAGAGATTTTTGTATATATACAAATAATAATATATAAAATTATAAAACAAATATTGATAAAAAAGCACATGATTGATAGGTAAATAAGGTAAATAATATAGGACATAATATAGGACACTCTGACACTGGCGAATGTATCTAATGAATCATAAATTTAATCAAATATACATGTAGCTGAACGGTCATAATGGTGAATTTGAATTCATGATTAGTAGATTTCTTATGTCAAAGGTTCGATCGTCATCTATATCATATTATTATTTTTTACTTAACTTGACATTTAGGGGCATTTTTGTAAAATTAAATGGATTAAAATGTGACATGTTGTGGTATGCATTTAAGTGTTTAGATTATTACGTGTTCATTAACCATTTTTTTAAAAAAAACATGCATTTAAATTTAATAAATTTATTATAATTATATATGTATTGCAAATACTTATTATTAATATTATTTTATTAGGTCGAATAATTCCGAAATATCTAAGTTCACAAAATATCATATATCACTCGTTTATACTAAACTATAACATAATAAAATATAAATATGTAAATGTAAAATGAAGAAAAATGAATAAAATATCTTAGAAATCAAAATACCAAATATTCTTCATTCATCACCAAACATACATAGCATATTTATGACTTACAACACATGTGATTTGTTAGCCTAGTGGTAAGGTGGTGTGCAAATGAATGGAAAGACCTAGGTTCGATTCTCATTAGCAACAACTTTTTTTTAAATTTTTAATTCAAATGGATTAAAATGTGACATGTTGTGGTATGTTCACAAAATATCATATATCACTCGTTTATACTAAACTATAACATAATAAAATATAAATATGTAAATATAAAATGAAGAAAAATGAATAAAATATCTTAGAAATCAAAATACCAAATATTCTTCATTCATTACCAAACATACATAGCATTTAGCGTTTATACTAAACTATAACATAATAAAATATAAATATGTAAATGTAAAATGAAGAAAAATGAATAAATATCTTAGAAATCAAAATACCAAATATTTTTCATTCATCACCAAACATACATAGCATATTTATGACTTACAACACATGTGATTTGTGGTGTGCAAATGAATAGAAAGATCTAGGTTCGATTCTCATTAGCAACAACTTTTTTTAAATTTTTTAATCCAAATGGATTAAAATGTGACATGTTGTGGTATTATATATATAATAGATAATAGATTAGGAGGGACGTATTAGTAAAATGCGACAATTTATAATTAAAATTAAAAATAGGACATATTCATAAACAACCTTTTCAAATAGGATATATTAGAAAAATACCCATAAAATTATGTCATTTTATCAAATATTATTTATCACATTATTGGATTTATTTAAACACCAACATTAAAATTATGTTATTTTAGCAAAATATTTTGCACATCATTGGATTTATGAATTTTCAATTTTGTGTCATTTGTCAAAATAAATATAGCATCATGCTGGAACACCCTTAGACATGCTCTTAGAACATTCCCATTGGGAGCCCCATCCCCATCCCAAAAACTTACTAAAAATAGTAAATTCCCAAATAAAAATAGTAAATCTTCAAAATTATCAAAAAATTTCTACATCCCATTCCCCATTTTCCATCCCCATATCCCTATATTTTTTTTATATTACTTCTTTCTCTCTCTTTCACTTACAATTTTAACTACTAAAATCCACTCACTATTACAAATATTATTTTATATTATTAGATGAAGAGAGAGAAGATTGCAGATTATAACCAAAGTCCCCAAAAATGGGGATTGAAACTTTGTGTGCAAAATCAAACCTCAAAATGGGGATCCCAATGGAGCTCATTTTTTCTGCTAAAACTGGTAATATCATGCAAATTATAGGGATGAGGATTGGACTTTGAATGCTCTTACGATGGATGTGAATTAGTAGAACCATTAGTGGAACACTAGAACCACATTGTGAAAGACAGACATCGAGATTGTATGTGTAAATATGAATGTGCCCAAGTGTGTAATGTGAAGTGAAGATAAGGAGCATGTGATATGAGGTAAATGGGGATTAAGGATTTGATTCGGTTCGTCATTTATTATTATTAATTACTTTATTTTTTCAAGACAGCCTCTTTCGGATCCTGAAATTTTTAAAGCAATAGTAAAAATTAATTTTTAAACTTAGTTACTCCCTAATCCAGCAAGTTTTTGTCATTCCATCGACAAGCTCATCCATGTATTTACAAGCATACTTCATTTTTCGTATGTAAAACAAGCTTCAATGCACATGGTAACTTGGTACTTGTATTGAGCAAAACGAATAGGTTTAATTAGGGCTGAGCAAAACCGATCCGAAACCGAAAAACCGAACCGAAATATGTTAATTCGGTTCGGTTCGGATCCCAATTTTTTAAAATTTCGGTTTTTTCGGTTTTTCGGTTTGGACCGAAATTTAGTTCGGTTCGGTTCGGATTTTTTCAAAATAATTCGGTTCTGGACCGAATAAACCGAATTATATAAAATATATATTTACATTTATATTTTATATATACAATAAATAATACAAACAGACTAAGTGACTAAGTCTAAGTGTCTGTACTAGTCTCTATTCTAATTTCTAACACTAACACTCGTCATCTATCTGTTCTACTACTAAGTCTAATCTAATACTGTAAATTGAAAACCCACGGTGCAGCAGCAGCAGTCAGTCAACAGACTCAACACTCGCCATCAGCCCATCGCCGCCGGCCGGCCGGTCACCGCAGGCCCGCAGATTCTCAGTCCTCACAGATTCTAATTAAGGTTATATTCTTAGTCCTTAGATTCTTAATCAGTCCTCCGAAGTCCGAACCTCCGCATCTGTACTCGAATGTCGATTGTCGAATCTAATTTGTTATATTCTCAAATCTTAAATGTTAAATTGTTAAATTCTATTTTAAAGATTTCATTATTTGTTTTTCTTAATTCGTTATCTAGATTAATTTAGTTTTGTACTTTTGTTATCTAGATTTCTTAATTTGCTTCTTAGATTTATTAATTAATGCTTGATTTAATGATTTCTCTTAGATTTTGTTTTGTATAATTGTATTTATATTGTTTGTTACTTTGTTTTGTATGAAATATTTGATTTTTTTAGGCAGTAACTCAGTAGTCAGTAGCACTGTATGACTGTAGCTTAAAAATTTGATTTATTTTTCCTCTTCGTTTCAGTTTAAATATGTCGCAATCAGATTCACTACGAGACATGGGAATGGGAGATTCTAATGATGCTAATAATCCTCCAACTCAAGCAAGTTCCGCCAAGAGAAAGAGAAAGCCTATGAAATCGAGGTCGGAAGTTTGGGATCATATGGAGAGGTTTGTGGATGCGGAAGGGTTTAAAAAAGCTAGGTGCAAGCATTGTGGTAAGGAATACTTCTCCGATACTAGTCAAAATGGCACTAGCAATCTTTTAAAACATGTCAAAGCTTGCTCAAAGTTACCACTTAGTGGTGAGTCAAACTCAAAACAAACACAATTGTCTTTACAATCCGTAGGTGGAAATGATGGCATTCTTAAAAATTGGCGTTTTGATCAAAAAGCTAGTAGACATAAGTTAGCTTCCATGATCATCATTGATGAACTCCCCTTTAGATTTGTTGAGGGTGAGGGATTTAATGATTTCATGAAAACTACTCAACCTCTTTTTAAGATGCCATCTCGTTTTACCGTGGCAAGAGATTGTTACCAAATCTTTTTAGATGAGAAAAAGAAGTTGACCACATATTTTAAGATGTCGGGTCAAAGAATTAATATCACCACAGACACTTGGACTTCAATTCAAAAAATTAATTATATGTGCATTACGGCTCACTACATTGATCATAATTGGAACTTGCACAAGAAAATAATTAATTTTTGTCCTATAGAGAGTCATAAGGGTGAGCTTTTAGCTAGGGACCTTGACATGTGTTTGAAAGAATGGGGAATTGCAAAAGTGTTTGCAATCACGGTTGATAATGCTAGTTCAAATCATACTTGCATTCAAAAATTGAAAGATAGGTTCTCTTCTAGGGGGTGTGATTTCTTGAATGGAAAATATATGCACATGAGATGTATTGCACACATAACTAATTTGATTGTGACAAAAGGACTAGAAGAAATAGATCCATCGGTTGAAAGAGTAAGAAAGGCGGTTAGATATATAAGGCAATCTCCGGCTAGACTAGCTAAATTCAAGGAGTGCATTGAGTTAGTGGATGTTGAGTCTAAATCTATGTTATGTTTGGATGTAAAAACAAGATGGAACTCCACTTATTTGATGTTAAATGTTGCTCAAAAGTTTCAAGGTGCATTTGAATTATATGAAACAATGGACACGACCTTTGTAAATGAGCTTAATGAAAATGGTGGGGTACCCACCTCTTGGGATTGGGGTAATGTTAGAAGGATGGTTGATGTCTTAGTTCATTTTTATGAACTTACCTTGAGGATTTCGGGTTCTTTGTATGTCACATCAAATATATTCTATCATGAGATTAGCACGGTTAATTATTTGTTGAAAGATTGGATGAAGAGTGATGACTTAGACGTGAGCTTAATGGGCGAAAGAATGAAAGATAAATATGATAAGTATTGGGGTGATGTGCACAAAATGAACAAACTTATCTATGCGGCGGTGGTTGTTGATCCTAGGTACAAATTGAAGTTCCTTGAATTTGCACTTTGTGAGGAATATGGAAATGATGTGGGTTGGAAGTTGGCAAGTGATACAAGTATAGTGATAAGAGAGTTGTTTGAAGAGTATAAAAAGATTTGTCAACCTAAAACTACCCAAGTTAATCAAGAAGTTCAATCTTCAAGTAGATCCTCAAACATACATTCAACTACATCTTCAACTTCAAGAACACAATCGGCATTAGGAGCTAGATTCATGAAACAAAAATTGGAGAGTGGAGAAGTAGAATCCAAGTGTGAATTGGATATCTATCTTAAAGAGAGTGTCTATGTTACGAAAAATGAAGATGAGTTTGATATTTTGGAATGGTGGAAAGTTAATTCAAGTAGGTTGCCCATCCTCTCTCACAACTTGCTCGTGATGTACTAGCAATCCCTATTTCCACCGTTGCATCGGAATCCGCTTTTAGTACGGGTGGAAGAATACTTGATCCATATAGGAGTTCTTTGACGGCCAAAGTTGTGGAGGGCTTACTTTGTGCTCAAGATTGGTTGCGGTCGGCCAAACGTCCAAAAACAATTGAAGAAGATGTTAATGATCTTGAGAAATTCGAAGAAGGTATATTAATTTGCCTTCCACTTGTCACTAGTTAATATTTGTGGTTAAATTGAATTAAATTGTCATTATTCTATATTTTGCAGCATTTTGTGCTCTTTCAATCAGGGACAAAAATGTCGAAACGGATGTTACACCTACACCCTTAGACATTGATTGGTAAAAACTACAGACCCTTCCTTTTTTGATTTTCTGCCACTGTCTGTGATAAAATGTCCAGTGTTCTGGTATCTGTTCTGTAACCTGCTGGTATTCTGCATTATCCTGCATAAACTAGTGGAATGAATTTTGTTTGCATAAACTAGCTGCTCACTGTTGCACTTGATTATAGTTTCTAGTTTTGATATGTAGTCTACTGTCTGTACTCGAGTTGAGTTAGTCTACTGTCTGTACTCGGAATAGCAGAAACGCAGCCAGTTTCTTTGCATACCCTGTCATAGCTGCCGTTCTTATGGTATTTGCAGTAGGACTTTGTAAGATGAAGAAATGATTCAGTAGTGAATACCTCTAGTAAGTTAATGTGCAGTTTGTATGACTTAAAGGTATCGTTATCTGAGCATGAAATCCGGTCGTTCAAAATTTGTGTTGAATTTTGAGATGTGCATGTGATGTGCTGTTACATATCTATTTCCCATCCCTTGATTAATGTACGAGTATGTGAGATGCTGGTACATTTTCATTGGCAGTTGCTAAGTTAAAGAATGTGTCAAATAGCTGCTGCACTTATTTTGACTGTATCAATAGCTGCTGCACTTATTTTCATTGGTAAGGATTATATAATATGTAGTAGTTAAAATCCAGTAGTTAAAATCATCATTGTAAGGATTATATAATATGTAGTAGTTAAAACATCCACTCATCAATCATCATTGTAAAAAAATAAAATCCAGTAGTTAAAATCCAGTACTATTACTGCTTCTGGGATTCAAATTTATCATGTGGAGTATTTCCTTTAAAGCCTGCATGAACTCCTTTAATTTGTAACTCTTTGTTGATTTGTCCAGATGATGCAAGTAGTCACCTACTGAGTACTGGTGTTGCACGGCTGCAGTTTGGACTTAGAGCGTGACATGAAGCCTGAAGCAAGCTTCATCTGTTATTTTTAACTGCAATGCAGTTGTGTACCTTTGTCTGTTTGTCACATGAGAACATCTGTATTCTATAGTCTGTACTCTGTAGAAACTATTATTTCGGGCTTTGTAAACCTAATGGCTGATTGAATTTGGTTGCCTGTTGGACACTGGACAATATGCCAATTCAATTGCCACATTCTGTTTCTGTTACCTTTGAAGTTTACATCCATGCCACATTCTGTTTCTGGACAGTATGCATGCCAATTGTCAAGTGTGTATTCTGTTTTTTTTTTATATCATGATTCATGAATTTCATTTCTAGGATCTAGCAGTAGCAAGCAGACTAGAAGTAGCAGGCTAGCAGCCAGCAGGTGCAGGTGATTTAATAATAATATGGATAAAATTTCGGTTTTTATGGATAGAACCGAACCGACCGAATTATTTCGGTTCCGGTTCGGTTCGGTTCTTCAGCCTTATTCGGTCCGGTTCGGTTCCATAAAAAATGTCATTTCGGTTCTTCGGTTATTTCGGTTCGGTTCGGTTTTGGACCGAACCGACCGAATGCTCAGCCCTAGGTTTAATAACATGATGGACATGAAAATTATAAACAATGATCAAATTTTTTCAGTTATAAACAATGAAAATTATATATATTTTAAAAAATTGGTCGAAAATGACAACTGAAAACTGGAACTTGCAATCGGAAATTCGTCTGCTCTCATATATAGCATTGAAGTTGCAACTTTTGCAATTTCCAGTTTTCAGTTGCAACTTTTTCAACTTCCATTTTTCAGTTGCAACTTTTACAACTTCCATTGCAACTTCCAGTTTTCAGTTGCAACTTTTGCAACTTCATTTGCAAATCACACGGTTGGCGACATCCTGAATTTATAAATGAGGTTGCAAAGGTTGCAAAACGTATTTTAAAAAAAAAAGTTAAGAACAAAGTTGGTAGTATATTTGTAAAAGTAAGATTATAGAATTCAAAGAGGTAATTAATAATAGTAAGAACGTAAAAGAAAGTTAAAAACATATATATTTTTGTAAATATCCCTAAAATTTAATTTTTGTTGTCTCTCACACTCAAATTTATAAAAAAAATAGATACGACTAATAAGTTACTAAACTATGTTAAAAAAAAAAAATGTTAGTTGATTACCTAACATCACTCTAAGCCAAATTTCTTTTTGACAACAACCCTAAGCCAATTTACCTCCAACTTTTAAAATATCTTATATTCACAATAATGTGATAATAATGTGATATATTTTAATTAATTTTATTTATGTAAATGTAAAGAAATTTATTCTAACTAATATTATCATTATAATAAATTAATATCATGTCCATGATATTTAGCAAACATTTTTTGTACCAACTTAATAACATGACCTTTTCAAATAGATTCCAACTAAAAAATTACAGTATTAGAGCAAGGCCAATGCATAGCTATAGTTAGTCCTATAGCTATAATATGGAACTAAGTTTGCAATTTCATTACTCCAATGCATAGCCATTCTTAGTCCTATAATAGCATAAATGGATAGTTAATCCTATATTTAGGACTAAAAATGGCTATAACCATTTTTAAAAACTCATCCTACCAACTAGAATATGGAGGGAAAATGAATTAGATTTGAATATTAGTTGGATTTGAATGTAGTTGGTCCTATTTTACTACAAAGCATTGGAGCATAGTTGTATTTTAAGACCAAAAACAACTTTTTAGTCTCAAATTATAGCTATAGCTATATCAATTTTAGCTTCAAGCATTGGCCTTGCTCTTACTAGTAAATTGACACCTCTCTTTTTCTTTTTTTATCCCAAAAGAAAAAAACTGACTTTTCTTTAAGTTAATTTTTTAAATATAAATCACATAAAATATTTAAAAAAATGGTAGATAAAATAGAGGCCACACCAGAAACAAGCAGCCAATCTTGTTGAAACTTGAGATAAGATATCATCATCATCATCTCCACTTCTTCTTGAAACAAAGTCCTCACTTTTAAAAAAACCCAATCAAAACTTTTAAAACCCTAATTCTTCTTATTAAAATAAAAATACAAGCTATGATTACTCTACAAGCTTCTCTTCTCTCTAACCCCTATCCACTCCATTACACTCACCTCCCTCCGTTACAACTCCGTCAATTTTCCTTCTCTCCGTTACGCTCCGTTAAAATCCCCTCCTCCTCCGTCTCCGTCAAGTCCCGATTTTTTCGGCACCGGTTTATTCTCAGCTCCACATTGCACTCCGACAATGTCAACTCCGACGCCGCCGATTTGTTGCCGGAATTGGATGATTCGCCGGTGGAGGAGGTGAGAAATGAGGCTGACGTGGCGGTGGAGGAGAGTGAGGGGAGTTCGGTGAGTTCGAAGAGTGGAGAGGAGAGTTTGGAGATTGAGGAGTGGATTAGGAGGTTACCTGTTGTGGTGTTTTTGATTGGAGTGTATGCTAGGTTGAAGAGTGGTTTCGAGAAGCTTGGGTTGTCGAAATGGTTTGATTGGTGGCCTTTTTGGCGACACGAGAAGAGGTTAGAACGGTTGATTGCGGAAGCGGATGCTAATCCTATGGATGCTGTGTTGCAGAGTGCTTTGCTTGCGGAACTCAATAAACATAAGTAATAAAGTTTCCTCCTTTATGTATATATCAATGTTCGTGTAAATAAAAAAACTGTTAATTTAGCTGACATTACTTAAAATTCTCGATTTTTAGTACTGTGAATGATGATTAGTAGCTGGTTTGTAGAGCTTGTTCGTGATAATGGTTGCGATAATGGTTGTGGTAATATGTCATCCTATTTTTTTAGTACAAATTTAAGGTGATCAAATTGACTTGCAGAACTGAATGACAATGCTGTATGTAAACAATACATTATTTAATAGTGTTAATGGCATGACGGATAATATGTAGCTGATAGGTAGAGTTTTTAGGCTAAAATGGTTTGTGGTGGGATATAATTTTATATGTGCATACACAATAAATAATACTCCCTCCGTCCCACCAGGATGTTTACATCCTTGGTGGGCACGGAGACCAATATATATATATATATTTATTTAAGTAGGTAAAGTAATGAAAAGTGATGAAAATTGGGTAAAGTGGTGGGATCTATCAATATTTAATAGTAGATTTGAGAAAGTGGAGGAAGTTAGTGGGTGTAATAGTGTTTTATATTATTAAAAGTTTACTATTTTTGGAATGTAAAGAAATGGATGGGACGGCCCAAAATAGTAAATGAAATGGGTGGGACGGAGGGAGTACAATTTATCGAACTTACTTGAGATAATTTTGGTGTTCAGGAGTGTTGATGATCTAATTTTATGTTTTACGTTTTATTCCAGTCCAGAGGCTGTAATTAAACGTTTTGAGGGAAGAGATCATGCTGTTGACAGTAGAGGAGTGGCGGAATATATTAAAGCTCTTGTAGCCACAAATGCAATTGCTGAATATCTTCCAGATGAGCAATCAGGAAAACCTGCCAGTCTTCCCACGTTGGTACTCATTTATTTAAGTGTTTTTGCTTAGGTTTTATCTTTTAATGGGTATATGAATGCATTATCTGTGGAATTTTAAGAACTTTTATACCATGGACTTGCACCTCGTCAATGTATCGTTTAATCACACTTGTTAATATCTCAAACTTTGTCCTTATCACAGTTGATTTCATTATTTGATGGAATGAATATATGCTCAATCTTTTTTAATTGTTGGTTCACACTTATATGAGCATCCCATGTGTTTGTTTCTTCTCAAGTAAGGCTGTATTTGTTGGTGTTGTGTTTTGTAGTTAGATAAATCCTTAATGCGACGTTTTTATATTTAGTTATTAAAATCAATGTGTAGTTGCAAGAGCTGAAGGAACGTTCATCGGGAAACATGGATGAGCTCTTTTTGAACCCTGGTATTTCTGACAAGCAGCCTTTGCATGTCGTAATGGTAAGAAGTTAACAAGTACCTACTGCTCAAAAGTAGGACAGTTTGCATCATATAATATCTACTAATTTATTAAAAAAAATCATAGGTTTGGGAAATCTAACTTCGGTGGTTCTTGTTGCAGGTTGACCCTAAAGCATCAAACAAATCATCACGTTTCGCACAAGAACTTATCTCTACCATCTTGTTTACAGTTGCTGTTGGTTTAGTTTGGTAAAATATGTAACCTCCTTTCAATATCTTTTGTTGATGTATGAGCTATGTTATAAAATACCTCGTGATAGTGGCCCAAAGTAAAATTGAATGAGCTTAAATATTCTAGAATTACTAGTATATATGAATCATTTGTGACATACGTTTGTTGTCTCCGTTTTAGTAAAATGTAAGATTCAACACCATTGTTTTTTTTTTTTCCCTCTTTGTGGTGTTTTTCATGAACATTAGGGTATTAGGTGCTGCAGCACTTCAGAAGTATATTGGTGGTTTAGGTGGAATGGGAACTTCAGGTGTTGGTTCAAGTACCTCATATGCTCCAAAGGAGTTGAACAAAGAAATAGTGCCCGAGAAGGTAGGTCTTTTGTCTTCTGTGCTTGCAAGGTTTTGGCTTTGGCCTTTGAATCTAGCTCTAGGATTGTTTTCCTGTAAGTGATTGTATTGTGGAGTCTGATTTCTTTGTATTGGCGCAGAATGTTAAAACATTTAAGGATGTCAAAGGTTGTGATGATGCAAAACAGGAGCTTGAGGAAGTGGTGGAGTACCTTAAAAATCCGACAAAGTTTACTCGACTTGGTGGGAAGCTGCCAAAGGTTGGCACAATGAATTTTATTTTATTACTAAATTAACGACATATTCACTTGGCAGCCGTTGCACTTAGATTTGCATATTCTAACCAGTGTGAATGGTATTGATGGTTTACAGGGAATTCTTTTAACAGGAGCTCCTGGAACAGGAAAAACTTTGCTTGCTAAGGTAAGGAGTCTTAGCTGCTTAAAACTCTTTTCTGTGTGGGCTCGTGAATTACAATATAAACAACCTTATATATATTCCACTCGCAAAGTTTTTGGTGTACATATCTTGGTGGTTTTGCTTTCGAGCTATTGTTTTCTCAAGTTTCCTTTTCATAGTACCTTTGTTCCATTGTTAAAGATATGTTATTTGTTCTGCTTGTTTCAAAATTAGGGATGTAAGTCTATATGACTGGAAGTTAATGTAATATATTTATGTATGTTTTATAAATATTCTAAGAAATGGAATCACACTTGCCTTACTTCATTACAATTCTCTTTCTGGCTTCTTTTACATTGACAAGGCTATTGCTGGAGAAGCTGGAGTACCTTTCTTCTATAGAGCTGGTTCAGAATTTGAAGAAATGTGAGTATCAACTTTTTACAGTCTTATAATTAGATAATACTTCGAGTGACAATACATCAGCATACTTGTAATAAAAATTAGTGTCTTTACAAATATAAAATGATAAAAGCTTCAAACTTGTTGTCTTTGTTGATTGGTGAAAGCAGATGCGGCTCTGTTGCTGGTTCCATCAAATTTCATATTTATAAGAAACTGGGTTTTGTTTTAGAATTGGTTTATATCATTAGACTCATAAATTACTGCCTTTTTCGGCTGGTAGCTTATATTGGTTCATTAGCAATATGCTAAAATATCATGTTGCTTCTACGATAGGTTTGTTGGAGTTGGTGCTCGGCGGGTAAGATCCTTATTTCAAGCAGCAAAAAAGAAGGTAAGTTTAGAAGTTTCTAAAACTTTTAGCTTTTTTACTTATATAATTTGGGATTAGGTCCGAGTTTTTTTTAAAAATGTATAGACATTAGGTTCTATATTAGTGGTCTTCGCCATTGCATGTGTGTTCATTTCATTCTCTGATTAAAAAACCATCTAAAATCTAAATATTGAGACGGGTCAAAGCTTAATTCTTGTCATGTTCAGAAAGGTCTTCCCTTGTCCTCTCATTTTGCTTATGCTCTTCATGTAGCATTCAGACTGGATGACTATGAATGTACATCCATAATTATAAAAAGAATAAGTAACATAGGAGCAAACTCTATCTCAATCTGTGGAATTGCCATTTACCACTGCTAAGCTTTCGATCCTGACCACCAAATGAAATGTGAATAATCTATCCTCTTCTTTTCGGAAGAGGATCTGGTTCTGCCAGTGACTAATACAATTTTGCTTTTTTCTCCATATCACTATATGTTACAAGTTAATAATCCACATCTATCCTTTTTGATGAGATAATAGGTTAAGAACAGTTCAATGTTCTTATATATTAGCAAGTCAATTGTGAATTTTTAGTCTATTAGCATGTTACTCTTAATAATAGTTTTTCTTTCATCACCCAATCTGAAAGTTTAAGTACTGACCTCTCAGTTTCCAGTACTTAAATTAAGCCGGCTGTATTTTGGAACCAGTATAAAGTTGCTGATATCTCAAAAATTTACACCCCTGATTTGTCGTAGCTAGTTTTTCCAGAATATGTACTTTTTGATTAATAAGTCACAAGTTTTTTTCCATCAATCTGTGGAAGTTGAGTTCAGTACCTTTATGTAGCAATCTAATGGGTAACCTCACAATTCTTTGTGATATTAATGTTTAGGTTCAATTGCTTTTGTAGGCTCCTTGCATCATTTTCATTGATGAAATTGATGCTGTTGGATCGACTAGGAAACAGTGGGAAGGTCATACAAAGAAGACGTTGCATCAACTACTTGTCGAAATGGATGGTTTTGAACAAAATGAGGTACAGGTTAAAATCTTATTACTAGTTTGATGCATTATTTACTGCATTTTTAACAAGATCTGCTTTACTTGAAGGGAATCATTCTGATGGCCGCCACAAACTTGCCTGATATCCTTGATCCAGCTTTAACACGGCCTGGTAGATTTGACAGGCATGTAAGTCTCAGATATTATATTAGTAATTACAGGATTCATCTTAAATTTGGAAACTGGATGTAATTGGGAAATTTTAATGGAGATAATCTAGTCATCAAGCTTAAATTTATATCCTTGGATCTTCTGCTCACCCAGTAAAAGTAGCAAATATTAATTGAATCCTACTTTCTAGATTGTTGTTCCCAATCCAGATGTTCGGGGTCGTCAAGATATATTAGAGCTATATTTACAAGACAAACCATTAGCAGATGATGTCGATGTAAAAGCAATTGCACGTGGTACACCTGGCTTTAATGGAGCAGGTAAGTGTTGTACAATTCTTTTTCACATTTCAAATAGTGATTCTGTTCGCCACAGGTCTTATATCACTTACTTTGAGATCCAAAATTTTTCTAGGCATGATTACCTCTAAGATTAAGTGTCTAGGTGTCCATTTGGGTTAACTTTAAAATGTTACTTATAACTTAAAGTGCAATTTATTCGCTTTAAGTGAAAAGTGATAATTTTAAGTTTAAGTTATATGTTTCTGTTTGGTTGATTCTACTTAAAGTGAATTTATTCAAAAAAAAAATGATCAAAAAAATAGAAATTTATATTTTTTAAATGTAAAATAAAAGTATAAAATACAAATATATGCAAAGAATAAAATTTGATTTAAAAGGTTACTCAAATATATAAAATTTGATGTGTGAAAAAAATAAGTTGAAAAAAAGTACCTCGAAGCTACTTACATTTTTTAAACTAAAACTAACTTTAAGCTGAGAAAATTAAGTGTACACAATCAGATCAACGACCAACTTAAAGTGGGATGGGGCAGCTTTAAGCTACCCCAAACAGGCTCTGGAATGCTAGTTAATTCTGATACCTAAAAGCAGATGATGAGCAGAGATACTACATTTTTTAGGAATAGAAGAGAAAAAAAAAAAAGATTAAAAGGTTGAAAGATGAAAAGAGAAAGGAAACCTAAAGAGAAAGTTTTACCTTGTCCCATGTTTTTCTCAAGGAAGAAGGAAATAAAAATATTTATAGTATTATATTTAGTTTATAGACATTGTACCACTTCTCTCTGAGTCATCCCAAAATTTGGAAAGAAGATTTTGCAGAGAAGTTGGACCATCTTCCTTTACTGTTGGTATCCTTACTATGCGTTTGAGTACTAGGTTTGCCAAGCTTCAGACTATGTTTGCTAAGTTTCAACTTCTTTTCTGAGCTGGAGCTCCTCATCTACTCGTTTTCAAACTTTAATTAACTTAGTACATGATAACACCTGCTTATATCATTCTTGAATGCCTTCACTTGTGCAGATTTAGCAAACCTGGTCAATGTTGCGGCAATTAAGGCTGCAGTTGAAGGAGCCGAGAAATTAAATTCAAAACAATTAGAGTTTGCAAAAGACAGAATAATGATGGGTACAGAGCGCAAGACAATGTTTGTGACAGAGGAGTCTAAAAAGGTGAGTATTTTGTTAGGTGAAATTAATCTAATGCACAGACTAAGCACATAGTTTGCTTTACTTTGCTCTTTCTCTGTCCAATATCACTTGCCAGAATTCTCCTCTTCATTACTTTAAAGTTTTATGTTATTGTTGTTTATTGCACACAAGGTTGGGGTGGGGGTTGCTATCTTATTATTATTATTAATATTCTGCTCCTTCAATGAAGTATTAAGAAGAATGCAAAGTTGCAATCAGTATAAAAAAGTTCGTATCCAATGTCCCGATGTATGTTCATATTGAGGCGGTTACACTCACTAGTGGTTGAGAATGTAGCCTAGTGTGTAAGAAGTAGACACTTGATCTGTTGACCGTCGTGCCATGGGGGACCTTTAAAAGTTGCATTTAATAATGGACAACATGTTTCACCATACCGTGGAAACCCTTTGTCTGAAACCTGATACTTAATTAGATACATGAATTAAAGATTAAAAATAGACGCGAGGATTATTTTTCTTTTCCTTATCAAGTTTATATAATATGCATTAGATTGGTGTTTGCAGTTTATGTGTTTGATAGTGATCGTGTCATTTTCAGCTCACGGCTTATCATGAGAGTGGTCATGCAATCGTTGCCTATAATACTGATGGTGCGCATCCAATTCACAAGGCGACAATAATGCCTCGTGGATTTGCGCTGGGAATGGTTACACAACTTCCTTCTGATGATGAGACATCAATAAGCAAGAAGCAATTATTAGCACGTCTTGATGTCTGCATGGGAGGGAGAGTTGCTGAGGAGCTTATATTTGGTCAGGACCATATAACCACTGGTGCAAGCGACGATCTTAAAAAAGCTACAGAACTAGCCCAATATATGGTATGCATTGTTCTGTTTAATAATTACATAAAGCTTGTCTAAAAAAAGGGTTAATATGCCTGTGTGTTTTATTTATACTGATTAGCATGTTAGCGTCGTATTGGCTGTTTTGGACATGTGTCTTGAGTTCTTATATTTTAATCTCATTTTTATATGCCTGTCATCAAATTTTCTAGGTATCAAGTTGTGGAATGAGTGATATAATCGGTCCTGTTCATATTAAAGAGCGGCCTGGGTCAGAAATGCAATCACGTGTTGATGCTGAAGTATACTTCTTAAATATGTTCTTGTATTTAATGGTTTTTTGTGTTTGTTATGCGGAATCTTAGTTTTTATACATATGAAATCTTACATGTTTACGTGATTTTCAGGTGGTAAAACTTTTGAGAGAAGCTTATGATCGTGTGAGAACCCTGCTAAAGAAGGTTTGTCTAGCACAGAGCCTAAGCTAATAAGTATCTAATTACTCTTTAGTTACACCTTCACTTTACCTTCAGAATAAATGCATGTACGGTTTTGTGTGTTTGCATCTAACTCACTAGTAATAGCTAATATGTAATTATGTATTATCTATTTCAATAGATTTTTCTAAGCATTCTACTATCATGTTATTGTTTGGTATCGTATTGGATGACTTAACATATCCTAAACTTCTAAGCTCCAGTCAGATATTTGTCACCTTTAATGTAGTAACAATCAAATAGTTCTTTTTGAAACTGAGAAAGTTTGATTTGGCAATCTGACTGCCATTTTCCTGGATCTCAGCACGAGAAGGCTTTGCACACATTGGCAAATGCACTGCTTGAATACGAGACATTAGATGCAGATGACATAAAACGTATTCTTCTTCCTGGTCGAGAAGTACAGCTACCAGATCTTGAACAGCAGCAAGAAGAAGAGCTTGTGCTAGCATGAACGATGAACATGTTCTCATGTATTATCTTCTTCAGTTTTAGTGGGGAGCTCTTAAATTAGATTTTAAAAAAATGTAGCGGAGGAGCCCTGTACAGTAATACAGTGTATACTAGGCAGTACATGCAATTATATAGAACATTTATTTTTTACCCATTCTCAACAATCCTGTTGTGAACTTGCAATGTATTGATAGAATTTTAGAATCTCTGTATTCTGCCAGCAGCTTTGTAACTCCCATATTTGTATTTTCATCACATTATACAATCTGTCAGAAGGATTTAATCTATGATACATATTTGTTCATGCTGCAAAACATTATGTTCAGCTGCAAAACATGATTTTTTTGCATAAAATTCGTTTTTAAATTCTTTCAGCAAAATATTGTATTCTGCTGCAAAACACAATGTTTTGCATAAATACTTTACGCGTTTGTAAATTCTTTTTGTTGTGAACTATGTTTTGCTGCTAAGTGCTACAGAATTGTTTTTTTTTTTGCCAGGCGCTACGGAACTGTTTTTTTTTTTTTTTTTGCCAGGCGCTACAGAACTGTTTTGTATGTGCTGACTATGTGTTTGCTGCGGAACACAGTATTTTTTTTATAAATAATACATTCACTTGTTATTCTTTTGTTAAAAACTAGTTCTTTAGCGCGTGCAAGGCACGAGCATACTCTAAATATGAATAAATTGCTATATTTCTCTGAAGTATATGGTATATCTGCATGCTAGACATAGTTTGAGAGTTAAGAGAGTTTGAGAGTTAAGAGGTGGCTGTATAGTAACGAATAAAAGTTTATATGTATACATGTTAAATAATAGACAGAGAAGTTGAGATTATATTATATTAGTTGTGACTTGTGAGGGAAAAATAAAATTTTGTGAATGTTTTTTTTTTTTTTTGAAAATAAAGAAATTTTGTGAATGTTAGTTGATGTGAAACAAATTTTTATAACTAAAAATGATGTCAATGAACAGATAATCATTGTAAAAGGTTATAAGCTAAAATATTTAAAAAAAAAATAACGAGGTAATGAAAGTAACGATAAAGATGATAGATTTGTAAAAAGAATCATTTTCAAATCAATTATGACGTCAAAATTAATGACAACGATAAATTTGAAGAACTATTTATATTAACATCTTTTCTTAAATTAAAACGGATATCGATTAAAACTGAAGGATTTCTTTGGATATCGATTAAACTAACGAGAGTGACTCCCATCATTAGATTTAGATTTAGGGTTCTAGCCGTCTCTTATTCCATTCTTCACTCTCCTTCAAATTCTTCACCAATTAAAGTCCCTTTCGTTTTTCCATCTTTTCTTCTATTTTTTAATTTTTTCAATAAAATCGAACTTTTGATCCAAATCCTTTGAATTCTTAGGATTTTTGTATCGATTTGTGCGAGTTTGTTTTGTCATGTTATTAGTTATATCGCTTTATGCGAGTGCTCTTATGTTTGCTGCATTGAAAATAAATTATATGGAGTATTGGGAGATCCGAATATCCCACATCGACAACACTTTCGGCATGTCTATAGCTGGTGTCCGGTATGTAGATAGGGTGTGTTTGAGACGGTGGTGAAAATTGCAGTGCTCACCTCTAACAAAAAAAAGTTTGTTCAAAACATGAGAACTCTTAACTCCGTTTTTGCAACTGAGTCCTCTGAACTTCGCACTATCCACAAAATTATTGTGAGGATCAATTGCGAAACTACTGTTTTCAGGTAAGGATTGGGAGACCATTGAAGTCATTTTTAATTTTCATAATATTTGTATTCAGTTTGTTAAGCGATCCGGAAACAAAACGGCTAATTGTTTAGCTCATTTATTTGTTTTTTAACCTGGTTGCATGGTCAGTTGGGGTTTTGTCCCAATTACATTTTTTTCAAATTATTAATGAAATCTGCTCTAATTTTGGGAAAAAAACATCTTTCTTAAATTCATGATATTGAAAACATTAAGTATGGAGAGTTTGTAAAAATAATTAAAAAATAAAAAAATTGAAAATTGTATATATTTTTTTGTTTCCAATCGAGAAACGTTATTGTAATTTGTAACCGTCGACATTACCATTCTCAATCGAGTAAATCATTGTTCGTAAGTCGTTATCATTTTTCAAATAGAAAATTATGATCGAGTCATTGTTGAATTTTGAGTTCATGAATGAAAATTGCAAGGTCTACAAAAGTTGTTTTTAAATATAATTTTGATTTTATTAAACTACCTAACAGTTATTAAATAATATATGTTATAGAGTACAATGCACTTTGTGTACTTGAACTTTGGCCAATACACCACTTGAAATATCATGGTTTCAAATCACAAACTATTTACTTACATTTCGTGTACTAACGTCTATTTGTTACTAACGGAGTTAAATAACCAGGGGTAAAACAGTCTTTTCCACCCACATCTTCATCATCACTGTATACATATACTGCGACATATCAATTAACGCACTGAAATCACAAAAGGAGACACACACTGAAGTTATTCCAACAAATCAAACAAGCCATGTAATAATAAAACCAAAAAGGGAAATATATCAAAAATGAAGAACCTTAAGAACATCCTCCCCCCCTCCACACCGCCGCTGACGGGGGAGGTTCCGGCCATTCCGTTACCAGCCTAAAACTCACAGGAAAACGCGGCCAAATGCTCAACACACCTTCTTGGACTCGACTACAACTACTATAACATAAACTGAACGCCGAAGCATCAAATCCGGCCAAAATTCGAAGTATTCTGGCCAAAATCCGAATTACACAAAACTAAATTCAAACTCAACAATTAGGTTGTTACGTTGAAGCTTACAACACCCCAAAGCTTTTCCCTAAGGTCCCATAACTGAACAATTACCAGATAATTCAGAAAATCGAATCAAAAAATCGAAATAAACTTTAAACTCGTCTTAGCATTAAACGAACCAAATCAGTCAAATTAGCTACTTTAATTTATTCCACATAACCTTATAAAGCTGTTGGAAGCATAAATTCACAATAACAAAGATCAATTTAAAAATCCCTAAATTCTTATCTCAAGAACCCTAAACTTTCGAATGAACCCAAAACGGGATGATATTATGAAATTGACTTCACAAATCAACTCTACACATCAATATAAAACTGTAGGAATCAATTCAACAACCAATCAATAAATAGAAAAAAAAAACCCAAATTCGTCCAAGAAGGAAAAGACTGTTTTACCTCTGGGCATTTGACAGCGTTAGTGGGAAATAGACGGTAGTACACTAACTGTAAGTAATTAGTTTGTTCAGTATTGCCCGTGGCAGATTTTGAAACCATGGTATTTCAAGTGGTGTCTTAGCCAAAGTTAAGGTATACAAAGTGCACTTTACTCTATATTATATCATAAAATTTTGTTGGGATCTTTTTTTGACACCTTATGGCATTAGATCTGATAACTCTGAAACTTGACCGGGTACTTCCTCGCCAACTCCTGCCTCGGAAGTGGTGTAGCTGCTATAGGGTGTCTGCAAAACAACACCGGAGGGGGGGTTTGGCCCCGAGGTGCCTCCGACGTGAGAATAAGAGTTGGCTTTGGAAGGTAATAATCAAGCAGAGTATCGCAAAATAATAAATATGTGTAGGTGTGTAATAATGGCTAACCACTAAACCCTATTCTCTGGGGGTATTTATAGCCCTAGGCCTAGGGTTTAGGGGTAGGTTACCTTTACCCCTGACCGTCGGATCTGGGGGACAAGCCGCTGAGTTTCCGGGATGTAGGACACGTGTCCCTATTTGGGGGGACTGTAGACTGGAGTGTGGCGGTGTTGTCGCGGGTATGATTTGGCACATGCTCTTTCTTGTCGTTTAGTGTTAGTCAGCGCCAGGTGTAGGAATGTCGGCCGAGTTGGGGTGCCACGTGTGCTGAGTGTCACCAATCTGGGGTCCCCTAGTCTGGGGTGGGGACCATGCCACATAGTGCTAACTCCGGGCCCGGACCCACTACCCTGGGCTGGGCTGCTCTTATTCTCATGAGATGATTTTTTCTTGTAACTTTGGGCTTAAAGTTGGGCCTAATTGGGCCTGGGCTATTTCTAGCCTATCATTTGCCCCCCACTCCCTTATGCGGATTCTCCGGATGAGGGAGTAGTAGGAAGATTGAGGCTTTGTTGCTTCGGGGAAGAATTTTTTTGTTGTTGGTTGCCCCCAAGTCCGGGGTGTGTGTTGAGGTACACAGCCCCGGGGCTAGGAGTGTTGTAGCTTCTTTTGTAGATTTTTGCTTGGTTGCCTCCAGGTCCGGGGTGTGTGCTGAGGTACGCATGCCCGGGGCTAGGGGTGGTTGGAATTTGGAAGCTTATTTGTGTATATATTCATAAATATATACTCGTAGATAATGATTCGCATATATATGTATTTTCTGAGGTTTTGTGTGTGTGTGTGTTTTTTTTTTTTGGAGAACAACTGTCACCCACTATCTCCGGGTTTTGGAGATAGTGGGCCGAGTTTTTGGGCCGCCACGTGTCTTTTGGCGGCTGGGATTCGGGATTGCCTATAAATAGTGGTTGTCGTCCTCACTTATGTCTTTTACGAATTCTTGACTTGTTGCTGTTATTCTGCTTCTCTGAGGACACGATCTCCGGGCTAAAGGCATTTTTCTGACTTTCGAGCTTTCTCCTCTCCCCGTTCTCCGGATCCCTCTGTAAGTCCTTTTGCCTCAGCTCTTTTTGTACTTTGCTTTATTATTCCTGTTCTCCAGAGTTTGCGCGTTTGTATGTTTGCGTGTGTTTTAATTGTTAGCCTTCGTTTTCTGGGTAGCCCGGGATAGCATTCTTTTTATGGTTAGGACCCGGGTGACCGCTAAGCGAGTACTCGTTCCGCTTTCTGACGCAAGTAGCACCTCTTGTAGCGGTAGCTCGGCAGACAGTAGCCCCGAGTATATAGAATTAGAGTGGTGTATAATGGGCAAGAAGAAGAATAGGATCCCCGTAGTCAGCAGAATTATTACAAAGGACATGGGCCCGGGGTATAGCTTGAACGAGCCGGATGGCAGTTGGGGCCATACTCAACATTATTTTGTGAGAAGGGACCCGGGGATTCCGCAGGCCTATTTCTTCAGGGATCTCAGCGTGGAGCTCTCCCAAAATGAGGATGTGGCGCTCATGACAAGATATGATGAGGCCTTCCTAAATTCGAAGTTCGGAGGCCAACCTGGCTCCGGGATGGATGTTGCCCCCTTTCGGGCTCAGTATATAGAGGAACCCGTGGAGTGGGATCAGATATTCCGTGCTACCTTCCACTTGAGTGAAGAGGTAGAGTGGAAGTGGCCTGAGCCCGGGGAGAAGATTTACCACAGGCCGAAGGGAGGCTGGGTCGGGGTGTGGTTGGAGCATTTGCGGTCAGGATATGGGCCCCGATGCCACCAATTTGTTAAGTCGTTGTGTTTGTTTGAGTATGGGATCCCCATAACACAACTTACCCCGAATACTGTGAAGTGGATCTTCTATTTCTTGGGGTGCTGCGAAGCCGTCGGGGTACTGCCCACCTTTAAGCTTTTCCATCATCTGTTCCGGCTGGTTCACTCCAACAACGTGCCCCTCTTCGAGTTTAGATTCTAAGGCAAGGCATGCGGGTACCCTTCTTCGGCTTCCAAGCCTCTCGGTATGCTGCCTTCCTTAAAGGGGTGGAACGGGGAGTTCGTATTTCTCCGGGGTGTGGGTCTCCGGTTTATGCCCACATTCAAGGAGGAGCCTCTGGCCATGCACTTTGATGTTTATGAGCTTCAGGGTGATGCGCTAGACCGGGTCCACACCTTCTGTTAGGGCCTTACAAGGTAAGTGACTAGGGATGACCTGATGAGTCACAAGTATCTTTTTTAGATAGGATGTAAGTTTGGGTTGCATTTCAGTTGATTTTTTTTTGTCTTCCAATTTAGCTCGCTCCGGACTAACGTTCCCCTATCCTTTCAGGTCTTCCCGGATATTCGCCATAATTTGAGCAGTTCGTAAATATGAACAAGAGGAATCAAGCTTTGGCAGCTGCTCTCCGGGGCATCGGACACGTTCGGGACAACACTAAGGCCCCCGGAGATGCTGGCGGGTCTCAGACCAATCTGGAGGGAGGCTCGGAGAACAGGGTGGCAGACCCGGGGCCTATCATCCCGGCGCAGGGGTTGAGGAAGAGGCCGGGCTGATCCCGAGGAAGAGGCCTAGGTCTTCCGCCCTTCAGACGGAGAAGTTCGGGGCTATGGCCTCGGATTGCGAGGTGGCCCTGGATGATCCTGTTGGCGATGGCTCGAAGAAAGCTAACTTCGGTCCTCATGAGGCGGCCCCCGTGTCTCCGAAGGAGAGGAACTTTATCGGGTTTTTAGCCGATCTCCCCAACAAGGAAGAGTGGGAAGATATGAGCAAGAGTTCAGCGGTCTCTCTCCTCGGGGATATGATGGGGGTCTATGGTCAGGTACGTAGCTTTTCCGGTTGTTATGGGTTTTTTTTAATTTTATTCTGCCTCTGGGTTTAATCTTTTTCTTCGTTCTATGTAGCTGGGGGTCCGGATGGCTGGTTGCGCCACTGCTGCTCGGCGGGAGATTGAGGTTGGGCGGGTGGCCCGGGAGAAGGAGCAGGAGATGGAGATTCTGAGGAAGGAGGTGCTCGAACTGAAGGAGGCCACGGAGGCTCGGGTCAAGAAGTATAAAGATGCATGCACAATCCTGGCCAAAGAGCGGGATGCAGCGAAGGCTAAGTCTCGTGATTACAAGGATGAGGCACAGCGGCTCCGGGATGAATTGAAGGCCAAGAAGACCGAGGAGGAAGTCATTGCTGAGTTCCGGGCTTCAGATGCTTATGATGATGATCTTGCTCTGGTCGCCGCATGGAAAATCCACCGCTGCTGGGTTGTTGCTGAGAAGATGTGCAAAACTGATCCTGGGACCGCCAATTGGGATAATTTCATGAAAGAGTACATGGAAGCCGAGGATGCTCTTGTCCGGGGTGAAGGGGAACCGACTCCTTACGCTGCTCCCAGCTCTTCTCCTCCTCCTGAGGCTTAACCTCCCATGCTGGCTGCGTCCAGAATCCGGGCTAGGCCCATGTAATTTATTTTCTAAACTTTTTGTTGTAGCTTCTAAACTGTTGTTTTAACTCTGAATGTTTAACAGCCAGGTGTTTCGGGCTGTTGGTCAGCCCGGCCTGTGTACCCCGTAAATTGTTGATTTCAAATTTCCAAGTTTTTAAATTATTGTGCCTTGTGAAGTTTTAGTTTGTGACTAGTGTTTCCCTTCACTCCTTTATTCGGTTTTTCCGGATGGAGGAGTGAGGTTTTTCCGTACTTGGGAAGGTATCAAGACTTTTCAAGTGGAAATTGGCCTCGTTGCCTAGTTCCGGGCCCAAGCACCGCTTGTGGTCCGGGATGTTGCCATACTTGGAAAGCCAGTAAAATTTTCAGGTAGGCATTATCTTTGTTGGTTAGCTCCGGGCCCAAGCACCGCTTGTGGCCCGGGATTCTGCCATGCTTGGAAAGCTAACAAGCTTTCCAAGTAGGGATTAGCTTTGTTGCTTAGCTCCGGGGGCCCAAGCACCGCTTGTGGCCCGGGATTCTGCCATGCTTGGAAAGCTAGCAAACTTTCCAAGTAGGAATTAGCTTTGTTGCTTAACTCCGGGCCCAAGCACCACTTGTGGCCCGGGATTCTGCCATGCTTGGAAAGCTAGCAAACTTTCCAAGTAGGGATTAGCTTTGTTGCTTAGCTCCGGGCCCAAGCACCGCTTGTGGCCCGGGATTCTACCATACTTGGAAAGCTTACAAACTTTCTAAGTAGGAATTAGCTTTGTTGTTTAGCTCCGGGCCCAAGCACCGCTTGTGGCCCGGGGTCCAGCCATACTTGGAAAGCTAGCAAACTTTCCAAGTAGGAATTAGATATGTTGGTTAGCTCCGGGCCCAAGCAACGCTTGTGACCCGGGATTCTGCCATACTTGGAAAGCTAGCAAACTTTCCAAGTAGGAATTAGCCTTTTAAGAATATTGAGATAAAATGAAATGCTGAATAGGGAGTCATGCTCCTCTTGGTTGATAATCAGGTGATTACAAATTTTCTCATTCAGAGTACAATAGAAAACCTATTACATTGTTGTCTCTCACTAATAGTATTTCCTGAGCCTGAGAGCATGCCAAGTATTAGGGACCTCATTGTTGTCCATGTGGCTGAGCTTGTATGTTCCAGGGCGGAGTACTTCTTTGATTTTGTAGGGGCCTTCTCATTTGGGCATGAGCTTCCCAGCGTTTGTGGGGTCTGATGCCTCCGTATCCCGGAGTACTAGGTCTCCGACCTGGAAGTTCTTGATCCTTGATTTCTTCCCAAAATATTCTTTCATCTTTTCTTTGTACATCTCCATCTTTGTTACAGCATTGTCCCTTACTTCGTCTCTGAGGTCAAGATTGGTCCGCAGCCCCTCTTCGTTTGAAACCTCATCAAAGTTGATGACCCTATGGGAGGGGGAGCCCACTTCTATTGGTAACATGGCCTCGGTGCCGTAGGCTAACTTGAATGGAGTTTCTTCAGTCCCAGACCTTGGGCTGGTTCGGTATGCCCACAGCACATTGGGTAGTTCCTCAGGCCATCTGTTCTTGCATTCTTGTAGTCTTTTCTCAATTCCTCTTAGAAGTATTCGGTTTGTTACCTCCACCTGCCCGTTGCCCTGGGGATAAGCCACTGAAGACTTTTTGTGTTTGATCCCCCTTTCTTTCAAGTAGTTCTCAAAATCTGAGCCGACGAACTGAGGTCCATTGTCCGAAACCAAGACCCTGGGTAGGCCAAACCGCATTAGGATATTGTCCATGAACTTGATGCAATCCTGCTGGTTTATAGTTCTCATTGCTTTTGCTTCGGCCCACTTAGTCATGTAATCAATTGCTACTAAGAGGTATCTGAGGTCCCCTTTAGCCCGGGGGAAGGGGCCCATTATGTCGATGCCCCATACAGCGAAGGGAATCGGAGAGAGGACTGAAGAGGGTAGGATCGGGCTTTGTCTTGGTACATTGCTGAAGAGTTGGCAATTTCTGCATTTCTTGACGAATTCCACGGCATCGGAGTGGATAGTTGGCCAGTAGTAGCCTTGCCTTATGATTTTGTAGGTCAGGGCTTTTTGCGGACATGTGGTCGCCGCAAATTCCCTCATGCACCTCTTTCAAACAGTAGTTGACCTCCTCCGGGCCTACACACTTCAGCACTGGAGATGAGAAAGTTTTGCGATAGAGTTGCTTTTCTTCAATGAAGTATTTTACTGATTTATTTCTCAACCTTCTGGCTTCATTCTTGTCTCCAGGCAACTCCCCCTTCTCCAGATAGAGGATGAAAGGGGTCATCCAGTTTGGGCTGTCATCAATTTCCATAATTTCTTCTTGGTCGATTGCTGGCTTGTCTAGCTCTTCAAAATCTACCGAGCTGTCTAGTTCGGCTGAGTTCTTCGCAAGCCTGGAGAGTTCATCTGTTTCAGAATTTTCCTCCCTGTTGATTTGGATGATTTGATATTCCGGAATGGTGGCCAAATAGGTTTTGACTAGGGCTTGGTACTGAGCTAGTTTGGGGTCTTTAGCCAAATATTCACCTTTTGTTTGTCGTACCACTATTTGGGAATCACTGTAGATGTTCAGTTTCTAGATTTGCAGGGTTCGGGCCAACTTTAGCCCGGTAAGGAGGGCCTCATATTCAGCCTGGTTGTTAGTTGCTTGGAACTTGAAAGTTATCGCCTGTTTGATCTGGAAGCCGTCCGGGCTTTTCATAATCAACCCTGCCCCGGACCTATCAGATGTTGAGGATCCATCCACATGGAGGGTCCACGGCTCCGAGCTCTTATCCGAGGTGGCCCCATGCTCGGGTATTGTTGGAGAACGTTGTGGTTCGGGGAATGAGCACTCTACTATGAAGTCTGCTAGAGCTTGGGCCTTTATTGCCGTCCGTGGTACAAAAGTCAGGTGGAATTGGCTGAGCTCAATCGCCCAGTTGATCAATCTTCCGGATGCATCTGGCTTGTGGATTATCCGTCTTAGTGGCAGGTCTGTTATTACTTTAATTTCCCTTCCTTGGAAGTAGTGTCTAAGTTTCCTTGAGGCCATTACCAAGGCAAAGATGAACTTTTCCAGATTGGGGTATCGTGTTTCTGCATCTTTGAGGACTTGGCTAACGTAGTACACCGGTTGTTGGTTTTCTTTGGTTCCCCGGAGTAAAGCTGTGGCCACGGAGAAGGGCCCAGCAGAGAGGTAAAGGTCTAGGGGTTCTCCGGGTTCGGGTTTGGTCAACAGCGGTGGTGATGAAAGGTGTTTCTTGTTTGTGTCCAATGCTTGTTGGCACTCCAGGCTCCATGTGATTTCTTTTTTGTTGTTTGCTCCTTTGAGCAAGTTGAAGAATGGCAGGCATCTTTCTGCGAGCTTGGGGATGAACCTTCTCAGGGCTGCCAGTGACCCAGCCAGCTTTTGGATATCCTTTTGAGTTCGGGGTGGCTGCATGTCCAAGATTGCTTTTATTTTTTCGGGGTTGGCTTCAATACCCCTCTGGCTGATCATGAAGCCCAGAAATTTCCCTGCCCCCACTCCGAAGGTGCACTTCTCCGGGTTTAGCTTCATCTGGTTTTTTCTCAGATTTTCGAAACACTCCCGCAGATCGGGGACGTGCTCCTCTATAGTTTTGGACTTGGCGATGATGTCGTCAACATATGACTCCAGGTTTCGGCCTATTTGGTCTTGGAAGACTTCAACCATAGCTCTCTGGTATGTTGCCCCGGCATTCCGGAGCCCGAAGGGCATGAACTTATATGCATATACGGCTCTGTGGGTGATGAATGCTGTTTTGGCTATGTCCACTGGGTTCATTTTGATCTGGTTGTATCCGGAGAAGGCGTCCATGAAGCTTAGCATTATGTGGCCGGATGTTGCATCGATGAGTTGGTCTATACTTGGTGTTAGGGCAAGCCTCATTTAGGTCTGTGTAGTCGACGCACATCCTCCATTTTCCATTGGGTTTCTTGACCAGCACCACATTAGCCAGCCACTCTGGATATCTGATCTCGCAAATGATATCTGCTTTGAGGAGTTTTTCTATCTCCTCCTCTATAGCTTTCTGTCTCTCCGGGGCGAAGTTCCTTCTTTTTTGTTTCACAGGTTTCTTCTTTGGATCAACATCCAGGCTATGCATGGCCAGGGATTCTCGGAGCCCAGGCATGTCAGACGGGCTCCATGCAAAGACATCTGCGTACTCCCGAAGTAGTTTCCAGGCCGGCCCCAATCTTAATTTTCCTTTCTGAATTCCCGGGTATTAGCTCAATTGTCTCGGTTTCCACAGTGGGTTCTACTTTGGCTTGATCCTTTACCAGGGATGATTTCTGGACCCGGGCGTGGGAATTTGAGGTTAGGTAATCCTGGGCTGGAACTGGCTGGGCTCCTTGACTTGGGGCTTCAGTGCTTTCAATGTTCTGCACTTCTTTTCCGGGGTTCTTGTAAGTTCAGTTTCTGTGTTTCTTTCTGCTTTGGTTTTTATGGTAAGAGGAGGCTTTCCTTTTGTTTTCGGGGTTTCTCTCTGTCATGACCAGGGCTTGGCCATAGCACCGGTTGGCTGTCTTTGTGTCCCCCCTCACTTCTCCCACTCCGGAGGCTGTAGGGAATTTTACTTTGAGGTGCGGGGTGGAGGTCATAGCTCGGAGCTTAGTCAGGGCTGGGCGCCCCAAGATTACATTGTAAGAGGAAGGACTGTTTACCACATAGAACTTTACCATGTGGGTTATCTGCTTCGGGGCGGTTCCGAATTGAACCGGCAAGTAGAGGGTTCCTTGGATTGGTACCAAGTTGTGGCCGAAGCCGTACAAAGGATCTTCTTTGCATTCGTTCATTTTGACACTCCCGAGCTGCATTCTATCCATCGTATGTTTGAATAAGATGTTGACCGAAGAGCCGTTGTCAATCAGGATTCTCTTCACTTCATTGTCCGCAATGTCCAGGGTGACCACTAGGGCCTCGTTGTGGTTTGGGTCAACCCCTTCGAAGTCTACATTGCTAAAAGATATGATTTGCTCCGGGATGGAATTTATCATCATTACCACGTCCCCGGAGTCTGGGCTCCCTGGAGGGGTATTGGAGCCACCCAACACTACGTGCACAACATTCTTAGTTTTCTGGGTGCCAGACCCCTCTCCTTTTTCCGCTGTTCTCCGGGCTAGGTACTGGCCCATGTTTCCTTTCTTGATCTGGTCTTCGATGAAGAACTTGAGTGATAAGCAGTTTTCTGTTTGGTTCCCATGGGTCGCATGATAGTCACAGTGTTTATGTCTAGGCCTGTTCTCTGGGGGTGACAACATTGGTTTGGGAGGATAGTAGAAGGGCTTATCTCGGACCTCCTTCAGGATATCAGCCCGAGGGCGGTTTAATGGTGTCCACTCGGGCTCAGGTTTGGGTTCGATTCTCTCCGGCCTTGGAGGCTTTGCCTCGGATTTGGACTTCGGGAAATTGTTCCTTTCAGGGACTGCTAACTGAGAGCTGGGGATGTAGTTGCTTTGCTTGTTAGGCTTGAATTTCTTGTCTGAATGATAGTCACTGCGGGGACGATCGTCCCTGTTTCTGCCCGAGGAGGTGCCCTGCCTGGTCATCCTCATTGCTTGTAACACATCTGTTTCTCTGATGAACTTGGCAGCCATGGCATAAGCCGCGGCTAGACTTGGGGGTTCTTTGTTTACGAGTTCCACAACATAGCGCTCGCTGTGTTCCGGATCCAGGTTTCTCCGGAATATACTTAGAGCTTCTCTTTCGTCTAAGTTGGTGACTTTGTTTATGGCCTCTTGGAATCGTTTCATGAAGGCCGAGAGAGTTTCATTGTCATATTGCCTGCTTGTCTCAAGATGGCACATGTGGAATTCTGGGGTTTTGTTTGCTCTGAATCTCCGGAGAAAGGCTTCTCTGAACTCCTTCCAACTGTGTATGCTCCGGGATGGGATCCGGCTGAACCACCTCTGGGCTGCCCCCTTCAGTGTGGAGGCGAAGAACCTACATTTGGTCAGATCATTGTAGAAGTAAATCAGGGCGATTTGCTCGAAGTAGTTGAGGTGTTCCTACGGGTCCTCGAGCCCATCGAAGGAGTCGAAGTTATAGTGCTTGAGGTTCTTTTGTCTAGGTATGGCTTCGAGGGAGTAACTGAATAGGGTGAGTGTATCTTGGATTTCGAACCCGGAGTCATTATTTACTTTCTTCTGTAGCTCGTGGATCATTTGTACCAGGTTATCGGGGTGCTCTTCTTCTTCGTCAGAGATGATTTCCGGGCTTATTGCCCTTCGGTTTCTTTTGGGCCCAGATTTTCTCATTTTTTCCTCTTCTTCTCGGAGTCTTCTTTGGACTCTGAGTTCCAGTCTGGCTTGTTCTTCCTGTCTTATCTCCTCTCGGAGTTTCTCTATTTTCTTGAGTTTGTCAGCTTCGTTGTTCCTGGCTTTACTTTGGGCTTTGTGGTCCTTTTTAGTTCCTTTGCATTGGTCTCCGAGGCGGTCAAAAACCAAAGCCCGGGATCGGCGTGAATTGCCTGAACTCTCGAAATTCTAGGCTTGCTCAGGCTCAGGTATTGGGGGCCTGCGGTTTCGGTATGCTCGGATTGCCTCGGCTAGTTCTCCCGGGGTTAGGTTCTCCATCTGCGCTGAGCCAAGGGGGACGTCCGTGTACTTGTATTGATTCACCTCAACGGTGACCCGGGCGTCGTCAGGTCCGATCCCGAGTCTTTCCAAGACTTGGGGTTGGTTTGCATGTGGGGGTTGCTCCGGAATGGGGTTAAGAGGTTCTTCTCTGGTGCTGGGCGCCGGGTGCTGGTTGGAGTTAGCTCTTCGGGGCATTTTTGTTGTTTTGAGTTGCTTAGGTTTGATTGGCCTGGCTGTTTGGTTCGGGATCGTAGTGGGTAGGAGGTTCACCCCTCCTTCTAGCGCCAATGATAACTCTGAAACATGACCGGGTACTTCCTCGCCAACTCCTGCCTCGGAAGTGGTGTAACTGCTGTAGGGTGTCTGCAAAACAACACCGGAGGGGGGTTTGGCCCCGAGGTGCCTCCGGCGTGAGAATAAGAGTTGGCTTTGGAAGGTAATAATCAAGCAGAGTATCGCAAAATAATAAATGTGTGTAGGTGTGTAATAATGGCTAACCCCTAAACCCTATTCTCTGGGGGTATTTATTGCCCTAGGCCTAGGGTTTAGGGGTAGGTTCCTACCCCTGACCGTCGGATCTGGGGGACAAGCCGCTGAGTTCCCGGGATGTAGGACACGTGTCCCTATTTGGGGGGACCGTAGACTGGAGTGTGGCGGTATTGTCGCGGGTATGATTTGGCACATGCTCTTTCTTGTCGTTTAGTGTTAGTCAGCGCCAGGTGTAGGAATGTCGGTTGAGCTGGGGTGCCACGTGTGCTGAGTGTCACCAATCTGGGGTCCCCTAGTCTGGGGTGGGGACCATGCCACGTAGTGCTAACTCCGGGCCCGGACCCACTACCCTGGGCTGGGCTGCTCTTATTCTCATGAGATGATTTTGCTTTTAACTTTGGGCTTAAAGTTGGGCCTAATTGGGCCTGGGCTATTTCTGACCTATCAAGATCGACTGATTACTTAACATGGTATCAGAACTCGATTTAGAAAGAACTCGATTTAGGAAGGGTCTCAGATTCGAGTCCCACCACCCCCATTTATTTAATTTATTATTTGTTGTTTTCATGCAATTTGCCATTTCGTTTACCGTCTATCTGACTAATCGTAGTGAAACATATCATACAATGGAGAGGGAATATTAAATAGTATATGTTGTAATACAAAATCCTGTTGAATTTTTTTTCCACTAATTTTTGTTGATTTTTTTTTTCAATTAAGATTTAACAACGACTAAATGTACGCTTAGTATGCGTTGTCCAATGACAACTAATAATCCTACTTATATAATTTTGCAATTATGAGTTTACAAGCTTGATAATGGTAAAACTCAAATGTTTTCAAAAGGTTTTTTTTTTTTAAATAACGTGACACTTCTTAAATGATAAATTGAAGATTTTTAATTGATGCGATTAACGTTAATGCATGTTGAATCATCTCAATTATTATTTTTACAACCAATTATTTTTTGAAAGTTTTTTGAAAGTTTTTTTTTTGCTTGCTTATTATTTTAGAGAAAATGATCAAAATACATAATTTTCACTACCCCAAGACCCAAAATGCTGATTTGTGAAAGGTGTGGCACGAAATACCCATGGGATACGCCACAGGCGCGACCCATGGGAACTGTTCACTGCTCTTTTCCCTCTCTCTCATTCACTCTCTTCTCCCTCTCTCTCGTCGTCTTTTCTCCCTCTCTCTTCAGGCGACTCGCCATCGAGAAGGCTCTCCCCACCACCACAGAAACTCCAAAGCACCACGATCTCATCCCCCTCCTCCTACCTGTTGGTGTATACTGAAAATATTTATTTAAAGTATGTACATTTATTTCTGGCCCAGTTTTATTGAGAATCATTTAAATGTTTACATGCTGTCTAATGTTATATATTGTGGACAATCTAGTATCAAATGGGATACAGAATATTAGATTGTTAAATACGGTTTATATAATATAATAAGGTTCACAACACAGGTGGAGTTAGACAATCCACTGGAATGGCTGTAGTATTATTTTGATTAGTTTATATTGACTAATAAATAATACTAGTATACTTTGTGTATATTGAACAGGATCAAATTTAGAATTGTTCCCTTATACTGATTAAGAAGGTGAACTAAGATTTTATGTTATTATTAATTCTTAGGTTCTTAATCTAGATATAGTAATTGACACGTATATATTATTTACATGCTTTGATTTATATATGAAATAATTCTTTTGATTTATTTCATTATATTTTGGGTGATGAAATAATATATATGGTGAATATTATTTATAGAAGGAATCCATGTCCTGATAATATTCAGGTTAATGATGTCCCCTTGAAAGCTCAAAAAGATTTAATTATGTGAAACCCTGCAGGTGGATTTATTCCGGCATAATTAAATAAAGGTTGAGTGGATGATCAAGGATAAAAGATATTAATTAAATGAATTATCAGTAATTTATTTAATTAATGGACATGCGATATTTTAAACATGGGGAATTTAATAAGCAAATAATATTGGAACCGAATTAATTAATTAAATTACGGTATTAGGAAAGGTAGTGCAAATATTAATTCTTCAGTGGATTGAATTAATATTTAATGACATTGGGCTGGGCTCGGAATGTCATTGGGAGACCTAACCTAATTGTCCATGATCCCTATTGTAGCCCTATATATATTGTTATTCTCTTCTTGCTAGGGTTGGTCGAAAAAATTTTGTAGCCACCCAGGAGCAAGAAGAGAGGTTAACTTGAGAAGACGAAGGCCACACTTCGCTCAAGGGAATTTGGGAATACAATAGAAGAGCGTGGAATCAACCGTTAACAAGGTGACTTTTCTATCCGTACTCGTTAATTTATTGTATCAAAAATCGCAGTGCCAAGATCTGATTGTCCCAACAATTGGCATCAAGAGCTAGGTTCAATGGTTCTACGATTTTTGATACGATGTCCATGTCGTAATTATATATGCATGTATATAGTGGTAGGCTTGTATAATTCTGTTTTGCAGGTTGTTATCCACTATTATGGCCATGTATATTTTAATTATGTGTTTGGATCCCACGTGGTTTAATCGTGGTTAATTTTTGTTTGGTTTCCACGTGGTTTATCGTGGTTGTAAAACACGAGGGTTGATCGTGTTAGAATAGATTTACAAAATTAGTTTTGTATTAGATCTATTTTTTTGTAATTGTTTGATGGATTTTGTATAAATCCGGGTATTTTGTAACAATTACGTGCGATCGGAAATCAAAACGGAGAAAAGAATTTGTTCCGCTGCGAAACTTTGATGGGGCTTGCTATTACTGTTGAATGAACAGCCATGAGTCGAAGAAACAAGTCTGGCGACAGAAACAGGGGAAGAGCAGCGCGTGAAAAAAAAAAACTGGTCAAGGGCTGTAACGCAGTGCGTTACAGGTATATTTGGGCTGTAACGCAGACAGCTCCTGCGCAACAGGCAATACTGATGTGTAACGCAGGCAGGAGTTGCGCAACAGCAGTTTTTTGGCAGAAATTTTTTTTTTGCATAATACACGGCTGGAATTTTTTTTTCAAGGGGCCATAATAGTGGAAAATTTATTTTAATTTTTTCCACTGATTTTGATTATTGATTTAATTAGTTATGTTATGTGTGTAATTAATTTTTAATTGCATGTTTAACATGATTAGGACGACATGGACATAGTATTTATTTATTATGCTTTAATCATAAATAGCATGCTGGTATGTTATGTGTTTTGTGTATTTTGATACATGTGGACTGCGATTAAATAACATAAGGCGATGCATGCTAGATAAAATTCCTCAATTTTTAATAAAAAATTCTAAGTGCGTGAGGGAATTAATTAGGAATTAAATCCCACGGTCTCCATTATTTTGTATGTAATATAACTTTTTAAATAATGTAGATGGTATATATAATCACCTAACGTGGCGTACTATTTACAATATTTTAAAAGGTTGTAGAAATTACTAGAACAAAATTCTTAAATTAAATTACGAATATTGAAAGGTATATAGATCACCCTAATGTGACGTACCAAGTTTCATAGAATTCGTAACGAAAATTGAATACTCTTTTGATGTTGACTATGGAGAATTCTGTCTAGGAATTGGGTATTAAGCTAGGCCGTTGTGACTCCTCCGAGACCTGGGAATTTTCCATTAATATATCAAAAGGATGTATTTGGTTTAAGTAATTTAAGATTAAATAATGGTATACAATTAGCTATGAAAAATAATATATAGTCCACCCTAACGTGGCGTATTATTTAGTAATAGGACCGAAGTAATATTTAAACGAATTTAAGTGGTATATATGTCACCCATCGTGTCGTACCAGATACTTATGGTGTTTAAATATTAGTGCATTAATTTTAATTAATTGTTAGAGGAAACCAATAGGTTTTAAGATTTGTGCAACTCTCTGATTATGTGTTACATGTATGATTCTCAGGATTAGATCATTATGGGCTTTAATCCACTATTCACCATACTTAAGGATAACAAACTTACTGGACCGAACTATATTGAATTGAAACGCAATTTGGACATAGTGTTGACTGCTGAGGAGTACAAATTTTGTACTTATGAACCCAAGACAGATCAGCCTGCTGAAGATGCTCCTGAAAGTGAGAAGGAGTATTATAAGCGGTGGGTTAAGGCTGATGAGATGTCGCGATGTTACATTATGGCAGCAATGTCGGGTGTTTTGCAGCATCAGCATCAGGCTATGGCCACTACTTCAGATATGCTCTTTAATCTCAAGGAACTTTTTGGAGAACAGAATAGGGCTGCTAGGCAAGTAGCAATGAAGGCTTTAATGAACACTCAGATGGCTGAAGGAACACCTGTAAGGGATCATGTTCTCAGGATGATGTCTCATCCGAATGAGATGGAGATCCTTGGTGCTGATATTGATGGGGAAACCCAGATCGATATCATCCTTATGAGTCTGCCCAAAAGTTTTGAGCAGTTCCGCTTGAATTACACCATGAACAAAAGGATGTATAGTCTCGCGGAACTTCTGACAGAACTTCAGGCAGCTGAAGGACTCTTTAAGCAGAATGTTCATGTGAATGTGGCTGAGAAAGCTTCTTCCTCTAAACCGAAAGGTAAGAAGAAGAAAAAGATTCAGACACAGAAAGCTGGAAAGGTTGCTAATGCAGTGGGAGTTCAAGGTGCTGTGAAAAAGCCTAAGGGCAAGTGCTTCAGGTACAAGCAGTCAGGTCACTGGAAACAGGATTGTCCTCTTCCTAAGAAGACAAACAATACTGGTATGTCTTTTTCTCTAGTTATAAAAACATATATAGCGGCTATATCTACGAGCACTTGGTATGTAGATACAGGAGCCACTGACCATGTTTGTAACTCTATGCAGGGGTTCCAGCAATCCAGAATGCTTAGAGATGGCGAGATATATGTGTTCATGGGAGATGCTACGAAAGTAGCAGTAGTTGCAGTTGGAATAATTACATTATCTTTTGGCGATGATAGGATTTTGGTTTTGAACAATTGTCTTTATGTACCTTCGTTTAGAAGGAATTTAATTTCGGTTTCTAAACTTGCCATGGATGGTTATAATGTTTGTTTGGATCGTAATGTTTCTATTATGATGAATAAACGAGTTATATGTTCTGGTACATTGCAAGACAATTTATATATTATTAATCCTATCCAACCAATGCTGCAACATAAGGAAACTAATAACATTCTTTCTAGCTCAAATAAAAGAAAGAAACCTTCTGAATTGAACCAAACATATCTTTGGCACTTAAGATTATGTCATATTAACTTGAGGAGGATTCAAAGACTGGTAGTAGATGGGCCATTAGGATCGTTGGCAGTGGAGCCATTTCCAGTTTGTGAATCCTGCTTGGAAGGTAAGATGACTAATAGGCCTTTTAAAGCAAAGGGGAATAGAGCCAAAGTAGTGTTAGAATTGGTTCATACTAATTTATGTGGACCTATGAGTATCCAAGCAAGAGGAGGTTATGAGTATTTTGTCACTTTCATTAACGATTATTCTAGATATGGGTACATTTATTTGTTGCGCCGTAAGTCTGAGTGCTTTGAAAAATTCAAAGAGTACAAAGCAAGTGCGGAGAAGCGACATCTTGGAAAATGTATCAAGTCACTACGATCAGATCGTGGTGGCGAATACTTGCTTGGAGAATTTAGGAAATATTTATCAGAAAATGGGATCACATCCCAGTTGTCTGCACCTGGCACACCTCAGCAGAAGGTGTAGCTGAGAGAAGGAATCGGACTCTTTTAGAGAGTGTTAGATCGATGATGAGTTATTCAGATTTACCCAAGTCGTTTTGGGGATATGCTATAGAAACAGCGGCTTACCTTCTGAACTTGGTACCTTCTAAGTCGGTTCCCAAGACTCCAATAGAATTGTGGACTGGCAGCAAACCAAGTCTAAGACATATTCGGATTTGGGGTTGTCCAGCACATGTGCTGAACAAGAACGCGACCAAGTTAGAATCTCGTACAGAAGTAAGGCTGTTTGTAGGCTATCCCATGGGAACGAAAGGTTATTCATTTTATAGTCCTAGGGATCGAGATATCATTGTTAGCACCAATGCTAGATTCTTAGAAGAAGACTATATAATGAACCATAAACCCATGAGTAGTATCGTTTTAGAGGAACTAGTGGGAGGGATAGATAATCCCCAAGTGCCAATAGTACAAGTAGAACAGCCACAAGAAAATGCACAACTTAACACTAATACTGCATCAGTGCCTCGTCGTAGTGGGAGGGTTGTTCAACAACCAGATAGATTCATGTTTTTGGGAGAGTCCTCAGACTTGGTCTCTGGCGAACATGATGAGGATCCCAGGACATACGAAGACGCAATTCTAGATAAAGATGCAGATCTATGGCAAAAGGCAATGGAATCTGAGATGGAACCTATGTATTCCAATCAAGTTTGGGAGCTCGTGGAACCACCCAAAGGTGTAAAACCCATTGGATGTATGTGGATCTACAAGAAGAAAAGAGGATTTGACAAAAAGGTGAAAGCCTTGAAAGCACGACTTGTTGCGAAAGGGTATACTCAGAAAGAAGGGATCGATTATGAGGAAACCTTTTCGCCGGTTGTTATGCTTAAGTCGATCCGGATTCTTTTATCTATAGCATCTCATCTCGATTATGAGATTTGGCAAATGGATGTCAAGACAACTTTCCTTAATGGAAGTCTTGAGGAAACCATCTATATGCAACAACCAAAAGGATTCATTAAGGAAGGCCAAGAGCATCTTGTTTGTAAGCTTAAGAGGTCTATTTATGGACTAAAACAAGCTTCTAGGGACTGGAATATTTGTTTTGATCAGGCAGTCCAGTCATATGGATTTGATCAAAGTCCAAGCGAATCATGTGTGTATAAGAGAAGTGAGGGTAATGCAGTGGTTTTTCTAGTACTGTATGTAGATGACATTTTACTCATTGGAAACAATGTTAAGATGTTGTCATCAGTAAAGGCATGGTTGTTCCAACAATTTGAAATGAAGGACTTAGGTGAAGCGGCATACATCCTTGGGATCAAAGTAATAAGGGATCGCAAGAAAAGGATGTTTGCTTTATCTCAAGAGCCCTACATTGATGAAGTATTAGCTCGTTTTAACATGCAGAACTCTAAAAAAGGTTTTCTACCTTTTATGCATGGAGTGGCCCTATCCAAGGAGCAGTGTCCTTCGACACCTAAGGATATAGAGAGCATGAAAGCAGTTCCTTATGCTTCGGCATGTGGAAGTTTAATGTATGCTATGTTATGTACGAGGCCTGACATCTGCTTTGTTGTAGGCATGGTTAGTGGATATCAGTCGAACCCAGGTCAGGAACATTGGAGTGCAGTAAAAACTATACTCAAGTACCTGAGAAGGACTAAGGAGTATATGTTAATTTACAAGGGCTCGGATCTATTTCCTTTGGGATATACTGATTCAGATTTCCAATCAGATAGGGATAAGAGGAAATCAACCTCGGGATATGTTTTTACTTTGGGAGGTGGAGCCGTTATATGGAGGAGTGTAAAGCAGAAATGCATTGCACACTCTACCATGGAAGCCGAGTACGTGGCGGCCTCTGAGGCTGCAAAGGAGGCTGTATGGTTCAGGAATTTCCTTTTGGACTTGGATGTGGTACCTAATTTGCCTAGGAGCTTGACAGTGTATTGTGATAACACTGGTGCTGTGGCAAATTCGAAGGAACCGGGAGATCACAAAGCAGCTAAACATATTGAACGTAAGTATCATCTCATACGAGGAATCGTAAAGCGAGGAGATATAGTTGTGGCTCACATATCATCAAAAGACAACCGGGCAGATCCTTTCACAAAGAGCTTACCAGCCAAAGTTTTTGACAGGCATGTGGAAGCGATAGGAGTCAGATGGATAGACACATAGTTTTTTTTTTGTGTAATAGTGGATTAAATAAAGACTGATATACTCATAGAATATTTTGAGTATAAGTGGGAGATTGTTGGTGTATACTGAAAATATTTATTTAAAGTATATACATTTATTTCTGGCCCAGTTTTATTGAGAATCATTTAAATGTTTACATGTTGTCTAATATTATATATTGTGGACAATCTAGTATCAAATGGGATACAGAATATTAGATTGTTAAATACGGTTTATATAATATAATAAGGTTCACAGCACAGGTGGAGTTAGACAATCCACTGGAATGGCTGTACTATTATTTTGATTAGTTTATATTGACTAATAAATAATACTAGTATACTTTGTGTATATTGAACAGGATCAAATTTAGAATTGTTCCCTTATACTGATTAAGAAGGTGAACTAAGATTCTATGTTATTATTAATGCTTAGGTTCTTAATCCAGATATAGTAATTGACACGTATATATTATTTACATGCTTTGATTTATATATGAAATAATTCTTTTGATTTATTTCATTATATTTTGGGTGATGAAATAATATATATGGTGAATATTATTTATAGAAGGAATCCATGTCCTGATAATATTCAGGTTAATGATGTCCCCTTGAAAGCTCAAAAAGATTTAATTATGTGAAACCCTGCAGGTGGATTTATTCCGGCATAATTAAATAAAGGTTGAGTGGATGATCAAGGATAAAAGATATTAATTAAATGAATTATCAGTAATTTATTTAATTAATGGACATGCGATATTTTAAACATGGGGAATTTAATAAGCAAATAATATTGGAACCGAATTAATTAATTAAATTACGGTATTAGGAAAGGTAGTGCAAATATTAAGTCTTTAGTGGATTGAATTAATATTTAATGACATTGGGCTGGGCTCGGAATGTCATTAGGAGGCCTAACCTAATTGTCCATGATCCCCATTGTAGCCCTATATATATTGTTATTCTCTTCTTGCTAGGGTTGGTCGAAAAAATTTTGTAGCCACCCAGGAGCAAGAAGAGAGGTTAACTTGAGAAGACGAAGACCACACTTCGCTCAAGGGAATTTGGGAATACAATAGAAGAGCGTGGAATCAACCGTTAACAAGGTGACTTTTCTATTCGTACTCATTAATTTATTGTATCAAAAATCGCAGTGCCAAGATCTGATTATCCCAACACTACCAGTCTCTATTTGTCTCCTTCGGTCCCACAAGGGCTTGTACGAAGCTCGTCAAAAGAGTTTGGAATCGTCGGAATCGATTTTAGGGTTCAAATTGGGGTTTTACAATCAGACATTGGAAAGATAAAAGAATGGTATAGATTTGTAGAGGATGAGAAGGCGATTCCAATGATGTATAGAACGTAACAGGAAAGTGACCAATAGTGTTGAACGAAGCTTGGACGGAAAATCGAACAAAATCGCCGACTTCATCGCCTCTTCGCGAAGGTGAAAGCTGACGTCGATACGCTACTGGAAGATGCGTGTCTCACGATACGCTAGTGGTAGATGCGTATCTCATGATACACTCAGGCGTAACATGAGTTGGACACGCCTTTAAAGTAACGTATCCTTATGATACTCCTTCCCCAATAGCGTGTGTGCTTGATGCTACTTTCCCAATAGCGTGTGTGATTGATGCTCCTTCCCCAGTAGCGTGTCTGGTCGGTATTTTGGGCCTCCCTCCCCGCCCGTGGGTATTTTGGTATCCTCTATTTAAAATATGATTATTTTTTAATCTTAATTAGTTAGTATTTAATGATAATTCTAATTGCATTCCATAAAATGGTAACCTAATCTATATCTATACTATACTATAATAAGCGAAATGGGATATAATTTGTAGTTTGATTAACCCCTCTTTTGGTTATCCCCATTTTTGGTTATCCCTTATCCACAGCACAGCCGTTAGATCATCAACTCAAATAGATCATGACCGTTAGATATAATAATACTAAAAGTTGTTATATACAGAGATCGAAGGTTCGATTTCCGCCAACAACATATTAATTTATATTTAATACTAAAAATTATTATATACAAAGATGTAAGGTTCGAATTCTTCCAATAACATATTAAATTAAAATTTATAATATTATATTACACTATAAACAAATTTTAAAAAATTAAAAGTAACCTGTGCTTTGCACGTATAAGCTAATGTTTATAATAATTATCTTAGGAAAAAAGGAACATGAGATATATCAGATATAACTTTTTTGAGATATAGATGCATACAGTCTTTTGATTCATATATAAAATTTTTAGGTAATTCTTTGATATGCACAATTTTTTCTAATATGAAATAATTTTATTCAATATTTCAAAAAAGTTATTTAAGATATATCTCATATTTCATATTCTATTATCCAATATGTAAAGAAGTAATGTTATTTTACTTAATTTCTATATTCATTATCTATATTATAAATATAATATATAATTAATATTTTAAATATATTCCTTACCTTTATATTTTAATAGAATGTTAAATGGTAAAAAGATATTTTACTTAAACTCAACTTGCAAGTAGGTCATCCAACTCAAAAAACTTGCAGTCAAATCACTAAAATATTTAAAACTTTAAATCAGAGTACTACAGTTAGAAACCATTAAAAATCAAACGAAAATATAATGTGGAATGTTGATGTGAGTCTTTAATAGCTCAAATATTATTTAACTCAAACTGAACTTGCAAATGGATCATTCAACACAAAAAATTTGCAATCAAGTCATTAAACCATTTATTTATTTTATCCTTTTTATAAAAATAGTTGTTTTGATTGTGTGATAAAATCATTAATTTATAAAATTATATTAAATTAAAAGAGTATTTAGGTTGTATAAAAAAAGTTTAAAAAACAATGCATAACTAAGATTGTATTAATTTAAAAATCTTTTAGTACGTAGCTAGTAATAAAAACCAATAATGTCTTTGATATAAATAATTAAAAATACAAAGTTTTAGTAATATTGATTTACACTAATACAAAGCTCCAATTAGGAATGTAAAAGAGCATAGTTTGTTCGTGAATAAAACTTAAATTCGGGTTCCTGGTAAAAGAAAAAAAACTTAAATTCGGGTTCGTTTAAGTGGATTCGATTTGGTTCATGTACTAATCATATCCGAGTTTGAATATGAAAATGTGTTTTACAAATAAATGAATTCGAGACGAGATTTACATCTATTTAATTCGAACTCGACTCGTTTTGCTCGAGTTCGATTCGAAATCCCTAAACTCAAGCATTTCGTTTAATTTAATAGAAAGTTGTGTATTTTATAAATATGGCTCATGCTCAAAAGAGAACTCTTTTGAAAAGAAGACTTAGAGAACTCCCCATTTAACCTTTAGATTTATGATCTAATGGCCCCGCCAGGGGCATCCTCATATAATAAACATAGACACTCAAAAAAACATATTTTTTGTATAAAAAAAATATACAAAAAAATGGTATATATAAAAAAACATATTAAAAATATATTTTTTGTATTAAAAAATAAACTAAAATTTGTGGACCCCAAAGACACGTCAAATGAATTTGAGAATGAATTAATCAACAATGTAGATGAAGTTCTCTAAGTTTCCTATATAAAAAGTTTTCCCTAGATCCCTACTCTTATAAATATTAATATCGTAAATAATTTACAATCTGTTTTAGCTATTATTAATGTTATTGAATGGTAAACTATAAAATATCTACATTTATAAATTTATTTAATTATTTATTTCGTGTATTTTGATTTCGTATCGTGCATCCAAATATAAAACCGATTCTATATTTATCCGTTTAAATTGTTATATCTTGTTCATGTATTTTGATGTATTGTGCACCAAAAAAGTAAATATAAATACGAATTATTTTGTCGTTTTCATATCATATTATTTTGTCTTTTACGAAATTGCCTCCTCTATGTAAGACATATGTTGAATATTATAAAACCTGATCTGAACCTTATTCATCACCATCCCTACATGTAAATCGCATGAGTTACTTTTAAAAATTTGATTTGACTGAGTATAAAACATACGAATTATTAATAAAAAATTCAACTCGACTTGAGTTTATGAATTCGACTCGAGTTAAATTATTTGTAATCAAACTCGTGTTTAGCTCGATTATTAACGAATCGATCTTGAACATCATTTTTCATTCAATTTTTTTTTGTCAGAAATAACTTACTCGTTCATAAATTGTATCGAAATACAATAAAACGTACAGAGGAGATTTTTTTCATTCAAGAAAGTTCACCATCTAACCCAAAAGGCACGCATGTTGCCTCGGAACGTTTAGACAATAAAACCTTCAAGTCTGAAAGGAAGAACCCCACAGAGGAAGGCCTCGTTAAAACCCTCCAAGAACAAAATCGTGTGGGAAAAAAGCTCAAGGAGGAAAAAGAGTACCCTCCAAAAAACAGAAAATACATCATTTTACAACTTACTGCTACATCCAAAACTACTTGTTGCTTATGTGAGTCTCCATTGGCATCAGTTGTTCCCACATACTAGCTTTCTTTTTTCGTGTCTCTTGGCTGCCCCATAACCGCTTAGACACTAAAGCTTCAAATAATGAGCAGGGGAGACCTTATACTCCACACCTGAAAATGACAAAACAAATTAAAATTGATTCACATTAGTAATAATAATAATAATAATAATAATAATAATAATAATAATAATAATAATAATAATAATAATAATAATAATAATAATAAAATAAAAATAATAATAAAATATCAGAAAAATATATAGTATTTAAAATAAAAAATAAATATCTAATCAAAGGGGACCCTTTTGATTAGATACAAATTTAAATAACCCACCATAAATCAAATAAAATATTAAAATAATTTTCATAAAATTTACATTTAAAACTTAAAATACAAATAATGTGTATATATAATAATGTGTATATATGAATACTAGAATCCTTCCCATCCAACATAATATACATTAGCTACAATAAATATAAATCAAAAGTGAAATATATTGAAAGCCAATAATTTTCATCTTAAACTAAAAATAATAATAAAATTAAAAGCAATCCCTAATTTTAGTTAAATAATAAATATGAGCCTATATAATTTATACTCAATAAAATTCCTAATACAAAAAGTATTATTACATAAATTAATAATAACCAAAACTTAGCTAATAAATATGTCAATTCTAAAAAAACCAATAATAGCACATATTAAATATTAATAACATAACTGAATAATTAAATTTTAAAATAAATTATGGAATAAACAAGCCATCAAAATGACACATAATTACCTATTAAAGGTCCAAAATCTATGCCATCAATCATGGCCACCTATAAATGGTACAAAAACTTAAAATATCATGCATATCGATTGATAATCATAAAAACTTAAAAAGTATACACCTTAAGAGAATTAAAAGTATAATCATACATATCGATTGAGCACATTGATTACACATTTAACGCGTATAAGCCAAAAATAATTTTTAGAAGCCGAATTCAAATAAAAATAATAACAATTAACATTGAAATTGTCCTAACAATTTAATAAAAGAATTGACATGTTGATGTTAGGATTTTTTTTTTTTTTTGAAAGGAAGAGGATCCTTTAATAATAAGCCATACGGTATCTACAAAGATAATCAAACATTAACGAACACATAATACAGATCAAATCAGAAATTTCTTCGTTAAAACTACTATCGTCGAGTAGATCTTGCATTGTGGAGCATCCCTCGCTCATATCGCTGAGATTTACAGCCTTCTTGGAGAGGCAATCTAACGATTTGGTGTAGTTGTAAAGAAAATGCATACCTAATCTGTTATAACGTATTCGAAACATCGACCATAACTGCGACACCATGTAAACCCTCATCAACGAATCAACAAACAAACCAACCAAACTCTCACAAGGAGAGACAAATAAACCCAATTAATTAATGGGTAAACAAACCAAAAACTCACAATCCTCACAGAAGGAGGATGATTATCGGAAGAAATAAAAACTAGACAAGAAAAGGGGCCTCCGGTCGGTGGATAAACCACCGCCGGAGGAGAAGAGGCTGACGAAGACGAAGAAGGATGAGGAAAAGCGAGATAGAAAAACTTTTTCTTTCGGTGGAAAAGTACCGATCAGTATGCTAAAAAATAACATAAGATTTATTATAAGATTTACTAGCTTATAATCCGTGCGATGCACGGGTTTCTTTTAATATGTTATAAATTTTATTTTATGCTATAATTATGTTTTTATATAATCATTATTTAGTAAAAATTATTTTAATATTATTTTAATATAATTTAATATAACTTTAGTTAATGATATGCATGATTTAAAATTTATATTATAGAATTTTAAGTTAAATATGTCGTTGACGGGATTCAAAACTTGAATTTTTAGTAAAGTACTTTAATCATAAAATATACCTTATAATTACATCTAACGGTTCTTATTAATTACAAAAAATCTAACAGCAATATGGTGTAATATTTTTGGATATATATTAATGATTGCAAAATTATATGGTTTAAAACTTATATTATAAAATTTAAAAAAAAAATGTCATTGACAGAATTCGAACCTTGAAATTTTATTAAATTAATTCAAACATATAATATATCTAATCATTAGATCTAACGATTCTGATTTTTTATTAAAAATCTAACAGTTATTATTCGTTGTATACAGATTTCTATTATATTTTGTTAGTGATTAGACGATATAGTGTTTATATTTTTGGATATATATTAATTATTGTAAGATTATATTTTAAATTAAAAGTTAACGTGTTTTATTTAGAAAGAAATATTATTGATTGGAAGATACGATATTTTAGGTGTTTATAAAAGGTAATATCATCAATAAATTAAAAGTAAACCTCTTTTAATTAAAAAACACAATTGGCTAATTATCACTAATTATATTATTTTACTATTTATTTTAATAATTAGGATGATCGTGGTGAAAATCGAACCAACAAACTTTTAATGCTCGTGCGATACTAAACCTCTTTTAATTAAAAAAAAAAAACAATCGGCTAATTATCACTAATTATATTATTTTACTATTTATTTTAATAATTAGGATGACCGTGCTGAAAATCGTACCGACAAACTTTCAATGCTCGTGCGATGCACGGATTTCTTTTATTATGTTATAAATTTTATTTAATACTACAATTATGTTTTTATATAATCATTATTTTTATTATTATTTTAATTTTAATTTAATATAATTTAATATACTCATGTTTACGAATTATACTAATGTTTCCATATTATAAACAACTAGGTAAAAAAGCCGCGCTACGCGCGGCACGAAAACATTTTTTAAAATCGTGTATATAACATCATTGTTTGTTGAGTTTTATTATTTGAAATTTGATATGATGAATTGAAATTTGTGTAAAATGTAAATAAATTTGAATGTTAAAGAATTATAGAGAAAAAAATTAGCAGAAAGAAAACAAGTTTTAGTTAAACTATTAAGTATTAATAATACTCCCTCCGTCCCACCCGTTTGTTAACATTTCAAAATAGGGTGTTTGGAACGCATTTTAAGGTGGATTTTAAGGATAGTTCCATAACTTATTTTTGAAATTTTCCTTTTTAGTATAAAATAGAACAATCCTATTTTTATACAAAAAAAAAATTTAAAAAATAAGTTATGTAACTATCTTTAAAATTCACCTTAAAATGCGTGCCAGAAAGTGACAAAAAAAATGTTAAGAATTGGGTGGGACAGAAGGAGTAATATTTTCGAAGATATTGAAGACACCTATTTTGTTACATAAAAAAATGCTTTTGAAATCCAATATTGATAAACATTTGTAAAGTTTAACAATGGATAACTAAAAGTAAAATTTTTGTATCATTTTTGCTGTCAATGGCATTATGACAGACGTGATTGCTTAGTTTGTTGATAAATTTGTTTGTATGATGAAAAAAAGAAGCAAAATGTAAATGTGATAAGAGATGTGATTGACTTACGCCCGTCTCATAATATACATGCATAATTAATTCTCGTCTCATAACATACATGCATGATTAATTGATTAATAATGGTATAAGAATTTGTGTAGTTAGAACATTAATTTAATCCAACACAATATAATGAAACAACGAATATATAACTTTTTCATTGATTAAATCAGTAAAGAAAAAGGTTGGATTGGTTCAATTTAATCGGGTTCATCACACCCCATGTGTAAATTGTTCATGTCTAAAAGTAAATTATACAATATTGCTTGTATATAAATTGTGGATGTTAATGGGAAAATTTATATGCTTCTGTATCTTATCATGATTCTCACGGTCACTAATTATGAATTAATCGAAAAACTAAAATCGTCTATTTATTATTGCGGATAAAAATTGCATCAATTTTGTTAAAGGATTAGAAATGGACGATATAAATAAGTTTATTTTATCGTTTTATCCTAAAATAATTGTACTTTCAGATAGATAATTAATATTTTATATTAATATAATAATTATAATGATGTAATAAAGATTGCTCAAATTTTATATTAAGTATAAGATAAAGTGTATTTAATATAAATTTAATAGGTACAATTAATGACTAATTAAAATGCTATTAAATGCAAGAAAATTATTTTAATAAAAAAATCAAAAATGTGAAAATCAAGAAGAATATTTTGAAACTTCTGAGTGAAAGCCTCTCCGATCTCCTGGTTTATTACGACTCCACAATCATTGATAATAAAGAATGCTTAAGAAGTTCAGGTGAATAACATTTTTTAAAGCGAACACCCCTCTCATATTATACATATTCAATAATAGTGTAAAAATTTGTTTAATTAAAATAAAATTTTATTTTGACACAATGTAATGAAACACTGGGTGTATAGCTTTTTTTATCGAATTTTCTTTCGATAAGTGGCTGGGTTTGTTAAATTTAATCGATTTGATCATAGCTTATGTATAATTTATTCATGTGCAAAATTAAAAATTTGTCTATATTGTTTGTATACAATTCCAGAAATTAAGTAAATATCTTGTACTTCCATAATTTATTACGACTTTCACAATCATTGATAATAAAAATTGCTTAAAATGTTAAGGTCGTCTACCCTATAATCATCCGAAAAGAAAACATAATGATCTTGAATAGGGAATAAAAAATAACGCAATATTAAAAATTGTTAGTCGTCATTTTACCTAAAAATAAACTTAACTGTATATAATTAATATTTAATATTGAAATAATAACTATAATGTTCAAATAAAGTTTGCTAATTTTTAAACAAATTAAATTGAATAAATTGAATAAATGTTTAATAGGTGTAATTAATGACTAATTAAATTGTCATTAGTAGGTATTTAATGCAAGAAAATAATTTTAATAAGAAAAATAAAAAAAACGAAAATTCAAGAAAAATACCTTAAACAGTTCTGGTGCATTTCCGATCTTCTGGCATTATAATATATATAGATATTATAAACAATATATGAGGATTTTTAATATATTTTATTAATAATTAAAAAATGTGGTGTGATATTTTCGGGTATATATTAATGATTATAAGATTAGTTTTAAATCAAAATGTTAACATGTTTTAATTAGAAAGAAAATATTAATCATTGAAATATATGATACGATTGATTTTTTAGGTGTTTATAAAAGGCAATATATTCAAGTAAAAATAAATATGAAAAAGGCAATCGATTAATTACCATTAATTATATTATGTTATTATTTATTTTAATAAATAGGATAAGTAAACCGAAAACCAAAATTTTATTTTAATAAATAGGATAACCAAAGCGAAAACCAAAACTTTCAATGTTTCGACTTTAATATAACTAGGTAAAAAAGCCGCGCTACGCGCGGCACAGAAATATTTTTGAAAATCGTTTACATAACATTATTGTTTGTTAAATTTTATTATTTGTAAGTTGATATAATAAATTAAAAATGGTATGAAATGTAATTAAATTTGAATGTTTAAAAATTAAAGAAAAAAGAATTAGGTGGAAAAAAACATGTTTGAGTTAAACTATTGAATATTAATAATAATAGTTTCGAATATATTGGCGACACCGATTTTGTCGCATAAAAAATGCTTTTGAAATCCAATATTGACATACATTTGCAAAGTTTGACATTGAATAAGTAAAAATAACATTTGTGAATATTTCCTATTGTCGATGATATTATGAAATATGACATTATGAAAGACGTGATTGCTTAATTTGTTAGTAAATTTAAGCGTATAATGAAATGAAGTAGAATGTAAATGTAATGAGAGGTGTGATTGACTTAACTTATCGATATATTCAGTTTTGTGATGAAAAAAGCAGAATTCAAATAAAATTATTAAACTTTTATATTAAATATGAAATAAATTGTATTTAATATATATTTTATTGGTATCATTAATAATTAATTAAATGTAAGAAAATTGTTTTAATAAAAAAAATCAAAAATGTGAAAATTGAAGAAAAGTATTTTGAAGTTTCTGAGTGCAAGCCTCTCCGGTCTTCTGCTAAATAAATTTCATATTTAAAATTTTTAGAAAACATGTATTTAAAAATTAAATATTAGATTTGTAACATTCAATTTAGTAAAGTAGAATAAATAAGTTGGCTATATTTGAATATTAAAAATATATTTAATTCATTTTGGTATTAATCTAACAAAAATTAAAGACTGAAAATAAACTAAATATTTTATCAAAAGCTTCATATTATTCGGTCTATCACCTTCTTTAATTACGTGCTCTCTTCGATTGATTTTTTTTTCCAAAGTATGAATAATTAAATAAATATTTAATCCTGGTCCGTTTGACCCTGCTTCGAATGGAAATAATAATTTGAGATTTCTTTTAGATACGAGACGGAAAACGTATAAAAATTAATAAAATTTTCAACACCTTATAAGTACAAAATAAGATAGGAAACATTATTTCAAGTAAGCCGACGTCCCCTTGTTAGTTACATGCAGATAATAAAATACATAATAAAAGAAATTTTATTCTTAATAATAAAATTTGTTCTTACTTACCTATCATCTATTTTAAATAAGAAAATAAGTTGACTTTATTAGCATAAACATAAACTTTTTATACAATTAATTTAAATAAATTTCTAATTGAGAACATTTTTTATGTAACGCTCCTTAGTTTTTTTTTTCCAATTTATATGCTTATCTATTAATGTGTATATAATTGAAGGTTAAATATGGAAAGTGAATTTGAAAATTAAATATAAACTTACCATCATAAAATATGAAACGGTTTTTTTTTCCATTCTTTTGAGTGTATACATTTGTTATTATTTATGCAAAATATGTGAAATTAAAGTATCGATGTCAGGTTCCGGAACACAAAAGTATTTTTTCTTTCTAGCGCCACCATTTTAGGGATTGGTGTATGAGAAAATAAGAAAGTAGTCTTGGAGAGCTTGTGAGTTGTCACATCACCTTTCATGTATGCTATATATATATATATATATATATATATATATATATATATATATATATATATATATATATATATAGGCCTTTGCTCCATACAGAACACTCTTATATAACAAACAACAAAGAACACCTTAGATCTATTAGATCCTTTGGCCCCGCCAGGGGCACCCAATACAAAAAGTTATTATTTTTTTACCCTCTATCAAGTCTGAAAAAAAAAAATTTAAAAAATTAAAAATTACTGTTCACGTGATGACGTCATCATGACGTCATCACGTGAACAGTAAATTTTCAAAAATTTTTTTTTTTTTTTGTTGGATGGATGGAGCCTAAAAAAATAAGAACTTTTTGTATTGGGTGGCCCCGCCAGGGGCAATGGATCTATGAGATATGAGGTGTTCTTTATTGTTTGTTATATAAGGTGTTTGCTATGGAGTGCAACTATATATATATATATATATATATATATATATATATATATATATATATATATATATATATATATATATAGGGTCTTGTTCTAATAGAAACTAACTTAGAATAAAAACTAGAAACTAAACCTAAATTAAATATTTCAAGCTAATCTAATGACCAAATTAGGGGTACTCCAATACAAAAAACGTTTAAAATTATTGTCTCTATTCAACAAAAATATAAAAAAATTAAAAAAAAAGTTACTGTTCACGTGATGACGTGGCACGTGAACAGGAACTTTTTTTTTAAATTTTTTTTTAAATTTTTGTTGAATAGAGCCAAGAATTTTAAACGATTTTTGTGATGGTGCCCCTAACGGGGCCATTAAAATAAATGAAATATAATTTATTTAGTGTAGGTTTCTAGTTCATATTCTAAGGTTGGTTTCTATTTGAACGCTAGCCTATATATATATATATATATATATATATATATATATATATATATATATATATATATATATATATATATATATATATATATATATATATAGTTGCACTCCATGAAGAACACCTTATATAAAGAACAATAAAGAACACCTCATATTTAATTTAATATAAGAGTTCCGTCATGACACCCAATACAAAAAGTTCTTATTTTTTTATCTTCTATCCATTTAGCATAAAAAAAATTAAATTTTTTTTTTGGAAAAATCACTGTTCATGATGACATCAGCAGTGACGTCATCATAAACAGTGATTTTTTTCAAAATTTTTTTTTAATTTTTTTTTTTTGCTGAATGGATAGAAGATAAAAAAATAAGAACTTTTTGTATTAGGTGCCCCTGGCGGGGCCAATGGATCTATTGGAATAAATGATTTTACAGTGTTCTTTATTGTTTGTTATATAAGAGTGTTCTGTATGGAGCAAAGACACATATATATATATATATATATATATATATATAGTATTTATGTAAAAATTCGTAATTAAGTTTTTTTATTAAGATTCTGATTGTTTCCATTTCGATAATAATTGTTAAATTATCACTAAATTAAAGATAATTTTATGAGTTTAACGTGGGTTATATAGAGCCCAAATAGTATATATGAACTTTTTTTTAATATTAATAAAAAAAATATTCAATTGTATCATTTTAATATTATAATTTTCTTTTTAAAATTCAATTCTAATACAAACTTTTTTACTTAAATCCTTTTTAGATTATAATATTCTTTTTGATATGATATAATCTTGATCGTCTATTTTTAAAATATTAAATTCGACGATTGAACTTATTTTGATAGTACAATAACCAAAATTATGAATATGCTTATTATATATAAAAATATAATATATATCTATATTTATTGTTTAAAGAGTTAAAGAACAAAATGGCAAATATTAAAATATCATTTGAAGTACATTCTTATTAGCCGACACCCTCTTATACTACAATTGAAATTGGAAAATTAATTCAAAGAAGAAGAAAATTAATGAAATTAGATATTTAATATTTTATTTGCGTGTACTAAGTCTAAAATATTATTTTATAATTAAATAAATGAAATAACTCAAGTATTAAGAGTTTATTTATTGTAAGTTCGAATCTCGCTTATCCCAAGATTAATTAAAATGGATACTCATTTGACAAGCATATAAGGCTATTTAATCAAAAACAAACTTTTAATATGTTATGTAGTTTTATTATCAATATTTTAGTATATATTAATATGAAATTGACAAAGTATAAAGTAAAAGAAAATAATTTATGATTTCACCTTCTTTGAAAAGAAAACTAATTTGGAAGGATTCTATTATTTTAATTCAACTAAAATTATAAAAGTAATCAACATCAAGATATATAAATGTTAAAATTCAATTTCTGAACTTTAAATAATGACAAAGTAATTTTATTTCAACAAAAGAAATCACTATGGTACATATCTGAATAGTTTCATATGACTATATGACATAGTTCTGAAAGTTACGCATGAAGCTTTTCACTCACTTAAGAGCTGTGCGCCACTATTTTCGGATTCGTCATACCAAATTGCAAGGATAGCAGCTAGCACTGTGTCTAGACTGCCACGTCACCGGTGTCATCTTCTGCTTTTAGAGTATGTATAGATAGATAGTATAGATTACAAAAGCTAAAGAAGAAAATGAGATCATACATGAGCCTAATTTTAGGAAATCTTGTTTTAACTTTATGAAGAGTGCTAATTTATCGGACATTACACTACCCACGAGGAGTCATAATAGGGAAATTAAAAGCATACATAATGTCAATTCAATTAGCAATCATCCGTCAACATTTGTAAATGAAATTTAAAAATTAAAAGTATCAATCTATCATAAATGCAAACTAAGAGTGATTTGCCGGACATAATTCCGGACAAAATTCCGATCACGGACGGAGCAAGGAGCTTCCTAATTAGGCTACACTAATCATACTATCATAAAACAAATCAATCTTGCAGTGAGTTTGAAAATCCGATATGTACATATAACTATCCACAAAACTCATCGATCAAAACAAGATATGCAGCCTTTTGAAATTTCATAAAGTCATCCTCACAAAATACTCACTGAACGTATCCTTCTTAAGTTTGAAAAACCATACCTGAGCCTGAGCCATGGCCATTATACACACGGTTTACCTATATTTTGTATTTCGCCAGAACATTGCCGGAATTCCTCCATCTGCCTTCTCTGCACAGCGACCACAACCCAAAATACACACCTGCATCAAACAACCTCAAAAAAAAATAGTATATTGAAAACTCACTTCAGCTGATACAAAAAGTGACAACTTCATAGATTCCTTTTTTTACCCTAGTGTATGCAGAATGAAAAACAAGAATATAAAAAAGAAAAAGTAAAAAACGCAATTTACCGCAACAGTAAACCCTTTCTCCCAGATTTAACTTTCAGTATCTCTCTCCTACCTCCATATATATTGCACTCCCACATACACACAACACACGCACACCTTATTCTTTAAAAAAAAACTTTTGTTTATAATATAACTAGTTGACTAAGTCGCGTTTCGCGGCGGTCTTGTAATATTTTTTAAAAAAATGTAAAGTATAAATTTAAGAAAGAAATCGAAAAGAAAATATCTATAAATAAATGAATGGACATAATATTGTACAAATTTTAATATATAAGGACAACTAAATAAACTATATACTTATTTTTTAAGTTGATTTTGTATCACGTTTTCTTAAGCCGACACCCGTTGTAATAAATACATATAAGCCTCGTGACGCGGCTGCCTTGTAATATTTTTTTAAATTTTTTCAAAATATAGACTATTTAAGAAAGAAATAAAAAAGAAAATATTTATAAATAAATTAGTGAACACAATATTGAAAAATTTTAATTATATATATATATATATATATATATATATATATATATATAACAAAATAAACTATAAACTTATCTTTTACGTCGATTTTGTGCCACGTTTTTTTAGACCGACACCCGTTGTAATAAATACCTATAGATAAAAAATCACATTTGATTGAATTAATTAAAAAAAGACGTTGAAATATTATGATCAAGAACAATGTGAATATAATAAATTAACAGTACATAAATAAAGAGGGAATGGTAAAAGTTCAAACCCTTTGTGCCAAGTTTCTCAAGTGCTTCTACTTCTCAAATAGAGAAAGATCTCCTAATTCTTGTTCGTACGATCAGGTGTTTTTGTATCGAGATCACTAAAAAAAATTACAAAAGGTTTATTACAAAAGTTTATAAATATGTATTTAAAAAGATCATTAAAAAGGTTTATTATAAATATGTATTTATTACAAAAGTTGTAATAAATACATATAAGCCGCGTGTCGCGGCGGCCTTGTAATATTTTTTTAAATTTTTTTAAAATATAGACTATTTAAGAAAGAAATCAAAAAGAAAATATTTATAAATAAATTAATGAACACAATATTGTACAGATTTTAATATATATATATATATATATATATATATACAACAAAATAAACTATAAACTTATCTTTTACGTCGGTTTTGTATCACGTTTTTTTAGACCGACACCCGTTATAATAAATACCTATAGATAAAAAATCACATTTGATTGAATTAATTAAAAAAAGACGTTGAAATATTATGATCAAGAAGAATGTGAATATAATAAATTAACAGAAAATAAATAAAGAGGGAATGGTACTAAAAGTTCAAACCTTTTGTGCCAAGTTTCTCAAGTGCTTCTACTTCTCAAACAGAGAAAGATCTCCTAATTCTTGTTCATACGATCAGGTGTTTTTGTATCGAGATTACTAAAAAAAATTACAAAAGGTTTATTACAAAAGTTTATAAATATGTATTTATAAAGATAACTAAAAAGGTTTATTATAAATATGTATTTATTACAAAAGTTGTAATAAATACATATAAGCCGCGTGTCGCGGCGGCCTTGTAATATTTTTTTTAAAATTTTCAAAATATAGACTATTTAAGAAAGAAATCAAAAAGAAAATATTTATAAATAAATTAATGAACACAATATTGTACAAATTTTAATATATATATATATATATATATATATATATATATATATATATATATATATATATATAGAAAAAGGACCCTAAGATATATCTCAGGGAACTTTTCCTAAGATATATGCAAAATATCCTTTAAATTTTGCTGGGCCCGCAGGGCTAATTAAAAATCTCTGAATTTACTAAAATACCCATCCTATTTTTACATACAAATCCCATATATCTCAAGTAATTTACCTGAGATACATCTCAGGTTCCCTATCCTCATATATATATATATAGGCCTTTGCTCCATGAAGAACACCCTTATATAAAGAACAATAAAGAACACCATAGAATCTTACATAAAATCGCATTTAGATTCTAATTTTAACATATGGTGACATATGGTGTTCGCATTTAGATTCTAATCGCCTTATGGAGAAGTTTAGGGATCGTCGCAAAGACCTTCATATGGTGTTCATCGATCTTGAGAAGGCTTATGATAGCATACCCCGTGAAGCTATCTGGAAGAGCCTTGAGGAGAGGGGAGTGCCGTCGGCGTACGTTAGGGTGATTCAAGACATGTACGCCCAAGCTAGTGCTTGCGTTCGGACCCCAGTGGGGGACTCCCGTTTCTTCCCTGTTGAGATGGGGCTTCATCAAGGGTCGGCCCTGAGTCCTTTTCTTTTCGCCCTTATCATTGATGTCATGTCACGGGGGATTCAAGATGCTGTCCCTTGGTGCATGATCTTCGCGGATGATATCGTGCTAGTAGCGGAATCGAGGAGGGAGGTGAACGACAAATTGGAGCTTTGGAGATCTACTTTGGAGTCCCAAGGGTTACGTATGAGCCGTTCTAAAACCGAGTATCTCTGGTGTAACTTCAGTGGTGAGGCCAGCGAAGAAGGGGTGGAGGTTAGGATTGAAGACCAGATCGTCCAGCAGACGGACAAGTTCAAGTATTTAGGTTCTATCATCCAGAAGGAAGGTGAGATTGTAGCCGATGTCACGCATCGTATCAAGGCGGGGTGGTTAAGGTGGAGGGCAGCGTCAGGGGTGATGTGCGATAAGAAAGTCCCTCTAAAGTTGAAAGGGAAATTCTATAGAGCAGCTATCCGTCCTGCGATGTTATATGGTTCGGAGTGTTGGGCAGAGAAGAAGGCCCTAGTAAGGAAGTTGGAAGCGGCTGAAATGAGGATGTTGCGGTGGTCCTGTGGGCGCACGATGTTGGACAGAGTCCCAAATGCGGTGTTTAGGAGCGAGCTTGAAGTAGCGCCTTTTTCTGCGAAACTTAGGGAAGGAAGGTTGAGATGGTTCGGCCACGTCCGTAGGAGGCTGGTTGAAGCCCCAGTTAGGAGGGTCGAGAATCTCTCGGTTGGTGGGGCGAGGAGGAGGGGTAGACCGAGGAGGTCGTGGGAAGAGCAGCTCAGGCTGGATTTGAAGGCCTTAGACTTAAATGAGACCATGGTTGCGGATAGGTCTGCTTGGAGGCGGCGTATCAGAGTGGTGGATTCTCTTTTAGGGTGCGGATCGGTTGTCGAGAGCCTCAGAATTGGGTTGTCTCGGTTAGCGATTTTGTAGTAGTTCGACTTTAGCGTTCTCACTTTGCGTTTTTAGTGTTTTTTGTTTGCTGGTTTTGCTGTTTCAGGGATCCTGGTCCGGTGGTAGCATAACGCCGCGAGGATAGGTATGTCCCATGTGGAGAACGCCATGGGCTCAGGTATGGCTTCGATCATTTTCGTATCACATGGTTTCCTTTGTATTTATCACACTCTTTGTATGTCGTGCACTTAGCCGAGGGTCTTCACGGAAACAGCCTCCCCGCTCAAAAAGTGGGGGTATGGTCTGCGTACATCCTACCCTCCCCAGACCCTGCTCTGAGCGGGATATACTGGGTATGTTTGGTTTGGTTTGGTTTTTATTCTAATTTTAACATAAAAAATGATGTTTAATGAATAAAAATAGAATCTAACAAAAATTATGATCAAATATAACATGATTACACATAATTTTATTGTTACAAAAATATATATAAGATTCTATAGTGGATTCTATGTAACATTTTATTTTTAAATTTGGATGAGATTCTACGTTAGATTCGATACGTTAAGTTTAATTGTTGTTAAAATTTGTGATTCTTATCATAAAAAATCAATTTTTATGTAAAATAAAAATTTATGATGGTGTTCTTTATTGTTTTTTATATAAGGTGTTCTTCCTAGAGTGCAATTCATATATATATATATATATATATATATATATATATATATATATACACACACACAACAAAATAAACTATAAACTTATCTTTTACGTCGATTTTGTGTCACGTTTTTTTAAACCGACACACGTTGTAATAAATACCTATAGATAAAAAATCACATTTGATTGAATTAGTTAAAAAAAGACGTTGAAATATTATGATCAAGAACAATGAGAATATAATAAATTAATAGTAAATAAATAAAGAGGGAATGGTAAAAGTTCAAACCTTTTGTGCCAAGTTTCTCAAGTGCTTCTACTTCTCAAACAGAGAAAGATCTCCTAATTCTTGTTCATACGATCAGGTGTTTCTGTATCGAGATCACAAAAAAAAATTACAAAAGTCAAAGCAAAGAACAGCCAATGGTTATTATAATCCCTAATTATAACTAAAATCATAAATTTTAAAATACAACGAAGAAAACAAATATTAAATCAGTAAATTCAAACTTAAAAAGCAACAAAAAAAAAAACAACCTGAAAATCACTAAATAGAAGTCATGTACATTGAGAATTAAACAAAATAAGAATGAATAAAAAAAACTAAAAGAAAATAGATGAAGACAAAAGCAAACAGAAGCAAAAAAAGGGTTAGAAACATGGTTGATATGGGCTAAAAGTAAGCCTTAAAGACATCTTTAATGTGGTATTAATTATACCCGGAATGGTCCAAACGTGGGGCCCACCAGTTGGGCCTAAACCCTATTTATAATATTAAATTCGTAATTAATATTAAGGGTAATAATCAGCTCAGCAAATAAGAATTGAATAAGGATAATATCTCTTTCAGACTTATCCTATAAGGCATCCAATTCTATATGGAAACTGATTCCTACAAGGAATAGATCTAGAACTTTCCTCAAGGAGGTGACTTATCTATTAAGTCTCCAACTCCTACCTTAATTCTAAGGCTTCTCAGCCTATATAAAGGGTCAGACCCCTCACCTCAGAACTACGTTTTTGGCTTGATCTTTGATATTCATCAAAGTACGTAGGCATCTTGTGAAGGCAGAATCAGCCACGAGCACAAGAGCAGCCATTAAAGCACGAAGCTCACACACCCTTACATTAAATACATAAACCCTAGCCGCAATACTAGTAGCCTAGTTTTTGATCCACAACATTTGGCGCCGTCTGTGGGAAGACAACATCAACCATGGTTCAAACACGAAGGACAACGTCAACCGAGGCCGTGCCCCTTAACTCTGCTCAACCAGCCACTTCAGATTCGCTCATCGTCACTGAGGAAGGACAAATACTCCCATCAACAGGGACGGTCGTTCAACCTCAGCCCACTCAACCCCCAGGGACGACTCCCCATGTAGAGGGGACTCACTCAGTGATCGTCCATCAAGGCCAAGAAACCAACCCTCTCCAGATGGTGGTTTCTCCTCTTGGTAACGTTGATCGCACGGGGGTACAGATCCACACTACGGATCTCCCTTTGAACACCAATCCTATGTATGGACTGCCTAACTATCCCCCTCGACGAAGGGAACCTGGACCGAGCGGACACGCCTTACAGATCCGGGATCGAGAATATGATGACTACTCGGGTCCCTATACTGATGATTCATCATCATCTGAGGATGATGATCGAGATGAAGCCCCAAGGAGGCGACGTGCTAGCAAGGAACCCCTAAGAAGAACACGAAGAATCCATGATGGACCTCCACAAACAATTGAGGAGAGGATTAAGGCTCATGAGGCTGAGATCCAAAGGTTGAAGGATGATATAGCAAGGGAACAGGCAAGACAGAGTCTGACTCGACCCCCTCCAATCTCAGGAAGGATTCCCGTTATAGATTTGGAGAGGTCCTCAAGAAGACAGAAGAGGGCCGATGTCCCAACGAGAGAAGCTATGAGGGTGGAAACCCCCAGGAGTAACCCCAAAGATCTGATGCCACTTGGGGACCCTGACGATCCCACACCTCCGTTTACTGAGGAGGTGATGAATGCCCACATCTCAAGGAAGTTTAAGATGCCAACTATCAAGGCCTATGATGGAACGGGCGATCCCGCAAATCATGTCAGAACATTCTCAAACGCACTACTACTGCAGCCTGCTAGTGATGCCTTAAAGTGTAGGGCGTTCCCTCAAACTCTGTCAGGCATGGCTCAAAGATGGTATAGCCGTCTACCTGCAAACTCGATTGGCTCTTTTAAGGAGCTGAGCGCTGCCTTCATCAGCCAATTCATCAGTGGGAGAATTCATGAAAAAAGTTCTGCATCCCTTATGTATGTGGTGCAGGGGAAGAATGAGAACTTAAGGGATTATCTCAAGCGATTCACCAAGGAGACGTTGAATATCACCGATCTGGAAAATAAGGTGGCCATGGTAGCCCTGGAACACGGAACCACTGACCTCTTCTTCAAAAGGTCTTTGGCAAAACACCCTCCTGAGAACATGGCCGAGCTCCAAAGAAGAGCCGATAAATATATCAAGGCTGAGGACAGCATTAAGAAGGAAACCACAGTAGGTAATGGCAAGGGCTCTAATGATTCAAAGAAAAGAAAGTCAGAACAAGAGTACGACGCTAGGGACAAGTATCCCCGGACTGGCAAGGACTCTGATTCATCACCTAAGAAGGGTTTTGGGTCAAGGTTTCCTGATTACACAAGGTTGAACGCTCCTAGGAGCCAAATTTTGTTGGACATTGAGAAGGATAAGGACTTTCGCTGGCCTAAACCGCTCAGGGGTGATCCCGAAAAGAGAAACAAAGATCTGTATTGTAGATTCCATAAGGATGTGGGGCATGACACAGATGACTGCAGACAGTTGAAGGATGAAATTGAGTTTTTAATCTGGAAGGGAAAGTTAAACAAGTTCACTAAGGGTGAAGACCGTGGAACCCAGAAAAGGGATTATGATAGAAGAGACAATGATAGGAGGGATAACGATCGCAATCGTAACCCGCAGCCTCGAGGGCGAGTAATCAATATGATTTGGGGAGGACCAACAGCGGCCGGCACTACCCGAAACTCTCGAAAGGCTTATGCCAGGGAAGTGATGCACATCACAGGAGAAGCCCCGAAGCGTGCTAAGACTGAGGCAGTGATTGGTTTTGATGATTCAGATCTTGAAGGGGTGAAATTCCCCCATGACGACCCGTTGGTCATAACTCCAGTAATTGGAAACTCGGAAGTGAAGCGAGTCCTGATAGACAATGGAGCTTCCGTCGATATCTTGTTTCATGATGCTTTTATGAGGATGGGGTATACTGACTCTCAACTAACCCCGACTAACATGCCAATCTACGGATTTAATGGAGTTGAGTCCAAGGTTGAAGGGACCATTCAGCTGCCCATGACAATAGGGCAAGAACCTAAGGAGGCCACCCAGATGCTAAACTTTCTAGTAATTAAGGCTGCCTCAACGTACAATGCAATCTTAGGGAGGACCGGACTTCATGCATTCAAGGCTGTTGCCTCTACTTATCACATGAAGGTCAAATTTCCAACCAGGAATGGTGTTGGGGAACAAAAAGGAGATCAGAAAATGGTCAGGAGTTGCTATGTGGCTGCTTTGAGAGCTGACGGAACCGGGGGGCAGGTACTCCCGATTGAAGACATGGATGTCCGTGATGATGATGAACACCGGGGAAAGCCAGCGGAGGACTTAATACCTATCCCTCTGGAGCTAGGCGACCCTGAGAAGGTGACTTATATTGGAGCCTCTTTGAAAGAACCCCTGAAGGGCAAATTAATAGAGTTCTTACAAAGGAATAGTGATGTTTTTGCTTGGACAGCAGCTGACATGCCAGGGATTGATCCTCAACTTATAACTCATAGATTGAATGTCGACCCTAATCGGAAGATAGTACAGCAGAAGAAGAGAAATTTTGCTCCGGAAAGGCAAAAGGCCATTAAGCAAGAAGTGGATAAGCTCTTGGAGGCTGGTTTTATTGAGGAAATTCAGTTTCCCGAATGGTTAGCAAACCCAGTGATGGTCAAGAAAGCGAATGGGAAGTGGAGGATGTGTATAGACTTCACTGACCTGAATGATGCATGCCCAAAGGATTGTTTCCCTCTGCCAAGGATAGATATGTTGATAGATGCCACAGCTGGACATGAGATGCTGAGCTTCATGGATGGATTCAGCGGCTATAATCAGATTAAGATGCACAAGGATGACATCCCTAAGGTATCTTTCATAACCGACTTTGGTGTTTTCTGCTATCTTGTTATGGCGTTTGGCTTAAAGAATGCGGGAGCTACTTACCAACGATTGGTGAATAAGATATTTGCCCATCTGATTGGAAAAACCATGGAGGTTTATGTCGATGATATGCTGGTTAAAAGCTTGGTCAAGGCAGACCATATCAAGCACCTCAGAGAGGCATTTGAAGTGCTGAGGCACCACAAGATGATGTTGAATCCAGCCAAATGTGCCTTTGGTGTTGGATCAGGCAAATTTTTGGGTCTAATGGTTTCTAAAAGAGGCATAGAGGCCAACCCCGACAAGATCAAGGCGATCTTAGACATGGAACCCCCACGCTCTATAAGAGATGTGCAGAAGTTGACAGGCCGGGTAGCAGCTTTAGGAAGATTCATCTCCAAGTCTGGTGACAAGTGCTTGCCTTTCTTTCAAGCATTGAAGAAAGTGAAAAATTTTGAGTGGACCCCTGAGAGCCAAGAGGCCTTTGAGCAATTGAAGAAATACATGGTTGAAGCCCCGTTATTGACCAAACCAAGTCCTGGAGAGACTCTTTATCTATACCTGGCGGTATCTGAGCAAGCCCTGAGTGCTGTCCTTATTCGAGAAGAGGAGAAAGTCCAGAAACCTATCTACTATGTAAGCAAAGTGTTGCATGGGGCTGAGTTGAATTACTCACCCATAGAAAAGTTTGCTTTGGCTTTAGTAACTACCTCAAGGAAATTGCGACCTTACTTCCAGGCACACAAGATTCAAGTTCTGACGAACCAACAGTTGAGGAACATATTGCATAGCCCTAAGGCCAGTGGAAGGCTAATTAAATGGGCGATTGAGTTAGGAGAATTCGATATCACATACAAGCCTCGGACAGCCATCAAGGCTCAGGCATTGGCTGACTTCGTGGTTGAATGTACTATTAACAACCAAGAAGTCGGGGGGCAAGAGATAATGATTACCCCTGGGCAAGAGAAAAAAGAAGAGGAACTTACACCTGATCTAAAGGAATATTGGGTGCTCTATTTTGATGGAGCATCAAAAACAAATTCTAGTGGTGCAGGTTTGGTTTTGCAAAGCCCTGACGGGTTCTCGGTTGAGTATGCTTTAAAGCTGGATTTTCCTACTACTAACAATGAGGCAGAGTATGAGGCATTAATAGCTGGTTTGGGTTTAGCTAGAATCATGAGGGTCAAAAACCTCAAAGTTTGTGGAGATTCACGACTTGTGATATCCCAAGTAAACGGTGAATTCGAAGCTAAGGATGAGACTATGGCGAAATACCTGAGAGTGGTGAAGGCTGTTATGACTCAGTTTGAGGAGTGTCATGTTGAGCACATCCCGAGAGAAGAAAACGTTAAGGCCGATGCCCTGTCTAAGTTTGCTTCTTCTGAAATAGAAAATTATGCTGGGAGTGTCTACTTTCAGGTCCTGAAGGCCCCGACCATTAATGCAAAGTTAGTGGCACCAATTGATATAGGAGGCTCTTGGATAGATCCTATCAAGGCACACCTGGAGACCGGTTGGCTCCCAGACAATGCCATGGAGGCACGAAAACTCTCAGTAAGAGCGTTGAGATATACTTTGATTGAGGGTATTCTGTACAAAAGGTCGTTTGTTATCCCGTATTTGAAGTGTCTAAGGCCTCTAGAGGCAAGGGAAGCATTAGAGGAAGTTCATGAAGGGATCTGTGGGCAACATTTGGGGGGCAGAGCCCTAGCTCACAAGATAATTCGTTTAGGGTTTTATTGGCCGGAGATGTTGGCTGATGCACAAAACTATGTCAAGAGATGTGAGAGATGCCAGAAGCATGCCCCAATTGTGAGGCAACCGCCTGAGATGTTGACCTCTATCAACTCTCCCATTCCATTTGCAATGTGGGGGATGGACATACTTGGACCCTTTCCCATGGCTTCAGCACAGAGGAAATTCCTGATAGTGGCCATTGATTATTTCACTAAGTGGATTGAGGCTAAACCCCTGGCCAAGATAACCACCAAGCAAGTTTCCCAGTTCTTCT